>CM068367.1:1065405925-1066059999 GCA_034769895.1 Magicicada septendecula
TAAAACGCCGACAATCACACTGGCTATATAGCGACCCTCTGTGTCGGTTGTTTCATCTATAGAAACCCACATTTTTTTTTCATGAAGGAAACTCCTCATTTTAGACAAAAAGTCGTCATAAATATCGCTCAAATAGTTTTTGCGCAATGTAGATTCATCGGGAATTTTATGGTAAGTATATTTTTCGAGAAATATACGAAAATTGTCATTCTGAAGTTTCCAGAAAGGGATGTCAGCACTTAGTAAAGCTTTTGCTAAATCAAAATTAAATTCCGACTTACGTGAAGTACTTGCCAGTTGCGTTGTCAACAGGCTTTGTTGAGCGTAATTTGTTTTTGCTGAATTCTCCTTATGTTTATTTGTGTTTAAGTGTTGTAAAACTGTCCCTCTTCGGTCGTGATTTACGCGAATGTTGCAACATTTGCAAAACAAAATATCACTATCACTTTTGAAAATTTCCGGAAACTCCGCAACGAATGCTCTTATCTTAGAACTTGAATTACTTTTAACTTTCGGCATTTTTAGCTTACCACGGTCCGGGTCTAAACACGTACTAGCACTGAGACTGTGACTGGGGGAATGGGAGGAAGAATTTCTAGAAAAAAACTGAAGCGCCTCTTTATATTTGTTCGTAAAGGAATTGGGTTCAAAGGGTATCGGTGGCCAAGGTGTTAGCGTTACGGCATTGTCGCCCCGTGGTATCGAGTTTGATCCCCCCAGCGCTTCACTTTTTTTTTCATTTTATTTTTATTGAATTATTAAAATTAAATTGAATTATTAAAATTCAACTTGAAATTCATTTTTTTAGTCTACGAATATTTATACAAAAAAGACCACTTTTTCCAAATAAAACTCTTTGGTCAGGTATAGAATGAGGGATTAGAAAGGATTAGAAGAGATTAGAAGAAATTATATCGTCAACAAAAGCTGGCCCAACTCGGAACTTTTCGCTTTCGTAATCCCGGCTCAACTCGACCATTTCCAGGTATAGCTGGCTCAATTCGTCTTCCCCCCAACTGGAAGGCGGCAAGCAGCGATTCAAAGAACACCATTTCGAAGGAATGACTCCTTCATTTCTTTATTCACGTCTCTGTTCATCTATACATTATTTTTTAAGGAAGAGAATTAGAAAATATTGAATTATATTTAAATTAAATGAGAAAAAATTTGTTTATTTTCTCAAACAAACAAAATATTTATTTATCCTCAAAAATAGCAAAATATTAATTTAAATACGAAAATATTTATTTAAATAAAGATCCGGGCCCTACTGATAACTATGTATTACTATGCTTTCAGTGAATCGTACCATATACGCAAAGCATTTCATACTCCAAAACACACAACGTTTGTTGATATTTGAATTTAGCTTAGTACAAACATTACTTTTACGAAGCACTAACAAGTACCCACAGGTTTGTTATATTACTAAGTAACTGTTTAAAAAATCACAACAGAAGACATAACATAACATAAACATTTTATAACTCAGTGAAGTATTAATATCGTTCCTTTCCTGTTGTGTCTAATGCTTATTTCGTCTTAAAAAGCCATGTGCACTGAATTTGGTCTTGTAAGTAACTACAGGTGTTTAGATTGTGTAGAGGTAGGTAAAACGATTTAAGTCATATCTATGTATATATAAAATCCACGACTAACTTGATTTTTATGTTACGCCAATAAAACGTGCAAGTTTTGTGGTGTCCTCACTCTTCGCAAGTCAAATGTTTGTGACTTCACGGTCTACCCTTGTCAGGTATCAGACTATACCACTATCCGCACTCTTCGTGCCACTTTTTTATTAGTTTTGACCACAACATTATGTGTATAATATAATATACAAATATAACAAAAAATATATATATATATATTCGTATACTTAAAATCTTAAAAATCTAATGTATGTATAGTTTTGTTGCTGTATAAAAATCGTATATTCTATTCTATATTTTTATTGGGGTTATCAGTGTTATTGTTATGTTCCGTTTTATGTAGACTAAAATTACATTTCTCTTATTTTAAGATAATATAAGCTTGTAAATTTAAATAGTTTAATTATTTTTGCTAAGAAGACCGTAATAAAAAAAAGTAATTTTGTTATGACGATAACAATATTCAATTTATCTTGAACTATATGTCAGTAGAATCAAATAAATTAAATAGTATCTAGTTTCTGTTTCTGATAGTGTATATAGAGAAGCGTGGGAGTATAAGGACACATTTTGCATTGATTACCTACTGAGAAGCTTCAATGGAAATTGTTCCTTTACCACCATCACTTTGACAATGTATAATATCTTAGGATCTGATATTCGGTTCAATGGGCTGAAAACTACAACTAAGGAAGATCAAATCCAGCGATTACTCATCCATTACTAACGTTTGGATATCAATTCAGGAAATACGCCACAGACAAGTCCAACTTTGAAATTAATATCCTATAAAATACAAGTTTAAAGTAATTGTACAACAAATTTTTATGTTTATCCTGATGTCTTTCATCCTTAATTTAATAAATGTAGTAGTAGAAAGCCACAGTGCTCATGTTTGTTACAGAATACGAAAGTAATAAGTATTTAAATAATATTAGGTGGTTTTTTTAATTAACGAGATCGGGGGCTAGCCACGATTTCCTTGTGCAGAAGGGTTCTCGCTGGTTTTGGGAAGGTTTTAGATTTTTGTGAATAAAATTACAAAAACTGAAAAGAATAACTCGTTTTTTGTTATTTACTTTGTTGCAATAAAGAATGTAAGCGTAGAAATTTTATCTTTAGATATCAAATAGATATCAAAAATTTAGTAATCATGAAACAATAAATATGACAGCTTACGTTACAATACAAATAAAATAAGTGATACTAGGAAACTGACAAAATTGTTCTCCCATCTTCTGCAGACGCTGATAGAGTTAAATATTTTGTACAGATTTTTAAAAATAATCCATAATGAGTTTGTAAATATGTAGCAGCAAATGCAGTTAAATCGGTCTACTAGTTTTGCCACAGACATAAATAAATATTATCGTATTACGAGCACTAAAGGTCCTTAAAAGACATTTCAAAATCGCGCTACGGGGTGCGCGATTACGTGGCCGCAAAAGTGAGCAAATCAGTTCGCCGTTAGATGCGTTGGAGGGCTTGTAAACGCCGTGATTGGACTTAGGTTCATATACTTAGGGAATAACTGGCACGTTTTAACACTGTAATTGTTGATTTTTTAAAAAATGATTAGGCCTATAAATCATATCATAAACTAAAAAGTATGAAGAAAATATTAAAGACGGATTGAATAAGCGTGTAGAAATTGGCACATATGTATAAGACTCGTCGAATAGGCATTCTGTATAAGTTTTGAATAACAAGCGAAACACGGTATAATGTAGAAAGTTTAATAAATATCGTAAACCGACTTGGATACGGTGCGGGTTGAATTAACGTTCGAAGGCTACCTGTTTCTTATTCGCTAGGAGAACATAACCTTACAAACTATGATACAAATTTGAACCATCTCTTAACCATTAGGCAACTAGTAATGTTTATACGAAGATACTTCGTACTCTCAAGACGTCTATAGCGTACCCACAATAAAAATGTTTGTACTCACATAACTAATTAGCCTAATAATTAATTTGTCTGATGTAATTATATTTGTATATATTTTGTTTAGTTTTTACATTTCATTTTTTTCTTTATCCCTCTGGAAACAGGAGTTTAATTCCCAAAAAAACCCCTCTGCGCCACTTGAAATTTAAATAGCAGGAGACGTTTCAGCGTTAACGACATCAAATACTATAAAAAAATGAAAAAAGAGAGTCATATTGTTGAATACGAGCGGTTTACATAATACTTTAAGTCAGTAATTCCATGAAATTTTGCCTACATTTATTTAAATGGGCAAATGATCTGCAAATTGATTTCTTTGTATTTGCAGTCGCATACTACTTAGTGGCGTATCCCGATCTCATATACACAAGATGCACAAAGGTTTATATTCATTCTTAAAATATAAATAAAGACGGAATGTTTTGAAGTTACTTCTTTAAACATAAGTGTTTTTAATATAAAAAATTAATTTAATATCAACGTATGTTATCAATGCTTTGTTATATTACAGTATTTTCTTAAAATGTTTCATAATTTATTTCATTAAATTGAATGTATATAATGTTTTTTATGTAGATAACAACAATCAAAACTACATATTCGGCTAGTTATTTTGTTGGGATAGAAACTAGTTGTTAGTACTTATTTTTCGGTCCTGATGAGTTTTCTTATTTTAGCTTATATCAAAATATTATATGTAAGTTTTAATAGCATAAAACTCTTGTAAATGCCAAAGAAGATATTACTTTATAATATTAATTTTTCTTCTTTTTTTGTGCCAAGAAGACCTTCTTACACACTTGTAAGGGTCGTTCGATGACTCTCCAGTAGAAGGAAAAAACCAGTGAGCGCGAGAACGCATTTGTGAATTTATGAACATGTGAAGAAGGAAACAGAGAGAGAGAGAGAGAGAGAGAGAGCAATGTATTCATAATTTAAAAGAGGGGGAGAATAATTTTTTTAAAAATATGAATGAACTATACTTACTTTGAAACACCAATTATCTTTAACGATTTAAAGTATTCGGTGAGATATCATGCCTGCGTATGTCAGGGTTCATGCTGGTATATCTTGACATTAAGTAACTGTTATTTTCCGAGTACGGTTAGCTGTCGAAAATGCACTTCTGTAGCATAATTCGGTAACGACTGACAATGTAAAACGACACAGTTTAGTCTAATAGCTCGCAATACAAATACGTATCTAGTTTGTTAAACACTGATTCGATACATACTGAGTAAACGTTGTGCGATGCGTTTACTAGTCGCAAACTCATTGCTTGTCCAAGAACAGACCAGCAACATAATTCTGCTTTTATTGTGTCTGTAAGTCGGTTAGTACACAGGACCCATATAATACCATACTCACCATACAACTGACGCTTATACAAATGCTAATGGCAGCCAACAAACTAAGTAACGTGTTTTTTGCAGGTAGTTATGTTAATTACTTTATTTTCCTTTTAATACATTTTAATGTTAAAATCCAAGCAAATTAAAATGTATGTTTAATTATTCAATTGAAACATAATCTATTATCTATATTCTATTATTTATTACTATTATCTATTAATCTATTATTTATTATCGTAATGAATGAAAATTATTACTTTCCTGCTAAAGAAAATTACCTCGGTATATAAAAGTTACTACATAAATATCGACAATCAAATGCTTTAAAAAAAACGCGTATGACGTTTTATAGAAAGGTTATATAAATTTGTCAGTGTAGTGATATCCAGTGATAATTCAAATTAACAATTAATGTTGGTTATTGTTGTTAACAAATTAACATTACAGTTGAAAATATACACTCATATGCGCGCGCGCTTCAGTTTGACTCTTAATTTTTGTAACAATTATTGGCTCAATCAAAACAGACGTAATCAGTTCAAACAAAGAAATATAATAATAATAATAATAATAATAATAATAATAATAATAATAATGATACTACTACTACTACTACTACTACTACTACTACTACTACTACTACTACCACTACTAATAATATACTATATATATTATATAATAATATAATATACTACTACTACTATTATTATTATTAATAGTATTAGTAGTAGTATTAGTAGTAGTAGTAGTAGTAGTAGTAGTAGTAGTAGCAGCAGCAGCAGCAGCAGCAGCAGTAGTAGTAGTAGTAGTAGTAGCAGCAGCAGCAGCAGTAGTAGTAGTAGTAGTAGTAGTAGTAGTAGTAGTAGTAGTAGTAGTAGTAGTAGTAGTAGTAGTAGTAGTAGTAGTAGTAATAACATTAAAAATATAGTTCAAGTATTTAACTTTATTCTGCTGTTTCGCGATAATCAGAACTGTAGTAGATCAAATGTAACTACAACTGAAAACACAGACACACTCACCTATACTGAAGCTATATTTTCCTTACAGTTATATGGTATACGTGTAAACAACGACAAGAAATACTAAAATAAAGTATCAAATAAAATATAAAAAGTATTTTAAACTGTTAATTGTCTTTAATTTTTTGTCTATGCTGCTTCTTTCCGACGGGGGATGTTAGTAAAACAAATATAAAGCCTTTACTCTAAATAGTAACTACATATTTAAGTCGATATCTCAAACCGCTCCAAAGACGGAAGAAATATAGTTTCCTACAAAACCTTTGTATAATATAATATAATATAATATAATATAATATAATATAATATAATATGGTATGATATGATAGAGTATAATATAATATAATATTACTATTATGATATATATTTAATAATAAAAATTATAATTGTAATTCAGAATTGCGTTGTTTAAATTTTTGCTGAACACAATTTAATATCACTATGTGCCACTACATATAATATTTTGTGTGCCGAACAATTATTACTTTTTTTAATACAGACATTTATTCAATTATCTGCCATTCACGGTATCAAGAGAGTTTTTCAATCTGTAACCTTAACAATATTAGCGTACGTTTATTCACACATAAGAGATTTAGGAAAATTGCGACATTGCTTTTAAGATATTGTAACGTCTCGCGGGTAATCGGATAGTATCGTTTGATCTTATCGTCACTCTTGCGATCGTCACTGTAATTCTTTAATGAAATAATGTTTTATTAGCCCCACTGTTGGGTTCGCCAATCTTGTAACGTCTCGCGGGTATCTCTCTCGGATTCTTAAAATTTACGTTTCCTAAAAAGGTTTCTTATCGTCTATTTACGCTCCTCGAAAATCTCGCTTTAATGAGAGTCACAGAATTTGTTATAATTTATGTTTAAAGTTTCCAAAAAAAGGAAATCGAGTGTGTGTGATTATGCTGATTTTTTTCCTTAGATTTGATTTGGGTGATTTCAATGAAATTGTTGGACCGTATTTAGGAGAGAGAGTGCAAAAAGAATTATCCTCTTGGCATACAATTAATTAATTTAAATTTCTCCGCTCAAGAGACCAGCTGATTTTGACGTTTACAAACCCATTGGAGGTTAAATTAACACCAATGATATGTAATATTTTCTGGTTGTCCGTTCTCTTCTCTGTCTCCTGACAATCTGTAAACAACTACCCTCTACTGAAAATAATACACAGTTTTATTCAGATAACAAAGTATTCATTGTATTTATTTAATAAATAAAATGTTTTTTTATCTTCTTCCAAAACTGAAAGGTATAATCGATTCTCACTGTCAACACAACATTAGTTCGATCTTATTTTGTAAACATAGAATGTATAACAAATATTTTTATCTTTTATAAAATATAAAACAATAAAGAAATAATATATTAATTTCCCAGGGTTATTTTTTAAGTTCTTTGTACTATGAGACTGTCAGAAATGAATAATTTAATACCAAGCTTTACATAAATTAATAGATTATATTTTGTAGTATGTAGTTCCTAGTTTATCCGCCAGAGTACAGGTTATGTTTCTTCACTACAACCACGAAATTATTTAATGGCGGCTAGAAATTCACAGAGATCCGTTATGCTGATTTTTTGGTTAACGAAAATAATAAAGTTTGTTTTCACCTCTTTTCCAGAAGTGTTTTAAGATATGGTGCTGTTTCTAGTGTTATGAAGTTATAGTTGAGATGTAATTTAGTTAAATTTACTTGGATACGATCTCACCAAAATCTCGACGTGCTGGAGACTAGGCCTGGATCTAGTCGTTAAATTTTTTAAAGTTTCATCAAATAAAGGGCGTGAATGGTGCTACTTGAAGGAGTTCTAATAGAAGGTGTACATCACTCGTCAATTTTATTAAATTTCGCACTAATTATTCCAAAAAGTATTCATTAATTTCTTGAATTTTAATAGGCATTACACTTTTTTTAAAACGTTCACTCCCCAATCGTTTTAACAATTAATTTCCAATCTTGTTAGTTGGTTACTCGTAGTAACCAAGATTTTTTATGGTTTTTTATTGGTGAATCTATATACTTTTTAGTGTATAGACTATTATTAATTATTATAAATTTATTTCTTCTTTTTGGAAAAATAATCCTTTTTAAATTTTGTTTATAATCCAATTTAATTTATCTAAGGTTTTTCTTTCTATTTTTTCTTAAGCTTGTACATTGGTCTTTTATATTTTAATTCCCTTCAATTGGATTTATTTATTATTTATTATTTACTTAAAGTGTCCTTACTCTAAACTATTTTCCTATGCCATCTTGCTCACATAGTATTATTTTATATTATTATTATTTTATATCTAACCCTGGGTTATCTTATATTTAAACACAATTATTATATTAAACACAAAAATTATACCTAGGTACCAAGACCTTTGTGGCCTACACAATAAAAATTACACAAAATACAAAAAAATACAAAATTTGTCAGCAGCAATATAGTCCACTGCTACAATTGATTGTTTTTTCATCTACAGTATAAATCTGTGAGATGCTCTTTTTTCTAAAAGTTTACACTCTCGCTACGTACACTATATTTCACGTTGTTATTGTTTACAAAATTTTGTGGTACAAAGTTTTTTCCAGCCTGGTACATAATACCCATTTCTGACTTTTAGAGTGGGGTGATTGTGTTATCATATTTTGTGCATGGGTTATGTAACGTTACAATATGAATCTGAATGAAAAGAACGAACACTTAGCAGGCTCTAACATATTCGATGTTTGCAATAGATATGGGTAAACTGGCATGTTTGACCAAATTACATATTGCAGTAAGTCAGCATTTCAAAATACAACAGTATATTGTATTACAGCAGATAACATATAACACCTTGTCGGCATATACGTAACTTTGAGACACGTAAGAAATTTATGGAACCCCATAATATGAGTCAATGCATTACTGGAATACAAATTTGAATATTTGAATAAAGAATGCCTGCGAGTTTGTGTGTACGCGTGTACGTATGTGTGCTAGAGAGCGCGCGCGTAGTAAAGCTTGTATATGTATGTATATGTATACGCATATGTATATATGTTGGTATATATATATATATATATATATATATATTGTTACATTACCAAAAGCCGCCCAGTAAAAGGGAGGGAATACCTTATAATATAAAGAGAAAACATGCAGCTAAGAAGAGATAAGATGATAAAATTGACAATTTTAATAAATAGCAAAATAATGACATTAACTTAGACTAGGCAATGACAATGATCACACCCAAGTGATTGGCCAAATGACCAAATAAATGTAATTACACCTATGATAAAAATGTCATAAAATTGACAATAATTAAATGAATAATTGAATCTTGAAGGTACAAACCACCAGCAGAAATAATATAATTCTATGTATGTAAGTGTAGACTAAATGTTAAGTAGACAAATAGTAAATAAACAGAACATTAAATCAAATGATAATAAATAAATGTATAGAGAATAAAACGTGATAGAGTTAGTCTGATAATCACAACATTCATATTAAATTGAACCAAGAGTGCATAAAGTACGTAGGGAGTGAGTTACAAAAAAAAACAATAAGTGAACAACACTAAGTGATAATTAGTGATGGTTTTAACAACCAATACCCTGAATAATAATAAGTACATCTTGCCAAAACCATATAACAGTGCATACCGAGAAAAAAACAATAAGGTAACAAACACTAGGTAAAGCAAAGCAACCCAAGTGCATGTGTAAAAATGTATAAATAAAGAATGTCAATTACCAGTAATAAATAATATGAAAGTGCAAGGTGCGAAGGACAAGTGCTTAGCATAATAAACAATATGTCAAAATACATTAAGTAGGTGTACGGTGATAGAAATTAGTTTTGAAAAAGACAAAACACTAGTAAGTAAGATAGAATAAGGTATCATGTTCAAAAAATATAAGAATAAGTAACTGTTATAAAGAATGTTAGTGTTAAAATATTAAGTTAGTGAAGTTAAAGGGATAAATAAAACCTAAACAAGTTATACAGTATGTTATAAAAAGAAGAGTAGACACCAAAGGATGGATTATACATTATTAAAGTTATGTTATAAAAAGAAGAGTAGACATCAAAAGAGGGATACTCAATTATTGAAGCTGTGTTATAAAGAGAATAGTAGAAGGTAGCAGGAGTATTATAAAACTATGAAAATGTTATAATTGTTAAAAGAATCTTAAGAATAAGTTATGTTATGTTGAGTTGGGAAAATAATACTAAAAAGCAGTAATAATGTGTTGAAAGAATGAGGAAATCATAAAAATGTGCAATGTTAATTTTTAGATATAGATGTAAAAGGCAATAATATGTCTGTAAAGAACTACTAATCATAAACCAATGTATGTAAATTGATAATAATTGTAAACAAACTAAGACAAAGCAATAAGAACATAGGAACAAGAGCAAAATTAAATTATAATCAATGTCAACCATTGTAGGCAAGTGTAGGCCTAACAAAATGTGAGAAAATTGTAAAATGTAAACAAATAACAACATTCAGTTAGGGAAAAAGTTAGGTAAACATGATATATTTAGCCAAGGAACATTAAAAACACAAAATACTTTCAAAAACACACTTATAAACCAAAGAAGTATAAAAAACAAAAGTATCAAAAGACTAAATCAGCCAATACTGAATGGAAAATAGTCATGTTTGATTTCAAAATAATATTAAACAGAAATGCTATTCAATGGTAATAATAACAGAAGTATTAATACTAATACAAGCAAATTAACTTAATTAGAAAATATTTATCCATTTTGGGCGAAAACACAAGCTATGTCTAACAATGGGTACAAAATTGTTTCAACCAATGAGAAGGATAGGTTTTGCAATTAGAACCAAAAAACCGTTACAAATTTATTAAGAGTCCATTATTAGCTTCAGTAGAGTACAGATGAAAAAAATAGCCGCTCCATATAATTAGCAAAAAGAATCAATCAAATGAGATAAACCATATGATAAATTAATGATAATGGAATACAAGATGGGCAAAATATATTAACAAGATTGAACTAAGCAAAATTTTGAATTACAGAAGATAAAAAATATAAAACGATAAAAGAAATAAAAGAAGGAAGACATAGCCACAAGCATACATGAAAAAAGTTATCAGATGTTAAGGAAGGAGTAGAGTATAAAATTTAATTAATTAACAAAACATAAGACTGGATTCACTACACTTTAACACTGATGCACAATATAATTAACTTGGTTCAAACACTCAAATACTAAATGGCTCTTAAAAAACAAATAATAATTATCAAAAAACTGTTCAATTCAATTAATAACACATTTGGAAATACCAAAATATTTTTTCAACGATATAAAACTTAACCTCTAGTTACGAGTTGAACTCACAATTACTTTAGTGAATAAGAGTAGTGGTGTAAAGAAGAAACGTAATATTTGATTGAGTTTATGTGAAGGATTGTACTTTCTCGAATCATTTTTGTTAACGTTTGCTGTAATCCAAAGAACTTTTGACTGAATAACTATTGTAAAATTAAATTCGACATTAGACGCTTGGTGCTCAGTCAGCGACCCAAACAAACATAGCCAACCACTGAGTTATGAATCATTCAAAGCCGGAGCATAACTTTATATATTTTCATAATTTTCCTGTAACAACCAATATAAAAGGTAGAATCGCTATCCAATAAACCAATACTAAAAACTTATACCTGTTTATTATTTCATGTGACAATATTTATGTGTCAATTTATTTAATATAGCACAGTGAACATTTTTTACCAGAATTACAGGTTGGTAATACTGCCACGAGAGAGCGAATATCGAATTCAGCCGATACAAAGCGGTAAGTAATACGGTTTCTCCGCTTTCTCCCCTTGAGAAAGAAGGAAAAGCTACGAAAATTTTTAGTTGTTTTAAAACAAACAATTTGGTGCCTGAAATCGGGAAAATAATAGTTAATTTAAATCAGGTAAGAAAGAAGAGACAGGTATTGGCGAGGTCACGAGAGCGACAGATAGCGGGAAATTTACGAAGTTTTGTACTTCGTTAATATAACATCAGAAGGAGTCGAATTAAAACTATCACGACCCAAGCTGATTGATATAAATTGCCTTAACCAACCGCGGGGCTAGATAGAGGAAGATTTCGACGGAAGAAGAAAGAGATTGATATAATATATTGCGACAGTACAATCATATGCTGTACTGTGCATGTAATAGACTATATAAATATTTAAATTAAATTAATAAATATGTAATAAATATGCAGGTCTGAGATAGAAAGCTGAGGTGATGTTAAAAATACTGCATGTAGAGATGCAGGAACCGACCTGTATGATCACTCGATTGTCGCTGAGAGTGTGTACAGTAGTAAATAATGTGTGTGCGTGAGGCCGGTTCAATCCTGAAAGTTTGCAATCTCACCCCAAATAGATGTTAAATTATAGTTTTTATGTAATTATAAGAAAACCATAAATGGTAGAAAAATTGCAAAGACTTCTAAATATGTATAAAATTAAGACACATGTGCAGTGCGAATTCGGCGTGAAAAGGACGTGCAGTGCGAAGTCAGTGCGATTTTAAGAGTGTAGTATGCGAATATTCGATTACGATGGTAATTACATTGAACATGTGTAATTAAATCGGCCACCGTTAGAGCACCTTGTAATCCACATTAGACATGGCAATTGGCAGAAATATGCAATAATATGAAATTGGACGATACTACTACACTACAGCAACCAAATGGGACCATAAGGAACGAATAACTGGAAGACGACAAGTGGAACCGAGGAACGGGCAGGGCACTCCTTCAGAAGAGGACATATGGATCAACGGAGGACATGGGTATGAGCTACAGAACCAAGGTGACAAATAATTAATTTATAAATTTTATGTGAAAGACTAGAGACATTTAAAAGACACTTTGAAATTTAGAAAAATAAATAAGAGATGTAAAATGTAGATATAGAGATTCATAGAATCTAATTTAAATTTAATAAATATTTTCTTTGAGGATTAACAATTAATTTAGTAAATTTAAATTTTATTCAAAGTTTGTAAAGTAATCAACGAGTAATATGTATGCAATGCATAAAGTAACGTAGCAAAAGTTATATAAAGAAAATAAAACAAAGCTGCAGTAAAGCACACAAATCAGACTGAGCAGTCGAAATTTTAAGATTAACAAATAAAGACGTAGAATACAATTTTGTTACAGTAGGATATAAGATTTATTTATGATAAATGTACTGTAACAATTAAACGTTAAGCAAACAATAATGAAGGTTTATGACGAAGTAAAAGAGATTTTTAAAAACGCTTTTTTTTTAAAAATTGATGAAAACTTGTTAAAATTCAAGCAATGATTACTCTTATTACTATTACACCCAATCCCCAGTAATTGGTACATATTAACAGTAATGTTAGATACATGTTGGCACAGCACAAATTAATTTACATTTGTTTTGTATTTTGTTGTTATACATTTTGGCGCCCAACGTGTGGCACGACACGCCGACGTTTAATAAATAAATGTATGCTCTATTGTTAAAAGTGTGCATAGGATTGTATGTATAATAATTGATGTGTATGTATAAATATTTTTGTATGTTATTTTGTTGTGTTTAATGACAGGACTGGCGCCCACCAATATAATTGATTTTCTATGATAACAGAAAATCATATACTAAATCATATATATAATCATATATTAAAATCTTATACAATTTTAATAATTGTAACAAGAGTAATAATAATAATCACTAATAAAAAAATAAACAAATAAATCAGTAAAAGTAGCAAACGGTTGTACAATAATAATAATTTTAAAAATAAATTTAAATACATCGTATTCATTATGGCAGCACCAGGAAGCTTAGATATGGAAGCGCTTCAAACTATGATGCGTGCCTGGGTCGATGAATTAAGCACAAAACAGAGAGAAAATTTGAATGCGAGAATAGATGAATTAAAAGAATTTAATAAGAGCCAAACAGAAAGTTTAGAAAATAAATTAGAACAAAAATCTGAAAATGTTAAACAAAACACCATAAAAATAACGGAGAGATTAAAAGGGTTAACAGAAGAGATTGTTGATACCAACTTACGTATTGATACTCTTACAGAAAATATATGTGAAGTAATTGATAAACAAACAGAAAAAATATGTGAAACAATGCTATGGGAACACACCATAATAATTGAAAGTAAGAAAGAACAGACGTTCGTAATTAATAATGATAATTCAAGAGAGGTAATTAACACTAGGGAAGAATGCAAAATAAAAATTAAACAATCGTACCTGAGTAGCAAGAATATCCAATTAGCAGGCTACACACACAGTATTAAAACTCACAGTAAAACAATTAAAACAGTAACACGTTGGAAACATAACCTTTTCGACGAGAACACGCACGGTAATTATCGAGCGAGCGTTAATTACAGTAATAATAATTGTAACTATAATTATAAAAACTACAAAGATTATTATAGGCGACGCACGAGAGCAGGTCACGCACGAAATAGTAAGCAGTGCGTTCGACAAGAGAAGCAACGCAGAGAGAACGAGAGAAAGAGGTGAGATTCCGTTTGGCCGACAGGCAAAATAAAATTTTTACCCTATAAACAGGTGAGATATGCAGTCACATCAGGTGATCGCAGAGTCGCAGCATAATAATGGAATGTCAACACGAGGGTGAGAACAATGGCGGCGACTAGACTACAAAGGTACAATGAATTTCCTGTATACGACAAACAATTGTTAACTTAGAGAAGGGTGTAAATTAAACCACACTCAATGCCCGAATGTGAATAATTATTTAAAAAATATTACGGTTAATTATTAATAAGGAAAGGAGTTAAATAATAAGGAATAATAATATGTTTAAAAAGTGTAGAAGTTATATTTAAGGAAATGTTATGATTGCAAAAAATGTTAAGGAATTAAATAAAAAAAAAGAGAATGTTTATGCTAAATAAATATAAGAAATAAAAGGAATGTTAATGTTTTAAAGAAATGTAAGGAATGTAAGGAATGTTATTGTTAATGTTAAGAAAGGGTTAGAAATGAGAAAGAAATGTTATAATTGTCAGACGGCTGATCAAGCGAAAACTTCATACCTTAGTGGAAATGCAAGGACACAGAAGAAAGCGAAAGTGGAAGTCGAAGGGCAGAGACTACTTAAGACTCAAGTACTACGATTAAAATATCGAGTGAGTTAAGCACATAATAGTCTGGACATAGACGTGTTTCTAAGGCAGTCATCTGTAGCCGATCATGCGACCCACAAAGCTAAAAAAGTATTCTGTTACGGA
Organism: Magicicada septendecula; assembly: GCA_034769895.1. Taxonomy (NCBI): domain Eukaryota; kingdom Metazoa; phylum Arthropoda; class Insecta; order Hemiptera; family Cicadidae; genus Magicicada; species Magicicada septendecula. The sequence goes on from CM068367.1 coordinate 1,065,421,204, forward strand.
AGTGTATTTCAGCACAGGGTAAGAATGAGGAAAGTTATGAGCGATCAGAAAGGAAATGTAAGAATGAAGATTGGAATAAAATGTTAAGAAAAGTTTAAGGAACGAAGGAAGGATATGATTAAGGAAATGTAAAATTCCAGATTGAAGAATGGCATAAAAATGTTAAGATGCAGAATGTTTACCATTTTTCGAGAAAGCAAATCATTTAGGAAGTTCTACACATAAAATAAATAGGTCAGTGAAACTAGTTTAAAGGAGAACAATTATTAAAGCGGAGCTACGACTAACGTGGTCAGCAACACCTGTGTGGGGAGGGGAAACATTACTTGCTCAACCCTCCAACTAAGGGTGAATTGAAACAATTACTATCCAGTATTATTGTTTGTATTGTATGAATAAATATGGAAATAAATGAAATATAAAAAAATATGAGGTGTCTAATAATAAGAAAAAAATTTTAATAAGTGAATTTATTAAATTTTTTTACCAAGCAGAGGAATAATGCGACAGCACAATCATATACTGTACTGTGCATGTAATAGACTATATAAATATTTACATTAAATTAATAAATATGTAATAAATATGCAGGTCTGAGATTGAAAGCTGAAGTGATGTTAAAAATACTGATGCAGGAACCGACCTGTACGATCACGCGGTTGTCACTTAGAGTGTGTACAGTAGTAAATAATATGTGTGCGTGAGGCCGGTTCAAGCCTAAAAGTTTGCAATCTCACCCCAAATAGATGTTAAATTATAGTTTTTATTTAATTATAAGAAAACATAAATGGTAGAAAAATTGCAAAGACTTCTAAATATGTATAAAATTAAGACACATGTGCAGTGCGAATTCGGCGTGAAAAGGACGTGCAGTGCGAATTCAGTGCGATTTTAAGAGCGTAGTAATTACACGAATTATGCGATTACGATGGTAATTACATTGAACATGTGTAATTAAATAGGTCACCGTTAGAGCACCTTGTAGTCCACATTAGACATTGCAATTGGCAAAAATGTGCGAAAATATGAAATTGGACGATAATGGGGGAAGTGACGCCTCCAAGCAATTCCTGACATGCTGAATTCTGTCCCAACAGGTGCGGTAAGATGTTCGAATACAAATAAGGGCACGGAATAAGCCAAATTACTCTCAATCAGTCTTCAGAAGCGGCGGGACGCTATGTCCGCTATCGACGCGATTTTTAAATTTTGTTAATTGAACTGTAAAGTCGGATGGACGATATGTTCATCTAAGTATCAAACAGTAACTCGTGGTTTGATTACGAATACGATTATAGAACATACTCTACGATGTCTACACCCGCAAACGTCCGTCACTCAAGACAAACAACAAGGTTACATCAGGCAGAGGAACGCTATGCAGAACAATATAGGCGTCTACTACAACAACAGCAGCAGGTGCAGAGCAACATATCACTCTACACTACAGCAACCAGATGGGACCATAAGGAACGAATAACTATAGAACAAGTGGAACCGAGGAACGGGCAGGGAACTCCATCAGAAGAGGACATACGGATCAACGGAGGACATGGGTATGAGCTACAGAACCAAGGTGACAAATAATCAATTTATAAATTTTATGTGAAAGACTAGAGACATTTAAAAGACACTTTGAAATTTAGAAAAATAAATAAGAGATGCAAAATGTAGATATAGACATTCAGAGAATCTAATTTAAATTTAATAAATATTTTTTTGAGGATTAACAATTAATTTAGTAAATTTAAATTTTATTCAAAGTTTGTAAAGTAATCAATGAGTAATATGTATGCAATGCATAAAGTAACGTAGCAAAAGTTATATAAAGAAAATAAGACAAAGCTGCAGTAAAGCACACAAATCAGACTGAGCAGTCGAAATTTTAAGATTAACAAATAAAGACGTAGAATATAATTTTGTTACTGTAGGATATAAGATTTATTTATGATAAATGTACTGCAACAATTAAACGTTAAGCAAACAATAATGAAGGTTTATGACGAAGTAAATGAGATTTTTAAAAACGCCTTTTTTTTAATAAATTGATGAAAACTTGTTAAAATTCAATCAATGACTACTCTTATTACTATTACTCCCAATCCCCAGTAATTGGTACATATTAACAGTAATGTTAGACACATGTTGGCACAGCACAAATTAATTTACATTTGTTGTGTTATAATATATATATATTATGTTACATGACATTTTTACCATGCCCTAGTAACATAAATATACTATGATTATATTAGTAAAAAGTACCAAGAGACATAAGAGTTTTAAGAAAGATTTGATTGAACATGTTTTATTTTAATTGTTTATTGTATGTTGTGTTTATCATAGTTAAAATGATGTCAATGATGATAAGTAAGAAGAAAACTGTTAATGAACTTACTTATGGAATTTTGTTTTATTTGTGCAGACTGTAAATTTATAAACACAGTCAGTTAAGGGGAATTATAATATATTACTAATAGTTATTAGTAATTAGTTTGTGACACATTAATTAATATTATGTATGATAGTGTTAATAACACTAATGTTATTCTTAACAAGAAAGTACCAAAATCATAGTCAGAGATTTTTGTAAAACTAGGCATATTGAGCTTAGTCAGTTAAGTTATATGAATAAGAATTTCTATTAAAATAATAAGGAAACAATGCCAGTTTATGTTAAAAGATTACTAAATGTATAAAATAAATTTAAGAAAGTGAAAGGTACAAAAGGAAATAATAATAAATAAGTTTGGAACAAAAATAATAAAAAAATGTAAATCAATAACTCAGGAAATATAGATCAGAAAATAGTCAAGAGTGGTGTCAAATGATCAGTTTTTCATCAGAAGAACAAAGAAACAAATAAAATGAAGATTAAAGCTCTTATAAAAAGGTATATCCTTTTAATGAAAATGAAATACAAAATAGTAAGAGTTTGTTTATATTAATAATATGAGATCACCAGGGTGATATAAAAACTGTTACATTGGAAACCAGGGAGATATCTAAGGTAGGCCTTAGCAACTAATATGTTGATAGAATAAAATAAGGAGTATTATATAAGGCATCTGAATGAAAAAAGGTTGATTTAAACAACTCATAGTGACTAAAGTAAATTATAATATATGTTATATCAGTGCATCTCAATAAAAACAATTAAATAATTATCTTTATCAAGATTAAAATAGAAGAAGGAAGTGCTACAGGACTCTACCGAATTAAACCAGGACATCTCTGAAGAAATTGGATCAATTGACAGGGAGAGAAGTATTTTTGATCTAAAATTAATCTGAACTGCCTAAGCCTAGACTAAAGATTAATCCCTGTTAAGCCTAGACTAAAGGTTTCAAAGATATTGAGTACACTTTTCATAAAAACCATTTCTGAACTTCCACTGAGAACAATATTAATTAATATTATGGACATAAGCATAAAAAAACCATTGATGTATAGTGTTAATATAATCTAAAGCTAATTAAGTCTAAAAAACATTTTAATAACCTAACCTATACACTGAACTGTTTTACACTCTTTATATAATCCTTTTAAGACACATTGTGACTATTTCTAATCATATGTATTTTGGTACTTTCCCTATCAAAACTGTTGTTATATCGTAGCCAAAAGGACCTACTTAACACATTATAATTGTATTTTATTCATTAAATATAAAATATGAAATGTTTATGCCTGAGGTATAAGAGTTACTGCTGCCACTCTGAGCATATTAAAATACAGCTGGCCAAACTTTGTTAAGAATTATATTTGACATTTAAAACAAGTTAAAGAATAAATAAAGGATTTGAGTTTACAAAATACAGAAAAAGGTGTATTCGTTTCTTATTTCATGAATACAAAATGGGTATGATATACTGAACAAGATATCTGATACTGTGAGTTGACTTCAGTAATTAGATTAAGTTGGCAACACTCATCATTTGAAAGTCTTAGCAGATTTTTTTAAAATAAGTTTTGATGAGCACAAGTTATCATATTCATTGCTGAAAGAAAAGATTAAAAGAGAGTTAATTACAGAATAAAGAAACCATATATTATTTAAATAAATTTTAATAAAAATTTATTATTGATATTTCACCAATAAATTTTATTTGCAAACGGTGATTGCAAATTGGCGCTCAATAAACATCCCCCTGAACAGATACTCATCCTTAATTTAATATTAACAAGTATATACAAATAATAACCGAGTTAAACAAGATACAAATTCTGATAAATAACCCATAGATTCGATTCTAGATGTAACAAATTGGCTATCCCAATAGTGAGGCTAAATAACATACAATTTAGAAAGTACGATCGTTGGTGTCGTTACAGAATTGGCGCAACCAATAGTGAGGCGGTAAAAAATACGAGTAAACACTTTTACACGTTACAATATATATCGTTTGCAAATATAAATATTACTTGATTATGAGAATTAGAACGCCTTGAACAGTTATTACGTGTAAGCCAATGTAACACAAAAACTGGAGGTAAAAACTAGGTTATGCAGTAACTAAGTACCAAACTTAAAAATAACAAGAAAAAAAAGTTTTGAAAACACGATTGGAAGTTGAATGCGATTGATAGCTGTGTCATATGCATGCGTGAAGTGATTTGTCTATAGGCCTACGGTGGATTTGAACTGGACACACAGATCTGTTTGAAGCTGCTAGTATACGCTCTACTGGCTTATGTTAATAATTTTCAGGAATTGCTGCGTAGCATTAATACAGAGGGCATCGTTTCGTATTGATTCGGCCGCAGTGAGTAGTCGTAGGTAATTTGGTCTTCAAATATTTATACTATTACATGTGTTACGACCTTGACAGCATCGATTAAACAGAAGTTAATTCTCTACGATGACATCAAGTTTCCACTGACGCAAAAATAACATCAATTTTAAACATCTTTTCACCAATTGTAGTTTTTGCGTTTATTAGCATGTTAAACGAATATGACAACAAAATCCTGTTTCAAAACATTATTTCTGTGTCGTGGTCTACATAAGAGACATATATATATATATATATAAATCACTTTCTGCTACAGTTCATTTCTTGATATATATAAGTAATTTTAAAATTTATGTTTATATTACGTCAAGATGTTATATTTTTCCTATTCGGAACATGTTTCGAGAGCTCCCGTGCTCTCATCTTCAGCCTTCGCGATCTTGCGTCTGGTGAAGTATTTGTGTGTTGGCTGGATGCTATTGTTTCTTGTTGGTCTCTGGTATTTTAAAGTTGTATTATTGTGTGTGATTGTGGTATTTGTATTTGTATTTTGTGTATTTTCGATGTTAAGTGCTTTGAATATTGTGTCATGTTTTGTATTGATTTGTATTTGTTCAGGTATTAGTTTGTTTTGTGTTTTATGTTTGTATATTTGTAAATTTTCCCAACTGTTCATTATGGTGCCTTTGTGTGGTATACGATTTATTAGTGTCACATTGGTTATGTCTGAGAATTCATGTCCTGTGTTTATTGCATGTGTGGCTAAATTGGATTTATATATTTCTGGTTTTTTGTATGCGTTTAGGTGTTAAAAATAACGTTTTTCAGCTGTTTTTTGTTTGTCCTATGTAACATTTATTGCAGTCTTGGCATTCAATTTTGTATATACCGTTAGTTGTTGTATTATCTTTGTTGTGTGGGCTGTTTAGTTTTTGTAAATTATTTTTATTCGTTTTGTATGCTATTTTTATATCTGTGTTTTTAAATAGTTTTGTTAGCTTTGTCATTTTATTATTTGTGTATGTGAAAGTAGCCCATTTTTTGTTGTTGTTATTATTTATGTGTTGTTCATTTTGATTAATTCTTAATTGTTCAGTTTTTTTTATATTTGATTTTATTTTCTATTTTGTTTATAGTATTTTTATTGTATCCATTTTCATAACCAATTTGGTATATTATATTTCTTTCTTTGTCAGTTTCTTGTTTGTTTAGGGGAATTTAATACATTCTGTTAAATAACGAATAGAATGCTACCATTTTATGTTGTGGTGGGTGGTCAGAATGGTTAGGTATAATGATGTCGGTAGAAGTTGGTTTTCTGTATGTTGCATATTGTATGCGGTTGTTGTTTCTTGTGATGGTTATGTCTAAATAGTTGATTTTGTTATGTTTTTCTTTTTCTTCTGTGAATTGTATTTTTGGATGTATGTTATTGATTTGTTTTAAACTTATCCGAATTATCCTAATAGGAAAAATCTTGAGGTAATATAAACATAAATTTTAAAATTACTTTATATATATATATATATTCAAACACTTTTTGCTACAGTCCGTTTCTTGATGTATAAATTATATTTAATATTTATACTGAAATTACCTCAAGATATATTTTTTTCCTTATTAGGTACATGTTTTGAGAACCATGAGATTGTGTTCTCATGATATATATATATATATATATATATATATATTCTTATACCTATGTAATGTTAATCCCGATGAGCTAAATGATCTCGCTGAATATACAAAATATTTATTTTTAAGTAGTATTTTTACATCTTTTAAAAACGTAAGTTACAAAAGTAATTGAACTCTGAGAATACTTGAATTGACGAAACGGTCTGGGTCATCAGTAAGAAGGCATGCACATATCACAATCCTTTTATAACCATCTTCTTCTTCTTTGCACAGTGAGTAGAACACTGTGACTATTTGTTCACTTCTAATTAATAACAATCAAAAGGATAACCGTAGGGTATCGAGCGACATCTAAACCCATTCATAGTGAAGGTGTAAGATTTTCGTAGATCCCTCAAATTCAGGGGTAAACATTATGCTTATCCTGACTAAACACACGTCACAGACGTAACTTCTGTGTCCTTAGAAAATGTGACGTTAAGGAGAACAATGATTTGTAATCTGTGATTTCAAAACGAAAATGATGTCTGTATTCTTTCTTGTTAAATTCAATGGGGTTCAACAAATGCATACAGAAAAAATACAATTAAAAACTTTTTAAAAATATTTTGTGAAATATATTGTTAAATTGTTGCATATTAGTTGTAAATTTTATATTATCACTAAAAATTATCCATAATTGTATGAGTATTGTGTCGTACATTGTCACTAAACTCTTTGCTATTCATTGCGAGATTGCATTACTTTAGTAATAACGGTAAGTGCTATTCCACCTGCTATAGTTCTTTTTATTCGCCGTAAGTGTTTGTGTGTGAATATGCGTGTGGCCCTATTTGTATGTTTCCTACATTTGTTATTAATGTATGTATATGTTTATGTTTGTGTGTATAGTTATTATAATTGTTAATTTGTTAAGTTATTATGAATTCGAATTTACAATAGTACTGTGTTTAGTGTGCATTTCAAAATGCTCGGGAATCAGTCTGTTGTTTTTGTAATTTTTCATATATGTAAAGTTATTCTAAGATATCCAAATTCTGTCTTTTGAACAGAGCTCTGGTCTGCACTTCTGTTGTTGCCAAATTAATTCAGCCCCAGTGACGTCGAAGACACGACTGGCTCTCGAAAGCGCTACGGAAAATTAAGACAATGTAACAGTGGTTCAGTAAATTTGTAATATTTGTAAGTTTAATGTTTTTGTTGTGTGTATTTAAAGACATATTAAGAAATATAATATTCACAATGGGAATAGAAAACAGAAAAATCAATTATCTAGAGTTGATATTAAAAACGATCGATAATGAAGTTTATTACAGTAGACCTGCGTATAGGAAGTCTCAGAACCGAACGTAGCGACAAAAAAGACAGGAATTTCCCTAGTTAACTTCACTTTTTTCACCGTTTACAGAATGCAACAATATCTTTTACTACAAAAGATACAAAAATATGGAAAGGAAAGTCATACACAAAACAACAAATTAAAAATATATGGTGTATAGTTTTTATAATGTACGTTATTACATTCCGTTAATATCTGATGTTTATTATGCTTTGACAAGATAGTTTAACTATTTTAGTTTAACACTTCCTTATTTAATTGTATTTTATTAATCATTACATATTCATATGTATTATAAGTCCCTTCCTTTTATGTAAAAGATTAGCAACGATTATTGTAATTGTAAATTTGTATCATAATTTGCAAAGTCACATACAATTATTTCGTACAAGCACAGGCTTGTACAATATTAATAGTTTACACAGTCCACAAAACAGTATAAGCTATTGTGATTTTAGACTACACAATTAATGTGAATAACATTTTGCATTTAAGTGACTTCGTAAGTAATATAAAATTGTATACTTACTATAGAACTTGACATTTAAAGGATGTTATAATAGCGATTACGAGGATGGTCAAGTGTTTAAGTTATATGAATATAATCTCAAACAAAGCTTTGGTAAAATGTAAATTTTGTACTTAATCCAATATCGGAAAACTCAATAAGCATAAAAAATAAAAACCACAGTGATGTTATATTTTTAAACAAAAAGTTTAATCAGCAAAATTAAACCAATTTAATGAAAACAGGTATATTTTATATACAATTTCTTAATCTAACAAACCTGGAATTTCGAGCACAAAATCACTATTTAATCTGATTAACCTATACTCTTTGAAGGTTTGTATGTGCTCATGTTTATTATTAAGTTTTCATTTCAGTAGTACGTGAGCGCGCGCGCGCGTGTGTGTAATAACTGATTAAACTTAAGATTATTTCTTATGTAACTTAAAATCGGAACCCCTCGTGAATATCAAAAGGCATCTGCAGTTCAATGATTTATTAATGTAAAGGAAACTGGAAATTATCGGGTACGATTACTGAACAATTTGATGCTACGATTATTTCTGTTAATTTAATTTCGGCTACAGTATTTCATATAAATAGGAACATTTTTTTGGCATTTTGTGATTTGTAAAACCAGTGAATAAAACTAGTGGTCATAAGCGAATAACAGAATAACTTAAGCATTTTGTATACAAACTAATGAAAAATGGAACGCAAACTATGATTTTGAACATGAATGCGTTTTTTCAACAACATTCGCTTGTGTATTCTGCATCTTCATCTCGCTAAAGTAAATGAATAATCCTGAATTCAAGTTTCTTATGAAACAATCTGCAAAATTTGCTACACGAATAAAGGTTTTATAAATTTTATTATGAATTACGGAACATGGTAGAGATTTCTGGCTTAAGTTTGTCTTAAAAAACCGAATTAAATAAAGTTACAATGTTTATTGTTACAATAGGCCTACATGTACTTTCAGATATAGTCCACATAACGTCTGGAGACTAATTACATAATATAAATGTAAATATATAACATACATAAGGTTTAATATAGATATATGTTAGGCGTCTGTACATATGAAAAGACAATATAAGTGTTTATGTTTCAGTAGGGCTATGTTGTTTACCCTAGCTCTTACTACTGAATACTTGCATGTTGAGCATTCAAAAGTATCCACAAGTTTCTTCACGTCGATGTCTTTTTAATCATTTTATCAGATGATTGATTACGGATGGCATAGATAACGTAATGAAATAAAATACGGTGACGCAGAGCGGGCCAAACAAGCACAGCACAGTGTACTATCCATGCCTGTGATTAATTACGGTACTTGATGTGCCACAACACATCACGCACACGGAAACTATCTGGAACTTTATCCTTATCTTTTGTATTAAACTGTATTGTTCTATTAAACACGTAGTTAATAACTATTGTTTCATTTATTCATTGTTAAGTTTGCCTCGCTTGTGTGGTTCGTATTTACGGAGGTAAAGCTTCCCAACGTTTGTCGCACTTCTCAGTATATAAAAACTGCATTGTTATGTATTTATTGTTGTAAATAGTTAGTAGTTACTGCAATAATTATACAGTTATAGTTGCTTACCTAGGCATCCGTACCAACACAAACACAGAAATAGGCCCTACAATAGGTAATATAATAAGATATAAATATATTAATTGCAAAGTTATGCAAACATATATAATAGTGTCAGTGAATAAAACAGTTTATATCAAAATTTAGTTGTGCAAATTTAAGTCTCCCTGATTGTTTTAATTTAATATGTCTGTATTTGGGCATATACACAAACATGAATTTAAAGATCCACCGATGGTTTAATAAGTGGTAGTTGACCTTGCTGACAATTTATCGACTTAAAATAGTGTAAGTATTGTCTTCGGCTCTCATAAGATTATTTTTCGACAGTATGTGTACGACTTTCCACATTCATTGAGTAACTAGTCTGTAGCTAAGAACCGAACATGTAGTCGATCAACACTTCTGTCGACGTGGTTAGTCTAAAGGTCTTAGTTGTGCCTGTTCGTTGTAACATTAAAAAAGCAGCAACAGTAATATTCATAAGAGAACTGTCTTTTTTCTTTTAGAGATCAAGGGGATTTTTGAGTGTATAAAAACGTCAGTTGGGAAGCGTTTGTATGTTGACGGTCTTGCGCTGTTCTACTTCGCTAAAGAAACGACAATGATCAAGCTGAAAATACAAGGCGCTATAGGCACGTTAGTTGAAATTATAAAAGCATAGGCTTTTCTCTTTCGGCAGTAAAGACGACCTGTGTACATTTGTCAAAAGCGATGATGGCACCCACACCCGACATTGCCCAAAGCGGTGAGTGTATACACTGCTGACTTGTATGTGATGTGGTAAGCTGTATGTACAAGCTGTTCCTGTAAACATCGAGGTGACGGAAAATTTGTTGACTTACGGATTCACTGAATCTGCTAACTGGGCTTGGGGAATCCAGGCACAGTGCAACTGCAACAGATACGGTGTTGTGTCATCCGCTATACAACGTAGGTTCAACTTTACTTTTGTCTCATGTCCGAGTCATGTAGGTATTGAAGTTAATGGAGAAGCTGGCGCTGTAGTGGCAAACGCTGCAGACAGCCCAGAAGTCGATGACGTTGCCTGAGGACGCAAAAGTAACTGCCATAACCACCATTATTAATGTGTGGTAGCAGATGTAGAATTCATAGCACAGCAAACTTTCTTCAGTGAAGCAGAGTGATCTTAAATGGCAAATGGCAGGTGATGAACAGGACATGGCAGTCGTCGTGAACAAGAATGCATCATCAGAGTGCGACTTGCGTACAAGCAAAGAAACCTGACGTGTTCTTACCAACGTGTATAAACAAAAACGGTCCGTATGCACCTTTGGGGTAACATTTACGGTGAGTCAAAATTGAAGACTGTAGTGGTCTTGCCGAAATCAGACAGAAGTACGAAGTAAAAGATGCCTGAAGGAGGACATCGGAAGTAAACAGTTAGCGACAGACAGTTTTCTCTGTCCTTCCTAAAAGATACAGCAGATTTACTGTATCGGCTCTGACAAGGTTATTTTGCGTTTACGTGTGTACAAATTTCTATTTGATTTTTTTATTTTTAAGCTCGTATATAGGTGAGAAACAACCGTGATAACGAGCAATACTCCTGGTCGAGGTCTTTGGGCTAAAGGCCATAGTTGCCAGCTCACAAACTTACAAAAGAAAAAGTAATGAACATACGACCATACGATTGCACGTAAAATGGACGACGACGACAGTGATGGTGATGACACCGCAGATGACGGTTAATCATTCCGGTAGTAACTTGATTCGTTGTCATTACTAAATATCACCAATTAGTTAACACGTTATAGTGACCCTAGTTGATACAGACAACACTTCTCTCCGTTTCCGTTAGTTTATGTTCACATAAGTCTTTTAGAGTTATTCACTTGACTTTGACATTTACATTATAATGTAGCAACGTAGATAGTAAACTGACGAACTTGCCTAAATGTAATCTGACAGTGAGAACAAGTAGATCAAATTACGTCGTTTGTACGTGAATAACAAACTCGTACATACTGATAAACACTTACGCTAATCGCCAAGTGTACAGTAGTCGGTGTGCAATACTGAACTCTATTAACGTTGTTCATTTAATCATTTCCTGTTAAAAGTAATAATAATAGTTTGGTTTTTGCAGCCTGAAGTGATTACTGGAGGAGGTAGGATACCGGCTTCAGCCAAACAACATTCAAGAAAAGCAAAAAGAAAAATGGTTAAAACTATGGCTCTGAAATCTATTAATTCCCTGGGTGTTATCCGAGATACTCATTTCAATAGGGATAATTCGATCTGGTTCTCAAAAAAGGTACCTTGATCGAAGGTGCTATACGGGAATGGAATCCAGAATTTATATACTAAATGTATTGGATTATCGCAGCGTGACCAACACGTTTGACAGTTTACATTCAATCGTTTGAATGTCTTGAGTTACGTTTTACATAAAACGGTATACCACGTTATGACAGTTATCAGCTTCTTGTTCTAGAAACTTTAAAATAATCTTTCAAGGAAATTCAAGTGTACATTCATAGTGTATACAGAATGTCATTAGCTACCAGTGTTGCATCTTCTAGAATATTGTTCTGTTTGTCTTACGAACGGATTGAGATTATAAATTTAAATATATGTAAATATATTTAAATCTATACTAGAATTACGATTACGAAGTGAGAGTAAACTGTAAAAGAAACAGAACAATATGTTGTCTTTGTATTTAAAAAAAAAACATTAAATTCTCAGTATACAACTTTTAGTACGTAACTACAATAGTTAATACATCCTTGAGAAGTGAAAGCGCTGTCATCTGATTAACTAAAATGAGACACGTGTGAATGAAATCGTGAAGTGAACACACTTTACAATCGGCAGGTTGCGATCACGCTGTGAGTCACTGTTGGTCGTAAAAGGCCAACCGCCAACGCATACCGGGTTGGGTAACTGACACTAATGTACCGCAGTTCACACGCATTCGTCGCTCAGTCAAAAATGATAACTATTACTACTACTACGACACTCGCCCCAGGAAACGGTAAAGTAAGATAACCGTACGTACCGTCTTGTGCCTGCACGTTGTGTCTACACACAGACAGTAACGCTCCCGTAGTCACTCACTACTCACAGCTATAAAATTTACAATATTTTTATAGAATTTTGTCTATGACGTTTATTTGGTACAACTGAACAAGGTCTGGTTATAATTTAACTAGCTGTTACCCACGGCTTCGGACGCGAATATTTGACTTTTAATAAGTATTTTAATATAATTTTTATTGTTTATGGCGTTCTGTCAGCTCGTATAACAATTTTGTACTCATTAGTCAAATTCTCTCCAAAGCTGTTTTCTACACTTGTACTACTCTAACTTGTACTAAATTATTATGTTGGTGCAACACCCTTTAGAGATTTAAAAGTACCCGTTTATAAAGCCTTTGGAGATATTTATAAAGTACTTGTTAAATGAAAATGCTAAATTCTTTATTTTAAGTGTTAATGTATTAGAAGCATTGTATAACACATTAAACGTTATGTTTTACCCAACCATAGCCTTTATTTATTTCAGCAGTAAACTAAAAACTAAAAACCGTTGTCACCTAACCTCACAAATGAAAACAACACGTATTTTCGCTTTGCATTAAGTAACAGGAAAATTTACAGTTAGTACACTTCTTCTATTCCACATCGTAATATATCGATACAATCTCATATGATATGGAACATCGAAAATGTACTGCAGGAATGGATAAATGTACAGTTCCGATGCCGCTAAATAGCTTTTGTTTATTTACTTGTTACTATGGTAATTAATTCTGGTCTCCATGGTGTTTTTGACATCTTTAGTAGTAGTATTTAATATATTTCATTAATTATTCATTGGATCATCAGAAATACGTATAAACATAAATTTTATAATCGTTTAAGACAATTACAAAATATATAGACGTATCTGTATACAAAATTACAAAATATATCGATATAATCGTACATAAAACCATTAAAAACTGCAGGAACGGATAAAGGTACAGTTCCGATGCCGCTAAATATCATTTGTTTATTTACTTGTTACTATTGTAATTAAGTTTGGTCGCCATGGTGTTGTTGACATCTTTATACGCGTCAACGAAAAGGCATAATTAAAAGGGGCTAAATCGTGCGAACGGGGCAAAATATCATATTCAAAGTTAGACTGTATTTTTCGCCTTGCGTCAAAGGTTACCTGTGCAAAATTTGGCGGCAATCGGTGTAACGGTGTGGATTTGTATTCAGTACACATAAATCCTCAGACTTAGAGTTTTGTATATTATAGATGAGTATTTACTAAATGTAATGGATATTACTGAACAGTAGTTGTGGACGTCCGACTAGCCGGAGTAACATAATAGTCTGTATGTCATTAAATTTCTGTATATGAAAGGATGTATGACATCACAATAATTAGGACTAACACACAATTATTTCCGGGTAGTAATAAAATAGTGATACTGATGACAATGTTCCCATCACGCATTAAAGAGTTTTATTAATTTTGTTATCTATGTTTTTTGTAGTTACTGTTATTATAATTTTGCAGTAGTTTATTGCAACAGACAAATTATTAATTTTGTTCGTGTGCGATGCAGTTATTATATTGTAACCACATTAAAATTTATTTGAACGCAGAATAAATGATATTCTCAAACTTTCAGTGACTTATCTTGTGTCACAACGAATATTGTACAAATTAACATTTTGCAGTTTAAGTAACAAACAAACCATATATCGTTTACCGATATGCTAGACTTGGTCGTAACTAACTTCACAGGATCCGTCACTCCCTTCTAAATGAAGGGACTCTATCATATTCTAAATTAATTTTCACTTACAATAAGATTCATTTTAAAGCGATACCAAATAAATATATTGTACTATATTTCCACAGATTACAATCTTTGCATTTATTTATTGTATTGGGAGCAGGAATGTTTCTTTCCAGCCTGTGACGTGCCCATGCAGTTCTATTGTGCATTAAATAGAACCGTAAAATCTATACAGCGACTACAGTTACTGATACATATTACTGATAATCGTGTCATTTCACGGCAATGGCCTCGTATTTGTATGAACGCATTAACTGTTTTTACTGCATTTACATTGTGGATATTTATGACTCAACTGAGTCGTAAACCACTGTATAAAATTATGAAACATTTTGCTTAGTCTACACCGCTGTTTCCACTAAATACTTAATAATACTTTGTGTTTGAACACTATTGCTTGATTGTTAACGGATTTTATCTACCTTGAACTGTCCTGTAAAATACGAATTACATACGTGTAACAGATTTATTTCTTTACTCTATGTTTTTTGTATGAGCGGGTAAGAAATATGCAGATGTTTAAACCTTGAAATCTAATTACTCGAGACCTTTACTACAGCAGTAACCTTCTTGTTCTGTTTACTTTGCTATTCAAAGTATGAAGACCTAACCTACTGCTTTGAGAGTGATATTCTCCCAAATTCGTGTAATCAGGAATAAATCTACTCCTTATAAAGGTATTCAAGATCTTGGACGGTTTCATAGCGTTTACGTTTCTGTCTGCTCTTCGTTTCAATGCAGACTGTGAAAAGCAGCTGGGAAAGATTGTTTTACAGTGTTAAACTGCATTTACTGTGTAAATTAAGCCAGGAATATACTCACTATAGCCTGTTTACAGTACGTTTATTAACGACTTTAAACTCTCGCAATCTAAATTTTGCGTTATAGTAGGTTTACTGAAATTTGTAACGCGTTCCTGTTGGTAGCTCGAGATATTACAGCTTTAACGTTTGACATTTCTAAAAGCATTCACAGATACTAGAGGTAAAATAACACCGTTGTAAATGACCAGGCAGCATTAACATTTAGCTATCTGGAATTCAAGTCTTGCACATAGATTCAGCGGTGCAACCGGCATTTCCATCTGGGGAAAGGTTTAGTTTTTTTTAAATAAAAATCGTGAAAATTAACAGGAAAACTCTGCTTATATCTATTCGTTTGTTGTAAACAAGAAGATAATTATGAAAGCATAAAGGTTACAGATATTTAAAATTAAAAAGAATTATGAAACAATAACCTCTTACATTTCAGTAAAAATAAAATAAATGATAGCTAATAGCTAAATGTTTTTTTACGAAGTTTTTAAACATTCGTTTTAGTAAGTAGTGTATCTAAATATTTGCAGCGAACAGAAATTAAATATGTCCTCTCGTTTTGCCACAAAAATAAATAAAATATTTTCACTGCAGGTCCTCAAAACAAACATTTTAAACTACGCAGTGTTGTGAACAGTGTTGGACGCAAATTTTGTTGAAGTTGAAATTCAAATCAGTTTACTAACAGAGGCTGTGGAGTGTGGAACGCTTGTGAACAGAACGGCGTTACAAATGTTCGGTCTTTGGTCTACGACCAAAGACGTTATGAAAATAACGGCAGATTTTAAGATTTTAATTGTGGATTTGTTTTCAAAATGGCAATAAGATACTAATTAAGAAAAAAAAAGAAAACTGATTATTTGTGGATGAAAAACCGTGTACATTAGGAACAAGCATATTTGAATCACAAGCAAAAAATTGTTTAATTTAGATTTTTTTGAATTTCCATGGAATAAATTCTGTACTATAATCATCGTAAATCAAGTTGGATATAGTTCAGGGTGAATATGCGAAGACGACCTCTTTCCCGTTAAGAACAGGAAACTGTTCTTAAACGTTTCTCGTTAAGATAACTAGGATAACTTTATTAGGTTAAGCTGAGATGGATTTTTAACCTCAAAAACTAGGATAAAAATTTGAACCATTCCTCAACCACCACACAAATAAACAGTGTTTACAGGAAGCGATTTCGTACCCTCATGTTGGAAAATTTCGTAGTCACGTAATTATTAATGTAATTATTAAATCGACTTACTTTAGTAGATTTTTCCAGCACATTTAAAAATTTTTGACATTTCTTCTTCTTCTTCTTAAGACCTAATCGCCGGTTTTTCTTCACGCATCAAGAGGTCGATTCTAAGTCCCCCGTCCATCTTTTCTGGAGTGGGTCAGGATTCCGTTTACATAATTGTCTAGAATTTCATACTACTTTTATAAATCTGACGTCACTTGCTCTGTCAACATTCCATTCTTTTTTTCGCCTTCTGACAAATTTGAGTACGTCTTTATTTGACACTGCAGTCTTATGTTACTATTTCGTATTCCATCACGTCTCATTTTTTCAAGAATTAACCTGAGTGTACTCATGTCTATCGACCTTAACAGTCGTTTCGTTCTGCTATTGTAAACCAGCGTATCAGTTCCGTAAGTCAGTACTGATCGTACCATCGGCTTGTATATCTTTATTTTGACATTTCCTTTCTATTTTGATGTATGCTTATGGTGAGGGAAGGTTAACCACCAAAACCCCCTGCCTAACTTCATAGAATAATTAAAATGTTCAAAGTACACTAACTAAAATGTATGACATGTATTAAGCTAAAACGTTGGCTAACAGTCTCAAGAGATAAAGAAATCACCTGTAAATCTATGAGTGGATCCATTTGGTGACTTTACGATCTTCTGAACATCCATACAATGTTCGTTTCTCAATTTTTATTATCAAAAATTGTAAGAACATTATGTGAATTTATTACGTGTTATACGATTAACCGGTATAACACTTAAACAAAAACCATAATATTTGATACACTATTTTAATTATTAACGCAACAGTGATACCTGTTCCGTATTAGTGGAGCAATGCAGTAACATTAAGTAGACAAGCGACACAACATGTACCGACTGCAAGTATTATTTTCCTCAGTTTTAATACATTAGTTATAAAAGTAGGCCTACTAGAAACTCAGATATGCAAGGATATGTGTAAATTATATAAACGATAAAAGTAATTATGAATACTTTATCAAATATCAATGCTGATTATCTTATAATTAATACTTTTAGGTAATGTGTAGTAAAATATAAGACCAATGTGAGCGTGGCGCATAAAAATGAAATATTTATGCGACTGTAATAACATAAAATCTTGTTTCATTCACGTCAAATTTGTTTCTGTTTATAATATTGTTTTACGAAAGCCAAAATGAAAGATAATGGAGCAGAATGTAAGTTTTTCTTTAACAAGGTACAGTCAATAACGTCTTCCTTCAGACATCACAGGAATAATTGTAATAGGGTGTGTTGTATACAGAAATTCTGTTGTTAGTGCTATAGAATAGTGAGTGAGAGCCATATTCTTTATTCTACTAACGAGTATATACAAGGGTGACTCAAGGATTGTTGAAGTCCTTTCACACGAGAGCTGCATTACAACACTCATACGGTTGAATACACAATACTGCCAGAGAAACAGGCTCCATCAATGGCTACTCAAATGTATATTGCATTCGTAATACAGTTACTATATTTAAATATTGTGCTTCAGAATTTTTGTGACAGCAAGAACTATTAAAATATTTGTTACGGTACTGTCATAACTTTAAATTTTTTATGTGACATTTTAAAACTAATAATTCTTTCAACTGAAATATCCACCAGTGTTGTTTAATCTTACTGACATTTACATCTAAGGCCGTGTGTGGTAATACGACGTATTAATTTAAGTTCAGCGGATGATGGCACATCAGTCGGATTATACGACAAGTTTATGCTACAGTTGGTAAATGGGAGAATGAAAGGACCACTTCTGGTAATGTAGAATCAGAGGACGGAGTGAATTATTTAGAGGCAGAGCCACCCATAGCAATTAGACCGCGAACCTAGAGCATCAAAGCTCTCCGGCGCAAAGCTTTTGACTGCGAGACTTATACCAACAGATCATATGTAAACTTCCTACTTTGTCTATTCTGGGAAAGATACTGGTTGCATTCTACAACAAAAATGACATAGTTATTTTTGCACAGCGATTTTCTTCTAATTTTGCTCAGCTTAGATGCATTTTGGAACAGTTCAGAAAAAACAATACGAAACTTGATAATATAACCATAAATGTTTCTGTAGTTACTCATCATTTACTTCTCCGTTAATCATGCCTAGCAAAAGGAAGGGGGTCACTATATCTTTTTCCTATTCAGAACCTCAGTTGCCAGCGTTAGCGGGGTTGACAATAAAATTATCAGCGAACTCTGTAATGTAATCAGATGATGTAAAAATAATGTAATGTAATTACCGTGCTTTGCACTGCAGGTTGTTTAATCTCTTGTATTTTGTCTTGGGCTCACATTGATAGATACGACATCAATAACAATTATTGTTCTATTGGTCAAAACTTTGTAATTTTCAGTCGATATCTGAGCGAATATAAATTTAGCTACCGATATTACAAATATTAAAAAGTATAGAATTTAGAAAACAAAATAAAATAATTAAAAATAAGCAATTCGCTCCCTAGTTCTCTGTCAGTCTGTCTATCTGTCTATATATATCTCTCTCTCCCCTCTCTCAGAGAAACTCAATTTCTTTGTCTTCCTTTTTTATTAGTGGATGAGTACGGAACGCCAAAAGTGTTTTTCATCCTCCAAAGAGCGCTTCCGATTAGAGATGCAGTTTTGACATGGAATCCATAGGTATGTAATATCTTACTCGCAAGTTTCGCGAAAATCGACCGTCATGTTTCAAATGTACTTTCGGCATACCACTATCTCACGAACCGCTCAACCAATCCCAGCAAACCAGGTGTCAGGTGATCGAGTCACTCGGCCCCCTTCCAACAATAGTACTGAGAATTTTGACAACTGACTTCAGTCGCCTCTAGGCTTTGTTTGCGTGAGGGTGTTTTTGCGCCGAAAATTTCTAAATTGCTCCACTAAAACTTAAATATCTCGGGAACTACAAATGAGATCGCTTTGAATGGGATACAAAGTGCGTTGTGATCCTCAGAACTAAATCTCTCCAATAACACCAATTTCGAGTACCAGAAGCACTCACAGAAAATAATAACAACATTTGAACTCAAAAATTTGAAATGCCTCGACCTAAAAATCGCGATAAAACTCGAACCAAAAATTTCAAACCGAAAACCGGCAAATCCTATGCAGAGCGTCAACAGGCCTATCGTTTGAGACTAAAATCAAAGAAATCGGCCGAGAACTTAGAAAATGGCAATTATTTGAAAATTGACGAAACCCCGTCAGCGCCCAAGCGGCCCGCATCTCCGATACCTGGGTCATCCGGAGTGCCCCCAAAGCAACTCAGATCGAGCGTACGGCTAGCTAGCAAGAAAACAGACGATGAGAACATTAATAACTTGTGCTTCGACAACATTGGACCCTCGATGCTCTGCGCAGAACAGCCCGGTCCAAGTCGCCGCTTCAAAGGAGTCGACGATGAATTCTCTAAGCACTTTATTAACAATCCGTTCGGCTCGGTGTGTGGGATCTGCGATCGCTTGTGGTTCAAGAGTGATCTAAGACCGTGCGTACCATCATACATAAGTCTCTTGGCCACAGTGTTCGGAGCGGACGAGTACTCAAGTGCGAGTAATATGGAAGGCGTGTGCTCTACGTGTGTTGCAAGTCTCAAACAAGGCAACGTACCGCCGCTGTGCAAATCATACGGCTTCCAATATCCACCGATCCCGCCAAACTTGCCGCCTCTGAATCCCGTTGAAGAGAGACTTATATGCCCGCGGTTACCGTTCATGCAGATTCGTCGGCTCCGCTATGTAGACGGTATGTATGGGATCGTGGGCCAAGTCATAAATGTGCCAGTGAAGGTAGACAACATGGTTAACGTGCTACCTCGCACTCTCGAAGACGATTACGCCATCAACGTTAACATCAAGAGGCAGATAATTCACAAGTCCTCATATCTCTCCGGGACTGTGCGCAAGTCAGTACTGACTCCTTGGTTGAAGTATCTACCAACCCTTCATTCCTTCCCAAAGCACAAGTCTGCCCATGATTCCATGTCTACCGGTAGTCCCAAGACTACCAGATTTAATTTTTTTTGTGCAACATAATTACCATAATGGCAAAGATGAGCCAAATTACTTAACTGTAACAGGAGCGAAAATTAAGAAACAGGTCAATTCTATGACAAAATACAATCTATTAATAAAACCACCAATACAGCGACCTCAATGCCGCCCCAAACAGAGATTTTTGCAGTAACAACAAATTTTCTTCTGAAGACAATTTTAGAAAATTATTAACATACAAAACATGTTTATGGGTAGTACTATAACATTCTGTCTCTTTATTACATAGAGTGTATTTTGATACTTTATATCAGGATTGGTGAACTAGATCTCCAGTGACGTAGCGTCAGTGAAAGAGTTGGAAACGCCGCTTTTATTTTAAAAAGTCTCTATTAAAAACCCATTTTCTCCGATAATAATGGCTTACCAGATTATTTATTGATGAGATGGGAAATCGAAGAAGACAACTAAAACGTTAAGTTACTTGTATGTCTGGCTGATTGAGAAGCTGTATGTAAATCGTCGTTAAGACGGAAAAAGACTGCTGTCTGAGATCGCAAACTGTTTATGGGCATACCCAGATCCGCGTAAGGAAGCGATCGCTGTCCGTTCTGGTAATATGTTTTGTGTCAGTGAGAGTTTTTACGCTCTGTCCTTATTTGCATTTTGAATATTGTTATTCGATTTGTGAAATCCCACAAATTATCCAGTCTGAAACTTTATGAGCAATATGCAATTTTAGTGTGAATTAAATAGTGTCTCAGTTTGTAATTGTTCAATTGCAATGGTGGCTGCTTCTCCGCGAGCTTTAGTGTTTAGATACACTAGTCCGTACACTAGTCATCCATACTATTATGAAACTGAAGTTGTATACAATCGTTTGTGATGGAAACAATCTTCTGTTGACGATGTGTGTAACAGATCTTCACAAGCGAAAGACGAAGGACCGCCAACTAAATTACAAATAGCAAATAATAAGGTAAACGCTTTACTCAATATCGCAATCTACTTAAGTTCCAATATATAATAAATAAATTCAAAGTCTCTTGCATAATTAAAAATTGTTAGATACAAACTATTGTAAAGACATAACACAACGCTGGAAGAAAGACGTGACTTACGTTATGTAGTGCTTCCCCTAGATTCAGACCCATGCCTCGCCACTGCTTTTAGGAATATACTCGTATCACATCGTAGTGTAATTACTTCATTGTCCAGAATAACTCCGTCTATTTGAAATACTTCTGCAAATTTATTTCCAATAGATTGTGCATCTGTGACTACCTTCCACGGATAAATGTCGAAGTGAATCAGATTTCTGATTTTAGTAAAGTCGCTGAATTTGGTCTCGAAGTCGTCAAGATCGTTTCATATTTCCTTACTGAGACTCTTTGACACAAAGACAAAAATCCGTTTGCAGTGACCCGCCATCGCTGTTGGATCGCCGACGGTTAATGATACAAGCGTAAATGAAGTCAACTTAATCTTGTCAATCATCTCTTTGAATCCGTTGACAATATCAAGAAATATAGGGGTCTTCCTTTTAATAAAATATTTCACAACAATTCTTCTTTGTGAAAGACGTCTTCGGAAACCATTACGATAAAAGCAACAGTTAAGTCGAATAATATACATCCGCTGAAGTGAAAATAAAATATAATTGTCAATGTTTTTAAGAAATTGATAATTTACATTCTCACTTATCGTTTCCATACGCCTCATAACAGTATTCTGAATAATCTAGAAGAGCCTTATCTTATTTCACCGTTACTCTTAAAATTTTCAAATATATTATATGCTATTTCAGAAAATTATCATCTTATTAAGCTGTTTGGTAATTTCACCTTAGAAAATGGTACACATTTAGTTGCTATTTATGACTCAATTGCAAAGAAGCGATGATTACAATCTTTGATTGTTCGTTTGGTTTTCAAAACATGTGTCGTTGCTCAGTCACTCCACATTTCAGTTCCTGTAATTTTTTCTTTCTTATTTCCTATTGGGTGGAAAATCAGAACTTTATTTATCACGTAATGCGTTGAAGTACCCTCCAGTGTCTCCTATTTATCTATTGTCACGGAAGCCGTTAAGCAGCAACACGTTTCTTTAACCGTAACATTAGACAAACGTTATAGAAACTTTAGTCTATTTCCAATCTTCAGGAAAATTGTTTCAGTTTTTTGTATCCCTCAATATCTAAAAATTTTATTATAATCGTAATATTAACGTATATAGTTTACGTTGTTAACTCAGAAATAAAAACGTATTTTAATTTTACTTGAAAATATAAAAAGATGAACGAGGATTAAAAGAAAGTATTGAACAAGAAACACAAGACGACAGCATACCGCCAATATTGAAACATGATATGTTTTAATTTCAACAATTCTACTTTAAATTCAACCCAACAAAACTGTGGAATAATTAATTATGTATTAAACAATATACTCAATTAAGTTAAACAGTGACACGTGCCGGCAATATGATACCGTTTGAGACTCACGATCTCAACTCCTGTGCTGCGATCAAAGGATCGAGTCAAGGTCACGACTCGTCCTGTCTGCCCACCCCTGTTACTGAGGACAAATAATACAGCGGTCGTCTCTGGCATGCCTGGGCTGCATAAGTAAGACAGGCGCGCTTAGAGTACATACTGTACACACTTACTCACACACTACTTACTGTCCAACGTGCGGTTCGCCACTGCATGTGGCTACTAGATGGATGATTTCTCTCTTGGGATGGTGGAACGTGAGAGTTACGATGGTCAGGGGGCGCAATAGGTCGCAGGTCGAATGCTTGAAGGGAGAAGAAGAAGAATTAAGTTAAAAATGTTAATAGATTATTATGTAATATATTGTTAGAATCTGTTACATCCCCGCATCATCCTGATACCTGTCGGTTGAGTGATGCAATAATCTCTCACGAAACATTGGCGACCGCGAAAAACTGATGTCGCGATCGACCGGACGATCGCGGTCGACGTGTTGCCCGTGACTGCTCTGTACTACAGTGTGGTCGTTTATAACTAAAACACATTTTATAACAAGTATAGACAGGAACCAATGGGTAAGGACAAGTCTACTCAATATACATAAAGTGATAATCAAAACGCACGAATGGCAAGCTGCGGAGGAGGTTTTGCTTCATTTCGTTTATAAAACGGTAAATAATCATCGTGCTTTAAAATAGACTATGATGATACAAAAATTAAATTTTACAAAAACTAATCTCCCCAGATTATTACGTTTTCATTAAATATGGCCATCACCAAAGGAAAGTGGAACAAAATTACGTCTCTGTGTGTTAGATGATAAACGATAGAGAAGAGAATCATGTGATACAAAACGCTTAAAAAAGAAACGGCTGAAAAATACAAAAGATCAAAAACAAAACTGAAAGGAACGGATAGAAAGGATAGACTACGCATAGTAATAAACGCATAAAATGGGAGACTACCTAATTACGCAACAAAACATACTAATGAAAATCTTGTGAGGCCAAAGAAATGATAGGCCTAACTGTTTCAAAAGAAATAGACAAATTGCTAAGTATGTAGCAAATAAAAGGCTTGATAAGTTGTAAGAAATGATAACGAATTTTGTCTTGAATTATCAATTATATTGTGATTTGATATTTTCAAAATAAAATACCAAATTGTGAACTTGTGTCACTTTCTGTGATCTTAATTGTATTTAAAATTCCAATTTTGTTGATACTTTTGTTATTTGGAACACTTCATTCATTCACACATAAAAGAAAAATACAGATCTTTTAGTATTGTGTGTACACCGACAGTACTCTATTGATAATTTACGTTGTTTCTTCTTATAACTGTTAAACAAGTACCATACAATACACGTATTACACAAAATACCTTACACAGGCAACACAGGGTGTATGAGTGTGATCATTCAAGGGAGAATAGGAAGTATATTAAATCGAACTCTTATCTCTAAAACGTTGAAGCAAATTAATTGTAGAATATTCTTGAATCTTTTTGTTTCATGTAAAAATTTCAAGCAAATGGGCTATCTATTTCAATAGATAGAATTTGGAGTTGGCATTCGAATTGATCGCCTATAACAAAGTTTTTTAAAATCATTTAAATATTTATAGTTTCTTTTTTTTACATATTTTTAACACTGAAGTGACTGAAAATTATTATTATTATAGGTTTGCTTTAGAGACGTTTAGTATTCATCATAACATACCAGTGACCTACATTCTGCATGTCTCGTAGTAGTTTTCATTTAACACAAATCCGCGTTTTCCTGACGCTGCATGAAGTGTGACAGCACACGTTCCTACGCTCAACGTTTGTTATGATGTTATGTCAAACTAACTGTGGTATTTGAATACAACACTGTCTTATAAAAAAGAGGTTATTATTCACGTCTTTTTCTTCTGACACCCACTGTAGACAAATAAACATTAAATATTTGCAGCATGCGTTGTATTGTACTGACAACAGTACTGACATTAGTTTTATTTTACTGTTATAGGCTATTGTCATTTATGCTCAATGAAAATTAAACTTACTGGCTACAAATAAGAAAACAACATTGTATAATAGTATAACTAGTATAATAGTACAACACTATAACTAATATACCAGTGAATATTTCGGAACCAGGTAAGTACATGTTACTGCCAGAATGCTAGAGTTCAAGTAGGCCTACATGTAAACTCTAGAATGTCATTTTATATGTTCCAATGTTCTAAATTTCGTAAGGTGTAGGGTCATTCAAACTTTGCAAGTAATAACGGTAAGAACAAGGACAATCAGCCCACCATGTTTCTGATTGTACATATATAATTACAATTGTAAATTTAATTAGTATTATGACCATGTGCATTGTAACTAATTTAACCTTATAATTATCGCCTCGTTTTAGATTGAATGCAATGTTTTAGTTGAACGCAGTGTTGTTACAGCTATATTGTACCTTGTGGTATTGAATACAGACGTCATCAATTCTATTACTTTATTCAGACTATTATTGTTTATAAATGCTTCTGCATATTCGTACATCGGCGAGCAATTTTCCCCAAATTGTTCAACAAAAAATATACGTAAAACCCTTTGTTGATTGACGAATGGGGTATTTAATTTACTTTGCAAGAGGTTTATACTGTCTGCTAACTTGGATTAGACAACTGAAAACTGTTCGAACTTGCGTGGCATAACTATGGTCATAGGTTTTGATGTAAATTCCAATTATCTATTTCGAAGAATTGTTATATTTTACACTTTCATATGAGGGCCGATAGGTTTGTAGTATAATATTTCTTCCATAAAATTTACATAAATACTTGTAACTGCTGTAGTGTGCTTTAGTTGTTTGAATGTCCCCAGACATGACATATTGAAGTAAGTCACTAGGTATCAAGTGGTGATTCCACGTTTTGCACGTGTCTTGTCAGCCGACGGAGCTTAACATATTAACAGCTAGGTAAGGGAAGTTAATCTCCCCTCGGTTATACTGCTGCCTAATGTAATCGTATTTGTTATATGCGAGTAGAAAATAATTTTTAGACCATTCTGTAGAATACAAATTTCTATTTTAAGCAATGAACAAGTTTTACTGTTCACCGAATGTACAGATACACACAAGTACATGTGCGTAAAGTAAATACTATGTTGACTTTCGTCTGAAAGAAAGCTGAAAAACTGGCTAAACACATATCTTCTAAACGCTACGACAGGTCTAGTATAATATCAAAAAGTGATATATTATTTTTGGGAACTTAAGACAACTTATGCTACTTTATATTTATACTATTTATAAGTTTTTAACATGATAATGTTTTTAGGCTGGGGGTCATTCCACAAAATGCGTGATGCGTCATCGAAAAATGTAACGCTTCCACACTTTCGATTCCCCACAGTCTAGAAATCTTTTGTTTACAAAACATTATCATGCTTCGATGTTTCGGTTTCGTCGAAATTCTTTATGCGCGCGCGCGGCGTGCGCGCGCGCGTGTGTGTGTATAGGGGGAGAAAGAGAGAGAGAGAGAGATTTTTATCCGTGGGCGTTTATAATCTATAGATGTGACAGTGCTTTCACTGCCACATGTAAGCAGACAAAAATTTCAACAAGCAAAATATACACATGAATTTGTAATTTTTAAGACTTATAGGAAAATTATAAATTTAGTAGTTAAAATAAACAACGCAAGAAAAACATCACGATTATTTTTGTAGCACGAACAAGCTGTAGGAATACAGACAACATATATTTACAGGTTTCTCTAGTGTTTAGTGTAGAGAGCATGTCAGATACAACCCTTCTAAACCATCTCAAGTCACTAAAAGGGTTCGATAACAACAACAACAACAATAATAATAATAATAATAATAATAATAATAATAATAATAATAATAATAATAATAAAATAAATAATAATAACAATAATAATAATACCATTAACAATAATAATATATTTTGTGTGTGTTTTTATCATCTTGGCCAATACATGTAAAAGGGCTTGAACAAACACTGATGCACGAGCATTGTACCTTCCGTACTCCTGTCACTAGAGTCGACTTTGTAGTGGTTGAGACGTATTGTTTTCAGCTTAATCTTTTCGCAGATAGTGTAAGTAGTGGTGACTCAAAGTTCCTTGGAAGTGATGCGATTGTCTTCGTTTGGCGATGGTTTATAGCTTTATAGGTTTGTCTCTTTTCATTTATCTCGTCTTTATCATCTGTATTCTACCACGGTTCCAGTTTAGTGGATGAAAGACCACTGGTCCGTTGGATATGGTTCATGGCTGCTGATGTGATGTGTTTCCATTCACACCTGAAGATGTAAAGCCTGTCCAACAGGCAATAATGAGGTTTACATGCCAGCTTAACGGAATATTTTTAAGACACTAGTTTCTGTATATATCTCTTACAGTATTAAAATATAAATTCACTGACAGTTATATGCAGTTGTTTAGGGATGAAATTCTTCAGCAGTTTTAGTACAGAGTCTTTCGCGTCAAATTTCACGTAAATAACAAACAATTAGAAATATATAGAATTCATGTGTTCAGTTACATAAGGATTTCCACAAAGGTGTAGAAGCCGCTAATAATGATTAACTTTAAAGTGAGCTAATTCATGTTTTACTTAATAATACAACTATACAAATGATATTGAAATCTCTAATTCAAATATACTGATACAATGCAATCATATAAAGCCAGCTGACTGCATCCCTTGGGTATGTGTAGCGATTATTTAAATGAAATTGTAACTGTGTGCACGAATTAAACAGGGGGAACTGATTTGAATTACCTTTGATAAACAAGCACACGCTGTAATATAAATAAAACGTGTTGTGGTTTCTGTATCATAGTTTGGTTGTTGGTAAACTCGGCCTGTAACATCAAAATAAATATGTACTAGTGGTACATTTGTGGCGTATTTTCATTTCAACGTGCGGCAAAACTAAACTTTTGGTTGGTATATGTCCTAAAATATTTTCCTATATCTTGTAATAAAACGAATGTCTCCCGTGAAAGCCCCAAGTTGCGGTGCCAATTTTATAACGATTACAAAATCTATGAGTGTGGAAGGCCTCACCTTTGAGCGCCACTTTGTAACTATACGACTTTAATTATGTTTAATTATTTGTAATCCAATTTACTATCTCGTTACTGTTAAATCGGTTTACTATCTATTTTTGTAAATGAGTATAGTTGTTGGTGTTTATTCCTCGTATGTATGTTAATTATATTTATTTGTTGGTTTGTTTAGATTTCTGATTTCTTTCATCGATTTTTCGATGATTCGGCGAATAAAATTATTCGCTATCTGCCTCAAACGTTTGAATAACACGGTTGTTATGTAGAAACAACTCTTTAATGAGTACCTTCGATTACCATCTCGAACGTACCGATTGAGGTTATTTCTATTTTCGTAGTTATCTTCAGAATTACCACACGCTGACGTCTTCTTGGTCTTCGCTCGTTCAGCGTGAAACCTATTAACTTAATACCTTCGAGAAATAAAATACATGGAATTGTATTTGGTAATGATAATGTTCAATATTTATTTTTATTCAAGTTAGTGGAAAATTATGCATTCGACATTAACAATAGCATAGATCGATTCTGTCTCAGGGTCCGATTTCTTAAATTTTAAAAATTAATATTATTATGTCAAGTTCTTTGGACTGCTATGCAAGGTTCATTTACATTAAAAAAAACAAGGAGTACATTACAGTACAAACATAGTAATACTTATCATCTAATATAACAGAAATAATGGTAATTAAAATTTAAAATACATTACTAGAAATCCCTTAATTTAGTCTAATGCCGCAAAGCATCATGGGCTTGAAGAATTGACAAGGCAATATGGCGTCTATTTGGTCTGCTGTTAATCGTGTGAAATGTTTACCCACTGTTTTTATTAATAAAATAAATGTCACTAAGTGTTCACTATTTGTTACTTATATTTTCTTTGAGCAATAATGTTTTTTATCGGTTGCAAATGTTGTTGGATTGTTCTTGGTGTTGATAGTGGTAAATCGTAGAT
Organism: Magicicada septendecula; assembly: GCA_034769895.1. Taxonomy (NCBI): domain Eukaryota; kingdom Metazoa; phylum Arthropoda; class Insecta; order Hemiptera; family Cicadidae; genus Magicicada; species Magicicada septendecula. The sequence goes on from CM068367.1 coordinate 1,065,450,465, forward strand.
TGGATATTACCTGTAAGTTAGTTGAATGGTCGAGATATTTACTGTTTATTTTTTAGTTTTATTTTATGCTTCCTTCTTGTAAGTTGTTCCGTGCTTAGTTATATCTTCATTTTTAATATTATTTTTTAATCAATTTTGGATATTATTTTCATTAATTTAGTAAATTTTCTTCCTTTTCAGATTAGATTCCTTTATATAAATTTTGTCATTTTGTATGTGCACTGAACTCAACCGAACTCTCTCGTGTCTAACAATAAAGTGTTCTTAATTTCTTCTTATTTCACTGAATTGACCAAAAATTACTATGATCCTTATTGGTCCATTTTGTGAGGTTTAGGTGTCACATGACACCGGTTAAAAAAAAATTTAAACCTGGTAGTCGTGGGACTACCGGTAGACATGGAATCATGGGCAGACTTGTGCTTTGGGAAGGAATGAAGGGTTGGTAGATACTTCAACCAAGGAGTCAGTACTGACTTGCGCACAGTCCCGGAGAGATATGAGGACTTGTGAATTATCTGCCTCTTGATGTTAACGTTGATGGCGTAATCGTCTTCGAGAGTGCGAGGCAGCACGTTAACCATGTTGTCTACCTTCACTGGCACATTTATGACTTGGCCCACGATCCTATACATACCGTCTACATAGCGGAGCCGACGAATCTGCATGAACGGTAACCGCGGGCATATAAGTCTCTCTTCAACGGGATTCAGAGGCGGCAAGTTTGGCGGGATCGGTGGATATTGGAAGCCGTATGATTTGCACAGCGGCGGTACGTTGCCTTGTTTGAGACTTGCAACACACGTAGAGCACACGCCTTCCATATTACTCGCACTTGAGTACTCGTCCGCTCCGAACACTGTGGCCAAGAGACTTATGTATGATGGTACGCACGGTCTTAGATCACTCTTGAACCACAAGCGATCGCAGATCCCACACACCGAGCCGAACGGATTGTTAATAAAGTGCTTAGAGAATTCCTCGTCGACTCCTTTGAAGCGGCGACTTGGACCGGGCTGTTCTGCGCAGAGCATCGAGGGTCCAATGTTGTCGAAGCACAAGTTATTAATAGTTGTCTTGATTATTCATCTCTTCTTTCACAGCACTAACACTTATCTAAAAAGAACTTTTTCTTGTGAAACTTACTGTTGCAGTAAGTTTCACAAGAAAAAGTTCATTTTTAGATAAGTAAAAGTTATTAATGTTCTCATCGTCTGTTTTCTTGCTAGCTAGCCGTACGCTCGATCTGAGTCACTTTGGGGGCACTCCGGATGACCCAGGTATCGGAGATGCGGGCCGCTTGGGCGCTGACGGAATTTCGTCAATTTTCAAATAATTGCCATTTTCTAAGTTCTCGGCCGATTTCTTTGATTTTAGTCTCAAACGATAGGCCTGTTGACGCTCTGCATAGGATTTGCCGGTTTTCGGTTTGAAATTTTTGGTTCGAGTTTTATCGCGATTTTTAGGTCGAGGCATTTCAAATTTTTGAGTTCAAATGTTGTTATTATTTTCTGTGAGTGCTTCTGGTACTCGGAATTGGTGTTATTGAGAGATTTTAGTTCTGAGGATCACAACGCACTTTGTATTTTTGCGATCGGACTTGTAGTTCCTGAGATATTTAAGTTTTAGTGGAGCAATTTAGAAATTTTCGGTGCAAAAACACCCTCACGCAGACAAAGCCTAGAGGCGACTGAAGTCAGTTGTCAAAATTCTCAGTACTATTGTTGGAAGGGGGCCGAGTGACTCGATCACCTGACACCTGGTTTGCTGGGATTGGTTGAGCGGTTCGTGAGATAGTGGTATGCCGAAAGTACATTTGAAACATAACGGTCGATTTTCGCGAAACGTGCGAGTAAGACATTACATACCTATGGATTCCATGTCAGAATACATTATTTTATATTTTACACCCAAATTACTCCTTAATTATTACACAGTAAGACTTAATATAATTTACATGTTTTTTTTTTCTGGTAAAATTATGAGCAATTTGGTACCACTCACGACCTGTATTTGTAACTTAATAACTAGTTTTGGGGATTTTATTTTTACAAAACAGAACATTTTAGAATTATGATGGCTGATTGATATGACGTTTTTGGAAACTATTAATTGAACTTATTTATTCCTTGCTTTCTAGTAACTACTTCAAAACTAAACAAAACTCTTAACTAAAAAGCATGTCTTAATAACTACAACTTCACCTAATGCTAAATAACAACACACTTTTGAACAAATGTCTGTGTGATTAACAAATAACAATGTTATATCTGTGTTTACAGTCCATTTTGGATCTGTTCTTATTCGTTTTTGATCTTCATCCTTATTATATTGTCTGTGGGATGGTTATTGATTATTTTCAATTTTTTTTTCGCTTTGACACTGTTGTATTTTTATTTTTTTTTTTACCTTGAATCCCTTTACTTCTTATTCTTAATTAGATTTAGTGAACTAGTTACTATAAATTTGTTACATATTTTATTTACTCCAAAGTTGTACTGTACTCTTTGTTTTATTATTATTTTGTTTATTTACTGCTCCTAATCTATCTGGGTATATCTATAGTTGTTGGTCATAGTCATGTCAGTTATTGGGTTTGGCGAGTTAATTTGGTCTACACTTTCTTTTCTATTTGGGACTTCTATTATTACTTGATAGTAATAATACTGCTTGTTTCTATATCGGTGCTACTCTTCATGGTTTATTATTTGTCTTTACCAGTACAGATTTTGGTCTTGTTACAATCTGCGTCACTGTATTTAAAAATAAATTTATTATTTGTTGTTTAAATTTGTTTTGTTCCGTGATAGTATTGGTTTTGTTCTGCGGAAAATTACTGGAATTCCGTGTGCTCATTAATTCGCTGATTACTCAACTCAACATACAATATATAGTTTATAAGAAGACGATGAATGATAAATAAAAGCACGTTGACGTTGACAGCGATACTAAAAGCAGATAATTCAAAGTTTGTCAATATTTAAGTAACAAATAAATTGCATTCACGAAGGAGGTGGTCTCATTTATTGTATGATGTACACGAGAGGACGGCCTCTTATCTATACAATGAGGTCAAACCCCTCATGCATGTATTAAGAGACGCTCAAGTTTACTTCCGCAGTAGAATTTTCTCTATTCCTGTTGATTCTCTGACACTACCGATTTCACTCTGACTGGACAGCGTGCAAAACGATGGCATATTTTACATGACAATGATAGCGTCATCCTTCGACATCACGGTATTTGGGATTTAGTGCAGGAGAAAATTACCTGTTTGAAAGAGAAATATAATACAATTGTATTAGAAAGATACAATTTTTTGTATAAATGTACTGTCTTAAAGGAAGTATATAAGTACACGTATATTCGTGTAAATATGACTAAAAAATAAGGTAAGAAATAAGTCAAAGAGTTACCATAACACTATAGAGTTGTCAAAACAACTGGGAGAACAGTAGGAGACAAACAGGGCACTGGTAAATATTAGAAATATAATATAAAACAATGTACGTGTTCTTTAATATTAAATAAATCTGCAAAGTCTTCTTATGCAATTTGGTAGTCAGCATTAAATTCTCTTACTACAGAACCTGTAGTATTATTTCTTGATTCACTCTCAGAGGAAAAATAAACAGATCGGAACATGTAAGCAAACAAACGTATATAAGCAGGGGTGGAGAAGATACGTAAACTCTCACTTAACACAAGACTGGTGCGCTAGACGTTCGTTTGTGATCTTCTTAAGAGTAATTAAATTTGACAGGAATGTTATTCTTATTCGCTGCTGTAGCTGAGAGTTTATCTCAGATGTTGTTTTTTCGTGATTTGTAAACTTGTTAATGATAAATTATAACGCTGTGCCGAAGTCTCAAAATAGTAAAGGAAGAATTCACTTTTACACTATTTCGCTTTGTAGAATTAACGACATATTTACTGTAGAAACGCTCAAGTTGAGTTAAAAATAACAAACATTTATTCTCTTGAATACTACATATTAGTAGTTCAAGTTATAGCTAACACCTAGTTGCCTAAAATGAATGTGACAGGTTAATTACGTATTTTTTCAAAGAGATATCTATGGACCTTCGATTGGAGAGTTGAGTACAGGTTGAATGTAAAAAATGGGGAAAGATAAAGTTAAAATTATGGGTTTGAAAAAACCCATGAAAGCGAAGAAAAAATTATGGTACAAATCATTCTAAATTATCCTAAAAAAGTATGTATTGGACCGTGTCTGTAGACTTTAGTTGACACTACTTGTAGGTGGATGAAAGAATAACATTCAGAGCTGACAGGGTAGGTTAATAGCCTTGTAGGGTAGGTGGGATGGGTAATTTATAACCATAATACAACTATAGAGAAATGATTATTGAAAATTATTGTGACGTGCTTAAGCCTGGATTTATTTGTTTTGTATGTCAGTGTTTGTATAAAGTAGACACGAACCACTTACGGCTCTTTGGTAATTAGAAAAACCCTTGTATGCTGGGAAAAAAAAATGAATATAATAGTCACTGGGTTGTAAAAGTACAAACTCAAGCCGAAAAAAATTGAAAGTACCAGTGAATCCTAGATACGTTATACATAAAATAAAAGGAAAGTAGAAGTTACTACTGTCACCGGACAAAAGGCTTGCCGCATGACAAATGGCGCCAATCGTACACTCTAGTGTTTTTTGGTGGCCCTAAAAAGGACCTGTGGCGAGAAAGGTGATGTTGATTGTGCCGCGCTGAGATGTTCGTGGCGTACTACAGTCCTCTTCTTTCGGCATCGGTTGTAGAGTCGGCTGCCGGCCCAGCGACGTCCATCGCTGGCGCGGAACGGGAGTGCGAAGACGCAAGAACGGCGGTGGTTCTATTCTTCGGCTTTTCCTTCCGGCTAACTCCGTCTCGATGTCGTCCGAGAGAGGAGAGAAGATGAAGTGCGTCCGATGGCGTGGCGATGAAGAGTGCGTGAAATCGACGCTTTGGGCTGTGCGGTTGTGCGTCGCAGAGACGAACCGCTCGGTATCTGGGTTCCGAGCTACCTTCTGGAGCTTCTGCCTCGTGGCCCTGCCCAAGTGGGGCGTGTGCTCTATAGCAGGCCAATTCTCGGCTTTTGTGCTAGCCTACACTAGCGCAGTATATACCGAGGGCGTTTCCACGAATCACCTGGACGTATACGGTACCTGCCCAGGCCAACCACTAGAGGATTGTCTGGGAACCTCGCCGCACGTGCATAAAATTTTCGTGCAAGCCGCCTGAATGTTTCGTCTAAGGAGCGGACACCAAGTCCTCTCCTTAGAAGGCGTGATGAGAAGCGACTGGGGACTTTGGCCATTAGCCGAAGACCCCTGTCGAGGACGCTCTGCAACTTCTTTTTATGCATTGCGGCGAGGTAACCCCAGACCAGGCAAGCGTAGGTAATGACCGGCAGCAGATACGCGTCGACGATCATCCTGCCCAATTTCCTGGTCATGGCTGAGCTGATCAGGAGTGGAAACAGTGCGCTCAGACGAGCGGATGCTCGCTTATGAACTGTCTGAGCGTGGGTACGCCAGGTGAGCCGCCGGTCGAAGTGTAATCCGAGGTACTTGACCTCTTTGGACCAGCGCAAGTACGTTCTGCCGATACGTAACTGCCTAACAGGGTTCTTCCGTCGCTTAGAGAATTCGACGGCTACACTCTTGGTAGCGTTGAGTTGCACTCTCCAATTTTCAGTCCAGTCCACGAGGGTGTCGAGCTGGCGCTGCAGTCGTAAGACGGCCCTTTCCACATGATGATCGGCCGTAAATACGGCCGTGTCGTCCGCAAAGAGGGCCACCTGGACTCCAGGCTGTCTCGGCACGTCGTTGACGTAGAGCGAGAACAGAAGGGGGCCAAGAACACTACCTCGAGGGACGCCGGCTGTGATTCGTCTCTCGGAAGAGACTGAATCTCCAACTCTCACGCAGAAGGTCCTCTCCGTCAGAAAGCTAGCAACCAGATGGAGGTAGCAGTCCGGGAGCTGGACTTCCCTAAGCTTGAATAATAGGCCATCATGCCATACGCTGTCGAAGGCTTTTTCAGCATCTAAGAAACAGCCAACGGTCCCTTCTCTCCGACACCCGGCTTCCGTGACGTATTCCACCATTCTCATCAGTTGATGACTGGTCGAATACCCCACACGAAAGCCGAACTGTTCGGGGACCATCACGTCAAAGTTGGTTAGATGTTCTCGTACACGACGCTGCACGAGGCGCTCAAAAACCTTGGACGTAGCGGAGAGTAGGCTGATAGGCCGGAGGTTGTCGGGGCGGGTAGCCTCCTTTCCCTGCTTCGAGATCACGATGACCGTCGCCTTTCGCCATTTCTTGGGAAAGTAGGCCAGTCGGAGACACGCGTTGAACAAATCAGTCAAGAATTGAACTCCAGGCTCGGGAAGAAGTCGTAGAGCGGTGTTCGTAACACCGTCCGGGCCTGGAGCTTTTCTTGGCTGAAGTTCAGCGAGCCGATCTGAGACCTCTTCTAAAGAGATGGGTTCGGGCTCCGCCGTGATCGGAAGAGACAGAAAGTCTTCCACAGCCATCTCGACTTGTTCGTCGAAGTCCCAGTCCATGGGCGGGTTGGGAGCGAACTGTCGCTCGAAACACAAGCCCAAGTAGGCCTATTCGGCCTTCTCCTCCGGGGGACCCAGGAGTCGTCCGAACGGTCCAACAATGGTGGGGAGTGGAGGTCGTCGCCTCCGTCCCGTCAGTGCGGAAGGCATTCTGTACGGGTGACTTTGCGGGTCCGCATGCCCCGTTCGGGCCACGTCGAGTTCCCAACAGATACGTCGGAAGGCCTTCAGACTGCCACGCAGTCGTCCGGTGAGCCGATTGTATGCTGCCTTATCGGCTGGATCACGGGTCCTCTGCCAACGTTTCCGGAAGTAATTCCTCTCGCGAGCGAGAAGAGAGACTTCCTCAGGGATGCGTTGGTAGTCAGGCGTGAAACCAGCTCGCGTACGTGAAGACACGCCTATAGCCGAGATGATTGCCTCTTCGATTCCTGCTACTGCTTCGTCTAGGAGGCGAACGGAATCGAGTGGGGCCGCTGGCGGCAATCTACGGCACAAGGCCGGGCCGTAGCGGTCCCAATCGATAACCTTCTTCTGGTCAGAACGTGCATAGGCGTGCTGGGTAGCGACGTGGACCAAGATAGGATTGTGGTCGGATGTCAGCTCCGTAAGTGAGAATACCTCGACCGGACAGACAATTCTTTGGGTCACCGCGATATCCAGAACATCGGGAGCCGCGTTAGGAAATGTCGGAATGAACGTGGGTTGCGCTGGACCAAATACCATCGCCCGGCGCGATTCAACAAAACTAAGCAAGCGCCTCCCGTTCGGAGTAGTCAAGCGACTATTACAAACGTGATACTTGCAATTCAGATCGCCGGCCAAAATTACCCTTCGGTGGGAATCGAAGATGACGTCCAGGTCGCCGACAAGGAGTTCAGCTTGTGGGGGCTTGTATGCTGAAACCACGAGGACGCCGCCAAGAGCTCCGTGGACCTCAATGGCGGTGGCCTCGAGGTTGGTTAGCTGCGGCAAAACGACACGATGATGACTTATGGAGGTCCTCACCGCGATCGCCGTGCCGCCTCCTCGTCGGCCAACTCGATCATCCCGATAGACCACGTAAGTTGGTAATCGAAACCGGTTCGCCGGGGACAGGTGAGTTTCCGTGAGGTGAGTACGTCGGGTTTGAACCGAGCCAGGAATTCTAGAAGGTCGGAAAGCTTGGAACCGAAGGAGTTAGCATTCCAGGCTATGAGTGAGAGGTCTCGTCTAAGGGCTTGGTTCATAGAAGACCTATGACTTCGCAGGCTACCACCAAGAGCATGCATCTCTCAGTTGGGTCAGCAGTTTCCAGGCGGTCTCGGATGGACCTGAAGGTGGATGCGACTTTCTTGAGGTCGTAGCCAGACAGAAAGTCGCGGACGAACTGTGCGTCATCGGATATGACGGACTGGGCTGTTTGCCTGGAAACTGAGGACGCGTAAGAGCGACCAGGGTTTACGGCAGATCGGGTCGTGGTGGAAGCCACAGGACCAGGGGCAGACGGTTTTGAGTGAGCGACAGGAAAAGTACGCTGTTGCGCTTCGTCGGACTTGTACCGGGAAGCAGGACTTTTCTTGGGCTGTGGGCAGGCAGGAGCTCGGGGCCGAGCATCCGGTGTGGTTATCCCTTTAGTGTTTTAGTTTTTAATGTTGCCTGTTCGCGGAAATCGCGGAGGTGCCAGTGGTGGCGAGGCTAACTCTGGTTCTGAGGCGGGAGTTGGTGGTTCCGCGGAGATGGAGGGTTGATTCTCCGGCTCCATAACCGAGATGTCGGCTACAGGGCTTGTCTCTGCTACTGAAGGCGACGCGGTGCGTTTGTGTGCCTTTGTAGGGGCTGGAGGTGGAGCCCGAGAGGGCGCGCGCCGTGCCGGTTGTGCCTTTGGTTGCGGCCTAGCCTGTGTTTTAGGCTGCCTCTGTGGTTGGGGCTGCAAAACTGGCTGCCTTGGCTTCGGGAGGGGCCCCTAAGGGTTTTGCTTCCGCAGGAGTTCCGCCCTGTAGACCGGGCAGTTAACATTATTTGCTGCATGGCCTTGGCTACAATTTATGCAGCGAAAATTGGACTTGTCTGCCACAGTGCAGGCCTGCGTTGGATGTCCCAAGGAACAACGTAAACAGGCCGGGGCACTGCGACAGACGTCGGTATGGTGGCCGAACCTCTGGCACCGGTGGCACTGCTCGAGCTTGCCCGGGGGACGACTGGATTCCACCCTGACGCGGAAGCCAAACAGCCGCGTCAGTTGGAATATCTTATCTGCGGCCTCGCCCTTCTCGAGCTGGAGACGGACGAGTGGGAGAGGTACTCGGGTTTCTGAGTTGGTGAACAGGCGAAAAATTGCCTGCACCGGGTACCCGAGTTCTCGGAGTTCCAAAAGTATCTCCTGGGGATCTGTATGCGCGTCAAGCCCACGCAGAATTACTGACAAGGGGTTGACTCGCTTAGGAGAAAAGGTGTGATATTGCAGGCTGTGCGCCTGCAGAAAGGCCTCGACCAAGCGATGGTCCTCGAGCTGGCGGACGACAATCTTGACCGTATCACCGCCAAGCAGCTTCAGGTCAAGCTTGTCGGCCGACAGGCCGTGGGCCGCGATCAGCCGCCTGTATAAGGCGGCGACATTCGACACTCCATGGACGAACAGGGGCGGCGCGCGACCAACAGCGGCAGCAGCCGGAGCTGCTACCGAAGTAGTCGGAACCGCAGCCTGTTGGCCCTGAGAAGGTCCGATGTCCATGGCCGAGGTCCGAGAGGATGCGGATCCGGTGGAGTGGGTCCTCTTCGGTTTCTTAGCCGGACGTCTTCGCCGACCAACGGTCGCGAATTCGCCCGACTCGTCTACCGGGAGAGGGGGAAGCGGGTTAGGAAGAGGATCATCCGTCTCCATCGCCCGAGGCGATTCAGGCGAGTCGCCCAGATGGGGCAAGGCAGAGCCGAGCGACTCGGCACTTGAGCCGTTGCCCGTAGTAGGCATGCTGGCCAGGTGCGGCTGCCGGGCAGAGACTGCTAGGCAGTCACCGCCAGACGCCAGGGATCTCGGGTCCGGCCGAAGCCGGGTTACCCGCGCGTCTTCCCTGCTCACGACGATGCGGGAGGAGCTGGGCTAACGACCAGCTTCGTTGAATACCAGTCCTTACCAAGACTGGTGTCCACTGGTCCCTTTACCCCGGCGATATCCAAGCTCGCTTACCACTGGTGGGGGCTTGCAAGGATCGTCCGGGGCAGCGCTACCTAACAGTCGCGAGCAGGTTAGGATTTACAGCACTGATGTACGGCACTCACCAGAGCCCTGAGCAGTCCTCTTCTATTCCTCGCCAGCAGATGGTATCCGGCGCAGGTGGCCCTAATAAGGTCTTCTGCCTTTGCACTTGTACCAGCTACTTAATTCACCGGCAGCAGCTGGCTTCGGAGTCTTCTTGCCCTGAAGAAAGCGATACTATTCCTCGTCCAACGGCGAGGTGGGCGAATGCAGCAAAGCTGAGGCAGCTTCCAGTCCAGGCAGGAGAGAGCAGTCCGGAGTGAGGTCAGTCCTGTTGAAGAGCTGGTTCCGAAGTGTGTCGTGCGCGCGTTTTTCTGCCGGACCGGGTTTTATGCACTAACCGGGATCGCTGATTGACTCGCTCCGAACACGTAGTTGGTCACGTCTCGGCGGCTGCTGATCCCGGATTGGCTCGCCTCGTATTCTTCAGTTGTCACGCGCCGTGTCGCTGGTACCGGAGAGCAGACGTAATCGCTGTTGCCACACTACATACGTTTCCTTCTTCCTTTACAAATGTTGCTGCAAAAGGTTTTCTCACGAGTGACATATTGGTAGCTTTCAAGAAGTCACGCGAATTGAGACTCATATTGCGGGCTTTAAAATTCCCATTCGTCGTAAAATGAGAGTAAGGATGTTTTCTGGTTAATACTACAAGTATTGAGAGCACTACAATAAATTTCATTGAGAGCTCTAAAAAAAAAAAAAAAAAAAAATATAATCACCTTTCAACTTTATGACGAAAATAGTTTGTCGTAGCTGATAATGCTAATAAATAGGCCTATCATGCTTCGATTTTTCTGGATTTTCCCGTTAAGATTTAACCAATCTTTTCCGAAATTTTGATTCTTTAGTTTGTTCATATGTTTTGCATAAAGTTTTCTATCAATGCGGTAGAAAACAAAATTCATTGGGAATTAGAGTCAAATTATATTTCAACTCTACAAAAATTCCGAAAACCTCTATTTTTGGGGAGACGTTCTTGAAGATAAATTATCACAAAAGGCTACCTAGCGATTGTGTTAATTCAAAATTTAAGTCACAAAAATCGAGATTTTATTTTTTGCAGAAAAATGAGAATAAATATTGAAAAAAGAAAATAACCAAACTAAACAAAAAAAAAAAAACAACCAAACTAAACCAAACAAAGTTGCAAAAAACTTTTACTAAAAAACTGTAGTAAAATTTCATGTTAAAACGATTTCCTGAGCAATATATTTTTAGTTAACCTTCTAACGCAAGGTGCTTGCCTTGTCCCATTGCTGAAAGTGCAAACGAGAAATTCGAAAATTTTATAACTATTTTGACGTTAAACATATTTGGAAATAAATTGCGCCACTAAATAATGTTTTTGAAAAGTTGGTTTTTAATTGTTACGACGATCTGCTTGATCGTCGTAGATACAGTGGAAACAAAATACAAGACACCAATTAAATCACTAATCACCAGCTTTAATTTTCACAGTTAAACAGTTTGTAATTAACTCGTACAATATTTCCAGTTAGATTTGTCCACACGCAATAACAATGTCTATTAATATTACACAATGACTATTAATGGCACACAATTATTAACACAATACTACTTCACTTCGACACACTCAATCCGCACTAGCGAAAATCGCTTAAGTAACTGAACTGACAATCCGCCTGCTATGGCTTTATATAGGCCCCGGAGAGATGCAGTACAGATTTGCCTACTTACTGCACGCCAACGGATTAATGCTTATCTCAAGTGTTCCTGAAACTCACTAGAACCACTTACGTGAATGACGCAACAGCTGCCACACTGGCCGGGGGGGGGGGGGCGTGGAGAATGTTCTGGATTGTTCGGTACGCTTCTCGTACTAATATAAAAAAACTGTAAGCTATAGGCAGTTTTTACCGTAATTTTCAAGCAGCAGCAAAATATTAATTTTATTAGTTTTTGTGGGATTGCATTCACACTTATGAGAGAGGACTTTAAGTAAAAGTATTTTCCAGACCATTTCCGGTAAGCTTGAACTAGCAGATATGTCTTTTTCTCACATTATGTCTCGTTATTTTCCATGCGCTGTGACAATAATTTTTAGCAACTTTTAGTTATATATAAAGTAACAGAAGTGAAACAGTATTACTGGAGGAAATCCATCGTGTTCAACTTCTATATCGCAGTGTAAACACTGCCGGATTTTTTGTTTATGTTAAGAATTTTGGCTCAGTAATCTCAGATTCAAATATATTTATTAAAAACAAGATACACTTATTTTTGCAGTGAATTTAAAAGAAATAGGTGTGTAATTTTTAGATAACTTATTCGCTCTTCTGTGAAATAGGTAAAACGTTTTGCTTTTGTATAATTAAAAGAAAACATCAATTTGATAATATTAAATGCAAAATTCAGCAATATTTTTACCTGTAATTTAAAGATACTTAGATGTACTTCAACAATAGGCCTATGATTTTTTCGTCCCACATTTTTGTGCTCAAGCATATCCCTTTTAAAGTCCACGCTTTGTTTTCATGACTAAAAATGAGTACTATCGTTTTTTGGCTCATCGAATTTAATGTTAGAGCATGCTACACAATTCAAAATATTGTTTATATACAAAGAGAGCGGTCGTGGCGTAGTGGCTAGCGTGTGGCGCTGCTACGCTGTCGGCGCGGGTTCAATTCCCGCCGGGGGCCATCTGATTTAGATACGACCGTTCCCCCTCGCAAGGCAATGGCAAACCAGCGAGAGGCATCCTGCTTAGTATAAACCTTCCCCAACTCTGCCGTTCGGATCCGGCGTTAAACTGTAGGTCCCATATACCTGTGAGAGACTCAGTACCACACGCACCACGGGTATATGCGGGGAGGGTACTAACCAGTCGAAAGGCTGAAGGACTACGAATACAAAGAGAATTACGTTTGGATTGTACATCACGTTGTATCTAATGGCTTTACCAACAATAAGATAAAATTTTCTTAAAGGATTCGACCTGCATGAAGATAATCACCATTTCATATACATTTTTATGAGAACACACAAGCTAATTTGGGACAAGAAAAGTTACTGACGAAAAAGAAAATACAAGGTGAAGACTGATAAAAATGTTAGTAAACACGTTACCAGAAAGGATCATTACATTGTATTAAGGTAGTAAGGACGCAGGAGACTAAGTTGCGCTAACACGGCTATCACTGCTCGCCCAATAACGTTCCTATTGATTTAGAAGATATTAGATGTCAGTCTTGTACTCCTCATTGCAGTGGATTGCTTAATAAAGAAATATACTTTCTGTAACTAGTAAAAAGTAATATTCAAAGAAATCTTGATACACTAAAGAAAATTATTTCAAAAAATTTCTCCTACACTAAAAATTTAAAAACTGTAAGGAGTACTTACGCTTAATTTCTGGTACACAACCTACTGTTTGGACTGGCTGTAATAGTTTGTCAAAACTTAACTAATATTCAACTAAAATTCTACCAGAAAAAATGAACGGTATTTAGTATTAGTGTTTGCATGTTGATCTGTTGATCTAAAAATTTAAAAAGATGCATTTCTTCCGATATTACTGTTTCCTTTAACGTGTTATTAAAATTTATTTCGCTAAATTTTTTTTAATTACTGCCACTGCTCACGTCAAACGTAGAGAGTAAGTGTGTGGTACAGCAAGCATACTAAATAGAATTATTTAAAAATTAGAATTAGCTTACTATTTAGAAAAGGATTTTATCTGAAGTCACCTCTCATAAAGATTAATGCAATCCCAGAAAGACTAATTGTGTAACTGAAGATGACGATAGAAAGTCCATCTAATTGTTAATAAAATTAAAAAATAATGTTTACTTTTATAAATTACAGTTTAGATTTGTTATTTGAGTTTCATTAATCGAGAAATAAATAGTAATATTCAATCATGTTAACTGTTCAAAATTGTGTTTCTTTATTTTTTAAAGAATTTGTTGCAGGCCTATTTTTGTTTTACAGGTCATATTTATTCTTCCGTTAGAAGCGACAATTTTGAATATTGTATTTGCAACAACCGACACCGGAAAACCTTTAGGCTGTAGCCTACATAAATATTTCAATAAATGTTCTTAATAGTTTTTTAAGTTTTTTTGCTTATAGTGATCACACTGGTTTCGCCATTTTTATATTTTATTTTCGTAACATCTTTAACACAATATTCATGTCCAACAAACTTATAGAATTTCTAGTCTATTCAGTAAAAAGTTATTATCCGAATATCAAATAATGGAACACGCTGTAAAAGAAGAATTCCCCACATTCTATATAATTATTGTTTTAGGCCGTCATATACGCGACGCATTCTGATCTCTTTTTCCATTAATCATTTCAATTTAATGTTCATTATTTAATGCATCATCACGTACAATTAAAAAGAACAACAGAGTAGTCTCCTAAATTGAGTTTTTAAATACTGTAATTGATTTTGATCTTACGAACAGGATATGAATCAACGTTAATTTGAATATATGGGGGTAAGGCGAGACGTGACGTTGTAATGAATCGTAACCATAATATGTAACGTAACGATCGTGTATTTTAATGTTTCACTTAAAACAGTGAAATTATCTTGATAAAACAAATTGAAAAAGTTATTTGAAAATTATCTAAAAATATTTTTTAAACTGAATTTAAGTTGTATTAAAATCTCCCTAGCAAAGGTTATCAGTAATTTTAACAGATGTGAAGTACGTACATGCAGTAGGTGTTTTCAGCGGAGCACCTGCATTACAAAGAGTACTACATTAAATACACTTTATAAATTATATACTGTTTTGTAGTAGTTGTCACAAACAAATAAATTTGTCCACTAAGGCACTGGACATGAAGCGTTTCAGTCTACACACTAAACTACCGCCAGATTGAAGCTTATTGATGAGGAATCTGAAGATGTCTTTAGATTACTCGGTTGTTTGGGTCTCAGTACTTTTCATCCAAAAAGATATATGTGATTTTTTTTTTCATCTGTCCCTAATTCCTTCAGTGCATATTGTGCCTAATCATTAAAAGCTATATAATCACGAAATCATACTAAATTTATAAAAGATTTCGTTATTGTTCTGAATGTTGTATAAGAGCTTATATTTTTAACATAGTTGATATTTAATGTGTAATAATATAGCGTATTGTGCAGCGTAAACACTATGCACTTATGTACATGTATTAAATACAGCGTAAGTGCATTTATTTTAAATACAATTTGCAGCCTATGCCAAATTTTCGCATATTTTGGCACAAAGTTTCTTTGTTCAAATAACAAAGAATTTTATTTTCGTATCAGAATTTTCGTACAGTTGATTTCGTACCGTCGTCGGTCCCAATTAGTTGGAAAACTGAAGCTTAACTTTATTATATTTATTTACTTGTGCAAATAAATACTATTATAATATTTAGAAAATAATTTCTTATAAAATCCTCTTTGTAGTTTTTCACACTTTTTAACAGTCTACTATTAGGTAGATAGTATTCCAAACTTAATACAAAATGTTTCATGCCAATTCTTCTGTTCCGTAATAATTATAATTTTTGCTCTAATTTGTCTCCACTCGGGAATGACGTCCGGAAGGACGCGTAATTAAGGTTCTTAATTTTCGTGGAGTAACTGACGGCAGTGGTTGGCAGTAATATAATGTGATCGGATATGATAGTTGTAACGTAAATGTCTATAGGCGTTATTCCGATACACTAGCAAATGAACTGTATTAATGTGTGAGTTAGCGTTGTCATGAAGGTCAGGTCAGTGGGCAAGCACGCAAATGTCTAGAGAGATAACAACCTTAATGTAACACCCTACAGGGTCAAAAGTGTCGTGTTTACCTACGACGTAAATTAATTATTTTTATTAATACTGAATACGAGAGCCCTCACTCTTGTATAAAAATACAAATTCCATTAAAAATGAAAGGTGGAATAAGTTCACTGCCGGGACAGCTGACTCAGGTTCTCAAACGCCAAAGCAGCAGTAGGCCTATACCTTGAAATACTTTTCTCATGAATTCCTTAAAAAGATGTGGGCAGTTCACAATCACGTGACATGTAAAATTTATTAGCATTTATATTGATAACACATCAATATTACAGCTTCGTTGATAGTTCGATAAACGCACAGTCATGTCGTTTTCTTTTGACATGAATCAGTTAATGGATAAACGTGTGTCAGCTATTACTTTGACTTCGTAAGTTTTCCATAGAGGACAGATAACTTGCATCTAGCCATTGTTATCATTAAAGAAAAAAATTCGATCATCATAGAAGCCTGATCGCATGTGATGTTCACATTAAATTCAATCAGTGTGACATTTATTTTAGACATTTTGAAGATGTTTCAGATAATAGAAATAGGCTAACCACGTCAAAATTTAATTTGTTTGAATATGCCTACATAAATATAAAATCTAAGGTTATATGTAGTATCTAATAAAATATAAATCGAAGTTACAAGATGTGAGTAGGGTTTATGCAGATTATTTAGTAGGGTGTATACTTTCTAATTATTTTTTTACTGTCTCAAAACCGAAGACAAATATAAAAAAATCATATAAGGTTTAAAAGAACCAACGTAGACAATAGGAAAAGTAAAAGCTTATTTAATGTGGCTGAAACCAGACAGAAATTAAAATGCAGACTCCACAGTTACTGACACAATACAATAGCCGACACCACTGATGACGTGAGAAACTGTGGAGGTGGAGGAATTACGCTTGGCTGTGGCAAGTGGGCTACGAATAAAGGTCCAGTACGGAGCATTTTATACTGAATCACTAAAAACTAATCTAGACACAAGTGTTGTGCAGTAGTGTTGTGATAATAAGCGATGGTCTTCATCTATTGATAAAAAAAAAATCATTCACTACTTAGTTATAAGAATGAAGACATTTTTAAATCAGCTGGAAACTATATTACCAGAAATGTTTTGAAATTAGATACATGTAGGTTGCTTAATATCAAGAAAAAAATCTTGGTGACTGGCTCTATTAAGACCTGGTATGTAGATAAAGAGGGAATAGAAGAAGTGCCCGATTTTGTTTGTTTAGGCTCGAAGATTTCTGAAGATGAATGCTGCAACACGAAATCAAAAGACGCCTGCTTCTCGGAATGAAAGCTGTGACAAACCTGAACAGTGTGTTCTCAAAACTAGAGACATTACTTTGTCGACTAAGATTCGTATCGTGAAGTCCACGGTTGTCTAATTGTCATGTATAATTGTGAGAGCTGGTCATTAAGGAACGCTGAATATGAAGAATTTACGCCTTTGAACTATGGTGCTGGATAAGAATTCTGAGAGACCAATTTGGTTAGACTGTGAAGAGGACTAACCAATCAATTTTCAAGGAAATCAACTTGTTTTCCGACTTGTTTTGGAAAGTTAAATATTACAGCTGAAACTCCGATACTTTGGTCATGTAATGAGGAGAAATCAAGACTCACTAAGAAAAGAATATGATCCTGTGAAAAGTGGAAGCAAAAGGAGAGGAGAACAGCAGAGAATTAGGTGGACCGACAGTGTTATTAAAGGAACGAAGAAGACTGTAGAAGATATGCTGGAAATAGTTCTAGATAGAAGGGCTTGGCGAGACTTGAAGAGTCGGGCATGACTGAACGACTGAACGCAACATAACACATAGAACAGGAAGATAATGAGAAAATTGTACTTACTTTCTAAATAAAAGCATTTAGACGAGAAAAATTCATAAAACAAAAGAAACCTAACAAAAATTAACAATTGTAAAACAGATGATGTTTGCAAACCTTATACAAATACAATGTAGTGTTGCGTGTGTGCGGAGTTGTGAGCGTCAAACTGAGTGATTGTTCTTATCAGGAGAACGGAATATAATTACTGTGTTACCGGTCAGTAAATCTCAGTGGCGGCTGGTCCACAGTGTTAAATGACTTAATAATCCGCTCCAAAAAATTCAAATCCACAAAAATGTTTTTATGCTTTTGTAGATTTAATTTTGAACTAGTATGAATTGTCATACTTTCAATTTAAGCGTTGATTAAATAACACCCCGCAGTGACTTTCCGTCCTGTTTAGGCTAGTGTAGCAATGCGAATTCATTTTACAAAAAGGAAAGGCTGAATTAGAGTGAGGGCAGTGTAAGGCGTGCGAGCTTACAACCTCCACCTACATTTTATAATATTAAAAAAAATGTTATCTACCGGCTGAAGTAGCCCGAGCTGTGTCGATTGTGACCGATCACTGCTCATATAACTTATTTTAAAAAGTACGGAACGTATTTTTTAGTAGTAATTTATAAATTCGTTGACGTTGCAGTGTTTTATTTTTGATTAGAGTTTAGCCTAAATAGAAGAAAGCAGGACGTGTGTTTTATTTAAAAACACTAAGTATTGAAAACATTATCTGCTAAGTTGCTAATTCTTCGTCACGATGAATCTGCAGAGTCAAGATCATTTGAGGAATAATTAATTTTACTTTGATCTACAAAAATATTCAATTTTTTGACCGTCCGGATTGCGTTTTATTCATATTTCTTCCTTTATGTCACTTTACAACATACTTTTAGATCAGATTTTGCCAACAATGTGTGTGTGTGAAAAACATTTGTGTTTTCTACTTCCACATTCTGGTTAACCTGTTATAACCTATCTCACATCCTACAGGCATATTTTAACACAAAATTAACAAGTGTAAATAATCAATACTTTACTATGAATTCTGATAACGGCAGTAAGCACTAATTGCTGAGTGATACACGGCAAACGAGTTGCCAGTTATTTGACACGGAAATTGAAAACATTGATTAACATCCGTGTGGCATTTACAATCGGCACGAATCGTAATCCCAGCTTAGTGTGTCCTCTCATTGTCTACCCTGTGTCCATAACTGTCGGGCTAGGAATCCTTTTGTCCCTGTCTCTGTCTATCTGTCTCATTGTCTCTCTTTCTGTCTCTATCATTTCACACGCATTCTCTTTCACCACATATGATTTATCTCAAATTTTCATTATTTCTCTCTATATGATCAATTTAAATTTAACGTGTTATGACAGCAATAAAAGAAATGACTGTGACTAATAGGAGTTAAATAATTTAGTTAAATAATTTTACTTGTATACCAATAATTTGAATACTTTTATGGAAACTACTGTTTACAGGTTAATAAATTGAACCTGTACATAATTTTTTGTACCACCGAATCGCAGTATATTTTATTCTCGGTTTAATTATGCTTAACGAGTAAAATTTGTTATAATGTTTATAATTTTCTTAAAAATTAATTCTGTACGGATGTATAATTCAAACCAGGTAGTTATTAAACGTACGTACCTTATATCAGATTATTAAAAAAGTTAATAAATAACGTAACCATGGGAAATATTCTCTTGTAAATAGTCAATAGTTTCTAATCATTTTGAAATTCTATTTAGGCTGTTTGTTCCTCAGTATCATCGACGAGTCTGATCTATTACAATAGTTTACTTGTATACTCTGACACTATCATTACTTATTTTCTAGTCTGTAGTTGAAATCGTTTACACAGTACCAAATGGATTGAAAAAATATCATAGCATTTTAACAGTGGTCCAGAGCAACTAAGATGGCGGCTAATTTTGGCAGTTATGTGACTACATCCTAAATATTACGTACCGTATTGTAAATGATTTAAAATATGGGGTACGATATGAGTTGTTACATGCTCATTAATTTTAGTTGTGTGACAGCATTAGAATTACTCTTCAGTAGGTATCTTTTACATTTGCAGTAAAGTATAGATTTTATAGGCCTACTTAAAACTGGGTAAATTAAGAAAATGTGTTTTTGTAACTAGTATTTTTATAATTGTTAGCAGATGAAATGAACTAACATTTTATTAAATATGTAGGTATTGTATGGTGTATTGTATTAATCACTCCTTAAGAAAAAAAGATATACAGGTTTTTTAACAGGTTATAGTACGTGACTATTCTCAATGTTTTTTAATTATTTTTTTTTATATATGTCCATGTAAACATTCAAGTTACGTAATATAGTCTTCACTCTTATATGAAATTTTAATTTCCATATGATTTTAGTTTTATCCTCAACTGAGAAAACGTCTGATTCCATCTGGTTGTTTATTAAGCCACCGCCAAGCTGGAAATATTTTAAATAACGAATTGTAGGCCTCCTGTTTAATATGTTTAAGTCAAATGACGGTATAACATGATGTATGCTTCCTCTTTGCGGATATATTTTGTTGTTATAAGTGAGGCCAATTTTTAAACGTCGGAATTATTTCCATAGTTAAATTTGTCGAAATTTTTTACATATATTTTTAAAAATCCAAAACCAATTCAAACCTTCAAGTATATAGGTGGTGTGTCTTAAAGTGGGAATGGGTATGGCAAGGACTCAAGTAATTTTGCTTTAGACATTCCTTGCTACTACTTGCTTATTTTTTTAAATTATCAGTTTATATTAATTTAAATACACTATCTTTTGGAATGTCTGGGAACATGTCTGTAACGTCTAGCATACTGCGCTTGTGTTTTAATTAATTATGACTTATTCTAACATCGCTAAACGTAATTCTAGTAACGATTCACTGCTTAGTGCTGACAAAGACAAAAAGTCCCTCTGCGTTTTTGATTTCAGATTCTTACACAGCCGTCTACAGCATTTATTAATAATTTTTAAGTTTTGTTAGTTTCTGTATTATGTTCTTTTTTTTCTCGAAATTGTAATACTCTTTCAATGTAACGTCAAAATGAAATACCCTATTCTGATTTGATGTTATCTAAACCCAATAAACAATAAATTGTCTAAAATTTCACCTTGCGCTTAAAACTGTTACAAAGTTTATTCTGTAGAATTTGAAATACTAATTCAGTTTATTAGCACCTAAATTGTTTTTGACAACTTATGTAATTTTCATATGTTAAAGTTGGACTTAACTCCGAGATACTATTCACCTGCTATTAGGTTTACAATACTAGACTCTGTCCATATATTCCAGTGTAATTCTCTTTGCGCTCTGGGAAGTACCAATACTAAAAACAAGTATAAGTGATTTGTGAACGAGGATATCATGTGTTGAAGAGGAGCAGCGAATAGAATTGAGATAGCCATGATAAAGCATCCAGCGTTACCGCAGGTGAGTGCAATGTTACATGCTCACTAGTATAATTATATCCACTTCATTTATAATTACATAATTCTACTTTAACTTCTGCATTATTTTATTTAGTTGACAATGAATTTCTGAACTCTTCATATGCTCTATAGTTTTGTTTTCTCTATTCATTTCATTACACATCTGAAATGTAAATTACGAAGTGCGTTCAAATTTAAATATAATTCGGTTTGCATTTCAAATAGAAGAAACGAATGCAGAAGTTGGTAGCACTGGATGATGCGTCGGAACAAATACTAATCTCTCTCAGTTATTCAGCAGCCAGCACGCGTTGTTGTTTGTTTTGTAAAGATGAGTAAAGCAGACGTGCATTTAAGCATGGAACAACGCATTATTAAAACATTCTTATGAAAGAAAACCTGAAACCATATGATATTTGTAAAAAAAAACTTAAAAGCCAGCTTGGTGAAGTAACGTCGACAGACATACGCGTCTGTAAATGGAGTAAACCTTTCAAAAATGACAGAGAACGTGTCGACGCGACCGTCGTGTACGACGCCCAAAAGCATCGACAACCGTAGAGATGGCTGAAGTATCAACACACGTGTCGAAAATGATTGTCAAATCACGGGTGCGTGATGTTGCTTCTACTTTAAATATCATTGTCGGTAGTGCAGTGTTATAAATCAACTTCATAATCGGAGTTTGCCTTTACTGAATTCCACCAAAATTGGACAAATTCCATGCTGACGGACAAATAGAAGTGCTGATGGCTTATTAACTGTTGATACAATATGAAGAAAAGGCAGGTTTTACAGTCTGTTGTCATTTCTGATGAACCTGGGTACACCATTTTACCCCGGCAACCGAAAGAAAATCGATGCAGTGGCGGCATCCTTCATCTCCAAATTGAAAAAGAAGCAAAAGCCATTTTTTCAGCTGAAAAATTATTCTTTTAGGATATCCCAGACGTAATATACATTTATTTCTAGCAGAACAGCGGAATATAAATGCCGAGTATTACTCTAAAAAGCCATCCGGAATAAGCGTAAAAATAAAATTTTTTTATAGGATGAAATGCCTCCTCATGTTGCCATTCAAGCAAAATGCCCACAATTCGAAAACTAAAGTGGACTGTTCTCTCCCATCCGCTCCCTAGCCTCCTCAGACGTCTATTTGCTTGGACTCTTAAGAGAGTTCAAAGAAAGTTTCGTTCCAATGAAGTCATGGAGGCTTTTCGATAGCGGGTGCATCCTCTGCCAGAAGAATTTGTTTCTCAAGAAGTACGTACTCTATCGAAAAGATGGCAAAATTTTTTTTAAAAAAGAGGAAGACTGTATTGAAAAATGACAATATATAAATTGCTATTCTTGTATTACTTTTACTTCCATATTCCTTAAGGAAATGGAAGTATGGTGATGGCAAAAAAAATCGTGTTCGAGATTATTGCAGACTCTGATTGTACTACACTCAAAACATGAAAAAAAGTCGTTTTTCGAAAAGTGTCTGTGTGTGTGTCTGTGTGTCTGTCTGTCTATGTGTCTGTAGATTTTTTTTCTATGGCAAACGATAACAGCCGCAAATTCAAACAGAATCAAATAATGTTTCGCATACAGCCCTGAATTATGGAGTTCTCAAGACCTATTGTTTTTGGTGAAGATCGGTTAAGGGAAAGGGGTAGTTTACGTGCAACGTTTTATGTTTTAACAAGGGTAATTTTTCTATGACGAACGATAACTGCCGCATATCCAAGCAGAATCAAATAATGTTTTGCATACACCCCTGAATTGTAGAGAACTCAAGGCCTTTAGATTTTGGTAAAGATCGGTTAAGGGGAAGGGGTAGTTTACCTGCAACCTTTTCCGTTTTAACAACAGTAAAGTACTTGAAAATTCATTTAAACTTTTTCAACCAATGGTAATTGTTAAAAATAAAATAATTTTGTTGCCAGGCAATTTTTTCATTTTAATGTAAATCATGTATGAGAGAAAATATATCGTTCGTGGCAGGCAAGCATACCTCAGTTATGTAATGTTTTCGTTTCCATTTTATTACTCGTATTATGACTACCGCAATAAAAAGGCAGGGAACACACACACACACACACACACACACACACACACACACACACACACACACACACACACACACACACACACACACACACACACACACACACACACACACACACACACACACACACACACACACACACACACACACACACACACACACACACACACAATTCGCGTTATTTCTGGCCTCATTCATGTTTATTTTCTTACATTTGCACGGTTTTTAAATGGAAAGTGCCGAAACCCATACCAAAATAACGCGTGCAACCCGAAAAAGTGTCCAGCGTGGATAGCGATTTGCTTCCTGTGGATCGCTGGGCAGTGTAACTGCACGTGTTTACAGAGGAACGATTCATAGACAGACTTTTCGTCTTTAGGGAATGAACTCTCTGAAAGATGCTGAGGGTCCATGAGTGACTTCGGAGCGCTCCTTCTTTTCCGCGTGTTTGTTCTGTGAAACGTACTCTGTAGATTCGCAGTTTTACTCTAAGCAACGCTCAATAGGAAATGTTGAAAATTTTTGTCCACGGTGTACCCTCATACACACTAAACCTGCTCTGATGTTTTAATTACGGACATCATAATATTAAAACTTTGGAAACTTGAGCACTACTTAATGGAGATCAATCATTAACTTATACAAGCCATTAATTTTATGCATATTTTTTATATATATGTGTACAACGTTATCGGCAACAAAGAAGTAGTTTTTGTTAAAATTCCTTCCCGGGATATTTGGCCGTAGTCCAATGTTTTCTACAAAACCAGACGTTTCGGCAATGCCATCGACTTCCATCATCAGTGAAAATCGAGTGCGATAACGTGAGGTGGTATACGTTAGTGACCACAGTACTGTAGTTAAGGCTGAAGCAGTAAGTAGAAAGAAGTAGTTTCTATGGTAATATTTCATTTCGAAAATGATTTTAAATATAAATCTTAGAACATGGAAGTCATGTATGGTTCTCCATGCCGATATTTTGAATAAATTATAAATTAAATTGAAATTTGAACGCCCCTCGTAATTTTCGTAGTATGTTCTCTAACTACATGTTTGCTATATTTTTATATTCTAGTAATAAATTACCCTTGAGGTATTGTGGTGGTATTTAAAAATTTTTATGTTATCTTTATTTGCCCACATAGAATTAAATATACGTTAAATTTACAATTCGTTCTAGAATTTTAGACGTATTTCTTCATGTTATCACTTTTCTTTAAGGATTTCAATGTAACTTTTAAACGTTTGTTTAATTTTTAATTTTTTCAAAGTCTTCTCTCTATTGAAAAGCAATATCTACTGTCATCTATGTGGAGACAATACTAGGCAAGTATTACGAACGCTTTTATATTTTAAAACAAATAGAAGGGTATATGCTTATTTGTTAACCTGAAAAAATACATATCTGAAACGCCTCCTTTTATGTTACCGTTGATTCTTCTGTGGAGAATCTACTGAGATGGATGGAGTTGTAAAAACGTTGTACAAACTATACGAGATAAGGTGTGTTTAGTAATTGTCTGGAAGTAGTGGAGTTTACATTCCACTTCTCATTTTCTATTTTAATAATCGATTAATTACTGGCATCACTTCTACAATAATACACACGTTAGTTTTATCTTTATTAACCCTTAATACATAATAATCTTCTAATATACCGTCCAGACTATTTACCATTGTTTACAATCCCTCTCTTTCTGACAACAAAGCAATTTCATAAGCAAATCTCAATAGCGCGACCACCTCTCCATGAAGTCTCGTTTCAGAAATTGCCTTTAACTCCTCCAGTACCTACATTAATTTACACCCCTTTTCTTACTTTGCTATCCTTTTTATCTCCTAACTATAAAAACACCATACTAAATTTATACTATTTCAAAATGACACCACTGTGTTTGTATGTCAAAGCAGTTTTTCTCATAATATTAAACAGTTTATTTATCAGTTTCTTCCAAATACGTCTTTTCTTCCTAATAAAGCAAGACTGGGTGATATCAGATTTTAATAGGAGTTATTCATTGTAATATATCAATATTTCTGCCTTTTCGTATAATATGAAGTTATTTTTTGTTAGGAATCATGATCAGGAAGGCAGGCTTTTAATGCACCTCACAGTATAAGAAACCGGATTAAAAATAGTCATAGGTTTAAAATCTCTCTTAACGTTTAATATTAGTGTTTAATATTAAACCGGTGAATAAAACTGTCAACTATGTAGGGTACCGTAAAGACCGAAATTGTTTGTGTAATCTCCGTATTAGTTACTAATGGTACCGGTAATTGGAGTACGTTCATAATGGACGATGGGTAGTTCGGGCGTAACTTCTTTTTTTCTATTTCAGATTCGTAACAAACCTGCAGGCGGGATTTCATATAAGATACCTGTAATGTTAGCATTTGTATGAGTGTTTGTACCAAATCAATACAGCGCCCAGCGGCCGGTCGTTGTCCGCGCCATTATGATAATGTGCGTATACATTATAGTGTGTAACAGGCGTATGTGATTACTGATAAAGCCGTCATTAGCGCTAATGATATCCTAGTATTATTTTATAAGTGATGAAATTAAAACTTTCGGATTAGCATAAACATTTTAAAAAGCTATTCAAGTTTAATATTTTGTCTGCTCCCGTACATATGAACGCGTAATTAGTAGAGGAGTAATATAATTTTTTCCTGTAGTCAACATCTGTTCGTAAAAATAATATTAAATCGGTTTGTCTTAAATATATGTAGTGTATATTTTAAATAATAATATAAATATGTAGAGAATTACTTTTATATTAACAAGGAATGATTTTTAGATTAATAGACATCTTATACTATGTATTCAGGCTTCTTTAGTATAGATGCACTGATGAATAGGGTGTTAAATATTCAAGATTTCTTGTTCCATGGATATGGATTTTAAAAATTTGATTTGTCATAGACTGGCGGGGAGACCATAAGGGGTCAGAATAAATACGGCTAGTAATTATACTGCAAGCGTGAACCACAAGGAGTCAGACGCACAGAATAGAATGAATTGTTCTACTTCTCCCATTTGTAAATTTGCAGAGCTTTTGTTCGATGTATGCATGTGACACTGACAAACAGGTGGTTATCCACCTGTCTTTAACTAACATGGATGTTGAAGGTAGGCATTCTTAGAACACTTGTGCCTCAGGTCGCGTCTTTTGATAATAAATACTAGTTGGAATGAAACCTATAATATAACTAACAACTGGGTGAGCCTACAGTAAAAACTGGAATTCTATATCACGTGCACATATGTCAGTGCAGTTAAAAGTTTACATTGCTTATTAAATTGTTATATTTTGTACACGCGAGCGCGAGCGCGAATATACACACACCCACAGCAGTTATTCCTACTGTGACCGCGACGCAGAAGCCGAAATGAAATAACTAGTAACAGCATGCCGTTGATTACATAATAGAACTGATGTCGCAAGAGCTAATAATATGTTGTGTAATGATCTATAAGTAGAACGATTCAGACGGTTGTAGAAGGTTCTAGCATAATCGAGCTACCTCTGGCGTCGCCCAGATTCTTTCGGGTGTCATCGGTGCATTTCATTCCTACCAACATAAACGTAAATGGAGCAATTGGTGAGCTGTTTATACAGATTACATTTTTCGTTATGTTTTAGGCGAAGTGTAAAAAGTGTTCATCGGCTTTTAAGTACGTTTTAATGAACCTAATGACTTCTAAAATATTAAGACAATAATAATGCATAATTTCTAATGGCTGAATTTTTGAATTAAGTCCCACTTGGATAGTAATGTTAAATAAAAGATGTGATTATTTTACTTCCTTTGGTATAGACCATATCATGTCACTATCCAACGTTAACACTAAGTGTGCACAGTGGCGTACGCAGGGGGGTTCAGGGGGCTCAAGCCCCCCCAAACCACAAAAATATAATATACACTTCCTTAATTTACTTAGTCTCTCGTTTAAAATTACTAAATTGCATATTTCGGCCGATTTGGACGGGAATATAAATAGTAACAAAATAAGTAGTTTATAATAACAATTATTACTTCAGTTATAATTTGTAGTTCACTGAGCGGTGTATTATGCTGAGTGTAACGTTCAGTAAGCTACCTGTTTTCTCTCTCTCTTGCTCTCAGTTGACGGCGCAGCCACACACACGCCACACTGGCCACCGGCCACCAGCCACTACTGCCAGTGAACCCTAAGAATTTTTACTTAATTATTAAATAATATTTTTATGAAACTTAAATAAGTACATAAACCTTTGTCATAAAAATATTATTGAATACTTAAGTTAAATTCAGCTCTTTCTTGCAGATCTCAGTGGATAAATAAAACGATAATTTTAATAATGTTCCTAATTTCATACGCTGAATAATGAAAAAAAAGTAGTTTAAAAACACTCTACGTTTATACGAAATTTTTGGATAATTGTTCTTTTTAATTTTTGGATAAGTCCCCCAATCACGAATAATACATTTTTAATAAAGAAAATGTGAAACCTCCTGAAAATAATACGCCTACTAATAAATTGTAACCCTTAACTAGCATCTGTACTCTATCTTATACTATAAACTGTAGAAGAGTAGGCTAATATATGGACTAAGGTTGAGCCCCCCCCTCCCGTTGATTTCTGCGTACGCCACTAAGTGTGAACTGTATGACTACTATACGCCTACACATTCTGGATCTAAATATTTCTGTTCACCAACACAGGTCAAAGATAATACACAGCAACTTTGTAAGTTAAAAAAAAGTGTATTACAACAATTCGTAAATTACTTGAGAGTAAATGAAAGTTATTTGAACAATGTTAAGCAAGTAATTATTAAACGAAAACGCAATGAAACGTTGCTTAAAACTTCCGTTATACAAATTAAATCTTCGTGGATCAATTATAATTTATAAACTTCTTTAATTAAGAGCTAAGTTAATGCCTAAGAAGAACAGCTCTCTTAAAAATATATGTCAAAGGTCAGGAAAGTTTACGTGGTTTATCTCGCCGCAGTGGCGCGTTGTTTGCCGAGACTCAGCTAAATAGAAAGCCGCACAAGCCTCTCATAATAAATAAAGCTATGGCTGACGCTAAGGCTTGTGTATTAAATTCTTATTTAATCTTCTTTTCTTTATTGCTGTGAAACTAGTGATAAGATGGAATCCACAGGAATGTTAAAATTTGTCATAATTGGCTTGCAGTGGTGATTAACTAGAATCATTATGGCTTACTAAGGCATTCACGAATTCATGAACTTTTAAGAAACTTAATACGATTTTGTTATTGTTTCATACAGAAAAAAAGTAGATGTACGATAAGGTATCGTAAATGTGGTTTACTTGACTCTACAAAAATTAGCAGGTCAAAAATATTTACAGTAGAAATTAACACCACAAGCGTGTTACTACTTCGATGGGCTGGTTGTGTGCATGTACGTATGAGCGGATTTGTAAGGATGATTAGTAACATCGACGCGGTAGTGTAAAATAAAATGTTAACTTGCCTTTTTAGTTTATTGGAATATAATAATTACTTCATTATTATATTACATAAAATAATAAAATAATTAAGTAACACTATTAAAATAAATGATAATTATTTAAATGCTTATTAAATAATATTATTTAAAAAAACTTATTCAATTAATTAAATAATTAAACAACCAAATCGAGTTCTCAGTTTTAACTTGACCGTTTGGCATTTCTCAGTCTATCTGTCTATCTATCTGTCTGTTAGTTGTACGTCACAATACTTTGAATGCATCAACCGATTTCCTAAAACTTGGTACGGGTGTCCACACCTTTACCACAGAGAACCTTGTTGTTTTTGACATTGATACACCCAAAAACAGGGTGACAGGAGGCAAATGTGAACTGTCAAAATTTTGAAAAATCGCAGAAGTCCATATGAGGAATCAAATTTAAGAGAATGTTTACTAAAAGCTGAATGTAGTGTTGAAGTCAGTAAATTTTGGAACACCAGTGCTCAAAAGTTATCAACATTTGAAAAAAATCTCAAACATCCATACCAGGAATCAAAATAAACAGAATTTTAACCAGAATCTGAGTGGTGTGTTCTGTTTTGGAAATTTCAAAATTTTAGGACGGAAAAGGTAAAATTTATTTTTAAATTGTGTAAATAAATGCCCGGTGTCAGACTAAACAGAATTTTAACCCAACTTAGAATATAGTGTTTACACTGGAAATGTTTTAATTTGGGGGGACTACGCCCAAAAATGGAAGTCAAAATTTTGAAAACACTGTATAAGTGTATGGAGAACATCATCTGGAGAGAATTTTATTTAAAAATACGAATACGGTAAAATTAATATCTTTCAACGACCTCTAGAAATTTTGGTTCGCCTTATGAAAATCTGTAAGCTAAGTTTACAGAACATTTTATGTATTGTTACGACGATCTAGTGATCGTCGTATGGTACAGTGGAAAACAAAATACAAGATAGTCTCTTACAAGAAATCAAATAAAAATTGTTCAAAAGCAATAAAAATGTCAACTAATAAAAACACAATTTTATTACAATTATCCCACACAATTATAAAACACAACACTTCGCCACAATACTATAAACCGCACTCGAATAAATCGCAACTCAAACTGAAACTGAGCGTTGCTGAGTACTTGTATTTATACCCCGCTGAAATTCTAGAAACATCCATACTACGCATCAGCGCACACTACAACGTAATTGATTGTGGCGTTGACACAGTGAGCGCGGCTGGCGAAGTCTAGAAAAGTCTTGCTAACGCATGTTGAGATCACATACTCGCACAACATTACAGCCGGATTCCACTAAAACATCCAAGAAACACTTAGAATGTTTTGTAATGGTGTAACACTTTTTCCGCATTACGTAACACTTCCCACCCCTTAAGCCTGTTCGTCCCGAAATGTCAATCCGTCTCTGATGTAATACTTGGCCAGACGATCTACATAGCTGGTCTACTTACGAAAGATAATTCTCCGGTTCTTCGAATTCAGTCTCGTTTGATCCAAACATCAAGTTCCCAGGAATATGAGTCTTTAGCTCAACCACTAGTTTTGCGGGATTTACTCCCGTTGCATCATGTACTGATGACCTATACGCCATTAGCTGGTCCAAGTCTGATTGGTTCTCGTCAACAACCTCTTGCGTGACCTCATCTTCAGCAACGTTTTCCTCGAGTTCTTCCATTAACTCAGGAACAAGCAAGAGTCTTGTCTCGACATTCATACTTGGCTTTCCAATCACTTCTTTTGTCGTTACACTTATTTGTACTTCCTCTACTAGTTCTTCCTCCATTTCTGCATGCAATTGGGAGGGTTCTTCTTGACCAGAGCTGTTGATTTTTTCTTCGGCTTAATCGATTGGTTGGTAGACCCTGTCATATTAGCCATGCAAAGCTTTATCTTCTCTTGGCCAACCCTCAGGACATTCTCTCTTAAGTCCACAACGAATCCGTAGGCATTCATAATGTCCGTGACAAGAATCACTTCATCGATAATGTCTGCAACGAGCATTTGGTGGCTAAACTCGAGAAGATTCAGGCATACACGTACGTCTACGTTTCCTAGCACCTTGACGGGGCCTCAAGTCACAGTCTGTATTGTACAAAAGCTAATATGAGGCTGGCGGTTGCTGACTAAGTCGGGGAGCACAATGGCCACTGTTGCGCCCATGTCTACTGTAAATGATGTTGGTTTACCTTCCTCAAATCCATTAACGATCAAGTTTCCACTGGTCTTATGTAACGTGGAAACTGTGTGCTGTTCTGGGGCTTCACTTCTCCAATTGGTGCGATCACTCCCTTCTCCCAACAGTCTATCTGTAGATGACCACAGTTTTCCACAGTTGTAACACTTCGATCTTCTGTCTTTGTCCCATCGTTCAAATCGTAGCGGCGCTCTTGAACTTCTGAATTGTTTGTCTGACAACATTGTTTTTCTGTACCCATCGTAACGGCAATGTAATACTGGGAGCTTCTGACTATAATGTGATGGCATAAATCCATTAAAATAGCGGGACGCTGAATTAGCAGCTTAAAACTCTAGGGCGTAAATTAGAGCTTCTGAGCTATTTCGGTGTCTTGCCATTCGTAACATTTGCTGAAGTTCACAATTTCCGATGCCATCAATAAATGTCTGCACCGCAAATCTCATTCGAATATATTCTGGTGGTTCAGGATAGGCTAATCTAATCAGTCTGTCGATACTTGCTTAAAACTCTTGAAGATTCTCCCCGGAACGTTATCGTCTTGTACTGAGCGTAGTACACATCTCGCAAATGTTAATCACCGTACCGTAATTCTAGAACTTTAACCAATTTGTCATAGGTGTTCTGGCTGTCAGGTGGCACTTTCTGTAGTAGTTCTGCCGCAGGTTCTTTTAATGCGAGAAGGAGTGAAACACATTGTCTTTCTCTGTCCAATTATTTGCACATGCGGCGGCTTCAAATTGGCGTAGATAAGTGCCCCAGTGTGTACTTCCGTCAAAGGTTGGCGGCTTGACATGAACTGTCCCAACCGCAGGCAAGGTGATTTTCTTTATTGTCTTTTCTTTCTTTATCATGGTACACACTGTTCCGAAATTTGTTTTGGCTGTATCATCATGAACTGCTCAACTTCATTTTTAATTTTTTCTCTTATTTTTGTAATTGAGTCTTTCGCTGCAGATATTTTTGTTGACATAGCTTCTTCCACACCTAAGACAGATTTTTCTACTTCAGCTATTTTATTTGACATGGATTCTTCTACGTCAGATATTCTGGTAATTTGATCATTAAGCTCACCTCGTAATTCACCTACGTCACCATGAAGGAGACCCAATTCTGCACTAGTATGTTCTTGCATCTGCTTTTGCTCTTGAATTAACGCTTTGATGTCACCTGCTTCACGTTTACGTTCCTCTGCTTCCTGCTTACGTCGTTCCTCTATTTCTTCCCTTTGCTGTCTTTGTTCTTCTTTTTGTCGTCTTTCTGCTTCTTCCGCCTCCTGTCGGCGTCGTTCCTCTGTCTACAACAGCACCGCCCGGAAATTGTCCATCATCTGATTGGCATCCATTTTTTTTAATCGATTAATTACAAATTACACTAGTCTTGAACAAATGTCCACTGTTTCCACTGTTAACGGTTCTGTCGCATTTCTGACCCACTGTTACGACGGTCTACTGATCGTCGGAAAACAAAATACAAGACACCAATTAAGTCACTAAGCACCAGCTTTAATTATCACAATTAAACAGTTTGTAATTAACAACATAGTCTCTTACAGTAAAGCGAATAAAAATTGTTCACTAGCAGTAAAAATGTCAACTAATTGAAACACAATTGAATTAAAATTATTCCGCACAATTATAAAACACAACACTTCGCCACAATACTATAAACCACACTCGAATAAATCGCAACTCAAACTGAAACTGAGTGTCGCTGAGTACTTGTATTTATACCCCGCCGAAATTCCAGAAACATCCATATTACGCATCAGCACTACACTAGAACGTAATTGATTGCTGCCTTGACACAGTGCGCGCGGCTGGTCTCGCTAACGCATGTTGAGATCACGTACGCACACAAAATTACAGCCGGATTCCACAGGAACATCCGAGAAACACGTAGAATGTTTTGTAACGGTGTAACACTTTTTCCGCATTATGTAACTGTATTTTATCGGTTACACATGTTTGTGAAAAGTATTCCATATAGGCTTATAGCCTATATATCATGGTAACATAGGTAACATACATAGAGTTGTAAGCTAGGACTGATTTTTTTTTTGTAATTTAGCGTTTTGTATATTCATAATAATAAAAAATTAAAAATAATTGTCTGTTTACAATAGTTATGTTACATAAAACCAGTAGCGTAGTCGGTGTTTTCATAATTTTTCTTTCACTTTTTTTACTTTTAAGATACAGCGGAACTATAGTACCCGTGGTATTGAAATACGGTCACCTCCTTGTGGAGTTTTCCAGCTAAACTTAAGAATCGTACTTAAAAAGACTTTCTCTCACAGCTTTATAAAATAAAATTTATTATTATTTTATTAAATTTTTTAAATTTTATTTAACAATATGTTGATAAAACATATAGCCTATGTTTTTCAAAAGGGTCAACGAATTCTGCAGTTATCAAGCTTACTAGTTATTAAATAATTATGATATAATAATAACAATCAAATAAGTGTTAAAATTAGTGATAACATATAAATATTAAATAATTATTTTATTTTAATAAAACAAGTAACATTTTTGTAGAGTCCAGTAAGTTATGGGACACTGACAGTCAGGCGTGCGTTTAGAATATTATTTACACATTTCAGTAAAAACTGCCGACTGTTGTGAGCTTTTATCAAAATGTGTCTAATTATCATTTCTGTAATTGATCTATAAATCAATATTGATCTATATTGTTTTCTTTAAAGCCGATTTTGAAATTTGTTATAATTTTGTTTAATTAAATTAATTTTTAAGTATACTGTTATTAACACATTATTCATCATAGGTATTTAACATGTAATAATAGTATCTCTTCACTTCACGAAGTTATAACTTAGACTAATTTCCTGTCGGTGGTGCGACGTAGGTTGCATTCCATCTAGGCGCGCCAGGGTAAGAGGGAGAGGACACGATATTATTGCTAATTTCTATAATTATGTACTATCTATTTTTATAATATATATAATATTTTTCTATTTTGTTTAATGTAGTTATTCAATACGTATCCCTACACAAATATATAATAGTAATTACACATAGCTGCTCCTCGTTTTACAGCTTTGAAACCTATATAAACTGAATTAATTTAGGTCTATTCATTATACTAAGCGTTTGCTTCATACAAAACTAAACTACAAAAAATTAATTAGAGGAATTGTCAAAATTATAGTGAACATACTTTATGTAAATTACTGCCCTGTAAAATGTACGTTATGTAAAATGTGGATTTTATTTTCGCGCCAAAACAATAACTGTTTGGACGGTCACGATTTGTTGCCTTAACACGTAACATTTAGCTAAATACTATACGTTTTAGCGCTAACTTTATATGTATATAATTGTAAGTTAATGTAAGATTTAACATTATTATATTTCTTGAGTTTACTAACTTATACTTTGATGTGACTTAGGTTGTCACTGACAGCTTGAGTTATAATTGTATTAACAGAAATATAACTCAAGTACGAAAGAAGGCGTTTCGACTTTCTCACCTTCATGAAGCCAGTATGGACAGAACTTGTGTGTGTGTGGGTTTTCGTGTAGGAACCTGAACACACTTATAAAATGCCAGGTCTCAGGTATCAAGACGCTGGCATATAAAGGTTATTGGATGGCCGCCACACAAAAGGCTGTTATAAGGGTATAACATTTAATGTTTACGTTATTTTATCAAGATCAGCTGACACAAAAGGAATGGTTGTTCTTGTATACTATTCTATGAATTAATACGTAAGTGAATGTATACGTAAAAGTTCAGAAAACATCATATATATATATATATATATATACAGGGTGATTCATGAAGAAACGGAAATACTTCGGGAGATGAATCTACATCGAAAAATAAGAAAAAAGTTCATATAAACATAGGTCCGGAAGTGCTTCGTTAGCGAGTTACGGATAGCGAAATATTTCGCCTGGGTTTCGGTTCCCCCGGGTAAATGAAGACTTTCTAAAATTCTGGGAAGGGGCGAATTCTGTTGTTTCTTATGGTTTTTGACCTGAAAAATCGAATAAAACAGGTCGCAGAACTGTATCTTCCATAAGTTTTATGATATCCGACGTAAAACAGAAAAATCTTTGCCTAAAACCAAATTTTGGAAAATTGAAAACAATTGGAATTTGTGTTGATTTTTATTGACTTTATTTACACCATTTTTCTCAGAATTAAATTCTTTACAAGTTTTGTTTATAAATTTTATGCATTTATTAATCATTTAACAAAGTTATTGTACTTCTAACCTAAAAACAGGTTAGAAGTACAATAACTTTGTTAAATGACTAATAAATGCATAAAATTTAAAAACAAAACTTGTAAAGAATTTAATTCTGAGAAAAATGGTGTAAATAAAGTCAATAAAAATCAATCAACAAAAAATTCCAATTTTGGTTAAAAACAATACAATACGTTTTTAGGCAAAGATTTTTCTGTTTTACGTCGGATATCATGAAAGTTATGGGAGATACAGTTCTGCGACCTGTTTTATTCGATTTTTCAGGTCAAAAACGATAAGAAACAACAGAATTTGCCCCTTCCCAGAATTTCATAAAGTCTTCATTTACCCGGAGGAACCGAAACCCGGGCGAAATATTTCGCTAGCTGTAACTCGCTAACGAAGCATTTCCGGACCTATGTTTATATGAACTTTTTTCTTATTTTTCGATGTAGATTCATCTCCCGAAGTATTTCCGTTTCTTCGTGAATCACCCTGTATATAAAACACGAGAAATTAATATTTTCATAATTCTGTAAGGTTGTATTGGCAAAACAGACTAATTCGTAACAAAGTAGTGGAAAGCAATATTAAATACTTAACAACTGTCGTTGACCTCCTGTAAATAGCGATGAAGAGGAAGGTTTAATGATTTGTGTTCAAGGAAAGTTTAAACACACACACACACGTTTGTCCATATGAATTTATGACGATCAGAATACAGAAGGAGGGAATAGGTTTTCAACTAATTAGAAATAAGTTCCGGAACAAAAGTATCCTGTACATACTTAATGAAAAGCTACTTCAGTCATTTTACTTATGACTGTAAGAAAAGTCATGATGTTTCTATTTACATGGCCAAAATAATGAAACATTTCTGTGTTGTAGAAAACGAATTGTAGCTAATGTGTTTGAATAAGTTATCTGTAAGTTTCTTAAATAATATTTATATCTGGTTTCAAAGAAAAAGTTCGGAATTAGGACCGGTAAAATTTTACGAAAATAATGTTACATTGTAAATGCCAATTTACACGTTTTAATTCTAAATTAAGTATAGACATATTTAATTCTGTTAATAGAAATATAGATTTCAAAAAACGAACAACATTTTTGGTTGACAGATATTTTACTATAAGATACGCAAGGGTTAGTTGCAATTCGATTAAAATATTTAAGAATTAGACGTCACGTTTAAATGAAATAAGTAATTCAAGGGCGCCAGATACGAAAAACATGAGCTATTTCCAGTAACAAGACCGATTCTGCGCAACTGCATTGTTTGCTTAAGTAGTGGAGAGAATCCGCGAAATATTTTCAATTTATTATTTTTATTTACTTATAAGTAGGCTAATAGACAAACAGCAAATATTTTTTCTGGTTTAAAAAAGTGAGTTGACATTGTTTATAATGCTTGCGTAGTGCAGAAGATGTGGTAGTTTTGTGTTCACTTTCACATGATATAGACGCTTAACAGAAGTGAGAAAACGTTTTCAAAAAATTTCAAACAAAAATTTGAAATGTTTTCTGATTGTTTTTTTATGAAATATAAATACTATAACATTCAAAAACTAATGTCTACAAGTATAAGAATCCAGAATGTACCATATTTGTAGTACCGCATACTAATTATATATGTTATTTGCTCTACTTGGAAAGTTGGACGAGGTTCTTATAGTACATAGTACTTGACCAATCATGATGACAACATTTATAAAAAAGCTAAAAACGGTGATAACAAAAATATTAAATTAAGATAATAACAGCAGGTAACAAACAGTTGCCAGTCGTTCCGATGCGTACCGTTATTCCGGATACTCAGTAAATCAATACGGTATGAGTATGTGGTATGCTAGAAATAAAATACACACAACGCGTTGGAGGCATCTCACAATTGAGAACACGCTGCGGGTGAACATTTCGGACAATACAGTACATGAAATTGCATTCAATACTGTACACTATTACGTGCAATGTAACCAATTTGTTAGGTAGGTTGTCTTTTTGTCAAATGTGTTTTATACATGTTTCGCTTAAGTAACAGAATAACTTAGAATAACGTTTGTTAGAGTAAACAGCATTTATTTACAATCAAGTGTTAAACAATGAGAAAATGAATGAATAAACAGATTCGTCTGTTCGGTGCAGACATCTTCCCACAGCGGTAAAGTTTATGTCCACCTACTTTCCATTGTGCAGTACCACAGCCTTGATCTAAATTGTACGGGTACATTGTGTTTGAATCGGATCAAACCGGATTCACTCAATAGTAATTAGGCCTTGTTTACGTTGTCGTATACACGGACGTTAATTTGCATTCACTTTAGTAATGGATGCTGGAAAATAATTTGAGTAGTTAATAGCTTTAGCCTTAACGAGTGTAAATTTATGCAGAAATTTTGTTAAGAGTTTAGTTTCACTTACTTGGCACTAGAAAGTCGATTTCTCGAAACTGTCTGAGTCAAAACTCTCTGAGACAAACATTTTTCAACAAGAAAGCGGCCAGGTCAGATCGTGCCCAAAACGCCTTATAAGCATAAAGCAAAAGTTACGAACATTGATTGTTAACTGTAGTCAGTAATGGCTTCATATAAAACTTTCTAAAACTGCCAGAGTCAGACACGTTATCTTTAGTAATTATTAAACTGTAATTTAATAACGAATTAATAACTAATTTTTATATTCGGTGAAATGTGGTGATCAGCTTTTGCTGAGTTATTGAATCTTTGTGGTATCATGTTCTTTTTATTGTTCTGAAACAGTAATATCAGGTTATCAGAGTCTGCAAACTCAGGTTCACGGTATTACATACAGTATGTATTCATGTTTTGAATATATAATAATATTTTAATCAAAATTATATACTTAGAGTTCCATAAATTTAATAATAATCAACAGTTAAGTGTTATTGTATAATAATAGTATTCCCTAAGAATAATATAATAACATTGCACTACAGAAGTGACCAATTATATTCTAAAAATCCTCTAATATCATATTATTCAACTTAATTTTAACAGTTTGTCTTTTAGTTTTGGTGTAAAGATATGAGTAAATCATTCCGACAAATAATTCCGATGCTGTACTAACATTTGATAAAAAAATCACAAAACTGCGCAGTAATCATATTTACTATGCGATAATAAGAAAAATTGTAAACTCAGTTTAGGATTTTTGGGAACCTGAACATTTACCCTCATATCTCTCCTTCGGGGAGTAGGTTGTCTCTTATCACAGGAGACCTCCTTACCAGTGAGTTACACGGTCATTAGTAACTCATTTTCTAAAACGAAATAGCTACTCAAAGAAATAGTTTACGTAGATAGTCATGTATTGCGCTCTGTTAACCAAATAGTATTGTTAGATTATCAGCAACTACTATACATTTAAATTATGCCATTAATAGTGACTGTTAAACCCCATTAAGGAAAAAACTTTGAACTTCAATGCACATACTTTCAACTAGGATGGACTGTGAATGATAACACTTCTTGGAGTGAAGCCTGCATTCTGCATTTGTACTTAACGCCATGCTGATGAAGTAGAGTAAAATACGCTACCACAATATTCGAGTTACATGTTAGTGTCTAAAAATTTATTTTTACGTTTTTATCGTAAAAAAGAGCAATTGTCACTTAAAACAATGTTTCGTTTTTCAATAAAGTAGGATTTTATTATCTTAACGTAAAATTTGATTACTTACTCGATACTAAATGAGTGGCGCCAATTTAAGTAATGAGAAATACAAAAAAGTCAAAAAGTCAGCTCCAAACTGTACGTTTGTTTGACATTATACTATTTAAAATGTTGTATAATTATACATATGATTAATTGTATTAAAAAAGTATCACATTTTTAAGTTTTATGCTGACTCACGCATAACTGAAGTCAATGTGGAGAATTTCTCAGAATTTCTAATTAACCCTTGTTTAAAGTTTTATTTCTAATAAGCAAAGTTTATTTTATTTAATAAGGTCTATATATTGTCAAAAAATTTTATGGTACACAATTATTTAAAATTAAAGCTTTTTTGACTTTTTTTTTAAATAAAAATGTTATCGTCACTCTTAGGAAATATTATTTATATTTTTATAACTGTCCATGGATCGTGGAAAGAGAATAAGTGACATAGGAGAAATGGCTATTTAGAACTTCAATTACAGTTTGAACAAACAAAACAACAATAATCAGTCGTATAAAACAGTTCTTCAAGCTGACGATTGTCCTACACAAAGTAGGACAATAAATGCCACTTAATAATACAAGTTGCCAGTTATAGATGTCGGTACAGTAATTCACAAGTCACAGTAACAAGAGCTCTGATAATGCACACTCATATCGCAGATCCATAAGTAAACTTGGCAAGTCGTTGGCCGCCTATTTTCGAGAATACCCCGCCGAGGTTCGAGAAGAATCTATCGCTTTTGGACTATGTGTCGAGAATAATCGTGTAGCTAAAAGGTTCTTGCATGCATCATTACCTACCCTGTCTGCACTCCGAAGACACATTGACGCATTTGTCATGTAAGCGTCCTATTTCATGGACGTAAGAATATTAATTATTTAATCGTTAAATGATATTAATGACAAAAGACATTTAGAGAAAGTTAACGTTAGAAGTACTCATAAAAATAAAAATTCCTAACTTGCTGAAGCAATCGTTTGGGAAGTGTACACCGAGTTTCGGCCAATGAAGATGGTTGCTGCGGAAGCCGCCAAAATGTTTAGCACTATGTTTGTCAACACTGGACCGTGGCAGAATAGTTGTTTTAATACGGTAGTTTATAGCTTCAATTCTACGAATATCAGTATCGTTTGTCATGCAAATAATTGTACCGAGTTATATAAACTTACGAAGTGTAACGTGAAAACAATATAATTTACTTATACTGTAACATTTGCTGAATTAGAAAACTGCTTTGTTCAAGATATGTTGTTTTTAGTGAATATTAAAACATTGTTTGCTTGTTACAGGGATTGTGGTGTAGGCTGTTACATTATATATGCCACAAAGTACTGAACATGCAACACGAAAGTCTGATATTCACATGCCAGTTGCGGAAAAATTAAATTTGATTTGACAAAAATAACGAAGTATTAAGAAACCACATAAAAATTTAATCTGAAAATTTATTCGTTTAGGATGTGGTGGGTGGTGTTAGTGGTCGATACTACTCAAGTCTCATATTGCAAGACCTCAAAATTTACTCCCACAAAAAACAGGAAGTTGAACTATCGACGTTTTAAAGAATCTAATATTGTTATGGTACCTAATTTGTATTACTGAATTATCTTGTATAATTATCTTGTGTATGTCTGTGTGTACGTGCGCTTGCGCGCGTGTGTATGTGTGCACATGTCTACGTGTGTAAAAGAATGAAAATGTGTAAATTTCATAAGTGAAAACTTATCTAGTAGACAATATAATAAATAAGTATACAGTTATAATATAGGAATAGCATAAATTATCGAGTATAAAAATATAATAAATAAGTAGCTATAGAAAATCGATATAACATACAATGTATTATAAACATTGAAAAAATAATTATCAAAAAATAAAAAGCTAAAAATCCATCGAGCTAACAAATGAACAGCGCATGTGAAAATGAACACACCAACATTTTATCGCCATATTGTTCTATAAGTTAGCAAATATTTCAATAAAGGATTTTAAAAATAAGCTGTAGATGTCATTATTTCACAAAACATACAATAAAATATTAAACAGGCTCACAGCGAAAGAAAAGGGCAAAATGTACTGCAACAAGCAATAAACGTAACGTATACGGAATGTACGAAATTTGTTACCAAACTTCAGTTTTGATTATCCAAATGAGATTCTAAACATTTATACAACACA
This sequence comes from Magicicada septendecula, assembly GCA_034769895.1. Lineage (NCBI taxonomy): Eukaryota > Metazoa > Arthropoda > Insecta > Hemiptera > Cicadidae > Magicicada > Magicicada septendecula. The sequence continues at coordinate 1,065,491,201 of CM068367.1, forward strand.
AAACATTCTTTCATCCAGATCAAACGTAAAAATTGCATATATGTAAGAATATTAAATTTCCTTGAATAAAAGTATAAAAATATAAGAATATAATATAACATGCTTACAGAAAAATTCAAGGTGAATATACGGAAAACATAAGAACTAATTAGAATGAAGAATTGGTTCCATTTGCAATTGATGTCATTGTGCCTTACAATCAATCTCTTCTGGCCTATCCAAACGTCTTAACAACATTTACTTCAATTACATAGTTTTTTAAACGGTATCATATGTTTCAGGTGGGTATTTTATTCATTTAATTGTTTCCGCCTCTTCTTATTATGCCTAAGAAAGCCTATCTGTGATTTTTGCAGTTTTTGTATCATTTTACGTTTCAATGTGCCCTCTGCATTGATTGATTGCTTCACTGTAGAGGTCACAGGTGATACCAAATTTTTTTTGTAAGCAGACAGTTGAATTTTCACCCCTTGTTCAAAATCTTTTACTTAAATATGTTTAAATTGCTTTAATTATAAGAAAGGGCAGATTTATTGAGATCTTTATTTTAGTATCTTCATTAATTTGGTCACAAGATGTATAACTAATTACGCATAAATATAACTGAGTTATAAAATGCTATTTAGTCTCTATCGCAAGGATTTTTGTTCCCATTAATAGTAAACATGAATATGGTTATATCCGGAAATTATTTCATCTTTGGTTTGAAAAAATAAATAAAATTATATCGTATGGATTCTTAACATTCTACATCCTTTTACTAGGCACACATCTGCAACAACATTTTCTCTCATTAAAAATGTTATACAAATTGTTATGAAGTAGGCATTGCAGCATGTAATTATAAGGTTAAACGCAGCTGCGGAATTCTTCAAAGTTTCTTTACAATATAACAGGAATTTAAAAAATGAATTTGAAGTAGCGAAGAGAGATAAATTAATAAGACAAACTAAAAATAATTTTTTAAGGGCAATGAAGGATATAACAAACACAAAATATATAATCTCACTTCTGTTGTAGAGTTTCTAATAACAAACATAAATATAGGTCTACCTACAAATTAAGTGTATCATGACGGCATCAAAGCATTTCATAATAGATCGGTAAAGTCTATTCATTTTCAAGGACTGTTGCTTTTCTGTAATTTAATTAGGTTTTAAATGTTTGAAGGGCTATTTCTTGGTTTCAAGATAACGATTTGTTTTTCTTCCAAGTTTCGTAAAGTTACCGAAGTTGTATCTATTGATGCATCTGAGAACCTTCATTAAACTCTGCCAATATTTTTCCTTACTTGTTTCTATGAGAGCTATAAAAAGAATTTAATTCATTTGCAAGCTCTTCTATTTTGTGTTCTTTCGTGATAATATCAGAAAAATAATTATACAGTTGTATACCTAAACCCGACTTATTAAGAATAATTTAAAACTAAAGTTAATATAGGCATGTAAATAAGGTAAATCGCGTTTCCTTCATTTAATAACTATTAGTTCAATAAAGGAATTTTTCCGTTATTTCTGTCAAAGGCAGAGACTTTTCCAAATATTTTTTATCAAACTCTGACAATCTGTAAGTAGGTATTTGCACTAGCTATTTACTGAAACATACGTTGGGACGCTGTCCGCGATCCAGAAAGTCCTGTAACATTAGGCTTAGTACTTTTGATATCCTGTTAAAATGTTATTTCTTCTCTGCTGGGTCACTAATTGGTTCTGTCAAAAAGAAGTATTAGCTTGCTTTTAAGGAAGAAAATCATTATATAACTTGAATGAATAATAATATAAAATTCTTACACACAATAAGTTGTAACCGCACAGAGCAAGTTGTTCGTCAAATAAGAAGCAAGTAGCAAGTAGCAAGTAGTGATGATATTTACTAGGTTAGAGACTAAGTGATTGCTGAAATAGTCACGATCCTTGTTCTCAGTCAACCCACACGATAATCCTACGTGAAACCATTGAACCAATCTCCGGTACCCAGAGACGTTTATAAAAGGAAGTGTTGGTTGATAGAAAAGGCACAGATTTTCAGTCTTTGAAACAGTAACGTCGGTAAAAAGAAGAGACAAACAAAATGTAGGCCTATACAACTAATGGTACTTCTACGAAATAGTAATGGTAATGGTAATGGGTAATGGTAATTTCATTTGTAAAACTTTACGAAACACTATAAGACACGCATAGCTTAGACTTGATTGCATGCTAAAAAAGACTACATAAAATATAAATAGCTTAATACGTAAATACAAAATACAACATATGTTTATACGTTGCATGGTAATACTAAGGAATCGACCATTGAAAAAAGATTGGTAGGAACCACAAATTTCAATCTGTAAATTGTGACGATCAGATAGTTGTAGTTAAAGATGATGTTCTTGAATTCACGATGTAACAAATTTTAGTGAAGCTACATATTAGAAACGTGTGATTACTTGGGACAATGAATACAAGTGTTACAGGGAAGGAAAAATACTGAAAATAAGGGAAGGAAGTATTTTTTAGACGACTACTACTACTACTACTACTACTAATAATAATAATCATTATCATCATCATCGTTATAATAGGTTATTATTACGTAAAGGTATTTTGAGGCTCGGTAAGTAAGGCCTTTAGTGCAACGACGTCTACAAGGAGTGTTGCTCGAAGAGACGAAGAGATGTTCTCTCCTTACCTACATTTTATTTGACTCAACGACAATAGAAAATCGTTTACATTAAAATGCAAAACGACATTTTTAAGCCTACACAATAATCTTGCTGTTTTTAAGAAGTCCAGAGTTCTGTCTATCGCTAACTGTTAATTTCAGAGGTCTTCTTTTAGGTTACTTTTTACTCTGTGTCTCTGCCTCAGTTCTGCAAGAGCACTACGGTCTTCGATGACGTGTGTGATCTGCCACTAAGTGCAGACGGGTCATTCTTGTCCTTGTAGGAGGTACAACGACGTCAAGTTCATGTCCCCAATGCGCGCAGTATCGTGATACAAACTTGTTCACGACGACTGCGATCACCTGCTACTTGCCATTTACGGACGCTCTGCTTCACGGCAGTTTGTTTTGTTATCTACTGCCACACATTAATAATGTGCTTGTGGCAGCTAGTTTCGCGTCACCAGGTAGCATGGCAATTGCATTGACTCATGGGCTGTCCGCAGCGTTCCCGGCTGCAGCGTCAGCTCCTTCCTTACCTTCAATAACTACATGACCCGAATACCAAACAAAAGTGAACGACGATCTTCCAATCCATGGAATAATGCCATTATCTGCTGTAGTAATGGATCCACAGTGCTCGGATTGTTCAAGGTACTTAGAAAACTCAGTGAATCCATACAGATAACAAATTTTCTGTCACCTCGGTGTTCACAGAAACGAACCTGCCACACCGCGTACAGTTCGGCGGTGTATACACTTTCACCAATATACATATGTGTGTATATATATATATATATATATATATACCGGTGTATATATACCAGTGTATATACTGGGATTGGTATGTATATACCTGTATACCGGTGTATATACTGGGAGACAAACGCACTACCCACTCCGCTCTCCGTCTTCGAACATCAGTATACTCAATGGTGTGTTCCTCGACGTATTCTTCAAGGACTGATCTAAACAGAAGTTTCAGTTCAGTTGGGTTCGCACGATTTCTTGATACTACTGGGAATTTGGTTTGCGAAGCAGGTAGGAGGGGACTTCGCAGTATCGTACGCTTGAGTAATCGGCGTCTCGATGTTGTAGCCCCGGGCTACTACAAGTGCACGAATGCCGGCTGGTCTGGTGAACGTCAGACGGCGGTCATATACTCTAGGAAGTCTGTTGTTCGCCAGTAACACGTGGTTTGTGTGGTTCAGTAGTGCTATATAACTCAACAGCAGCAGCTGACGTCGCGGATCTAAGGACGTCATTCCTGCTTTACAATATAAGCTTTGTGTAGTGCGGAACACCCCTGTGGCATAGCGCACCCCTGCTTTGTGAACAGGATCCAGCTTTTTCAAGCACGACGTCCTGGCTCAAGAGTACACTGCGCATCCGTAATCCATTTTGGATAACACCCGCGCGGCGTACGGGCGCAATAAAATATTTCTAACTGCTCCCTAGGTAAAGTGGGAGATGCATGTGATTGAGTTAAACGAAGATTTGCAACCTCGCAGCCAGGTTATCCACATGTGCATTCCATGTTCATTGTCTGTCAAAAGTTAAGTCCAGAAATTTTGTGAAGGGCCAACAGAGCAGCCAGACACCCTTTGTCGTTAATGTAGGTTCCGGGCGTCTGCCCCGCTTTTGACAGAAGCGGACACAGGTCGAGAAGGAAAAGAGTATGTTGTTAGCATTTTATACCAAAGTGTATATAGCCCCTTGAATTTTATGCTTGACCATCGCAGTTGCTTTGGCTGAGTAGAACAGTGCAAAATCGTAAACATACAAGCACTTTCCAACTGACGTTTCTATACCCTCAAAGATCCCGTTGATGGCCATCGTAAAAAGCGTACCGCTTAACGGAGGAACCTGAGGTACTCCATTTTCCAGTTCGTGAAGGTCCAACAGTGATTTCCGGACCAAACACGAAAAATCGTGAAACCCTCTTTCTGAGAAAGCTGGAGATAAATTTGGGCAGGTGTTATATATGGTGTTATACAGTGCCAGTAATGTACCCGTAGTTACATCAGGCAATTAACGTATGATGCTGAAAGGAATATTGTCCGGTCTCGCCGTAGTGTCGCCGGCAGCGCGGACAGCAGACTGTAAATTCCCTCATCGTGAAAGGCACGCTATATCTCCTGTACCCCTTACATTCGAAGTCAAGATCATGTATGACTTCACCTTTCCTTGCGAGAAAATTGAGAGGATAACGTCGGCACTACTGACTTCGGCATATCTCGCAACCAAGGTGTCAGCAATTTCATCGGGGTTGCAAATCAATTCACCATCGTGCTCTATGCATATGAATGGCTTAAATACTGATGTGCCAGCAATTGATCTGATCTTCTTTTACACTTCTGTCATTGGGATCGATCTTGACGTAGACGTAGACGTAGGTTCCCAGCTAGATAGTTTCAACGAGTAATGTTCTACCATCGGCTACTCGAAGTCGCTTAAGAGCAATGCGGTTATCTTCGGTCGGCTCTCAAGTGTACCTGTTTAGGGTTCGTCGCTTCTCTCTTATTGCGTCTTTCACAGTGTTCTTCCGCCACGGTACCGGCCACTGGATGACCACCGGTCGGTGGGATATGCTCCGTACTGAAGTGATAGCAACTGTAAACTGTGTATGACTTCTTCTATATTTCAACAGACATTCGTAGGTGTACAAGTAGTCTTGAAGCCTGTCCAATCAGCACGGTCCACGCGCCATCTTTTCGGCGTGCGTATAATGCTCCTTGGCGTTTGCATTGTTATCAGCATAGGAAAGTGGTTGCTCTCGTGGAGATCCGGGAGCATTCTCTACGACAGACGTGGATCAAGACCCGGACTACAGACCGAAAGATCGATAGAAGAGAAAGTACCACTTCCAACGTTGAAATGTGTGCTTACGGCCGTGTTTAGAAGTCAAGGGCGTTGTTTAGCAAGAGATCCTCAGTTCTTAATCTAGCGCTGTTCGTCCTAAGACAACCCCAAGCGGGACTATGGGCGATGAAGTCCCCGACATGGAGTAATAGAGATGGTAGCTGGTCGACCAGATCCTGAAGATCTTCTGCTCGCTACTCAGAATCTGGTAAGTAAAAGCCGCAGATCGTCATCTTAAGTGGCTGTAATAAACTGATTGCTACTGCTTGTAGAGTCGTGCGGAATACGTATAGCGGAGTATGTGTTGCTAAAAAATATAGCAACGCCTTCCCAGCTCTGATATTTGGAGTTACAGTACAGCAGAAGGACGCATACACACATCGGTGTATGCCTGGGCAATAGCATTTTTAGTTTGTAATAATGCGAAGTGCAACCATTGATATTGCACTGAAGGATGTTCTCCATGCTGGATGTTAAATAATCAGTTGCTTCAAAGCGTGCTAATTTCCTTGACTTCCTTTCGGCCAGCCGTTTTCTTCTTTTGTTGTAGATATCCGAGTTTCGCCAGGTTACTGAGGTCGGTGAGATCGCTGGCGTCAGCAATCGAGCTGCCCTCCGATCCGGAGGTCACCTCCTGGTCATCGAGGACAGATCTTATCCCCGATTTTGGTTTTAAGAAGTCCTCCCTGGTGTATCTAAGAGGACGGGGCAAGGGACTGCAGTATCCCCTCGCCCTCTCGTCCCTACTGGAGGTGGCTGCAGGCGCAGCCACAATGTATAAGCCCGCCCTTCTTGGCGGATGAAGTATGTGTCTGTTGGCAGAGACCCGTCCACCACTATCCTTTTGCACCGTTTCCGCGTTTATCTCAGCCACACTAACTTTAGTGATTTCTGGTTTTGTATACATATCAGAAAAGTTACGCTCGATGAACTGGGTTACTGCAAGTAATATCTCTCTTATAATAAGGGCTGGTGACGCTGTTGATTTTATAGCCTGTATATAACTGATTTTGCCCTGGTTGGTTGGGGACATGAGTGTCTTCCCATCGAAGTAGCTTAATTTTTCAGGGTACATACTTCCTGAATAGCTACCTCTTGCTTATAAGCGGGGCAATTACGGGATCCACATGAATGTTGTCTACCGCAATTGACACATTTTATTGGTTCAGAGGGATCGTCACCATGAGCCGATTTCTCACAGAAGCGTGTCTTGATCCGAGCACATTTTGACGAAGTGTGCCTGAAACCTAAGCACTGAAAACACTCAGCCTGTGAATGCCCGGGCGTAGGGTTGGATTTCTGAGGAGCATAATAATAATAATTAATACAATTTTTATTACAAATAATAATATTATTAATATTGTAATGTTACGTCGTAATGATGGACGGCGAATTGAGTTTTTCCGTTTATAATAATGCCCCACGTTTGGATGCCATGTATGTAATATTCGTCCGTATGGGACGTAGATTTAGTAGTAATCTATAGTCTCGAGTTGATTGTATTTATTAAGTTTTTATTTTTATCAATCTTCGGTTGTTATTTGAATGTAAAGTGGTTTGAGAATTAGCGGTGGCTGTCTTTACTACGGTTTTCACTGTGGAGAGAGAGAGAGAGAGAGAGAGAGAGAGAGAGAGAGAGAGAGAGAGAGAGAGAGAGAGAGAGAGGGGGGGGAGAGCAAGACTGGTTCCCTCTCTTGAAATATTTCCGGTAATTGTTTGTTTACGTTGACCGTCGACTCCGGTAGCCGGTTTCGTTGTAGGTGTTGTCTCTCTTTGCAGTGTGCAGTTCGTGTAGTCCGTATATCCACACTCCTCACTGCTAGCTATAAATTTCCTGAAAATTAAGCTTATTCTACAAATAACAAGACGAATTAAATTCCCAATAAAAGGTGTTTATTTTTATTATTCGTTCTAACTGCTTTGATTCAATATATCGACGTTTATGTCGAAATATGTTTGAGTAGTATCGACTCTTGTGCCCGTTTCGATTCTAAAATTTCTTTATATAATTCTTAAAATTGTTAATAACTATACTTTTTAGTATATCTCAGGGTTTGGATTCTTTGAAGCTGTTAAAAAAGTCAGAAATGCAAAGAAAAGGTACTATAATTACAATAAACTATAAATTAAATCTTACTAATACGTGAACAGTTTGTTTGCCGAACAACAGCGAATAATTTGTCTCACTACGCAAGGCAGTTGAAAAAATCAAAATGGCCGTCCGTATAATTTACCGAGATGCCACGAATTAATGTTTTGTTCACTCCTTTTTTAAAATAAATAAATTTTGTAGTATTTTCACAGTATTATATTTAGTTTTTTCTTTAGTTAGCACTTGTGTTTGGTTTAATAGTGCCTGTTGAGTTTAACTATCTGTTGTGACTAGTTTATATGAATTGGACAAATCTCACCCAATGTAGGTACTCAGATTTTTACGTTCAATTTGGTTGATTGTATTTTCTTCTTATTTTTATTTTCATCGTTTGGTTTAAGTATTTAATTTATCCTCTTCTTTTATAGTTTTACTTTCTCATTTTTAGACATCGGTCAATTAGTTTTACAACTCAATATGAGTCCACTTCTGAATTTTTCCTTGGTATTATATAGCTCATCTGCACTCTCTGGTAGTTAATAATGGAATAATAATTTTTCTTCCTTCAACGGTCTAGACCAAGAATCTCTGGCCTCCGATTGGTTAAAGTAGGTGAACTGCAGGTCAGCTAACTGATGTCACTGAGATCATATATTCTTACACTTGTATAAAAAAATACTCCCTTTTAAACTTTAAGTCCCATTAAATTTAAGTTACATAATGTTTTTTCTTACTATATGACATGCAATTTGATACCTATTTGATATAAGTTTGTTATTATCTAGATAACTTTTTACCTTTACAAAAGTTCTGAATTTTAGACCTATTTTTCTGTTACAATGAGTATATCATATAGTAATTGCCTAAATTAATCTAATAAATACTATTACTATTACATCAAGTGTTTTTATCATACGGATTTAATCCTTTTTTTTATTTTGTTGACTTTGAATGGTTGATCTACTCATTTCTGACATTATTTTCTTTACATTGCATTATTGGCTTAGGCCCTAAGCTTCATTTCTTTAGAATTTTTTATAATTTACATAGATTGTTATTTAATTTATCTATTTTGAACCCTGGATGTACCATAACAATAACTGTAACAAAATATTTTACCATTTTACCCTAAGGTATTGCCTTCATGGCCAAGTTTAACTTCAAACATTAAAAAATCATTACAAAATATTTAATATAACTTTGATAGCATTCTTCAGTTCTATGAATCACTATTAACTGATTATTTCTAGAATTGTTTGTTTTTAACTTAAGTGTTTGTCTAGCCTGTAGGCCTAATACAATTTACAACATTTATCTATAAGCCTTGATATTTAAACATAAACACCAATATACTGTCTAGGCTTTACACAATACTTCCATAAAATGATACAATTCTATTTTACTTCATTTTTAATCCTAATGACAACAAAAAATAATATAAGTTTATCTTGTCCCCACTGCACGGACACTTATTACATTTTTGACACAGTTTGTGTCACACTAGTTTTGGTTTATTTAGTTTATTTGTTTACACTTGGGTAATTGAAGGGATTGATATTTTTTCAATCATTTCTGTCCACATAACTAACTACCTTGCTCCCCACTCTCTTATACTAGCAGTTTTTTTCTTACATTTATTAATTATAAATTACAAGATATTTACTGACAATACTTTTGTATTGTACCTTTCATTTGTTTCTACATTGTCTGACATAGAAAAAGGCTTTTTATTTAATTGGTGGACTCTGTGAGGTGACATATTCTGACCTGTATTGAAAAATGACTATTTTTGTTAATTAGGGCAGGGCACTTAATATGAATTATAATAATAATAATAATTATTATTATTATTAATATAACTATTATTAACTATTATTACTACTAGTTATTACTACTATTACTAGTAGTAGTAGTAGTAGTAGTAGTAGTATTTAATAAAGGGGTATTCTACTCTTTAAAGAGTCTTAACTTCATGGAGTAACTGACTTCATGACATCTATCTACAGCAAATGTAGACCAATCTTTCTTCACATTAATTTGGAGGAAGAAAGACTTTTAGGTTTCTAGACCATAACTTGAAAAGAAAATTATCAAAAGTCAAAACAACAACAGTCACAAAACGACTAATAATGCCTAGATCGAATTAGGTAAAATTCAGAATTTTAGAACATTTGATAGAAATTCGTACTATTTAGAAAGTAATGAAAAAATAATATGTAAATTTTGTCCTATTGAAGGGGCGTTAAATAGATATTAAAACAAAGTAAATATTAATGGAAATTTACATGATGCAGTGTGCTTACAACTAGTAAATTACCAAAGGGGTAAGCAGGAGTAATGTCTAATATCAGCAAATCTTCATTAAACTTTTCTTTTATTACTAAAACATCTAATTTGAATTGTATAACATCAACCACAGAACTAAAGAGAAGCGAGACAAACAAACCTGACTGGTGAACGTTATAAATTTTGGGAAGAAGGTGTTGTTCATTACTGCTTTACGTTTTTTGTTGAGACGATTCTTCACTAGAAACATCAATTTTTAAAATGTTCCCTAAATTTTCGTCTTACAGTAGAATTCCACTGTCAAAAATCGTCCTATAAGAAATAACGCATCATATAAATATGATAATTTTAATACATTCTAACTTCAAAATTATTATTCCCAATTTTTGAATAATTGGAATTGTCTAAAGTTCCAAATTAGGGAAATCTAAATTAGAGTAGCATCACTAAAGTACATTAAATTATAATGATTTGATCAATACGCGTGAGATGTTTAAAAAGTACTTTCCTGTTACAATTACACAATTCATTCATTATGTAATTTTGTGTTTAAGTCGTTCTAATCAGTAGCTAGGATTCTGCAGCTACAAAATGTGAATGTCTTTGCGATGACATTACGTAAACTTTTTATGTCGACGTTTTACGTAGTATGTACCCAGGCTTGATAGCTTTCTAAGAACCAATTTTTATTATTGTAGATAGCGCATAAAGGGAGCAGATTTATGGGCTTTTAGTGTATTAGAACATACGAGTTAATAATATTTTTACGAGCTTTCATCAACGTCTTATCGGTAACATTTTATATCCACGAGTCACTGGTGCTTAAAATGAGATGCATCTACATAATATTCCTAGTAATATTTGAACACACATAGAGCCAGCTTACTGAAAATTAAAAATGTTACAATCGTATAGGCCTATACAGAAAAACGTGGTAAACACGAGGAAAATTCTACAGGGCGTAAGTAAACACGCAAAGCACTCGTGTTGCGTCATTAATGCTCCACGATAAAAATTTCATATTAAAATGATAAATATTAAATTGAAATGATATTAAAATAGACAAACGCATGAATTTATATTTAATTTAAATTAATAACAGCAGCTGAAAGAAATTCCACAAAAATTATTTGTGTTAATTGGGTAACATTTATCTTTAATACACAATCTAATACTATTTAACCGTTAATATTTAATTTAATCCTTAACGCATTCTTGTTTCCATCATACGCTGTTTCGTTGTTTACTATCGTTTAACGATTTGCAGTTCTGTTGAAACATGTAGTATTATTATATCTATGTAATCATTATTGTATTCTTGTTTTGTCGCTAATGAGTACGATGTTACAGTGATATAGCAAGTAAATAATGTTTTTTAAATTCGGAAAAATCGCTTCAATGCTGGAAGAAATTTGTTTACGTTTAGCTAAAATTAATTTGGCATCTATGGATTTGAATTTTAAAGAAAAAGTTTATGAGGAATGTATAAATTTTTAGGGAGAATTTTAAGAAAAATCCTGTTAAACTAAACTTATCACAAAAATTACACTATAATTATTTATGTACTAAGTTCATTATTTTATTTGTAATTTAATCATTAAAAGCTTTAAAACGGCGTAACAAACTTAAAACAATTTAAATTTAACCTTAAACTTGAAAACAGAAACTAGTTACTGGAATAATTTGTTTATTATCAGCAATATTTTATAATGATAATAACCAAGACCGTCTAAAAGCAATATTTATCAGTGGATGGCTTCCTGTAAAAATGTGTTAACAAGGCATTTTACAACCATACATGAAATGCTAGCATTGTTATATGAAAATCAATTTGATAAAAAAGGCTTGAGATAAATTGTATAAATTTACGTCCGGCTTAATAGGGTTAGTGTTTGGCGTGAGTGTGATCCTGGCTTACTGTTTTGCAACGTTTCAATTTATAATGTTTATTCACTTCCGACGTATTGTTCATTTTACTGAACTGCTACTTTCAAGTTCTGTCATTTTTATCAGAATCTTTATTACTGAACACATCATGATTTTAAAATGCTCCAATTTATGTTTTAGGCAGATACGATAGTTTAAATTCTGTAACGAAGGGATATAAAAATGAAAGAATTTACTAAGCGAAAATGGAACTATTAGGGAATTACTAAGGGATCATATTAAAGGAAACGGAGGATAGGCCTGAAGTATTTCACCAATCTTATATTTGGCCTTATTTCTGCTTAACTCATCATTAAGTATTTTATTTGTAATAACAATAAATATAACCCAAATGCCCATGGCGCAATTAATAACGTTGACATGAATCTCAAACCAAGAAAAAATCTTATAAGGTCTATTATCTGGATTATAGAAAAGTATTTATCTATTAGAAAAATAGACAAGGAAAGATAGAAGATTTTGATGAAAATTGCAAAGAACAGTGAAAAACAATGAAGTGCCGAAGAAGACAGATCGGATAAAATATTGTAGAAGCCACATCACAACGAAATACCATTGGTTGGAACATTTTATTAGGGACTAAGCACATAGATTATGTAACTACAGGAAAAGAATGACGTGAAAAGTGCTAGAAGAAGGCCAAAGAAGAGATTGTTGGGCGAATGGGTGTAAAAGAATCTGAGGGAACAACGGAATAACCGAATGTTTTTATAAGCAATCAATAGTGTTCTATGTTTCCCTGGCTAGCCCACCAGCCAGCCTCTTATGTCTTCGATTCCTCCTACAAGCTTAATTTAATCTGCCATCTTTGACATAACCTTTCTTCCTCACGCCATCCTTCAGCAGCTAATATCTCCTCAAGTTCCTTCTTCTTGTACTGCTGAGCATCTCTATTTTCTCACCAATTGTTTGCAGAACTTCCTCATCCATTACTTTATTCTCCCATCTCACCGTCTCCAGTATTCTTATCGCATTCTCCCTTCTGTGTGTCCAGCACCTGTAAACGCTGTACTATAAGCTATAAGCCTAATAATAATGACAATATCGGAATATTTTATAATAATAAAACTCAAACACACTCTGTCGTGTGATTCTATGTAATATATGACTTCTAACAATCTCCCTTTTAACCTTTTAAGTAAACTAGTTATAAACAATAAAAAAAACAAAAATCAATTACTTATTTTTCAAATCTATAATAAAAACAATCTGCTTGTGGAGATGGAAGGAGTTACGTAGTAAAAAGTCCCCCTTATGAAATGCACATTACGATAAGGTAAAATTGTGTTCTTGTGATTAAAAAATATATTTCATATTATATTGTAGCAGTTATACATAATTAAAACACACACACACACACACACACACACACACACACACACACACACACACACACACACACACACACACACACACACACACACACACACACACACACACACACACACACACACACACACACACACACACACACACACACACACACACACACACACACACACACACACACACACACACACACACACACACACACACACACACACACACACACACACACACACACACACACACACACACACACACGTACACAACTTTCGTCATCTATCTTTCTTTTTGTAGTTTTCAAATTAAATCTTGAACAAAAATCGGCATATATATTTATAAATGTATTCGTTTGACGCATCCTTCTTTTTAAACCAAAAGAAACAAAAGTCATTGTAAATTTAAAATTTTCAAAACTAAGATACTAAAATTGTAAATGGTAAATAAATGTTTACTAGCTTTAAGAGAAACACTCTCTTCACAGAACATTTGCCTACATTTGTGTTGAACAATGATGAGTGTCTTTGCAGACTATATACAATAAGAGGCAAGACAAAGAGCATAAACTATGTGGAAGTGTTCTAAAAAGAGTACGTAAACCTGAAGATACAATAACATACATTTATACACATATTATAACATATATTTGTACACCCTTACACACCCTGTTGACTTATGAAAATACTTTGCTCTCTTTACTCTCCAAAGTACTGTATGGATTTAGCTTAAAAATTACCGCCACTTTCTATTCAATTGGTTGATCTTAAAGTTTCATGAGATGATTAGTTGCTAGAAAAGGATATCATGACGTTACTCTTTTGTGTTATTTTTTAATTATTTGATAAATAACGAGTATGTGATAAAGTGTAGGGTGTGTCAGCATATTTTGTAACACGTATTATGAAAACGCTACTTGTATATTTTACAAATAAATCGTCTTATTCTGTTTCTGTGAATATTTTAGGTGTTAAAGACTTGATTAAGATGAGATTGAATCACGGGATACTGCTAGTTGCTTTCTGCAAATACAAACAGTTACTATACTTGATGTTATCAGTTTAGAAAGTTGTTTCCTTGGCTATTAACAAAAGTATTAAATGATTTTTTTATTTAACAATGATGAATCAGATGTTGTAAGAGTAGACTCTCGGCTATCCGACTCCCGCCTATTTCGACCTCCGGCCTATCCGACCCGCCCAACCCGCTACTCAAAAAAAAAAAAAAGTTTTTTGAGTACGGTACATATGCAGTATTTCCAATCCGATTACTAGCGCCTTCAACGTCATGTAAGCAATCCCGCCACGCGGGTGAAGGCGCTTACGCGTGAATCACCAGTTACCAATACAGTACGCCAATTGATTCATGTTGTGACAGGAAAGTTTCGTGTTCCTACTTGAGTGTGTAACAGGTGCATCAGTCAGTCTGTATCCAGAAGTCAGTCCGTGCGGTCAGTCGTTCGTGGATTGTTAATTTGTTATAAAGTGTGTATACAGTATTGTTGGTGGCTTTTATTTTTAAGTGAAATATGGGTGACAAACGAAAGAAAGTGGTAGTAACTTTGGAAGAAAAACTGCAAGCAATAAAAGAATGGATTCTGGTGAGTCGGTAAACAAAATTGCACTGGAGTTAGGAGTTGGAAAAACTACTGTGGGTGATTGGCGAAGAAATCGCGCAGAGATTGAAAAATGGTGTTCTAAGCAAGCAAGTGGCAGTGGCGTGAAAGTTAGAAAAACTATGCAAAAAGGAAAACATGTGGAAGTTGAAGAGGCTTTATATCTGTGGTATGAAAATGTGAGGGGGAAAGGATTGACGGTTTCAGGCCCCTTGCTCCAAGAAAAAGCGATTCAGTTTAAAAAACAGATCGAAGGAGACGATGGTGAGTTTACTGCCAGTGACGGGTGGCTTGATCGCTGGAAGAAACGTTTTGGTGTTTGTCAGATGACGATTAGTGGTGAAGCATTGTCTGCTAATAAGGACGCTGTCCCTGACTTTAAAAAACACTTTTTTGACCTGCTTGATAAGGAAGGTATTTCCGGAGAACAAGTGTACAACTGTGATGAGACGGGTTTGAATTACCGTATGTTGCCGTCTAAAACATTAGCGTCTAAACAGGAAAAGGCCACACCAGGGTTCAAGAAGAGCAAGGACCGCGTTACAGTTTTAGCTTGTAGTAACGCGACCGGAAACCACAAGTTGAGACTGACCTTGATTGGAAAATCTCGCAAGCCTAGGGCTTTTAAAAATCTTAAAGATTTAAGTTCTTTGCCCCTGCATTATACCCATCAAAAAAAGGCGTGGATGAATGGAGAAATTTTCAAAAATTGGTTTGAACAGGGATTTGTGCCACAAGTTGAAAAACATTTAGCTGAAAACAATTTAACAAGGAAAGCAATCCTAGTTTTGGATAACGCTCTTTCACATCCAGCAAATGACCAATTAAAAGATGGAGACATAAAAGCTTTGTTCTTGCCTGCAAATGTTACATCTATATGTCAGCCAATGGATCAGGGAGTGCTCCAAGCTTTGAAAAAGAAATATCGACGTAGGCTACTAAGCTATATCATCGCGACAATTGATAATACAGAAGTTGCGACGGCACTACAGTCAGTAGACATGCTTGACGTCATCAGATGGGTGTCCGAGGCATGGGATGAAATTCCATCTTTAACACTTGTGCGATCGTGGAAAATTTTGCTGGATCACAGAGGCAGTGATAAGTGGGAAGAGGTAGAACAGCAATGTGATGTGGAAAATGCAACTGATAACATTGCGCTTGTATCGCTGTTAGAAAAAGTTCCCGGATGTGAGGAAGCTTCATTGGAAGACATCACAGAATGGTTGGCAAAGGACGAAATCGAAGAAATTGCAGACGAAGATATTGTAGCGATGGTATTAAATGAACAGCCGATTGAAGAGGAACAAGGTGATGAACCATCCGATCGTATAACCCACTCCGAAGGCCTGAAGGTGATCGAGACGGCAGTGGGATACATTGGCCAGCAAGAATAAGCAAGACCAGCAGACATCATATTGTTACGACGGTCTACTCGATCGTCGTAGGTACAGTGGAAACAAAATAAGTACAAGTCACCAATTAAGTCACTAATCACACCTTTAATTGTTACAGTAAAACAGTTCGTAATTAACAACACAGTCTACAGTAAATCAAATGAAAATTGTACACACGCAATAAAATGTCCACAAATATTAAAACTCAATTTTATTACAATTGTACCGTCTGATTATAAAACGCAACACTTCAATAATAACTACTTGAACGTACACAGTAATAACTCGAACCGCTCTGGAAATATATCGCACTAATACTCTCGAACCGCACTATCAAATATCTCGCATTGAACTGAAAAACTAAGGCCGCTACCCGATGTATTTATAGTCACGCTCACACACCAGAAGCTTCCGAACTGCGTCTTATCTCTCGTGAACTACGTAATTACTACGCCCTTGACACAGTCCGAGCGCCCGAGCGAAGCCCGGCACAGTCGAGAAAATTCTCGCAAAATGCGTCTAGTAGCACGTACACCACACGCTTACATCGAGATCCTTCTGGCATATTCGATAAACGCGTACATTGTTCTGTGCTGTCGTAGCAATATGTTTACGTAAGTGGAAGGATATAGCGGCGAGGAAATTAATGCGAGGAAAGAAGCAGGTCTCAATTACAGACTTTTTCAAACCTTAGACAATGTAAGTTTCACTTGTTCTTTCATTATACAGTACGTAGTTTTTGGTTATTATAATTTGATTTATATTAACAACTAATTTGGTTGAAAGCTTTCGTATAAATTAAAACTCATAGTAAAACTCATTCAATTTATTGTTAACTATACATTTTGTTTCGTCCTTCAAATAAAGGTTTTGTGAAAGATACTGTAGTTGCGAATTCTTATTTAATTTCTTTCTATTTCATTTATTACTGTACGTCATTTATAAGGACAAACTGATATGACGTACGCATCCAAATAGCAACAAGTACATTCAACGCAATAGGGTGGCGGTCATTGACCTTACAGAGGATGGTATGCCTACGGCTCCGGTGTATCCGACTTTTTTGCTATCCGACCCGGCCGACCGCCACATTAGGTCGGATAGTTGAGAGTCTACTGTACTGTCTCTATTAAACGACAACGTTTATTTGAACATGTTGAACATGTTACTTTGACATGTGTAAATGTTAAGTGAAAACGTTTTCATACATATTCACAAAAATCAATCAAAATCGTCCATATATAAGATGTTCTATGGCTCTAGAGAGATGTTGGCCTAAAGCGAGAGGCCAAAACTTGGCGGCGAGAGGACATAATAACATTAGTTTTGCTTCTCGCTCACTTTATTGGCATCACAGACTAGAGAAAAGTCTATCTCTAAATTTTATGTCTTTGTCCCTGCGCTATCAAGTACAGATGTGACAAAAGATGATTTATGAGTGTTTGTTCCAAACACGGAAGGAGTGATACTTCAGGCTGGATTATCGGAATAGAAACAACAGATCGAAGAGAAAGGAAACTTCAGAAGACGTCTTTAAAGTATTATAAATTTTACATATTGGACTCTTGCTTAGTTAATTGCATAGATCTGCAATAAGTAAAGAGTAAATTTTAATTATACTAAGCGTAATAAAAAAAGTAAACATTTTAGAAGTACAAATTTTGTAGTATTGAGTGCTTAAAAGCGTATAAAGACTTAAGCTTGTGCATTCAAAAGCACTCGTTTTACTCGTTTAAATGTTTGTGCGTTATTTTTTTTAATACAAGAGAGACATTTATATAAACTATTTAGTAACAAGCAAAGACGTCCATATCAAAATTGCGTATTTATACGTACGCATGTAGGCAATATCAGTTGAAACATTAATTTATTATTACGTTACGTTTTGATTTTTCTATATTAATTATTTAGGTATGTAATAAACTACTATTTTGTTTAACTACCTTTTACTAAGCTGTGTAATTTACTAATGTTATAACCACAATTTGATCCGAATAAAGGTTTGTGACGAACGTGAGTTCTGTGCACGCGTAAAAGTATACTCATTATACAACATCTAACTGTATTTAAGGATGCTGGTATAAACAGCAACAGTATATTTACAACACCATATACGAGTATACCACGATGATGCTATTTAGCTACAACATTGAACTCATAACGAAAACGCCCAGATATCACATTAATACGGTATGAATATAAAAGCACAACATTGTTACTATAACTATAACTAGTTTTCTAGTTTTCTAGTTCTAGTTCTAGTTTTCACAAAAGATTTTGAACTGAACAGAAATTATAATATCGTGACCATTGTTCAATAGTTGTTTGTAAGTAAACATAAGTTTGGATCTACACAATCATGTAGTTATATTTTAATTTTCATATATACAATTTTCTTACTTAATTAATTACTGAATTTGCCATTTTGCGTACACATTACTTATGAGGGGCGTCATTCTGGTTCCAAGAATATTGCGGCAGTGGGCATTTAATGTAAGGGACGAGGTAGTGTTAGTTGCTTAGCAACGTCATAGCCTTCTAATTTACATTTCCATTTATTATGAAAACACATTCTTCTGCGTTATAAAATCTCTCTTCTAATTCATAAGTTGTTTTCGTTGACGTTACGCTACAGGACTGTTTGGTCCTCGCTACCAGGCCAAGCTGGTCCACGGAGAATCATTGTCATGTTCAACCAAACACGAAGTTCAAATGCATACACTGTATATAAAAATATGGTATACAAATTAGAGTGTTCTTATTCAGTAATATTTTGTTTCACTCAATTTTTCTTTTTATGATGAGTTTAATAGACATGGGCCTACATTTTGTCTAAATTGGACAAATTTAAGAGTTATTCAAGAATGTTAACTTAGAGGACGTTATACCCAATTATTTCTTATTAGAATTTTCTTGTTGTACGATTTATTGTTCTCTTATAAAAAAAGTTAATTCTTCATCTAGATGTTTCTCGCTATTTGTGATATTTGTTATTAAAAATTTTACTTTTTAGCATTTCGATTTCAGGGAAAAGATATGTATGAACATAACAGCCAGTTAAATAAAAATAGCCAGTAGCTTAGAGAATCACATAAACCTTAAGATGTCTTTTGTCATAATTCATTTGTCAGCGAATATCCTCTACATGATTTCACGTATTATATATTCTCCAAAATCTTCATTTTAAAAGTGTTCTAGATGTACAAATAATTCCATAATTTAAGTTTGACATGCACAATATCAAGAAAATAATGTCTGCGAATGTAAAAGGATTATACAGTGATGTACTAGCCCATTGGATTTACGAGTAGGTCAACCATCACGTGCTGGATAGTGGCTTAAACCAACTCATGCGTGTCTATGAAGCGAGTTGGGGATTTAGCGTAGCCAGTGTACACACGTGCACCTGCAAAACGGTACCAGACGGATTTTAATGTTACACACGATTTTTTTTACTATATTGAATAAACACTGTCCTAAATTCAGAAAATTATGGTGCTAACGGCGAAGCTCTGAGTTAAGAGAGTTGATATGATTTTGAATATCATTTCGAATATAACTACAGTATCAAATCATATCCAAAGCGGTTGTGGCATAACAGTCTACATTATTGTATTAAAGTTTATACTAACAAAGGTGCAAATGGTCTATTCTGAGAACAGGGTGTTACATATAACAAGTATACATTTTTTCTAAACCCGCTTGATACGTTTGACTATACTCTGACACAGGTCTGAGCTTTGTTAGGATTACATTTTATAATCCGTACACTTGGACTTTGCGTTTTAAAATTTACAAAAAGTGACAGACGAGGTTAAACTGTCGAGTTTGTGTTTTACAGCTAAAAGTTTGTTTACTTCAAGTGACACTGCTTTGGGTTAATTTCTAATAGTGTGTTTTTATTTAAAAATTGTACTAAAATTCTGATATAATTCTGAAATAATAATATGAATAAAAATACCACTATAGATCACAGTGATTTAAATTTAAGTTACAAAATTTGTTGTTGTAAAATTTACACAGTGGTGTAATAAGTATTGCGTAAGGGATTATAAAAAATTGTACAATATCTGCTAATAAAAATTAAGATAAAAAAAAGAAAATATATTTAAGTTTAACACGCTAATAAAAAAAAGTTTGAAGGTTAAAGACGTTAATAAAATTTAAAATGATGTCTACGTCCTGTCCCTAATTTTTAAGTGGATAGCTTCTCTGTAACATTCAAAGCATACACACTTCTGGTAAGATCTAAAAAATTAATATTAAAATGTGTATTCAAATGAGCATAAAACCAAATAAACAAGAAAAAATGAAAGTCTGTAGGCTAATACTTTAAGAAATCCATAATAACCATGATTAAGAAGTGAATTTAAATCGTGAAATGTCGACATATGTTAGATTTTGTTATTTGGATAGCATAGCCATATACGCGTAAATCGATAATAAGGACAGTCTCTGGTTGAAGAAAACTCTCGGCTATCTGGTTAGATACTGTTAGGAAAAACGGATCATATGAAGAGTAGAATCGTGGAATACATATGTTGCCGCTGTAACATTGAGAGGACGTTTTAACAAAACCGTGAACGTACAGACTGAATGAAAGACAAAACGAATGAGGTAAAAGAATAAAACTATTAACTAAAAGTCACTAATAATCACATTTATGAAGAAGTGAAAATATTATTTACATTAAAAAAGAAAGTAGATACCATTAATAAACAAAATTTACTAAGCTTTTACACTTTTCGTTCACATAAATGTCAATATTATAGCCTACATTTTGTACATCCATATACACGTTGATGTACATACTTATTACGGTATTACAGGCCAGCACTGATAAATTAATACTATGGAGATGTATGTATATATACAACACAATAAATCGATGTTTTCTTTGAAGCAACTCTTGATTCATGTTTCTTGCAGTATTTGTACGTTATGTTAAAATAATAAATTAACAAATCAAATATGTAGTGTTGTAGATTATGTAGTTATAATCAAATAATAAATTACTTTTTAAAGTGTATTTTCATTTTTGTATAACTATATATTATCGCCTGACGTACGTTGGGCTTATTTACGTAGTTTCACAGGGTGAACATGAACTAACTGCTTGCACAAATTTCAGAGTTGCTTGCTCTTATTATCATATAGGTCGACCTTCAATGCTCTGGACTAAATGCATAAGCTATGCATTTAGTCCAGAGAACACGTTTCTATCACTTCTGAAGATTCGACACTACCTAGGTCCTGTTTGTCAAAAAGAGTACGAACTAATAATTGTGAGTGAATTTACTTATAGATTACATTAATATAAAATATAGAGTTCCACAACACATTTACTTATAACTTGTAAGTCTCAAGTACAAGAGATCTGTTCCACAAAACTATTACTAATAGTATTCTACACGTCATTTCGTACCCAATTTATACAAGTCAATACAGTTTAGAAGAAAGTGCTATTAGTGAAGGTAGTGACAGAAGTGATAGTTAGAATGAACTAGAAGTGAAAGTAGGTAATAAAGTATACAAAGTATAATTGAGAAGGCCAATACCTTGTAGTGTCGTACCACTTACCTTATAGAACGTTTAAACAACTGATGTAATATTTTCTGGCCAATCAACAATTTTTGTATTCATTGCTTCTACTGCAGTATGAAATGTACACCAGATCACTTATTTATCAACACCATGCTTACCTGCAACCCCATTTTACCGAACTCCATTTGAAAGCCAACGTAATTACAATATTAAAATTTGATATTGTAATTCCAAGGCTTGGTTTCCATTAGTTTGTTCAAGTAAAACCAATCTCTAGAATTAAAACCACAGCGGTGCTACTTATTCTAAATCGTTCATTAAGTTCAAAGTCTGATTTAAAATTAAAATTCCTGCGGCTTCGTACGACTTTATTATCTACTCTTACTTCTAGTTCACTATCAGTATCACCAGTGTAACTTGACTGTAAATTATATATACTTTAAAATGATATATTTTTAACACAAACAAACACTAATAGCATTTTCTACCAATGGGATGTGAAATTTGTGTAAATGGGATGTGAAATTGGAAATAGAAGATTAATACTAATAATGGCCTTGTAACTTGTAATATATGGAGCATTAATTATAAATTAGAAGTGTTTTATGGAACGCTATACTTAGTAGTACCGAAAGCTAGAAGTAAATTCACTAATAAAGTCACTAGTCCATACTCTTTTGTGGAAGATGGGTCTGCTGTGGAATAAATTATTGAAGAGATTGGGTTTGGACTTCACCATACTAATCAAAATTACAGTAGGCCTATATCAGCAAATTCTAATGTTATTACATTGGCTGATGTTGCTAAATCGCTAATTTGCAGTACAGCTTATGTCAATGCCATAACGTTTCAAAAAACTGTCATTTGTTCTGGAAATAGAGTGTCAATTGTTTAGAGGTTCTACAACGTATGTGACATGCCAAGGTATTGGCATTCTCAGCGGAACTCTGATTAACATAGATACCCCTCACACAGGTGAGGAACAGTAGGCCTAGCTGGATCATCATGGTAACCATTCATTAAAATGATCGTCGTTTAAAACCTTTTTGGATAAAAAACATACATTAACAGTAACCAAACGAACAGTGTCATATTATGAGCTGTGAAGTACCTACACTGTGGTGCAAATCCCATTTAAAAATTCTTTTCATTACCATCAATGTCCACGTTCGAGTGCATAAACAAATACTATAGCGCCGTCTCTCGCATCCTGCACGCCAGAGGTCTCCGACTTCCCATTCTCATGTATGTTATTTTTTTAATTACCTTATATAAATTTCAGACACTCGCACTGTATGTGATTACTATTGTCATCACGCAAACGCTTACAATCACTTTTAACAGTTTTAAAAATACTTGAATCTAATAACTCTACAAAGGTCTTTATCAGATATTCTACAGTGTCCTCTGAAACTCTACACATATCTCACACGTCCTTAATATAATTAGCCTATATGGGCTTCTTATAAGCGTGGTTATGTACTATAAAACATGCGATAGTATTTTCTATTGCTATGCGTACACACATACACACACATATATGTATATATATATAAATGTATATACATATATATGTATATATAGGCCTATATATGTGTGTGTGTTTGTGTGTATATACACATAACATCTGTGTGTGTAAGAGTATCTTTAAGTGTGTGTGTGTCTGCACGCGCTCTGAATTATACAAAGACTGGTTTTATTTGTACGAATTTTATACTAGTACACAATATAATGCTTTATAATTAAAAGGCTACCTTGCTTTTGAAAATCATATAACATAATTCAATACAATGTACTATGCATTCACACGCGCGCGCAAGCACATAGGCAATATTCTGTATATTTATTTTGTTAGATACACATAGTTGAAACTAACATGACTCTAAAATTGAACGCTCAAGGTGAGTGTTAGTTCGTACCGGTAATGCAATCAGCCCAGATTATGTGTGTCACGAGGCGTATAGATTGTCGCCTAATTGAATATTACTGTCGATACGTTGCTTCACGGTAACTCTTGCGAGGCTTTCCCGCACTGTGGTTAAATTGTAACGTCACAGTGTTTCAGTTTTACGTTTCCTTAAATGTGTTTGAGTTTTGGTTAAAGTATAAAGGATAGTAAAAAGCTACGCCAATAAAATTACCAGATAATCAAAATTTAAAATAAACAAGTTATAGAAAATGCAATTTTACATAATTAGAAAGACGAATTTTAAATTATAATAATTGAAAAACTGATGATGATTAAAATAGATTCATTTATCTTTGAATATTATCTATCATTTGCATTGGCCACACCGTACTGAGCTGTACTGAATCATTGAAACTTTTCACACTGCTTAAAGGATGACTGAGCACACAAGTAATAGAGAACTGTGCTTTGGTAGACAAACTATACGAGTATACATTGTGCCTAAGAGAGTTTAGTCGGCCCTGTAGACTCGGCCACACCCCTTTTGCACTATAAGATTAGATAGACTGTGTGTGGTGGCTGTTTTCCATCACTGTTCACAAATGAATTAAAAAATACAAACTTATCATGCTATAGAATATGTCCCCAGCATATTTAGTGTGTCTCAACGCCTTGCTAAAAGTCAAGATTGATTTGAGAGTGCCTTTTGTTGGAAGATGTAGTTTGAGGATTTCAATATGCCACTGAGGTTAGACGAGAAGAAAATGTGACGCATCTTTATAGAACAACAGATTACCTATAATTAATAAACTTAATAGCAAACTAAGCGTTTGTAGGTCTGACTATTGTAGTATCAGTAAGTCATTTTAAGGTAACACGCCGCTTTCAGCAAGCGCTTAACACTTTCATAGGCTTAACAATTTCATATTTTCAAATCATGTCGTTTGGTAATTAAGAAAAGTTTTAGAGACCGTAATCTTCTTGAAAACTATAATGGTAATTTTATTCTGTACATTAAAAACATTGCAAGGAATCTTACAGAAAGGATATGAAAATGCAACGTAATCATACCTATAGAAAATGGAGAAGCGTACTGACAGCATTCAAGGAAAAATAGAGTGTTACGGAGAATGTTTAGAAATTTTAACATTTTGGGTACAGTGCAAAAACGTAAAAATATAACTTTTCCAAATTGCATAAAATTAAAGACGGTTTAAATTTTACGACAGAAAAAATCTCTAAACTTATGAGTGCTTAACAGTAGGCTACATATTGATATAGGGTACATATGAATCATTAGCGCAGTTAGAGTGCGGCGTAAGCCATACACTAGTGTAACAGCCACGAGTAATTCCGAGAGATTGTCGTGATTTCACAAGCGCACTATATATATATATATATCTTCCCTTCTTCTTCTCTTCAACCCAGAGGCTGGTGAGCTTGCAATTTTTTTCTTTCCGAACACATTCTGTTAATCTGTCTGTCCATATTTTCTTCCTCCTTTGATTTCATCCATGTACTCGTGTCTGAGACTTCCCCTCCCACTATGTCGGCGAATCAGTTTAAATGACGTAGTAGGTGACCAGCCATACGGATTCTCCTTTCCGCAACAGTTTTAAGAAGTGCCGTCCTTTTACTCACTGTCTTCAATACATCATTATACCTCATCAGAATGCTCTCTCTGTCCACAGTATTTTCAATGGCCTCTGCAGCAGCACAAGGTACAAACTCCACCAGCAGAAAAATAGTTACTTTCCAATGTGCTTAGTGTCCAGGTTTCAAGGGCCATATGAGCCAATGATTAAAATTAAAGTTTTATGAACTTCTTCCTAGTTTACAGGGACACGTTTCTTGACGTCAGAAGAGATCTTTTCTTGAAAAATGCTGCTTCTGTATGTCAATTCTACATTTTACCTCGCTAGTACATCTCCCATCTGACATAATGCAGTTAGCAAAATATTTAAAAGTATAATTTGTACTTGCTTCCCTCTGTCAAAAATATTTCAGCCTTCTGTTTTCCATTTCTGAAACATTTCATTACTTTTGTTTTCTTTGTTTATTGCCATGTCGCAATTATCTTTCAGGATCTTGTTCATTTAGTAAAGTGCATCCTGTTGTTCTTCCTCGCTGTTTTCTAAAAGCGCAATGTATTCTGCAAAATGGAGGTTTTGTAGAATTTGCCATTAAAAATTATTCCATGTTGCTAGTTTCCGTGAAATCCTTCATCGCGTACTCTACATGCAAGTTGAACAGTAGTGGGGTAACACACAGGCTTGTCTAACATCTTTTGATATCTTTGCTTTGAGTCAGCCTTGGCTTATGAGAGCTCTCAGATTCTTATAGAGTTCCAGAATTATTATTCTATCTATGTAGTCTACTTTTAATTCTCTGAGGACTTTGAACACTATATTCCAGTTGACGTTTTTAAATTCCTTTTCGATATGAACTAAGGCTATCATGATTTCTTTGTTCAGTCTTAGAGTTTTCTCCATAATTATTCGTGTTCCCCGATTTCTCCGAAAACCAAATTGATGTGTATACGCGTATGTTGTATATCAAATACAATTACTTCTGCAAGTGTTCTTTTTTTGTTAATTTTGATACTGTGTAAATATAGGCTACCACTGCGATGCTGCAAGACCAAATCACGTCTCACTTTTCGGTTTCACATATTACACTTCAAAATTAAATAGTGTTGTTAATTTTATTAACCGTGTAAGGATAAGAGCTAACTGCACGAATACAAATACGTTTAGAAGAGCTTCCAGACAGCAGACAACGTGGTAATAAAGGAAATAAATAATAAAATGATATGGCATACCAGTGAATGAACTAGTGAATGTCAATTATGAATGAATATTTAATGCTTAGCTAACTATACAGTTCTTATGTTTAGGGAGCTATTACAAATAATAGTGTGTATGATCTTCGATCGTATACCATTAGTGCTTAAAGTTATTGGTAATGTGTGTAAGCGTTTGTTTATTGCACTGTACTAATTGCTAAGAAGTAAGCTTATAACGATCTTGCTTGCTTGGTAACGAACCTTATAATCAGAGAAATTTCAATTTTTATATACTCAGAATTGATACTAATATATATTTATAACATCGCAACCCGTTTTGTTTCGTAAAAGTTAAATATTTAATAGTATAATTATTATATGTATACGTACATAGTCTTTTTCCAACGTGTATATTATTTAATGTCATAACAGAACGTTAACACACGTAAAACCATTTAGTTTCTACAAATGAAAATCTTCTTCATAACAGAGATGAAGACTTTATTATGATAAATTGTGTTCGTTACGTTGTGCAGAGTTATATATACTTTCCAGTTCCGGATATACGTACAAGAGGGTGCTTGTTGTCTTGGAAACGCAGGGCAGGGTGTAACTGCAAACCTTAATAACGTAGCATACGGAGACAAGGCAATTACGTTGATTGCTAGCCTACGTGCAGCTAGCCTGTCCGTCCGTCGATATTTAGGTAACGTAACTCACTCACAGTCCGTAGGCCTATCTGTCAGAAAAGTGATGTCAACATGAACTCATTTCAAAAGTGTTTGTAAAACAAATTTTGAGACATATTTTTATTTCACGCAGTCACACGTAGCGCGGAGAGAATACGAGCAAATTAGATGAAGTTTTACATAAAGATAAAAAATGTAAAGGATATTATTTCTTGACTAAACAAGAACAGTATTAAAATACACATAAATTCTTTTAGATCAACTTACTGGACGTTAGTGGCTGTACAAATGCTGTTTGTTTCTCAATTAATATTTTGTCTAATGTAATTTGTTTAAAGTGTTATCGTTTTACTGGTTATGAAAATGAAAATTTGTCAACGAATGTTTACTTTTACAAAGTTCAGTCTAT
The DNA here is from genome assembly GCA_034769895.1 of Magicicada septendecula. Classification (NCBI taxonomy): domain Eukaryota; kingdom Metazoa; phylum Arthropoda; class Insecta; order Hemiptera; family Cicadidae; genus Magicicada; species Magicicada septendecula. The sequence continues at coordinate 1,065,518,702 of CM068367.1, forward strand.
TATATACGTACATACAGTGTTACAGTGCCTATTCACTTACGTATTTTATTCTCTTATTTTGTACAGAAAATACTTTGTGATGTTTACAGTGATGTGTGATGTGTACAGATTAAATGTTACAATTTCGCTTGTCACATGAAACATTTGGTTGGTGATATAAACTGCTAGTATAAATCACATTTAAAAACAAAGCAGGTAAATCGGTAAGTAGGCCTAACAACAGTCAGTGAGTAGGCCTATGAGTGAGTCAGTCACTCATAAAAAATTACAATTTTTAAATTTAAATGATTTTCTGAATTTTCAATACTTTAGTTTCTTCTCTCTAGGAAATTGAAAAACTAGAATCTTAAATAGTATTCTATTTTAAGCCCTACAGTAAAGTTAAATGTATTTAGAAAACCTGACATTAACAGTTAGTTGCTAGTGAAAAACTTCGCCATGTTCTCATCCGGTTTAGATGGGGGCTCAATTCCTGAGAAGCTCTCATCCTGAGAAGTAAAGATTAAAACAATGTATATCCTTGGTTGGTCAAATAAATTGTGGAGTACAGTACAGAATGTGGTAATTTAAAGGACGTACATAGTTTGCGTCATAATCACCCGTTAATTTGGGTAAAGTTAAAGGATTTGGCTAAGATTTATTGTCACAAAAGATTTGCGAAAGTTATAACTTGTTCACGGAAAAACTTTAATTGGGACTATGAGACTATGAATTCTACTAAACTAGTATGCATACATTCAGCATGACCAATACTGAAAATGAAATATTTGAAACGTTACATTGTATGAAACAAAATCAGAACCGTAGTGTCCAAAACGACAGTAACGAGGCGGTAGGAAACGACGCGCTTGTATGCCGTTGCTATAGATACGCGTCAGGGTTGGGAGGTGCCACAGTATTCATTACATTTCCCGCTCAGCTGATTGGTGTTCACACAAAGTGATTTTATTTTATTGTTTATCAGCTTAGAGTTCATTTTTAGATGTGCTTTTCTTGAAAATGAAATTTTCCACGACAGTAACAGCAATCGCAGTATTAAGGAAGTTTAACTGTAATTGGTAATCGATTTATTCATTTTTGTACCAACAGTCGATTTATTTGAATTTTAAAATATCGTGATTACTTGAAATGTCTTGCACAGTTTTTAACAATACTCATAAACATAACGATTTGTAAATTTCCGTAAAATTAAAGTTGACCTTCCCAATACCTTTGTCTAGACAGCTTAACGTTTATGTAGGTCAAGTAATACGATACAATTGCCACAGACGTTAGAACGTGGTTACAACTGGTCGATGGTCCCATTGTTATGCCACTTACGCACCAGCGGAATCAATTCCATAAATGTAAGACGAACTCTACGTTATTCATGCTTAGTCATTAGTCTAAATGTGTGTGTGTTATGTGATTATTGAATGAAATATGTTTGAAATGAAACGCCTGCAGTTCATTGTGCCGCTAGTGGAATTAAGTAATTAAATAAGACAAAGACATCACTCGTCACTTATTATTATCTCTGACATTACTCACATCTCCAGACTTTTCTTAATACTTTGCTTCTTGTGTAATGTTTTTCAATGACAAATATAAAATAGACTAATAAAATAAAAACAAATAAAAAAATGGTAATAAAATAACTACTCAAAACCGTCACCGATAATCATTGTCATACGGACCCACACAAATGCCGGACGCACTAGTGTTCGTAGTTAAGGACAACTTACCAGACTACATTGACATTACCAACTGATATGGTGTGACCTTATATCTGCTAAAATATGTACACTAAATAAATGATTGTAAAATAATAAAAGAAAGCCTAAAATACGAAGAAAGCCTTTTGCAACAATTATACGAACTGGGATAGTTTTACATAACATATCAAAGAACACCTACTGGTTGAAAAACTTTAAATACAGCGTCAAATAGAACGCTAAGTCTACAGAAAAACACAGTGCATGTGTTGGTGCCACCAACAAGTATTTTCTCAATATTGGCCTCCAGATCGTCGATAAAAGGAAAGGAATGAGAGCACGGCAGCGGTGAAGGATCCATCTTAATTAAACAATGCTCTTATTTTATCAAGTAATCTTAATACAAAGACGAAGAAAATCACCTAATAGAGTAATCTCTGTACTCTAAAAATTACTTAAACTAATAATATTGTCAATACCAACCTTATTTACAGACCAAAACATACAACTTCTCATAACTCAGTTTAACTTTAAAAAAATAGTCAACCATAGAACAAGTAGGTACACAGTAATGTCGGCACTATGGAAAGAGGTTTTGAAAAGAAACGATTGTCTACAGCATAGGTAATAAGCAAGGCTTACAAACTCAAGAAACAGTCTCCCCACCAGTACTACCTATTGATCAAAGTTTACTTAGAAGATAGGTTTCAAATAAAATTAATTTATTGCTGTTCTGCAACATATCTCACTGAAGCAGACATACCGTATGGCAGAGCACTAGGCTGTATCTTACACAAATAATTTACGTTTGACTTTCTATGTTTTACCAAATATTTACCGCTGCACTTGCTGACGATACGGACATAGTATTCTCACAATGAGGGCACAATGAGATCCAACTCCAGACTCAGATAATATGCAGAATGATCTGAAAACCTTTTACGAATAAAGATCATTGAAAACAAATCAACAACTATAAGTTTTACTATAAGACACACTGACGCCCTGTAACTGAAAGGAACCGTTATAACCACCAAGAAACATGTTCAGTACCTTGGTATGCGCTTTGACTGCAAATGGAAGCAGTTGCATACCAAATGGAAGCAGTTGTTAGAAATAAAAATTAACTTTAATTAATGAAGTACTACAATAGAAAACAATGTTGGTGCCAGTGTAGGCTTACGGTGTACAGTTTTTGTGATGTGCATTCATCAAATTTGAAATACTACGGTGTTCTCAAAGAAGGCTCTTTGGCCGATCTCCAACGCAGCCTGGTATGTCAATGGTAATATAATTCATACCGACTTAAAGATTTCCTGGGTTAGCGCATAGTCGAGGAGCATTCTAATAGACATCGGGAACGGATTTGTAACCATCTCAGTGAGACAATGACGGTTTGTTATAAATAGGATTAAATAGGATTAAAAACGATGACAAACGTTTAAATATGATTAATTTAGAAGCATTACTGGAAACAGGAGGATTCCTTAAAGTGAAACTCTCTCACATGTTTATATTTAAATCAGCAAATTTGTTAGACCTTGTGCTAGTTGCAAATGTCCTTTGATAAAAAGAATTTTATCTTAAGACGTTCACTCAATCCTAATACTTAATTAATAAATGTTATTTTAAAACTCTTAATACAAAAATATTCTTTTACTGAATTACAGAAAAAATGTTTGCCAGTCTTCTAATGTAATTTTTATATGACAAATTATTAGCATGTTTTGTAAAATTCGGTTTACAATTTTAGAAAGCATTGTTGCAAAAATTTGTAATCTCTCTTTCTAAAACGACTTTCAATGTAATCCCAGGAATAACATTACTTGCTTTGAATACGTTTCGATTCCATTATATTGTTACATGTTGATCTTTTATTAAATAATGGTTCCGACAGCTCTCTTAGGCGGCGAAGCTCAGTATCCCGTTTTGTTAAATGTGCTCTCGCAATCACGTGTTTTTGGTATTTCTTGTCAGAACTCTCTATCACTCTCTCCCTCTTTCCCTTCTTTCTCTTAAGAAATCAGGACACAATAAAAATTCTTTATCAGCTAACATGTTGGAATTCTCTTGTACAATACAGACAAATAAAGACTGTTGATAACTAACAGTAATTAAACTTTATTTTCTCGAAAGCCAATATAAATACATACGTAACGTTCATTTTTTTCTATAGTAGGCCTATGTGTTATTGCTGAGGAGTGGGTGAAATTCTTCCTGACTAACGTCCTCATTGCTGTATGGTCACACACAACTGTGGCAGTATTGAATACGACTGACTTTAATTTATAGTAACAACATTATCATGGGTTACCATTATTCTGTAAGATAACGAATTCTACAACTATCGAAACGAAACTGTGAAAACAGAAGAGTAGATTTCACCTTAAACGGTTTTATATGTCACTTGTATCAGAGACAGTAAGTTATTAACTACTTCTGTTACTCACTTTTATCAAAATGTTTCTTAAATAAACAAGCCTTCTTTACTAAGACAATAACCGATTATGAATTATAAACAATCTCTAAAGTGTATAAGCTTACAAAGTTATAGTTAACAACAAATTAATAATAGCATTTTGGAGTTGGTAAACAGTTGTTTTTGCTTACCGTAAAACGCAAACTTCATACAAATGTCCTCTCGCAGATCCAACTACCTTCCCATTACAGTTCACTCGCGTTCTCTTGTTAAACAAGCGTAGTAGACTTAACGCTATTTTATGTAAGTATTCCATCAAGGTCTACGTTGTTTGCGTCTTAAAGCACAAATTGCACAGATAATTGCACATTGGTTGTTGTAAGAAGTCTCCTCTCTTTTGGTATATCTATGATAGCTTTGTGCTTGAGTGTAGTGGGCTCGTATTTGTAAAAAACCTATATAAAAGTTTGTATTTATCACTTTGTCTAACTATTTGCATATTAGGCCTACATTGTGTTCATACTAGATTTGTTCTTACGCTACACAATTACTGAAATATTTCATTATTTCAATATTCAATTTTTCATTACCGCCTGAATTAAAAAAAATTTGTTCTCCTATTTTCATTGTTTTTCTTTTTCTGCTTTTGTCAAGTGTCATGTATAGGAATGCGTGGTTATGTAGCTTTAGAAACTGGATTTCAATATTTATTAGGCTTTTATGTTTCTGCGCTAACAAAATTTACTTCTTATTTTTCCCAATTGATTATTATAAATTGTGTACCATGCAGAAAAATCTAAGGCGATACGAGTAAAATATACTATTTATATTTCGATTCGTGAAGCCACGTTTTTGGTTTTTAAAATACGTTTTTTTAAAGACATCTCATCTGAGATTTTGTATTTTAGATATATTAATTAGTTGAATATTGAAATTTTATGTTACGAAGAGTGACAGTGGTTTGAAAGAATCCACAAGTTGATTTGTTTGTGTCGGTTTTCATTAACCGACACTGCGATACTGCGATCTCAATTCTTTGTTTATTTTAGGTAGTTGTACCTTTATTTTTTATTGTTCATTTTGTTTTGATTTTCTTTCAACTGAAAACAATATTTTTTTAAGGCTATTTTTTTAATCCACATATTATTTTTTTTCAGAAGTTTAATTAAGAAAGTTGTATTAGTGGTTATAATCACAAACAGAATTATCACTGTTGCTTACCACTGTAGAAAAATTATTCCGATTAGCGCTTTCAAGCTTCTCAGCTCATCGGATTTCCGATATGACGATGAGCTGAGAAGCTTGAAAGCGCTAATCGGAATAATTTTTCTATAGTGGTGTGCAACAGTGATAATTCTGTTTATTTTTTATTTTTTTTGAGTCAATTAAATTACCACACACGTTCAAGTGTATACATTGTTGGGGTTATCTTGGATTAATTAATTTAAATTATTTTATTATGTTTGTTCATAAAAGTACCGACTATTGAATTTAATTATGGGGTTTAACTGATATGTATTGTTTGAACACTTCTTAGTAGTGCAAAAAGTAATTCTGGCAAAATATTGTCTTTATAACATTGTCTGATATTTTTTTTATAATCTGCGAGTATTCATTATATGTTGAAGTGATAATTTTCCCTATTAGTACTTTCCAACCGTAATTTTGAAGTTAAAAGGTGTTTTCAAAGTACAGTTCTTGTTTCGTTGCGCGTTATTCGTGGATGATCCCCCCCCCCCCCCGGCAGATTTATCAGCATTCGTCTCCAAACGCAGCACTTTAAGGGGAAGTAGATGCTAAAAGTTTTATTCCCTTTACAATTAAAAAATATAAAATAACATTTTTGATTATGAGGTAAGATGAAATATATTCAGGTAAAATTCGGTGACAGGCAGACGGGTCTGCCTTAAGATCAAACGTATTAAATGTCCTGAAATAAAACTGATTAGGTAAGTTGCAAACTAACACTCAGACTATTATTTTTGGGTAAAAAGCGTATATTACTATTTAACGGACACAGATGGCCTGTTACATTAAACAAGTTTCATAACTGAAAAATTTTGATGTACTGTTGCTATCTTGGTTTACAAAGAAAAGTTTACAGATTTATTTTTTAAAATAAATATTACAAGATAAATTACTAGTCAATTACTATGACTAAATATACAATAAAGCTATTTATATACTTTTTGTTATTTTCGCATATGCCTAGTTTTGAAGGAGTACCCCATTTTATTATATTGTACACTCAGCTGTATATTAATCACTTACAACCCGCCTCAAATTACCCAAGGTAAACATTATCTCAGTTTGGCGAAAAACTGATCAGGTCAGGTTTACATACACTTCCCTTTATACGTCCATACACCACGCGCTATTAATTGTTAACAATTACTACTTGTTACTTATTGTTTGTTAATAGCGGACTCATATCGTACTTCTGGAATTCCACTCGAAAGAACGAATTTTCAAACATAAACTAAGTTTTGCTTTAATCGTACTGTCTCGAACTTAAAAATTGAAGATCCGAAATTAAAACCAAGGTCAAGGCTACAAAACAAAATAATAGGACTCGGTTATAGATTATGATTAGGCCTGTTTTCATCCAACATCAGATGCCGGGTGTGTGACACAATTATATAAACAAGTACGTAGTTTTTTCAAAGGCGAGTAACTTTAGTTAAAATACAATAAAGTTTACCAATAAATGACATGGTGATTACAGAACAATCTACGTGATTGTCGAATCTCGCTCTAATGTGTGTGGTATACGTGACTCTAGACGCATTCGCAAGAGTTTTATCGAAGCCGCCAGCCGTGCGAACTGTGTCAAGGCCGCAATTAATTACGTAGTTCACACGCGCTAAGACGCAGTTTTGAGCGTTCTGGTCTGTGAGCAGAGGTATAAATACATGGCGGCAGCGGCCTTAGTTTTCAGTATTAGTCGCGATATATTTACAGTGCGGTCCGAGTTTATTGTCGGGCGATTACAAGTGATTATCTGGCGATATTACTGTGTGCGTTCAAGTGGTTATTAGTTAAGTGTTGTGTTTTATAATCGGACGGATATTGTAATACAATTGTCTTTTAATATTAGTTGACATTTATTTGCGTGTGAACAATTTTATTTGATTTGTTATAAGTGACTGTTGTTAATTACGAACTTTTTAACCGTGAAAATTAAAGCTGGTGATTATGACTTAATTGGTGTCTTGTAATTTGTTTTCCACTGTACCTTCGACAAAAAATGAACAAAAAATCAAATCAACTGTAACTAAACTAAAGAATAAAATAAAGAAGAATGATATTATAGTTACGAAGGCGGACAAAGGAAATACAATGGTACTACTGAGAAAGGACGAATACATAAAGAAAACGGAAGAATTTATAAGGGAAGAACCATATGAGGAAATAAAGTATGATTATACAAGTAAGTACCAGTTAAGGATAAAACAAATGATGAAACAGATAACATTTATAGAAGAAAATAAGAAAAAGTATTTATTGGAAAGTAATCCAACAGCACCAACTTTTAAAAGTCAGGTTAAGATACATAAAGAAGGAAAACCAATTAGACCGATTGTTTCTTTTATTAATGCACCTATTTATAAATTATCAAAGGAAGTTAGCAGAGTACTGAAAGAGAAATATGAATTTGGGACAAAATACAATATAGAGAATAATGTAAAATTGATAGAAAAATTAGAAAATATCAGAATTAATGTAAATACAAAATTGATATCACTGGATGTTAAGGACATGTTTACCAATATCACAGTAAATAAAGTTATTAAGTTAATAAACGATAATAATATGGGAGAATACAGGTATAAAAAGCAGTTGAGTAAAGTAATTAAAGAATGTGTAAATCAGAACTATTTTAGGTTTAATAACAAGTTTTATATACAGAAAAAAGGTTTACCTATGGGGTCTTCATTATCCCCTATTCTTGTTGAAATATACATGAATGATTTTGAAAAGCAATTAATAAGTTCCACTAAGTATAAAGACAATATAAAATTATGGTCTAGATACGTTGATGATGTATTAGTAATTTGGGAAGGAAGCATAGAAGAAGTGCATGAGTTTATAAATGAGGTAAATAATAAGGATAAAAACTTACAATTTAAAGAAGAGATAGGAGGTAAGAAAATAAATTACTTAGATTTAAACATAGAAATTAAAAATAATGAGAAACTACAGTTTGGGATATTTAGGAAAGAGTCGTATTCTGATATAATTATACCAAGAGAGTCTTACCACCCTTATAGATATAAAATGGCGGCAATCAATTCATTTTGTTACAGAGCTCAGAAGTGTTTAAAAGAGACCGAATCAAAAGATAGGGAGTTAAAAACGATAAAGGGAATTGTAAGGAATAATAATTATAACACCAACATAGTGGATAAAGTTATGAAAAGGGTTAACATACAAAAAGCTAAAATAGAACCAGAACAAAAGAATTATGCAGGGTCATTGACTTACATAGGTTCACATACTAGAAAAATTATAAAATGTTTTAATAAATACGGAGTAGATATAGCTATTAAAAAATGTGAAACGGTATTTGATAAGATAAGGAATAAGAATATAGAAAAAATTCCAGTATTACAGAAAAGCGGAATTTATAAATTAAAATGTAAAGACTGCAACAAAGTGTACCTAGGTGAGACAGGACGAAAATTCGTATGCAGGTTGTCTGACCACAAACGTGGAGAAGGTAATAGAACAACCAATTCGTTATATGCAAGACATTTCATAGAAGACAACCATAAGTTTGTTAATCCTTTGGAAGAATACGAAATTGTAAAAGTAGTAAATAACACAGTTGAAAGGAAGCTTAGAGAAGAGTTAGAAATATTGAAAGAAAGAGAAAAAGGGTTAGACAATTTAATTAATATTAAAATTAAATTTGATAATGAAGAAATATTTTATAACATAATTAAGAAGTAAATGATAGAGGACAGATAGATAAGATTAAGAATTATATTGCATAGTACTAATTGGATGTTTTAAAATAAGGGTGTGTGACTGACCCACATGTGTGGAGAGGAAGAGGGTAGGTTTAAAAGGATGCACACACACACACACACACACACACACACACACACACACACACACACACACACACACACACACACACACACACACACACACACACACACACACACACACACACACACACACACACACACACACACACACACACACACACACACACACACACACACACACACACACACACACTGAAACACAAGGAATTTACTAGAAAAATATGTAACTGTACAGATGGTGGGACAGGGTTTAGGGGGTGGGGAAGGGACATTTATATTATAGCTTGTTGTGTGTGAGCAGGGTGGGGTGAGAGGGGTGAAGGGTTTGTTTTCACATAATTTCTGTCTGTTCCGATCTGACGATGAGCTGTGAAGCTTGAAAGCGCTAATCGGGATAATTTTTATATAGTGGTGTGCAACAGTGATCATTCTGCTTGGAATATAAAAGAGCAAATTAAAAATGAAGTTGAACAGTTCATGAAAATACAACCAAAACAAATTTCTGAACAGAGTGTACCAATGATAAAGACAGAAAAAGATACAGAAAATAAGTCAATAGAGAAAGTAACTTTGGCTGCAATAGGGACAGTTTATGTCAAAGCTCCAATCTTTGACGGAAGCAGTCACTGGGCAACGTACCTCCGCCAATCTGAAGCTGCTGAATGCTCAGATGATTGGACAGAGAAAGACAAGGCTGTTTCACTCGTTCTTGCATTAAAAGTACCTGCGGCAGAATTATTACAGAAAGTGCCACCTGACAGCCAAAACATCTATGCCGAATTGATAAAAGCTCTGGAATTACGGTATAGTGATAAACATTTGCGAGATGTGTACTGCACCCAGTTGAGAGCATTTCGGGTAGAGCGTTCAAGAGTTTGAAGCAAGTATCGACAGACTAATTAGACTGGCCTATCCTGAAGCGCCAGAAGATTTTCGAAGGAGTTTTGCGATGCAGACATTTACTGCCGGTGTCCGAGATAACGAACTACAGAAAGTTTTACGAATGGCAAGACGCCAGAAAAGTGCGGACGCCCTGGTACATGCTTTGCAATTTGAGGCCGCCAAATCAGCGTCTGGTTGGACAAGTTATAAAGTGCGCGCGCTAAAAGATCGCGACAGCACAGACGATGAGGAAGAAGAACAAGGAACAGGGACTCGACGGTCGGCGCCACAGAATAAAGTAAGAAAGGGTGGAAGACCGAAGTGTTATAGATGTGGGAAACCTGGACATCTACAACGAGATTGTCGGGTTAGAATTCAGCAGCAGGGAAACGAGCAATATTCGGTGCGCTGACTAACTGGAGGAACGAAGCCCCTAGACAATACGCAATTTCTACACTTCAGTAAAACAGCGGGAGCTTGGTAATTACCGGATTTGTTCAAGAAAGGCAAATCTCGATTACAGTTGACACAGGCGCAACAGTTTCTGTTGTGCGCCCCGACGTGGTGAAAGATCTCAAGCCAATCTGGTGCTCTTGCAACTTGTGAATAGCTACTGGACGGCCTGCAAAAGTGTATGGAAAAGTGGAGATACACCTACGCCTCGGTCGACTTGAGTTTCATCATCAAGTACTTGTTGCAGACATTGTGGATGAAGCAATTCTTGGTGTGGGCTTCATGAACGCATACGGATTTATAGTCGACTTCAAAACAATGTCTTGAGAATCGAAGGAGAAGAGGCAATGCTCTCCAAAATGACTACATAAGATGGACGTCATAAACCAAGTGGCCGTAACTGTTCCGCCAAACTCCGAAATGATCATCATGGTTATAACCGAGGTAGATACTAGGGGCAACCAGTGCTCTATATTCGAACCCCAGGTAGCCAGCACACCGGGCATACTAATTGCCAGAAATTTAGTAAAACCTGACGAAACCGGAAATGTACCTATTAGAGTGGCGAATATTTTGGATCAAGCTGTCACTTTACAAAGCAATACGCTCCTAGGCAAATTGACTCCTGTGGCCTGTGCAGCCGGAATGACGCAACGAAGATCCAGTGCTTCGGATAACTCCAAATTACCAGAGGAACTGCAAGAATTATTGAACAGATCTTCTAACGACCTCTCAAGTGGTGAGGTAAAAGAACTCAGACAGTTTTTACATGAATTCAAAGATTGTTTTGCAGTTCGGGTACAGTCACTGGGAAGAACCTCTCTTGTGCAACATCGCATCAATACCGGGGACACAACACCGGTACGCCAACCTCCTCGAAGGCCTCCATTATATAAACAAGAGGAAATGTCTCGGTTAGTACAGGACATGTTGACAGAGGGAGTAATTCAACCTTCATCAAGTGCTTGGTCTTCTACTGTAGTGCTGGTAGCGAAGAAGGATGGTGGATTGCGTTTCTGCGTAGACAACCGGAGGTAAAATGACGTTACAAAGAAAGACTGCTATCCATTACCTCGCGTTGACGATAGACTCGACACGTTGTCCGGAGGACAGTGGTTTTCCACATTGGAGCTGAAGAGTGGATATTGGCAAGTGGGTCTTCATCAAGAAGACAAGGAAAAGACCGCATCTCGACCCCAAGTGGCTTATTCCAATTTAACGTCATGCCATTTGGACTCTGTAATACACCGGCAATATTTGAAAGATTGATGGACCTGGTACTCCGAGGCCTGACACGGAAAACTTCCCTTGTTTATTTAGACGATGTCATAGTCATCGGGAAGACTTTCAAAGACCATTTGGAAAACCTTAAGGAGGTTCTAACTAGAATTCACGGTGTCCAACTGAAGCTGAGCCCGAAGAAGTGTTCTCTATTCCAGAAGGAAGTACAGTATCTGGGCCATCTGGTTTCGGCAGCGGGTGTTAGCACGGATCCTAATAAAGTAGACACCGTAAGAGATTTGCCAGTGCCGAAGAGTAAACACGAAGTTCAGAGTTTCCTGGGGTTATGCTCATATTACAGACGTTTTGTGGAAGGCTTCGCTACAATTGCTAAACCATTACATGAGCTAACGGAAAATAAACGGAACTTCCAGTGGTCGAGAGAGTGTGATCTACCATTTAGGACTTTGAAAATTCCATTATGTTCGCAGCCATTTCTCGCTTTCCCAGCTTCCGAAGGGAAGTAAATCGTAGGCACAGACGCAAGCAATACTGGTCTAGGAGCAGTTTTGTCACAAGTGCAGAACGGTGAAGAACGAGTAATAGCGTATTACAGCAAGACGCTTTCTAAACCAGAGAGAAATTATTGTGTTACAAGGAGAGAGTTGTTGGTTATTGCCAGAGCTTTGGGGCCCTTCCAAAAATACCTCTATGGGAGAGAGTTTTCACTATGTACCGACCATGCCGCGCTTGCATGACTCTTGAGATTTAAAAATCCGGAAGGACAGTTGGAAAGGTGGCTCGAACGTCTGCAAGAGTACAACTTCAAGGTATAACATCGGCAGGGGCGCCTGCATGGTAATGCAAATGGCTTATGACGAAGATCGTGCCAGGAAGACTGCCGAAATTACCACAGAAAGGGAGAACAAAACTCAAGCGAACATGTTCAAGCCATCACCGTAGATTTCCTGGCAGACGGCTGGACAACACAAGACTGTCGACAAGAACAGATGACTGATGAAGACATTGGACCGATCTTGACAGCAAAAGAGGAAGATCGCCGCCCGGATTGGCAAGATATCTGCCATGGTTCCGAAGTGCTGAAGGGCTACTGGGCACAATGGGAATCTCTTACCTTAGAAAACGGATTGCTGAAATGGGCTTGGGAAAGTGCAGATGGACGAGACGTGGTCATGCAGTTGGTAGTTCCGCGAAATAAAGTGCAGTCTGTTTTGAAGGAGATGCATGATGGGACGTCTGGAGGCCATCTTGGCGTTAACAAAACCCTTGATAAAATACGGAAGAGATTCTATTGGCTTCGTCTTTGCCATGCCGTAGAGGAATGGGTTCGGACATGTGAAATATGTGCTGCAAGCAAGGGCCCACAAACCAGAACAGGGGAGAATGAGACAGTATATCGTTGGACTGTCTTTCGAGAGAATTGCCATAGACATTGCTGGACCATTCCCAGTTACTGACGATGGAAACCGGTACATCTTGGTTGTAGGTGACTACTTTACTAAGTGGGTGGAAGCCCACGTAATTCCATATCAGGAGGTTACCACTGTGGCAAAGGAGTTAGTTCACAACTTCTGTTGCCGTTATGGAGCCCCTATGGAAATCCATACGGATCAATGGAGAAATTTCGAATTAGGAGTGTTTAAAGAATTATGCCGTCTACTCGGAATTCGAAAGACAGCGCCTATGCATCCTCAGTCGGACGGGATGGTTGAGAGATTCAATAGGACACTTCAGCAGCATCTTTCGAAGGTTGTTGACGAGAACCAAACAGACTGGGACCAACGTATACCACTATTCCTCATGGCACATAAATCATCAGTACACGACACAACCGGAATGACTCCAGCAAAATTGGTGTTTGGGCGGGAGATTCGTCTTCCTGGGGACTTAATGTTCGGATCACCTAAGACTCAGTCCCAAGAGCCACAGAACTATTCCTCGCAATTAGAAAACCAACTGCGAGAAATGAATCGCTTGGTAAGAGGACGGCTGAAGATTGCCAGTGATAGAATGAAAACTCGGTATGACATTCGCAGCAATAGTGTGGGTTTCCAAGAAGGAGATCAGGTCTGGTTGTTCAACCCAAAGCGCCGTTGTGGTCGCTCACCTAAGCTTCAGTCTAACTGGGAAGGACCCTACACTGTGAAAAAAAGAATCAACTATGTTGTTTATAGAATTCAACAGGAAGGGCAGCGAAAGTTCAAGGTCGTCCACCTAGATCGCCTGGCTAATTACTACTTCAGAGACGGTTTGCCAGCTCAGGACAACAGGCTTAAGGAGGAGGCAGTGTTACGACATCAACGAACAATCTACGTGTTTGTCGAATGTACCAGAAGAATCTCACTCTAATGTGTGTGACATACGTGACTCTAGACGCATTCGCGAGAGTTTTATCGAAGCCGCCAGCCGCGCGGACTGTGTCAAGGCCGCAATTAATTACGTAGTTCACGCTGGCGCTAAGACGCAGTTTGGAACGTTCTGGTTTGTGAGCGGAGGTATAAATACATGGCGGCAGCGGCCTTAGTTTTCCGTATTAGTCGCGTATATTTACAGTGCGGTCCGGGTTTATTGTCGGGAGATTACAAGTGATTATCTGGCGATATTACTGTGTGCGTTCAAGTGGTTATTAGTTAAGTGTTGTGTTTTATAATCGGACGGTATATTGTAATACAATTGTGTTTTAATATTAGTTGACATTTATTTGCGTGTGAACAATTTTTATTTGATTTGTCATAAGAGACTGTGTTGTAAATTACGCAAACTGTTTACTGTGAAAATTAAAGCTGGGCATTAGTGACTTAATTGGTGTCTTGTAATTTGTTTCCACTGGACCTACGACGATCAGTTAGACCGTCGTAACACTATGTATCAGTTGTAGAGTCTCTTGTGTCAGATTGTAACATGATCATAATACGTTATTACATATCGAAATTTAATCAATCATGCCTAATGAGTTTCTAAATCACTACTCTTTCTCCGTCACCTCTTATTTAGCTATAGTTACTTATAATGGTTTGCCTGTTTGCAATAAAGTCACATAAAGATCACCACATTCATGCTCAAACGAAGTGTACACATGTTTAACTTTCGGACTGGGTGGTAACTTATTCATTACGCCCACCTCATATACATTTAAAATGCAACTAAATTCGCTGAACATTTAAAACATCCAACGTATACATATTACATAAATGATTTCAAGAATTTATAGTAGTCAATAAAATTACATACAACTGACAGCATTAAAATTAATGAACAATGTTAGATATTTTGCTTTGCACGTCAACTATAGACAAGTATTCCGTTGAGTTGTTGCTAAAGAGTCCTTCACTACTTTAGCCTAAGGCCTTAACTTAATTACGATATAAAATTTAGATACATTCAACCTAAACGTACTTTTGTTATATTAATCAAGGCACAAAATCAAGGCTTTTTGAAGGATAAGAAAGAAATTCTGAACCCTCTTCTATGTACGTGAAATTAACAACTAATGTTTAAAATATTACTTACAAAACGTTCCATAGCGGCTAAAATTTAAGAAATGCTTAAATACAGACGAAGTAACCTTACTGTATTGTCAAACGCATATTGGAAGAAAGAATCGCTATACGTTTTCCGAAGCATTCATGAATAACATCAGGCACGAGGTTTTGGCAAATACGTGCTTATAAGATGCACCAAAAGCCAAATACGCGGGCCCGCAACGCCCACTATGTTTTGAAATGAACTACAGGACTGAGATTCTTACAAAGGCAACAGTTTTAAAATTGGTATTACTATTTTGTAATATGACGTTTCTTTGCGTTCTAAAATTTTCTTGTGTATCTTTACGAGTGTAAAGTTTTGGTTGCATGTCCCAAATGTTAGTAGAGGATTTATGCAATAATATTTCAAGCATAGATTTGTAGTTTTCTGTAGTTTCTCTGTTTTAAATAATTGAACAACTTGAGACACATACCTGGACTTTGGGATATTAGTTTTTATTGTTAACAAAAAACTTGTACTTAAATTATTGTAGTACACAATGTGTAAACAATGGTTTCATTGTTAGCAATGGGTACTGTCAAATATGAATTGTTAACATTTGTTTGTTTATAATACACTACAGGTTATGTTAAGTCTGTTTCTGACATCTATTTAAAAAAGTTTTCTGTACTATACATTAATAATTCTATAAATTGGGTTCAAGTGGAGTATCTACTCTTTCATTACACTATTTATCAATTTGAATAACATGTCTGTCGGTATCCAGGCCACTTATAATGACTAATAATAAAAATATTTACCTTATTTCCTGTCTCGTGACCACATGTATTTAACGCAATGAATATAATTTAAGAGTTTCGAGACATATGTCTCGTCATCAGAATATGTATTAAAATTTAATTTGAAAATTTTATTTGCCTCCGAGAGCGTTTAAGACTATAAAGCAGGTTAATTACCTTCCGTCACGCTTCTTAAAATCCGAATACAGGATTACTCGAGTTTCAACACATTAAGTGTCATCATCAGATCCTCAATGAATATTGGTAAAACTACATTTGTTGATGTTTGCACATCTCGTCAAACGATAAAAACAACACATACATAATAACGAAAATATTTAAATAAATTAACACACATTAAAAACAAGACAAAACAGAACGAAACACAATACACGCGGCCGCCGCGGACCTGCGCAGGAACACGGCATACAGTAAAATTAATCGATACCGATTTGACCTTTGATAAACTTTATCGATCTGACACAGCTAATATCTCGTTCTATATCGTTGACTCTATTAAATAAAATATTATTTTTATATATTGACTTTTCATTTAGGATGCGATCGTAATTCTCTTTAGTGGCCTTATATATCTCAAACCGTTCGAGAGTGTCCAGTTTAAGAGATTTCCTGCATTTATGTAATATGTCCAAATTCTCACTAATACTTTTTATGTTGTGATCTTGTGAGCTTAAATGTTCAGCGAATGTGGATCTTCCTATATTTGACTTAGAGCTTGGGATGTGTTCTTTATAACGCAATTTGAACGAACGACCCGTTTGTCCTATGTAGAAATTTGAACAATCCGAACAATTAAGCCTGTATACACCAGTACCGTCGTATTCATCGAAAGACCTATTTTGATTTTTAAACTGAAGTTTGTTCTCGAGTTTATTATTTGCTTTTGTAGCCAATACAATATTTTGTTTTTTTCAATTGGTTTTTTAAAGTATGGTGTAACATTTCGCCATACTCTATTGCGATATATTTTACTTTCTCTTTAGGCACGCCAATATTTATTAAACTATTTTGTTTCTTATTTATTATTTTATCTATTATGTTGCTTTTATATCCATTGGCTACCGCTATGTGTTTAATAATGTCGACCTCGTTTTTATGGTCTTCTGTGGAGAGGGGCAACGACAGCAATCTATGTACCATGCTATTAAAAAATGCCATTTTGTGTGAAAAAGGGTGGTAAGATGAGGCATGAATAGCATGATCAGTGGTTGTTGGTTTCCTATAAATATTAAAGTTAACTTTGTTATCTCTCTTTGTTAAAGACAAATCTAAGAAATTTATTTTATTATTCTTTCCCGTTTCTAATGTAAATCGTAAATTTTTTGTTATGTTATTCAAATATTTATTAAACATCTCTAATTGTCTACAATTACCATTATAGATCACTATCGTGTCATCCACATATCGACGATAAAATAAGATTTTGTTGTAATGTTTGTTTTTTGGTGTTAATATTTCGTTAGTTTCGATGTGGTTTAAATAAATTTCCGCCAGGATACTTGATAGTGGGGATCCCATTGCTAAACCATCTTGCTGTAAATAATATTTATTATCAAAAGTAAAGTAACTAGCAACGAAATGTCCTAAAAACGCAACCACAAAAATGTAGACGCAGCATGAAGTTTTTAACAATATTATTTATTTTGTTAATGTGATGAATAATAAAGTTACTTTTATATGCAGTTTAGCAGAGCGCTTTCCTTTTCGTAAAAAGTATCTCAGCAGTCACTGGTTTATATTTAATATACTCTGCAGGCTTAGTATTGCAGATAATCTAATATAAAGTTTATTTCTACCTAAGTTTATGTTTACGACCTATTTAAGAAATATCGCTGATCATGAAATTTAACTACTTAACGTAAATTAAAAAGACGAGTTTTCCTTGCAGTAATAAAAGCGAGAAACACAAGGCGCGTAGTTTACCTCACCAAGAGAAAGTGAATCTATTGGTGTAAATGAAAACTAGGTTTATTCTACGTTTACTGGCACTGCAATACTTATCTCCTGTTGTGTGAAGAAATTGAACGCTGACGACGAACTGAAATGGACTATCGACTGGACGGTGAACAGCTGTATAACGATATTATTTTGGAAAATTATTTTCAGCAGGATTCTAGTGACAGGATAACAATCCAAAATAAATATATAGATAATCATAAATGAAATATACCATAAGTACCCAGATATAAGGGTCATCGGAACCACCTGTTCCATTCTTTGTTAAGTGAACATTCTGTAGGGATTTGAAAACCAAAAATTTAAAACGATAACAGTGAAACATAATTGTATAAATTATTAATTTAAATTAAATCACAATAATATATATTGTTATTTTAATAGCACTCTATAGATTGGTGAAACTAAGGCTCTATAAATTTGACAAAACTATCTCAAGCTTTAGTAAAGATTTATAAGATACACAAGTCCTTTTCACATATATTTTCACGTAGCCGTTATGTACTAAATGCAATAAGCACTAACAATCCCAAACTCTTCAATTTTACAGAGTCGTCTAAAAAAAAACAATTAATGGCTTCAATTTTCAATTTAACTTAAACAACTTTCATTAAAAAAAAACACAAAATCCAGAAACTACTTTCTTTAAAAACAAGTAATGTGTCGGAAATCATCCTTGCGTTTGGGGGATTCGTGCGAGATTAGAACCGTGATTTGTGCAGTCTTTCGAGTCTGAAATCATGTTTAGAGAAAGGGTTTCCTGATCTCCAATTAGTGGATAATTATTCTTGTAAAGAATAATTAATTATACGAGAGAAAAGATAGCTTACACCAGTATCAGAATGGCTGTTACATGGCTCTAGATGACAGAAAGATCGAAATCTAGAAGATACCTGATGGTTTTCTAGGCTGCCGGAAGAATTTTCGTGCTAAACTCTTCAATAATTCAATGTGACGGTAAGAAAAGAAAGAAAACAAGACTTCATTCCTTAATCTAGCTTAGTCCCCGTCTAGAACACATTGCGAGGGCTTTTACGTTCATGGTACCCAAGTAACCCAACACGGGGCAATTATCGGTAGCAATCGGTAACTCGTGACTGTTGAAAACGTTTTTGCAGACATATCTACAGAGTTCGCCAAAAACATGGATGTTCAACCTGTAATTGGAATAGTGAGATAAAACGTAAGTTAATATGAGAATAGTCATGAAATTCGATGTAATTCAGTTGTCTGTTCACAGAAACTGGATGGTGCCAACAGTGAAGAGGTGGAACTGATTTTAAATCTGCGGAAGAATACACCGCGGGATCTTAAGTGCTTTCACTCAACATCATAGCTAGTTTTCAGAAATTTTAACTTTGCATTGGGTTATTTTAATTTTTTCATTAAAGTGAGTGTAAAGTGACAGCCTCCTGTCACAACGCAGATTAACATTAAGAAAGGGAGAGGGCCCAAGACGTTATAGTTAGACCTTATAGTTTTCATTTTGACGTTGTGGAGAAGGATTGATTCCTTTAATGGGGAGCAAATTTGCTAGCGTGCGTGTATGTATGAATTTATTTACTACCCTGCTGTATCAATCCGGTAAAACATTATTTTTATCAAACTTTTAGTATTAACCAATATAACTATTTTGCTTCGCATAAAACGCATAAATTTTAATTTAAAATACAAGTTGTGAATAGGACCTGAATAATACTTTGTGTTAACCAATATTTTCCTTGTATATATTAATTATTACAGGTTTAGTTAACAAATATTTTCCTTGTATATATTAAATATTACAGGTTTAGTTTACGTAAAAATATTATACGACGGTCTCACGGACCGTCGTTGTGTACAGTGGAAACAAAAATAGACACCAATGAAGTCACTATATATAATTACCAGTCACGTATGAACTTACTATTCGTTGTCACTTTCCCAAACGTTTCGAGGTGATGTTCCTCTTCCTCAGTGGGAGTAATACTGAATGTCGATTACAGAATAACCGTTATGGACTATAGGTGTGAGTGGTGGGGGTTGATGGTGGGAACACGCACACCTATAGTCCATAACGGTTATTCTGTAATCGACATTCAGTATTACTCCCACTGAGGAAGAGGAACATCACCTAGAAACGTTTGGGGAAGTGACAACGAATAGTAAGTTCATACGTGAAAGTTTATATATATTAATAAATTTAATAAAGTGAACGAAGAGGATGACTCAACAAGATAATTATAATTACCAGCTTTAATGAGTCACAAATAACTATGCAATGTGAAATCAACAAGGTGCTCTCATACAATAATTCAAGTTAAATTTTTCCACACGCAATAATAATGTTAGCTATTGGAGTTAACAGTTCCGCACTAATTAAAACACAATAATCACTTTTCACTATACCCGAAACAACCACTTGCTCCACACTCTACAATCTCGCCAGGTGTAACTGACTTCTAGGCTAGCCGCTGTTGCTTATATAGGTCCCGCATGTGTTCCAGAATAACTTTCCAGTCATTTAACGACGTGTCGGCATAATTTGCGTAGTTAAGAGTGCTCTCGAACAGTCTGGAAGCTACTTAAGTGGCTACAGAGACATTGCTACTGATCGGATAGCCGAGAAACGTGTAAAGCTATTACGTAATTGCACTTGTCGACTTTTCGCGAGCGTTACGTAAATTGTCGTAGTAATATATTAATTCGTGAGTACAGCATCGTTACAGCAAGATTTAAAAACTGTTCCAGACATAAAATATACCAACTAATCATTGTCAAGACTTAATTAAAATAAAGGCTTACTTAGAATTAATTTGATAAAAACAGCCCAAAACAATGACCCCATTGAAAGTAATTCAGGAAATTGTAAGATAAAAGTAGACTGACCGAAGTGTGTAGTTTTCTAGACGACAAGAAAAATTGTTTTGTTGAGATTATTCTTATCAGCCGGGCTCTCAGGCCGAGGTGCACAATTGTTATTGATAAACGTTTCGGTCTCACCATCGGAGGCCATAATCAGTGTCTACATTGGTACGGTAATCGCCAAATCACCTCAGAGATGAGGTTGAGACTATGTATTTTGACGACGACTGTGAGGGTTGCGAGGCTCGTGCGAGGCGCGAGACGTGAGATGTGCAGTGTCCCGAGTCTCAGTTAGGACTCCCGCCACTGGGTCTGGATGAGTTATATTTATGTTTCTACTTATTGGATGGCTTGAAGGGACCCTCGATGTTGGATTATACCACCGGCGCTAACAAACGGGGTCGCTTCCAAGACTCACCTGCCCTTGGAGTGTAATTACCGACTCCAGCGGTCAGGGGTTACACGAGCAGCTCGACCATAGAATCTACGCACCCGGCGTCGCAAGGTGTCCTCAAAACAGCGGACACTTAAACCTCTTCTGAAGGCACGAGGAGAGAATCTCCGTGAACTTAAGTCTCCTGTCGAGAACGTGTTAGAGCGCCGATCTATGACAAGGTGGAAGGTAACCCCACATATACATGACGCAGTGGTTTGAGGCCACTTGCGGCGTTATGAGAACATTACCGCCACGCTGTTAGTAGCGTTAACGGCGACTCTACAGTCCTCGGCCCACCCGACATACACGTCAAGTTGGCGCTGGAGCTTGTCGACCTCAAAGTTTGAGTTCAGCTCTGAGGCTCAAGCCGCGACGTCGTCCGCAAACAGAGACAGCGTTATTCCAGCCACTGGGGGCGTGTCGTTGACAAACACCAATACAAGGAGAGGCCCAAAAGGCGCTGCCCTGAGGGCCACCAACGGTAATACGCCTCTCCGAAGAGAGGGAGTGGTCTATTCCCACTCAGAAGGTACTGTGTCGCAGAAAGCTGCCGATCAAACGGACGTAGCAATCTAGGATAAAGACTTCCGTGAACTTGTAAAGGACACCCTCGTGCTACACGCGGCCAAAGGCTTTCTCTACGTGTGGGAAGAACGCAGTCGTCTGTTTGTCCTCCGTAATGCACTAAACGGGTCTCATCAGCTGATGAGTGGAGGAGTGCATCTCACAAAAGTTGAACTGTTCGGGGATCTGCACGTCTAGTCTTTCTAGATGGTCGCGGATCCTATGCTGGATCAACAGCTCCAAAACCACAGACGTCGCAGACAAGAGGCTAATCGGCCTGAGGTTCTCCGTGCGAGAAAAATGTTTTCCCGGCTTGGATATCACGATCACGTTTGGCGTTTTCCATTTCGCCGGAAAGTATGTGAGCCTAAGGCAAGCGTTAAACAGCCCCGATAGGAAGCGAGTTGGACGATTCGGAAGGCGTGGGAGTGCCGAGTTTGTAACTCTGTCTAGGCCTGGCGCCTTCCGGGGCTTGAGCTGGACCAGTTTCTCATTTACTTCCTCCGGCGAGGTGGGCTCCGGCTTGACGGTGAAACCGACCGAAAGAAAGCGTTGTACCTCGCGGCAGATGTGCTCAGTGAAGGCCAGGTTCTTGGATCCGTTAGGGGCGAACTGTCGCTTGAAACAGTCAGTAAAAACAGAGCTCTGTCTTCACAGGCAGGAGGCGTCCAAGCGGTAGACCATCGGGTCTCTTCAGTGCGGGGAGCAGCGCGCGTCTTCGTTTTCCCGTTAGGGCACTGGGAATCCGCCAGACGTTACGGTCCTCGGCAGGGCCAACCATCTTCGCGAGCGAGTTGAGACACCTCTTCGGGGATCCTCTGGTAGTCGGGCGTGAGCCCCGGCTTCATTAGGGAGGATACGTCCACTGCCGAGACGACGGTCGTGTCGAACAATGCAACACCCTCGTCGACGTACTGGATAGTGTCAAACGGTACATACTCGGGCAGACGGCGACTGAACGCCAGGCCAAAGCGTTCCCACCGCTCGTCGCGATTTGTGGGGGGTGCTGGGTACCTAGATGCACGCTGATGAGGCAGTGTTCCGAGGATACGTATTTTGCCCGAGAAGGTCCGTTTACATAAAGTTTTGTACCATCACCATCTAAGCTGAAAAGCAGGATCAACCAATCAGCATCAAGTGCCATCTAACTGACTTTGGAGCACAGCATGCCAGTGCCTATCCGTCTCCACACGGGTTGGTCAACACAGCCGCTGTTGTCACTTGAGGCAGCCGGAGAAGACTGCGGTGGCCGAGCATGCACTCTCCAACGCTGACCATCGAGTTCTCTTTGAGGAGACAATGAGAGTGCCTACTACCCTCGGCTGTACATGCAGTCCGTGGAAATCTTTAAACACGGTTCCCTCGCGATGAACCGAAAGGGAGAGAGCCTCCTATTAAATAAGATCTAGTATGCTGTGCTCCAAAGCCAATCATATATGGCCAATATTTATGAATTTCATAAATTTTAAGTGCTATTTTCTCCGTTATGAAACACATTTATTTTGGATGTAAAAATTTATATCATGATGATTACTTTGCAGACACTCGTCTCTAATTTTATTAGTCCTATTTATTTTCTGTACAGAGTAAACAGTAGTAATTTGGGTACTATTCTACTTGTCATTCACTGCTTAAGTTTTGAGAAAGGTATTACTACAGTATGCAAAGTGAATGTACATTGGTTGTTTACAAGGATATTTACCTTACAGGAATGAAGATATAAAGGTATTTTCAAATCCCGCTTTACTCAGTAAACTTATGTCATTTTAAATGTTGATCCTAAAGAATCGTATCTCTTTTGCTATTAAACAACAAGTCATTTCCAAGGCTTCGATTGTACTGGAAACAGAATTCGCTATATGAATTACCATGTATGTTGTAACGACATCGCACGTAAAACCTTCTAAAGTGAAAATTATTCTGATTTGAGACATTTCAAAGACAAAAATTTTAAACTTGTTTAAAAAATTTCAGTTTGACAATGCTCATGGTAATTGAAATTAATTTTAAATAATACATAGCGTGTATAACTACAATCACTGTAATTAGAAACAAGCTTTATGTGTTTGAAACTTACATTAATGAATACATTCTACTATATTATGTTGAACAATATAATATGTACAATGTACGTGTATTGTTGTGGACTTGCATGTTTTCGGAGGGAGTTACGATTGAAAGCCCTATATCAGACAGGACGGTTGACATTTAAATTATAATTAGAAAGTGTGCGTTGTGTGGGCTTATGAACGTATAAAAGTCACATAACACTGTCACTGAATGCAAATATGATTCGAATTAGGTTCAAATTATAATTAAAAAATACGGTCAGAGGACGTGTTATTCGTTTCATTAGTTTTCATCACTAAGCTACAGTCAGATTTTGAATGTCCACTGCTGACTTACTACAAATATTCTCGTAACTAACACATCTTCACTAATGCTTCCTAGCTCTGCTCACTGTACGATTTAGTAAAATAAATTCTTTGCAAATATAATAGTCAACGAGTGTTTAAACTAGTACCAAGTGTGCCGTTTTCAGTTAAGAAGTATTCTAACTTTTTCAACAGTAACAAGCTGACTACAAAAGTAAGTATACTTTACTGCTGCGTTATGACTTCACGAGTCGACCAGTCAAACATTTACCTCTTCACTGAGTGAGTCTTCATGTGTCTTTAAAACATCACGTTTTAAAAACACACCAATTTTTAGAAGCAATATTATTTACAATAAAGTTAATGCTGTTTGTTGACTTATTACGTATATCAACAAAACAAAAAATAAATAAATATTTTGTCTGTTACCGATTGAGATTTTTGGTTCTAGTCTGGCCACTGAGAATGCCACGCTGTAGTACAGGCGAAACCTCTGGCCTGTTAGTGAGGAAGATAAAGATTTACATCATAGATTTAAAGCAAAATAATGTTGGTTTTGAAGAAGAAGAGTGACGCACGAGGCTACTAGCTCCCTGTAACAGATCCAACGTTCACGCAACTTACTAGTGACAGGCGGTTGCGGCTGTTTCATCTTATTAGCTGATCAGAAATTCTAAGTGACTAAATTAATTATTGTCGACTCGTAAATATATCTCACCGGTCACGAAGATGTAGTTCTATCTACCCGTTCTTATGGTAAGTAACAGTATTAAACGTATTGCCATAAACTGTAGAATTAACTCCAATTTCCAAATGAATTAGAAATAAATAAAAAAAGTAAATAAGTGAATAAATAAATGAATTAGTAAAAAATAAATAAATAATACTATTTTGTTTATGTGACCTATAAAAAACTATAATAAGATTAACTTTTTTATTTGTAAAGACAACTTAGACAACAACAGGCAATTTTAAATACTACAGTAAAGGTATTTATAATAATTAAATAATATTTTTAAATAATACCTTACAGCCCGACAAGACAAATTATTCATATCACTACAGTATTTCTTTCAAATTACTTCACAATAATAACAGATGTAATGGGATTACTACTAATAAGAATGTAATATAATTCATAAATATTTTGTACACTGTACTCAGTTGCTTTAACGTATAATATAATATACTAGTTCTAATAATAATAATAACAACAACAACAACAACAACATTCTAAGACACAAAGATGACAAAGTAGATGCCGCTAAAAGAGTAAGAAAGCAAAATAATTGTTTCAGATAGGCAATAATAATGTGTAGTAGCAGTAATAGGTAGGCCTGCGCCAACACCGATTAGGGATCACGTGACGTGTGGGTCCTTCAAGAGCGTCACGTAACAAGGTTTCTCGGTCACATAACAATCCATTGTCGTGGCCAAAAATATTCCACAAGCGTCAGCTGCAGTTATGAAACACTGCACCTATTCTTAAAATGTGTTTATACGTTAATTTTTATAATTTCGATAACAAATGTATGTTAAATAAAATTATTTCCAACAAGGAACCACGTGTGAAATCGTGCAAACATGTCCTCTTGTTTGAAGTCACTAAAAGCAGCTTACAAACATGTACAATGAACGCAAACGCAAACACAGAAATATTGAGTAACTTTTTAGAGTTACTCGACTCTACCAGCCCCGATTTTTAATCCTATCCGCTGTTATATATATATTGTAGCATAACAGAATTTTCACCTTAAAACTAACTTAATACAACATTAAAGAAGGAAAAAAGAAGAAGAAGAAAAGGGGCTGAGCTAGAAGAGAATATACACTTCGACCCAGCTTGACATAATCAGATTAACAAGGTGAAACAAATATTTCGTCACGAAACCATACAAAATTACTAATTCGTAGTTTAATTAATTAAACAATAATAAAAATAAAAATAATAAAAATAATTAATTAATTAAAAAATTGAATAAATAAATAAAAACATTATTAAAATTTTTTTTCTTAATAAATTAATAAACTATAAATTTTTATATCAACATAAATTCTATTTGTAATTTAGTTTTATTACAAATTGGCGTCCAACTTTAGGGGCTAAAAATAGAGATTGATAGGCCAACAAATAAAAACAATTTGCCCAGTTTTCTATTTTTAGCGGCAGCTGTTAAAAGGTCAGGAGAAGAAGCAAGATGCACAGGAGGGCAACATCGAAGAAAAGGGCGGTGGAGGCCGAGCAGGAAATAGATATGGAGGATAAGGAGGCGACTCCCGTGGAAGATGTGGAGTTGATATTACCTCCAGCAGAACCAACCGAACCAGTATCCCAAGGGAAACAACCCGACAAGCCGACACGAGCAGAGAATGTGGCAATGCAAGAAATGTTCAGGCTAATGATGGAGAGGATGGATGAGAACAGTAAGAAGATGGAAAATGATAACCAACAATTGAAGGAAGAGTTAAGGGAAAATAGTAAGAAGATGGAAGAAAATAGTAAGAAGGCGGAAGAAAACAGTAAGGAAATGAAGGAAGAATTGGGTAATAAAATTGGAGATACCAATAAGAAAATTGAAGAAAACAGTAAGAAGATGGAGGAGAAGATGGACGAAATAAAAAACGACAACAAATTATTAATGGACGAAAACATTAAGAAAATAGAGGGGAAAATGGGGGAAATAAAAACTGACAATAAACAGTCGAAGGAGGAATTAAGTCAGATAAGCCAGAAACTGGAAGAGACCAATCAGCGAATGGAAGAAACCAGTAAGAAAATGGAAAATAATAATCAACAGTTAAGAGAAGAATTAAGGGAGACTAACCAAGAGAATATGAACCGGTTAGATGGAAAGATGGAAGCATTAAAGGAAGAGTTGAGTCAGAAGATGGCAGAAAACAATGAAACAATCAGCAAGAAGGTAGAAGAGGAAATAACGGTGATAGAACAAAAGATTACAAGGGCTGACGAAAGATGGAGTCAGACCGAGCGAGAAGTACAGAGTATTAAGACAGAAATAAACACCAAGGTTACAAACATAGAAGAAACGAATAGGAAGCATTTAGAAGAAAAACTAAAAAAACACGCGAAGAATGGGAAAGAGTGCAGGACCGATTCACAGAAAAATGTGACGGCATTGAAGATGCTGTGACCAGTATAAATGGTCAGGTTCGACAAAATCAAACCGACATAGATCTTTTTCATAGTCGACCAACTAGCATCACCAGTTTTCCCAATACTGAAAACCTGAAGTGCTAGATGAATCATTCAAGGAGATAGCCGATAATTGGTGGATGGCGATCAGGGACGAAGTTACAGACTATCAGCAATTCAAGAGATTGTTTAAGGCCAAATATTGGTCTGAGTCTACACAGAACATCGCAAGAGACGGAATATGTCATGGGAAGTATAACCCATATTGGGGTCAAACATTGACCGCATATTTCTTAGGAAAGGTGTGCGTGGCCAAATATTTAGAGCCCAGAATAACCGAAGAATGCTTGGTCAGCAAACTATCTTGCCATTATGAGGAGGACATAATCAGAGCTCGCCGCAACAGTCAGATTAAAACAGTACAAGCGATGAAAGAGCTGCTCGAAATGTATGAACACGAAGACTATTACCGCCAAAGTCGGAGGAGATATGAGAAACCTGAGCTGAGAAATAACACCAATTATACGAATAATAATACTAATCAGAACGGCAATAATAATAATAATTATAGCTCCGCGAGCCGGAATAATGCAGGGTACAATAATAATAATAATAATAATGTCCATCGGACTAATAATAATGATAATAATAATAATAATAATAACCGTCAACCAAATAGAAATGGTTACTATAATAATAATAATTATGGTTCAAATGGTCAGAGGAACCCAAACCCACCCAATAACAACTATTATCATAACAATAATAGAAATTACCCAGCAGGAGGTAATAATAATCATAGGACATATAGACCCCATGTAAATTACATCAGAGCAGAAGGTAGTGGCCAGCGGAGATACCAGCCTCAACGAAGGAGTCGATTCTATGAGTACGAAACACCTCAAGTGAACCAGGGAGGTAACAGTCATAGAGGATATGAACCCAGACGCAGTTCGATCCTGGATAATCAAAGAAGACCACCTGTAACTGAAGCCCAGCAAGATGACCGAATTGAACCAAACGAAGCAGTTCCAGGACTCCAGATTGACACTGCTATCAGCCATGTCCGTAACGATACGGAACATTTAAACGAAAGGAGGCAGTAATAAACAGTTACAACCCTTTACTGTTCCTATCTACTGGGTATGGACAAGAGTCAAGCTTTAAAAAAGAAGATAAAAAATTCACTATCATCTATAATAATTATTTAAAGGATATTCGCAAGGACTTATTAGAAGAAAACGAGACAAACATTAACAATCATAATAATGAAATTATTTACATAGTTGCAGAAATCGAAGGTATTTCTGTTCCAATTACGATAGACACTGGAGCCAATGTCTCGATAATTAATCACAGTGAATTGGACCGGATACAGCAGGAATGTCGCAAAACACTACCAGTAATACCCATCAATAACATAGTACTCGTAGGAGCTACTGGTCGATAAAACAAGACGATACGGAAACAGGTATCCCTAAGTGTTACCAGTCGGGGCGTAAGCTTGGATATGGTATTTCTTATTGCAGCCGGATTACCATTTAATATCTTGATAGGGTGTGACATATTAAGAAGGAACTCTGCAGTTATTGACTTGTGCCGAGAGAAGGTATCACTCTTTTCAGAAGGTTCGACCTGGGTAGCCAATTTAATAAACGGCAAGATGGTAGACTCCCGACAAACTTTCAACCACGCGAGTGAAGTGAATTACTTGTCAGATTACTCACCAGACACCAATTAGTAGGCCAAGATACCGAAAATAAACTATGGGCCCAAAAGATTCAAGAGATACGGGATTTCCAGTGCCATAATACAACTGAGAAATTAACTGAGAACCAACTAAGTCAATTAATTGGGATATATGAAAAATATCGGGCCGTGTTTTCTGACGAGCCAGGAATGATCAGAAACTACCAGTGTACGATCCGATTCAGAGAACCGGTGGAATTCAATCGCGAATCTTACCCAATAGCACAATCGTTGAAGGAGGCTGTACGAGCGGAAATACAAAATATGATCAATAAGGACATAATCGTAAGCAGCCAGTCGCCATACACCAGTCCGATTGTGGCTATCCAAAAGAAAAGTGGTAAGGTCAGACTTAGCCTAGACGCACGCGAAATCTGCAAAATGATAATTAATGATCGCACCTCGCCTGGTGAAATTGATGAAATATTAAAGAGATTCCACCGAACCAAATTTATTACTACTTGGGATACCGTGTGTGGGTTTTGGCAAGTGGAGTTGCACCCACAAAGCCGTCAATACATGGCGTTCATTTTCGAAGGACGCAACTATCAACTTCGGGTTAGTAAACTCAGTAGCCGTTTTTGTAGCCTGTATGGACCAAATACTCGGACCAGAAGCGCTCCAATTCACAACTGTATATGTTGATGATCTATTGATCACATCAACCCATTGGGAGGAACATTGTTACCGTGTGGAGCATGTCTTAAGGAAACTAGCTGATAATAATGTTACCTTAAAGCTAGATAAATCAAAACTTATTGCAAAAGAGGTCCAGTTTTTGGGTTTCCAGCTGAATAATCAAGGAATATCACCTTCATCAGAGAAAGTAGACGCCATACAGAGATTCCCTACACCGAAAAACAGAAGGCAACTACAATCATTTTTAGGCCTGTGTAGGGGAAGGGCGGGCATAACGGCCAGGCTAAGGTTTTCTGAAGTTTTTAACTGACTTTCAAGCGATACAGAAACTTCAAAATCATAGAATATACACATCAACCATCCTAGTACATGCAAGAATTTTTTTGTTGTGGTTGGAAAAAGGGAAAGTACCTAAATAATCAATTTTCCAAAAAGTACCTAAGTGGCCATTATGGCAACAGGGGTAGGGCATAATGGCCACGTAGCTGAAAAGTGGTAAAGAAATTGAGAAAACGGGTTTTAAATTAGAAAAAATTTATTTTAAGGAAATGTTTATTTATTTAAAGTAAAAAAATATAATTTTAAACATTTTGAATACAAAATATGTTTTTTTCTTTTCTCAAAAATACCTATTATAAATTTTTTTTTAAAGGAAAGTCATTTTTATTGAGTTTAGCTACAAGTTTCGCATAAATACCCATTGTCCTCTTCCCCGACACCAGCACACAATTCATGGGCCCACAAACCACATCCTTGGCACTTGATCCAACGCTCATTGGAAGTTGAAGCTGAAAATTTTTCACAACAATATAAACATTCTGAATCGTAGTCATCATCGATGTCTTCAAACAGTTTTCTTTTACCAGTGTTGACCCGGGGTTTCTTAGCTTTTTTCTTCGGATTTTTATTAATAGTCTTAGCATTCTTTTTTTCTTCAGCTATTTTCCGTTTCATAGCTTTTTCTTTTGCTTCCTTAGCAGCTTTCTCGGCTAATAGATCATTTTTATAAGGACTTCCTGACAACAACGCTGCATAACCTTTCTTTCGCGCATTGCTTTTACGTTTTGCTTCAGATACACGAGGCATAGGGGAAACATCCTCAGGGCGGATGTAAAATGATGGCCCCGGTTGTGGATCATAAGTTTTATCTAGGACGGAGGTATTACTGCTCGACGATCCAGCTTGCAATGAAGGAGCGGCAGCCCTGTCGGTGGGTGGTGGCTCTATAGCATTTACTGCTGATGCCATGGCAGCTGGTGGAAGTGGTATTTCCGTTACTTCTGCTGCAGCAAAGTCTTCTTCTGAGAAAATGTGTTCATTGAGTGGTTCAATGCCACATTTGCTAAATCCATTCACTGCATTGAGTGGAACAGCAGCCTTCATGTAGGCTTCCCCAAAGAGAAGACTCACCTGAGATTGCGTCACTGTTCGCCCGGGGTTGTTCCTTAAAAACCGTTTGATTGCTTGAACGTAAAAAGTGTTCAGGGGTCCCATGAAAGAAACGTCCAAGGGCTGCAGTTTATGGCTGCAGTGAGGTGGTATGCACACCACAGCTGTATGATTAGCCCTGGCCAGCCTAATGAACTCAATGTTTTTAGTATGAGTGCTATGCCCATCTAATATCAAAAATACTGGATCATCTTCTGTGGGTTTAGCATGCATTAGAAAATGCATAAACCATTTTACAAAAATCTCTGTCTGCATCCATCCAGTAGGGTGGCAAGTAAATGCAGTCCCAGGAGGAGCTCCATCCGTCAATTCAGCCTTCATCCGAACCCGGGGAAAGATAATGAAAGGGGGGATGTAGATGCCACCAGCTGACATACACATTACCAAAGAAGACAAAACCCCTCTTTCGGCTGAGGTGAGAGACCCAACCTGTCGTCTACCCCTTAAAGATAGAACTTTTGAGCTTTTAGACTGGACTGTAGTGAGCCCAGTCTCGTCAACAATGAAAATTCGATGGGCTGAGTAATTGTGTTTGCCTCTTTCCTCGATCAGGATGTCAAAAAATTTCTTAACGGCAACCTTGTTAAAACCACTAGCTCTTGCTGAAGAAGTTGGCTCAGGCGACCTTAACGTTAACTTTGGATGGCGTTTCCGGAAACCAGCGATCCACCCTTTTCCAGCCATCCTGGTATCTTTATTAAAATTATGAGGAAGGTTGTTCTTCTCAGCAAGTTCAAATGCTGAACTTTGCAGATCCTTAATAGTCATACCGAAAAATCTCGTCTCCAGCATTAGTAGATTGTTGTAGATTTCCTGTTCTTGTTCCCTAGTAAATACGGACTTAAAACCTCCAAATTCCTTTTTGTTGCCTGTAGCACGCATATTTTGGTTCAACACTCTCCTCTTCAAAGTATTCCTAGGAACATTATATGTGGTTGCAGCGGTTAAGAAAGCCATGCCGTCCTTCACTGCCTCTATTGCTTTTTGCATGTTACCTGAATCCCACGATTGCCTTTCTCCCTTGCGCTTGTAATTGTAAACCATCGCTCCTAAAACAAAACAAAATTAAAATATAGTTAAAACAATCATAACAAATTATGAAATTTAAAACTATTCTAATAGAATCAATTTTTTTACATTTAATACACTATTAGGTAACATGAAGTGCTACAAATAATCGTTTATCACACATAATTATATTTAAAACTTGTATTAATTATAATTATAATATAATTGTATTAAAAACAAAGAGAAATAGTGCAGACGGGCATAATGGCCACAGCGGCGGGCATATTAGCCACCTACTGGCAGTTGTGCCCGTCCGGACGCCATTAACAAAATCTTGTTGTCAGACGTCAACAAACAGCGATGAACCATTTCTTAATATTGAATTTTATAGCCAAGTTACCACTCTTTTCAAACAACTATGTTTCAAAAACCTAGCTTGTTTTACTAAGTTTGTAATCATTACATGAAGTGAGGACTTACCTTAGATCAGAGGGTATGAAAAACACAAAAATTGCAATAAATTTTGATCACGCACTTCTTTCTTCGTCTAGAGACTCAACACAACTAAGGGGACTGTGAGGTAACATTCACGCGTTTACCGCAGGATAGCAGCACTGTACAGCCTTACAAATCCGCCTGGCCGTTATGCCCGCCCTTCCCCTAATTACTACAGGAAATTTCAAAATAATTATTCAGAGCTGACGGCCAGGTTTCAGTATTAATTATCATCCAAAAATAAATGGCGATGGGGTCAAGAACAGGACGAGACATTAAAGTCAATTAAAGATAAGTTCTTAGAGGTAGTAATGCTTAATCATCCCAATTTTAACCGACCTTTCTTCCTGAACTACGACGCTAGTAATATTAGTCTGGGATCAACGTTGTACCAAGAAGACGAAAATGGCAACCATCTAGTCATTAGCTTCGCTAGCAGAACACTTAACCAATGCGAGAAGAACTATAACGTGACAGAAAAAGAACTGCTCAGTGTAGTCTTTGCCTGTGGGAAGTTTCGGACCTACATTCTGGGATATCCGGTGACAGTTCGCACAGATCATAAGTCTATATCATTTTTAAGAAGATGCAAGTTGAGCCACGGTAGACTGACCAGGTGGTACTTGCCCTGCAGGAATATGATCTACAGTGGGAGTATATTCCCGGAAGTAAGAATGTTGTAGCAGACGTGTTGTCACGAGTGAATTTGGAAGAACAGATCTTCGAGGGCGAGAAGTAGAGCATACTGAAGATATACAATATTATCAAGGACAGATCTGATTTAGAAAAGGTGGTAAGGGACATCAGCATACACCAGCAGTCTGACCCGAAACTAAACAGTATAAAACTTCGTCTATCCAACCAAGATAATACCATAACCAGATTTTATTGCGTGCATAATGAAGTACTATTCATTAAAACATCTATTGATGAAGAGGTATGGAAAATCATA
Source organism: Magicicada septendecula (assembly GCA_034769895.1). Taxonomy (NCBI): domain Eukaryota; kingdom Metazoa; phylum Arthropoda; class Insecta; order Hemiptera; family Cicadidae; genus Magicicada; species Magicicada septendecula. The sequence goes on from CM068367.1 coordinate 1,065,552,353, forward strand.
ATCCCTGCTACAGTTGAGAAGGATATCATTCTAGATTATCATCTCCGATACGGTCACATGGGGGCAATGAAAGTGATAAAGGCGTTGGAAGAAAATTGCCATATAAAGAATATAAATCGAAAGGTAAGAACTATATTAAGACCTGCCTTATTTTTCAATTGGTAAAGACGAACAACGAAAGAAAAAAGGGTATAATGATACCAATTACTTCACAAGAAAAGCTAGAAAAGGTTTTCCTAGATATCTGTGGGCCATTTCCCCGTAGTGGCGGACGCCATCATTATAAATACATCATAATAATGATGGATGACTTCACCAAATTTATAAAATTATACCCGGTGAACCGAGCTACCACTTTGAAGATTTTGGGAGTGGTCACCAATTACTACATTCCAGAGATAGGAAAACCTGCATCAATAATCACCGATCATGGAACGCAATTTAAGGGAAGGAGGTGGAAAAATACTTTGATCACATTAGGTATCAAGACGTACAAAACATCTGTTTACCACCCCAGTAGTAATCCTGCGGAAAGGGTGCTGCGAGAGGTCGGGAGGATATTGCGAACATACTGTCACCATCAACAAAGAAAATGGCAAGAATACTTGTCAGCCACCGAGGAATTCCTTAATTTAGCACATCACCCCGCTATAGGGACCACACCATATATAGCAATGTATGAGAAACAACCTCCTAGAGAAATACAAGAAATCATAGAATTTCCCGTGAATCATGAATATAAATTTAATCGAATGAAGTTTTACAATAAATTGGCTGAAGACCAGGAAAGGCGACATAAAAAGTATCAAAAGGCAATTAAGAAAGTGATAAACTACGATGTCGGAGAAAAAGTATTATTGAAAAATCGGGAACTACCCAGTACCTTAGAAGGCATTACCAAAAAGTTATTACTGCTGTATACCGGACCATATATGATTATTAAAAATAATAACAACAACACTTATGTATTAAAGAATATTAATTCAAACAAGACAAAGGGCATCTATAATCAATTGTCAATAAAAAAAAATTTAGAGGAGAATTAAATTACTAAATTCTAAAAACAATAAGGACAACTTATACCAGATATTTGAATAAAATCTTATGGAACGAATTATGAAAGAAAGTGATTATTAAACTACTAAATTCTAAAAATGGTAAGAACAACTTACAAGGACTATTTGAAAGAACTATTATATAAAACGAATTTTACACGAGAAAGAAACTACTAAATTCTAAAAAATGATAAGAACAACTTACAAGGACTATTTGAAATAACTATTATATAAAACGAATTTTACAAGAAAAAGAAATTACAAACTCATAAAAAGAACAATAAGTACAACTTATAACAGATATTTGAATAAACTCTCATGAAACAAATTTTAAAAGAAAATGATTATTAACAACTTGAAAAAATAATTTAAACGAAATAATTGAGAAGGAAGAAGAACAAACAAAACAAAAAAATATAAGAACAAATTACACTAATAATTTGAATGAACTCTTATATAAAAGAATTTGAGAATGAACGGAGTACAAATATTTAAACTTTTCTAAACTCTCCAGGGACAAAATAAATAAAAACATGTTCCAGTAGATAATGAGAAAAACCTATATCAATTGATTGAATAAATTAACGTTACAAGAAAAATATATCAGTGAATGTTAAAAGTGTCATAAGAAGAAAGTGTAGCAAGTATTCATAAGAACCAGTGTTGAAAAAGAAAAAACCCTAATAAACTATCACAGCTGTAAAGACTATACCACAGTTTGTACTGTAATAGTGACCATATGATAACAGTAACAACTATTATAACCTATGTAAATGAGATAATTTAAGACAAAAATGATACAGAACTTTTAAATGAAGAAAGGAAGAGGATACCAGAATATTGTTATAATTTAACCAAAATTTAATCAAACTCACAATGAAAACAATTTAATGAAGAAGCAACAAGGAAAAAGAACCAACTAAATAAGAACCAAGTATTAAGACCAGAAACCGAAAACCTGGTACCATAATGATAATATTGTTGTAATAGCCACTATTATAGTGATAATTAATAGAAGAAGGAATTAATGTTATGTCATGGGCAATAGAATGACTCATTGAATACCAAATGAAAAAAAACCTATATAAATGCTAATTACTATGTAAACAAGAGACAGATTATACCAACAACAAACAAAGAAAATAGTGCAAAGAAAGGATGAAATGTATATTATACCCTATACCTAAGCCACATAATATGGAATGAGCTTTGATAGAGAAGAAGAATCAAGTGTGTAAAAGTATTAATTAATTTGAAACATTATGAAGTGAAGAATCCAAGGATGTTTATTATTAGTCGAAAGAGACTACTTTTAATGATTTTTAATTTTTATGACTGGATGTAGAGAAATTCCATCAGTCTTATATTTGAGCAGAGATGATAATTCCTCTGAGATCAGCTAAGTGAAGTATTGGTCAGCAGAGAATGTAGCCGAAATGTGCCACTCTGAACTGTTCCAACTCACATGTTAGGGAATGTTAGGGAGTGAACATCCCGGTGATGAAACACCGAATAAGAAAAGAGAAAATATATAATAATAATGATATACATAAGATTAAGGATTACTTATTAATGAATAAAGAAGCTAATGAAGGATATACATATCAACTGAGAGAGCAATGGTGGAAAAGAAGGTATATAAAGTGAAATCACGAATAAAAATATGGTAAATAAACGAATCAGTAGTAATTATTTGGTCCATACTAAGAGTATGATCTGAATTAATCACTTTTACAGGAGAGCATATGTAGCATAACAGAATTTTCACCTTAAACTAACGTAATACAACATTAAAGAAGGAAAAAAGAAGAAGAAGAAAAGGGGCTGAGCTAGAAGTGAATACACTTCGACCCAGCTTGACATAATCAGATTAACAAGGTGAAACAAATATTTCGTCACGAAACCATACACAATTACTAATTCGTAGTTTAATTAATTAAACAATAATAAAAATAAAAAAAATAAAAATAATTAATTAATTAAAAAATTAAATAAAAACATTAAAAATTTTTCTTAATAAATTAATAAACTATAAATTTTTATATCAACATAAATTCTATTTGTAATTTAGTTTTATTACAATATATATATATATATTGTGACGGCAGCGGTATGCGAACATCTGCTCCCCGGTACCAGCGGTGGACACAGCGAGCCAATCCGGCATCAGCAGCCGCCGAGACGTGACCAACTGCGTGTTCGGAGCTAGCGAATCAGCGATCCCGGTTGGGCTGGCAGAAAATTTTGAGCACTCTTCATCGCCATGCCATCGGACGCACTTCATCTCCTCTCCTCTCTCGGACGACATCGAGGCGGAGTCAGCCGGAAGGAACAGCCGAAGAATAGAACCGCCGTCGTTCTTGTGTCTTCGCACTCCCGTTCCGCGCCAGCGATGGATTTCGCTGGGCCGGCAGCCGACTTTACAACCGGTGCCGAAAGAAGAGGAGGACTGTAGTACGCCACGAACAGCGGGCGCTGCCGCCGAACATCTTAGCGCGGCACAACCAACATCACCGTTCTCACCACTCGGTCCTTTTTAAGGCCACCAAAATAACTAGAGTGTACGATTGGCGCCATTTGTCATGCGGCAAGCCTTTTGTCCGGTGACAAGTAGCGCCCAACGTGGGGCGACGATCATCTTGCGGATGCAAGATCCAGCCACGCCAGCTAGCTACCAGCCGGCACACCAATCAACATGGCGCCTAATAGACACCTCCACAACATCTGGAGAAGAGCAGTAGGCTGGCTACCGGAGAGCATTCAAGACCCGTTGGAGTTGTGACGGCAGCGGTATGCGAACATCTGCTCCCCGGTACCAGCGGTGGACACAGCGAGCCAATCCGGCATCAGAAGCCGCCGAGACGTGACCAACTGCGTGTTCGGAGCTAGCGAATCAGCGATCCTGGTTGGGCCGGCAGAAAATTTTGAGCACTCTTCATCGCCACGCCATCGGACGCACTTCATCTCCTCTCCTCTCTCGCACGACATCGAGGCGGAGTCAGCCGGAAGGAACAGCCGAAGAATAGAACTGCCGTCGTTCTTGCGTCTTCGCACTCCCGTTCCGCGCCAGCGATGGATTTCGCTGGGCCGGCAGCCGAGTCTACAACCGGTGCCGAAAGAAGAGGAAGACTGTAGTACGCCACGAACAGCGGGCGCTGCCGCCGAACATCTTAGCGCGGCACAACCAACATCACCGTTCTCACCACTCGGTCCTTTTTAAGGCCACCAAAATAACTAGAGTGTACGATTGGCGCCATTTGTCATGCGGCAAGCCTTTTGTCCGGTGACTATATATATATATATATATATATATATATATATATATATTATGTTGACTTTAGTCAATGTACTGAGTACACAAATCAGTAAATAAGCAAAACCCTAAACCAGGTAAGTAGTAGGTGTCTATTTGGTAAATCAGCAGCACTCGAAAGTACCAATAAATAATGTATAATGATGGATGACTAACATTACCTCATACGTAATGAGATAACGAGCTTGTAATACATAATGAAGTTATAATCAAGTAATAACTATGATTATCTAATAATTAATGAGATAATAATTTGAAACGCGTAACAGATAAAAACGATTAAGAAGAAAGAAATATAACATGTGTTAGTATCTGTGAGCAACATGCTTTGTTATTTATTTTCTCCATGTAAAGCACACACACACAAAATGAGAAGATAAGGCATGTTGCAAAGAATTCCAACGAATTTCCTTGTTCCTTTGGTAACGTTTTCTAGTATTTGGTATTTAGACCGACGTAATATTTTTGCACTTGTCCTTATACCAAATCGATGAACTTAAATTGTAAGCTTGTACTCGTCAACTTATACTGTCATTCTAGGTTCCCGCTTAAACAGGTTAGTCGAACCAAACTTGTGTCTATGAGACATTGTGTGGGAAGTCATATGTACTCTGTGACTTCGCAAATAATGGATTGGGTTGCTTTTTTAAAAAAATTTTTAAAAAACTTTTTGGATTATAATATTTTTATGCTTGCGCAGGATAGGTATTCGGTTTATTTATGGAAAATAAGAAAGCAAATAGCGGATAATGTATTTTGGTTCTATTTTATTTTACAACCCATAACGGATACATAAAGCTACATTACTTTATGGACACTAAGCGACGCCACTACATTACAATACATTTCTTAATAGATTTCATTTTTATTTAATAGCATAATTACACCAGTGGCTATGATGCATAGGTGCCAACAGAAGGTCCTGGTTTAGATTCTCCAGCAAAACTGCGATAAAATTATGCTGTTTTCTGTAGCAAAGAGAATAAGATGCCAAGAATGTGTTAAATACAAAAGTAAGATACCGGTGAGAAGAACAACAAGAGACGGGAAGGCGAAGTGAAGGAATACGCCTGAAATCATCTACAAATACCATTGCGGAAGAGGACAACGTCAAATAGGGGAGCAGTGAAGAGGAGTGCTGAAGGAGGCAAGAGACGAATATGGGATGTTGAACCGTAGGAGGAGAAGGATTTTAATTGAATATTACAATTATAATTAATAACTTATGTAAAATTCAGGACAGCACAGTTACCTCAAGAACCAATTACCTACATGCAATGGTATTTATATTATGAATATTAAATATGTGTAAAGTATTTTACGCACATGGTTTGTTCCCTCTGAAACACGATGGGATAAACGTGTTATAATTGAAGTCAGCAACGGTTATTGCTGTTATATTGATTATTATGATTATAAAATTGACGTATACTGATTACGTTTTATGTTATTACGGCATAATTCAAATTATTAGTAAAATACATTTTATGTAAATGTCGCAATATCTTTTTAATGATATTTGTAACAGTTTAAAGTCATTATGAATTAGTTGGATTTATTAATCCCAGAGAAGTCACTGAAAAAAAAAACTTTTTTTACACAAATGACGCATCAACTTTACTTTTTGTGGGACTTAAGTAATTAATTAATAAGTAGGTAATTAAAAACATTTCAAGGAAGCATATAAAATTATTTATTATTTACTGTTAATAATTTTGTTTTACATTGTGCCCTGAAAAAAATAGAAACAAATCTGAAAGATGATATAATAATGAGCTTAAGTAATTTCTGTGCTCACTCTACTAGCTGCAACTATGTATATTTTATTTTCAGTTACTCTCTGTGCAATGTTTTACAGAATTTATAGTAAATGTTTGCCGCTTTGCCTAGATTTACACTATACTGGTAAAGCGCATCTTCACTGGGAATTAACTTTTTAAAAATTTAAATGAACAACATATTTATCTCTGCGACTTACATAACAGCTTTACTTGTTTTAAGGAAGCACATAAATATATAAATCATCAAATAGACAACTGAGTGCCACTAACATTACAGAAAATGGAGTTTCATTCGCTTGCTGTCATCTTATATTACAGCCATCACCTGACTTATTGTGACAAATACGAAAGTGACTTATCCAAGTGAATAAAATAATATCAGCGCACCCTTATTTTACGAGCAATTAAATTACTCACCCCAATAATTTCGAAACCCCTGCTATCTGAGCTTCCATTTATGTTCAGAATCCCTTTGTTGCCTAAAAGAAGTTCTGTGTTCAGTGGGTAAAATATCCGCTACGATCTACTATATCCCACTGAACTTGATGTTACGTGACTTCATGTTTTGTTGATTATAAAAATAAAATTCTTGTACAATTAACAGGAAACGTTAAACTGAACTCTGTTTTTTGGAATATCACTTACTCCTGAATAAACATAACATTATCGCAAATCTGAACAAGAGTTGCTCAGACATTGTTGTTAACGGAATATTTAGTTATTACAAAAAAGTAAAATCGTATAACTCGGCAAATGCAAATGTAAAACAATTGGATTTGTATGCAGATTCCGCATGCAACTGGATACAAGCTGACTGGTAGACGCCGCTTTGTCTCAAACTAGTTCAACGTAATGAAGAAAAGTCACTGGAATTTAAATGTGTGACCTAATTCGTACTAGGCAATGGTTTCTCGTAAAAACTGCGTTAAGTTCATGCTGTGGACATACTTTGCCAGTAAATGGGCATGGGTGAATGAATTAATGTGTCTTATGTTATTATGTAAGAACAGCAGTGAAGTAGGGAAGTTATACAGCACTTAGGTGTGATGAATAAGGTTGAGTCCAAATGAACAGTTTGTTGTTTCCAAGGTCTGTTCATTCCAGTGATACCAATGTAATAACTTACATTTGCTGGTGTCTAAACAATGAGTGCTAAATGCCTTTGTTACGCATAGAACCATAGGAGTGTGTGTGTGTGTGTGTGTGTGTGTGTGTGTGTGTGTGTGTGTGTGTGTGTAGGGGTTTAGGATGATAGATAATAAGTATTCACCAAGTTAAATTGTAACCAGACCATAGACAGCCACATAGATCTGTTCAGCGAAGAAATACACTTTTTACAAGTCGGTAAAAATAAAAGTTATTTACAAAACAATTTAATCTAGCAAGGCGTGCTAGATATCCGATGGCAGAACATAAAGATTAATAGAAGTTCGTACTAGGTTCGCATAACATTCAGTGATATGTTCTACCTGCTATTAAGAATAATAAACAATCGATAACTGTATCATAACAATTTAAAGTATAAAACTGCGGCCTCTGCTCTATCTTTCAGATCAACTTCAGAAAATGTCTAAGCTTATACTCACAGCGGTTTTAGTAAACCAGAACTGTTGTGTGCGTGCGTCTAAATTTGTCAAAAAGAGAATTAATCACTTTACAGAATATATAAGTAACCAGCATTTACTAGACGGAAATAAAATCAATATTTTACACTGAAAGAACCAAGAGTGAACGTTCTGGTGTTCTAGAATTAAATGAAGTTGAAAGAGCCATAAATTTAAAAAAAAACGTAACGAACGGCTGGATATAGACCTAATTCACATTTCTGCAGTCATACAAAGTAGTGTCTAAATACGTAGGTAGTATTTATTGTATTTTGATTTTATACTAAGCCTAATTTTAGTGAAGAATTTACTCATGCATTGAAATTGTCACTTATTGTTAAAAATACTTACACAAGAATTTTATGTTCAGTTCACTCATTCATTGTAATTTCTTCAAAATCGTACAAACACACATGTGCGCGCACGCACACGCACGCACAAACATATGCGCATAAATACAGAAATACTGGTCCACTTTTCTTACTAAAACACCTGAATACCAAATTTATTCCTCTTTGCAGGCAATATGAAAGGTCAAAACAGTTGTCAGACTTTTAAAAATAAAATTATTCAGAAACAGTTAGCAAGAATTTAGTATTGTTAATAAATATAATAGAAAATAAAACATTATGACAAAGTGATAAGTCCACGCTAAGGAAAATGACAACCGCCACAGGGACTCAATACAAAATAAAACTGAGAGAATTCAGTAATCAGTAAATTGATACAGTCGATGTGAGCGGAGCCAAGCCACAATGTGTGGGATCGGATCGCGTGCTATCCTAAACGTTTGTTAGCGTTACCGACACCCACGGGAAAGTGCAGACAATAAACATTTGTAGTCGGCGTAACATTGTGAACCTACACGTAACGCACGTACGCTACTGCTGCCTTTTTGTGATGAAAAATTGATCCTTACACAGGACGTCACGAGATCACCTATGTGAAGTTCGTTTGAAATATATTAACTTATATAAGTCAGTAAGAACGACGACTCACCCAGTACAAAAATATACTCACTCAGTGTAGGATGTCATTTGTTCCATAGACGTCCAATACAATGGAACGAAACTCTTAAATGATATAATATAAGAAAAACTTACGTGTTATGTTGCGTCATCTGCTGTACCTTGTACATGATTGCGCCTTTGATTATGTGACACACAGTGTACACTAAAATAGCAACTATTAAAGATTTCTGCTGCTATTTATATAGTACATTCATGTAATTTACGTGAATTTACAAATATTTACTCTATACTCGCTATAAAAAATCTGTATACCAAATTAACGGTAACGTTTTTCTATAAAATATAATCTTTGGTTTACATTATTCTTGTTCATACCGGTAATTTAGAACGATGTGTAATCTGAAACGCCTAAATATTTTACATTTGCACGTTTGGTCACTTCTTATCCTAGAGTAGCTATGTTGTCAAGAAGAAGACTTTCTCCTTTCAGGTAGTTTTTCTATATGTTTTATGGTTCATAAAGAGAATAAAAGAAGTTTACTGCGCAGATTCATTTAATTTTATTGCTTCGTGGCACTGAGCGATGTAATGTACTATTGGGATTAACAGGGTGCTTTATGCATTTGGGTACTGCGAAAACATATAAGTATGTTCAACTAACGTTTTGTTCATCTGTTTTAAAGTGGTATTGCATTATTTGTTAATAAATGTAATCTCTGCATCGCGTGTAACTTGGACTACCAGTGAGAGTGTAATGTGAATCGGTCTCACGACATCTGACATTGCACGACAATATGATGTTATGGTGTAACTACCCTCGCTTCCACTAAGAAAATACAGTCTTTGGATATCTCTTTTTTCAAATCACTAAAGACATGTGCTCTGCTGTCTCGGCCAAACCTGACCCTAAACCCTAAAAAGTAGTTTTATGTATTAAAAAATACCCTATAACCCGTTTGAATACAAAAATCGACGTTTCCAAAGACATCGTATTACAAAGTTTCGTTTACAAAGACTTTCAAATGGAAATCTTTCAATGGTTCCAGTGAAAAAGATAAGCCCACTGCCTTCAACATTAGCAACTGGGCCCACAGAGCGGATTGTGTCTCGTGTTTTCTTGACTGGACCACAACACAAGGATTCTCCAAAGAGGCCAAAACCAAATCCGACGCCGAATCTACTGAATAATAAGTTGGATCGGCGTATTCTTTTGTATACATCGATGTAGTATTTGTCAATGCAGTAAACAGTGACAAGGAAGAGGCTAAAAACATATTAACTTCTATAAGAGATGTTCTATTACGATGACTAAATTCAGCGTAATGTTTACACAAAGTGGGCGCATGAAAACAATGACAAAATTAGTGATAATAATATTTATTAATGTGTGACAAATACAATGAAACATAAATATAATAATCTGCCACTATAATGATACACTGCGTGAATGAATAACTTAAAAGTTCGTTATAAATATTGTATTTACTTGTACCAGTCCAAATTACACGACTTCCCGGTACAAGCTACACCCCATCGGTACGAATTACTCAGAGAAATTTTAGTATAAAAATTAGTTTTAGCCAGTTTATAAAAAAGTTTTTTTCTTTAAAAGTTTATAACATAGAATAATAACTTTACCACATAACGTTTGTGGAATTTTAATTAGAACAAACGTTATTATGCCTGTTTAAATTTAAGTGCTCCAAATTATTAAATAGACAATTATTGAATATATTTTTCTTAGTTTTGCAAATACTGAAATGTAAAGTATCATTAGGAAAAGCTTTTTTTGTCTTGTGTATAACGCAGAAATAAGACATAGATAATAAACGTTATTAGAAAGTTCAGTTGCGTGGTTGTTGAACTGAACCATCTGTTATTATTATCTGCCAACCACACTAGTTCACTGACATTTTTACTTTGTTACCGACTCTCATCAAGTATCAATGTTTTAAAGTTCATTTTGTTTTACTGTGATGAAAAAAGTTTCCCTGTATAGCGTCCGTGTTGCGTATAATGTTTTAGTGTGTTCGTTGATCCCATCAGTGCACATTAGTAGTGCTGCCATTAATGTTAAGTACAGTATGTAGCTCATAGGTAATTAGTCTTTCTTAGCAATAAAATTACTCGTAGAAATTTTATTAGCCAATTTTAAGTAATCATTGTTTATTTACTGTCATTAATGTTAATGCATTTAATTCCGTGCCAATATTGTTTCTGGTTTCAACATGTGGTTTGTTTATAGATTTTTAATTCTTATGTAAAGTAGCGTTTAGCGTAAAGAACTTTGTTTACCGTCGACACCACTTATTGAAGATAAAGTTAGTGTATATAAAAATATTAATTGACAGTTATTCAAATAAAACAGAATAAACTCATAAACTCACATTATATACCCGGAAAACGAAATAGGATTTTATTTACTTCTGTCAGCAGCCAAAAAATTTCGATAATTTTTCAAGTCAGCAGTGATTGCTGTTTGAAATGTCACTATTGTGTTTTGTGTGCTAATAAATCAGCTAAAATGAAACACGAGTAACAGTAAATATGTTGTTCCTTTTAAATAATTAAGATACAAAATGTTTATCAAAACTAATTAACTAAGAAATTATAAAGAATTAAGAAGACTACATGATATTTACATACAGGATCTGTATAATGGTTCGTTGTTTATAAACTGTAGATACTAAAATTAAATTATTTTACTATTACAGTTCAATCTTTGGAACAAAAATTAAACGCTAAAATTGTTCTTTACTTTGTGCTTCCAATAAACGCTCTGAAACGAAGCCGGTGTGTAGACTTACGTAAATTTAAGGGTTACGTAAAAACCGCAAATGGGTTGTAATTTAATAGCGTAAATAAATTGTTAAGCATAAAATGCTTTTGTGATACGTTCATAAAGTTTATAAACAATATAAACCACATCATGAAAACAGTATACCGTCCACCAGCCCAGTGAACACCGTTACTACGTCACCTTGCTGATAGTGACGTCGATGCACATTCAACCCAAACCATATACCAGATATTCCATTTTCACGCTATATTATAAGCCAGCCTACTCTACACTTTGCTTGTTTCTCATTGTTTTTATATATTAAATTGATTTAATTTTTAAATTTTGTTACCCGTAAATATTACATTTTCTGTTTATCGTATCCAGGGAAAGTGCGTCCATTTTAGGTGTAGAGACAAGAATATGAATTATTTTGTGAATATGACAAGGCTTGTGAATTATTCCCCTGTCATGGGCCAAGTAATCTGGATATGAGCACAAATAGAATACAAGCTATTTATTATTCACACTGTCTGCATTTGTCGCAGTATTTATCAAAGAAAGAAAGAGATGCTCCTGTTTGTGCTTTATCAGTTTCTCTATTTCTTCATTTCACTCTCCCACTGAACGTCTCTTTATCTTACTTCTTTCTCATCTCACATGCACGATTATAACTGCATTTCTTTCGACTGATGAATCTCACTTATCTAATTTATACAAATTCTGAATAACTAGCGACTTCTTTCCTTTGTTCTGGTGTTTTTGAACTCTATTTTCATATTTTTGTGTTGTAATTATATTTCCATTCTAAACGCTTTTACTTTTCATAAGGTCAACGCGTATTCTCCCCTTATTTTTCATTTAATTTCACTTGTATATACTACATATTCTTGTTATTGTGATTACCTTTTTCTTATGTTGTCTTGTACTCATTCGACTTCATAAAGTTCTGTGTGTAAAGCGGTCTGTCTTGTCTCGGTCATTACGAGTCACTAACACATCTTGGTTATCTACAGATGGTAGTTACTATACAGATAGTCACATATTTACATATTATTGTATTACATAAATGACAAAGTTTGCTACTAGATGTTAGATTAATTAGGGCTGCTTCTGACTAATTTCTTGTAAAAGGCATCTTTAGACTCAAGTAAGTAGCATTAAATACAGTTGTATACAGTTATTATAAACTGAAAGATATAATACAGAAAAATTTCAAATCTGTACAGTTCTGACGAATTTTTAGGTGAACTGCAGAAAATATAGACGAGTTGAATATAAATTATCGTGGTAATTGTGAGCCTGTATTGAAGGAAAATAAAGACGTTTAAAGTGAAACAGCTACAAAGATGGTAGGCAAGCAGAACGGACTGGAATGGATACAACAAAGACCGAATAATGGATGAAACTATAAGGACGTAGAGGAAAAAATGAAATGAAAAGGAAAATACTTGCAGCGCTCTCAGTAGATCAAAAAAGATTTCAGGAAAAATATGAAATGAAGGAGTAAGCAGAAAACACAAATGCAAGGCTGACAAAAGGCAAAATATAGAGCAAGTGATAAAGACTGCTGAGGAAAGTGCTTTATAGAGTGATGTGGGAAATATATGATACAAATAATGCACGCCAAAAACAATAAAATGATAATATATTACACCGTAAGTAAGACACAGTGAAATAAATGGATAGAATACTTCAGTGAAATCTACAATGTAAGGGCCCAAAAATGACGAAGTACAGAAAGTAGAACACGTGTGGAGCTAAGAATTATGTATGAATTACGTAGATATAAATAAGGAAGAGACCAGAGATGCCATTAGACAATTTAATAATGGAAAGGATAGGGAATGATAATATACCGTGTCAGAGCTTTGCCAAGTATACTCTAGAAACGTCCATAGAGGTACTATTAAGTTAAAAAATAAAATTTGACAATTTGAAGAAATTACGGAAGACTGAAGAGAAGGATTTATAACTGAGATACCAATGAAGGGTCACAAAACAAAATGTAACAGTTGGACAAGCATAATTGTGTTGAGTACAGCTAATAAAATTCTGGCAATAGTAATATTAGAAAGGATGAAGGCAGCCATTGCTAGAAATTTGAGACCAAATCAAAACGAGGTCGTGTACTGACTATTTCGGTAAACTAAGAATAATTATTGACAATTCCTTGAGCAGAACAGTAAAATTTATCTCAACATCAACTATTTCGAAGAACATGAATTCGACAGTATCAGCAGGAAGAAATGTGGATTATCTTAAAGGATTTTGGCATTTCGGTAAAATAAATTAGCATAGTTAAACAACTAGATAAAATCCCAGGAGTAAAAATTGTTCATAATGGCAAGACCTCGGAGCCTATACAAAGGGAAGTAAAACATGGATGTATACTATCACATACTATCTTTTGCTGAAGGATTTAGTAATGAGAAGGACAACTGGCGAAAAATGGGATTCCAATGGAACCTTTTCCTACAATTGGAAAACTTACACTTTGTTGCCTACATCGGTCCCATATCAGAAGGTAGACAAAATCTACAACAAAAAACAAGCAATGTCGCTCTAAAATCAACAATGGGTCTGAATATTAACAAAAATAAACCTATGGTTATGAAAATAAATCTAACACATACAGAAAATATCTCACTGCAGAATGCAGCAATGAAATGTTGTCCAATGATATAGAACGTCATGACATTTCTAGTAATGTAGAAACGTTCTGTTATCTGTGAGGTATTGTTAATAGAAAGAAGGAGCGGATGAATATGTTGTAACAATAATAATAAGAAAGCACAAAACGTGTTTTATACATTAAATAAAATGTGGATTCTATCTATAAAATCAAATTTATATATTTTGTAAGTGCAGTTTACTGCCTGTGATACTGTATGAAGCTGAACGTGGAAGGTTACAAGAAATATAGAACATAAAGTACAAATATTTGTCAAGAAATTCTTTAAAAATTTTTTTTTAATCTGTGGCCAGGAAGAATATCAATGAAGAATATAGGAGGAGAGCAAATCACGAGCCAATCCGTAAAAAAAATTAGATAAAACGGAGACGGAATTGCCATACACTTAGAAAGTAGAAAAAGGCATAATAAGCGCTTGATGGAACAGCTGGAAAATGAAAAAGGGAAGATCAAATCATACATGACGAAGAAGTGTGTTGGAGAAAATAAAGCAGAGTAGTAGGATTGATAGCAGATCAAGGGTGGGACTGAAAATCGAGTTAGCTGTATGAAATCGTGGTAGCCCTATCTCCCAGTGGAAAAGAAGAAGATGGTTAAGTAGGCCTATACAATCCGTACAATTTACATAATTATCTAACATGTAATTGAACGTGTGTACTTTAGTGTTATTAAGAATGAAAGTACTGTATGATTGCTATGGCCGGTATGGGCACAGAACTGGAAAGTGCTGTTATCTGTTGAAATACAATGAAGGCTTCCTGTGTCTTAGTGTATACAAGACTGGTATATATGAATATCTGGAAGATTAATTCCTATCAAACGTTTACTGACGTGTTATCTATCTAATACAAAGTTAAATATTAGTTATCTTTAGTTTAACTAAGATACTTTAGTTTCCAGGTAAATAATTAAATTAAACAACGAGAATGACAACACGTCAGTTTATGGAATAACGAAATAAAAGTCTCAATAAAGTCAAGGTAGGAATTCTCAGGAGCTTGTTAAAGAACTATTATAATTGAAATTATTGGAAATACGTATATTAATACTTATAATTATACTTATGAAAACGTAGTATTCAGCACTACATTATTATTGAGTATTCACAATGATCACAATAACAATTAACTTGTTATAGTTAGTATAATTGTTATAACTGTAACTTGTAATAATTAACTTGATACGGATTTAATCTATGAAAGCTGTACATGACAAAATAAAGTAATTTCCAGAAGTAGTTAATTAACTATTAATCAGATAACTGTGTAATATTGTAGCTGCAAGAAACTCTGAAATAAAAGTTCCAATACAGCATGATACTTTTTCTTATACAATGTGTTGTGTTTCGTTAAAATAAAATCTTGTCACACACACACTAGTTTTTTTAAGTAACTTACAGACCATGGCAAAAATATTTCTGTAGCTTCTTAGATAACATCTACATATCTTTCTTAATAGGCGGCTTTAATTACTTTACAAAATTATTTACAAACTGTAACGCATATATAGGATTATGTTACCTATTAGAGATATAATCCGTAGAGCCACCTAACCTAAACGAGTTTCTCACTCAGATAAATTACTAAGAAACGCTTGACGTAAACACGGCTATTTGTAACCAGGGTGAAAGCTTAATTCCTTAATTCTTTCTGAAACATTTCATTTGTGGCTGGAATTCTTAAAGCCATGGAACAGGAATTGTAGAACATTAACGCATTAACGTCCACACACATATAATTTCATTGTATTTGAATTAAATATTTAGATTTCAATTTAGTGAGACGGGTAAGCATAGAAGAAACATACCCCGTTTGTGGAGACGAAATCGATCTACATGTTATATGTAGTGATATAGTAAATACAACACTCACGACCAAAGATATCTGTGAGTTTGTGTAGTTAACTAGGGGACGACAGATAGGATAGGTAGAAAGATAGGAAGATAGATGGTAAGAAAGAGAGCGATACATAGAGAGAGAACGAGAAAGAAAGAGAGAGGCTCATGCACGTGCTCTAACAAAATTAGATTAATTTTAGTAAGAGACTTTTAATTACTTACCAGACACCTAAAATACTAAGTAAATTATATGACAACATATAAACTAAATTAATTAATTTTTTTTAACTTTGTTATTTACCTTTTTATTATTTTTAATATGTATGTCATTTTCATCATTTGTTATATACATAATTTTTCTTTTATTTTCTACTGTACACAAATTTAAACTACAAAAAATCATTTAGTTATATTGATTATTAACATGCATGTATAACAGTTTTTATTATAAGCGCAAATCCTGAATGAAAATATTTTCAAAGTTGGCTGCGTTGATTAATAAATAAATATTAAGGTATACAAGCAAAATAAAGTTGTTACAATAAATTTCATAAAAATTTTTTATACTAATTAAACGAAAAAATTAACATAATAATAATAATTATTATTAGATTTATTTAAAATTTCACCTAATCTAACCATTTTATTACAAAATTATTTTTGTAACTTTGTTTAAAAGCAATAGAGAACTGGAAGAGTATAAACTCATAATCTGAAAGGTAACAAATCGGTTTTATGCAGTTATCTCCTCCGATAATTGAATTAAAGATTTTAGCCGTGAAAAATTAATTTTGTCAACATGTTTAACGTTTCCTTGTCAATGTTAAGATACAGTCAACATTTTCGTCCCTTAATTGAGAACTTGATTTTTTGGTTTTGGGATTAATATCTAGTTAAAGTAACGCAGATAATCCTATTAGGATGACGAGGATGACACTGATCCTCGACATCGTAATAGGCCTACAATATACCTCATCCTCACGTTTTCTCTGTCCTTCTCTCTTTCTCTCTCCCTCTCCTTAGTTCATCTTATTACCTTCCCTCTTGATCTTTTTTTTAAAAAAGCCTCTTAATCTCTCTCTTCGTATTTCTCTCTTTTCTCCTCCCCCTGTTTCTAGCCTCTATCATTTCTTTGTGTTACCGTATAAGTTGACGTGGAACGCCCGGTGCGTAAAATGGGAGTAACTATTTTAATTTTCGTAGATTATATCCTATTCCTCTGAGAATGTAAAGAATATAAACTATTTATTACAGACGTAAACTTCAATATCCAGTATCCAACATATTTATTATTGCTTTCTTGATTTTCAGTACCTACCATTTCACTTTTATCGGAAAGCCATTAAATGAACATTAGTTTACAATTTTCTTATATTCCATATCATATGCTCTGTGAGTCATAGTTAAAATAATTAAAAAATATATGACGAATAATGCAAACGTTCTTCAAGGCATGTAGTTAGATGATAGGAATGATTTCATAAAACAGGTTTTGTAAAACAACACAATTAGTTATGTTTTTCAATAAAAATATTGAACGCTTAATACGTTAAGTATAGGCCTATATATATGTATAGTTGTAACATACATTTGTATGCAGAACAGTATGTAATAGGCCTAAGTTGAATAATGTGTCGACAATTCACCTCGGCTTCAGGGTTGTTGTACACTTCAAACGAACAGATATAATTTTCAGCGTACAACTGTAAGTATGTAAATAATACTTTATATTATTACACGTGAGAACGCGGCGGCGATTTATTGGAAAACAATTACCGTACGTCTTTGTTTGCAAATGAGATGATTATGTATTCTGGATAACGTCCAATCGTTGCGTTTGACAGCTGTACACTTACATCACAGAGAACGTGGGTACTCCGCTCCGGCTCCGCCACAACACATAAATAGACCGTTATACATTTTTATGTTTTATCGATTCAGCTTCACTTAACCGGTCTTATTTGAAAATAAGTAAGTCTCGTTCCTTTCACTCTCTTAACTGTCGGCACTTTGTTTATCTCTGTGCTACCAATTCATCTTTCCTCGTTCTATCTTCTTACCTACATGTTTGTTTTCTTTCTTCTGTCGTCTTTCATTTGTTTACGTAATCTCTGTATATACACGCAATGGAATATTCCTCTTTTCATCTATCAAATGTAACTTGATTTGAACTCTATGGTCATTGTATTACGCATAATTTCTAAATCTTTCTTAGATCCTGCATGTTTTATTGCTATTTTGCTCTTTGTAATTTTGCATACTAACGTATTTTATAGTGTATGTTTTATGTACACTGCACGTTTTTTGAATTATTTATTTCTTCTTACACATGATTTTAAACGTAGCACAATTCTCTCCTATGAAGATCTCGTCATCACTTTTCAAGTTTTCTTTACGTTTTAACATTAAAAATTTAAATACGTCTTCTAAATAGATACTTCGGAATTCAAGAATTGACACAAATAACTAAAAGTAAAAAAATATGAAATCATGTACAGTAACCACACTCGTATGGACTGCGTAAATAAAGCCAGAGTTCTGTGAAGCTCGTATGCGGAATACACATCCGGCGTCTAGTGGTCGACAGCATAACCACAATAAAACCAGCGTTCTGTGAAGCTCGTATGCGGAATACACATCCGGCGTCTAGTGGTCGACAGCATAACCACAAGAAGAGCCAGAGTTCTGTGAAGCTCGTATGCGGAATACACATCCGGAGTCTAGTGGTCGACAGCATAACCACAAGAAGAGCCAGAGTTCTGTGAAGCTCGTATGCGGAATACACATCCGGCGTCTAGTGGTCGACAGCATAACCACAAGAAGAGCCACAATCCGCTGCACACGGCCAACCAGTAAACCACACCCTCTCTACTACAGGAAAATGTTGAAGCCAGCAATAAAGGAAAAATAAATAATAAAATAAAAATTCATAATCAAAACAAATGGCCTGGTGTCACTATTATTATAAGCTTTGGAAATCTCGAATTCTTCGAGAGCGTTCGTATACTGTCCCTTATTGCAAATATGGAGGGGGACTAAGTTAGTCTTAAAATCAGTATAGCCGTGATTTTCATTGACAAGATGCTTAGCAAAACTAGATTTCATGTTTTCAAGGGCACGATGACTTGGGTGGCCTATGTTCAACGAACCTTTTTAAAAAACCACGGCCGGTCTGTCCCACATAAAACGCGTCGCAATCATCGCATATCAATTTGTATACCCCCGTTTTCTTCTCGAGGGCTGTAGGTTCATGAACGCGCAAGATATTTAAAATGTTATGAACGTTTGTTCTGAATGATCAACTAAACTTCAAGTCGAATGCTTTATATGATACCGCACTGCGACATCTTTCGAGCGATGAGTGATTTTACTTAGTGCGCGTTCAGCTGGCGTGAGGTGTGAACCTTGGAGCCTATACGTGCGCCTAATGTTGTGGTTTTCATTAATTTATTCAATGTGTGTTTTGGATTTTGATATTTTGTAATGATCGACGATTCATCCTCTATTGGGGTTTGAAGAGTATGTTTTTTACTCCTGATGATGGGACAAGCTGTCCCGAAACATGTTGAGTCTAATATAACATCGCAAATATAAGAATTAAGCCTCTGACGGTCAGTAACGTTGTTTATTTGATTGTCATACAAGTGGCTTGGTACTATAAACAAACTTAATATTAACGTGAAGTGAACTTTTAACATACACACGATGATTTAAAATAAGGTGAGTAGCACAGTAGATGTAGTATAAAAGAGAATTGTAGTAAAAGTCTTTCTCGTGTAGTAGATTAGCGAAATCGAATTTGTGACCAAATGGCGGGCAAATTGATTGTCAGAGGCAACACGACCTAGACGCATCATAGCCTTTGGTTTTGGCGACTCAGTAAAGTATTACAAATACTATCCGTAAAAATTAACAACATACCTTGTAATAAAAATAAAAGTCACAGGATTCCCAATGATAATGACACTCTACATAGAAAGACGGTAAAAAACAACAAAGAAAATTAGGGTAGCAGAATACAGAGTACAGAATACTCAGTTAAAACTTTATTACCGTTCTCATGAAAACAAAGAAATTAATTAAGACGAAATAATGGTCAGCAACAATTTGAGGCTAGGTTGTTTGAGGAAGAGGTAAGGTTAGTGCTCCTCAACAACAGTTTGAATTCTTGCTATTTTAAATCATATTGCAAGTCAACATAATACAGTGTGGTGTACGGGAGACGGAACATAACTAGAGTTGACCTAACAAGAATACTTGTAAAAGTAAGTACCTTGATTTAATTTAAAATAATTGTTTTTCTGCTGTCTTCTATTGTACAGCAAATTACACTCAGTAAATTATGAAATATGAAACACGAATACAATAACATTCATGTCATGTCAGAATACGCGTGTGTGTGTGTGTAAATTGTTTTACAGACAAGTGTTAACAATATTTTTATAACTAAATGTTCCTACAATTGAAATATGTGTACCCACCAACTACCTCTTCTACCACGTGGTTATTTTTTTCTAATAAAATTTATTTTTTTGTAACTTCAAACATAGAATAAAAAGTACGAAATTAAATTGTATCGGCAAAATTCCTTACTTACTAAATTCCTGAAATAATTATTTGTGTCACAGACGATGAATTTGCTGTTATAAGTTAAATACACGGTTACAGATACATCGAGTTAATAGGGCAGCGATATCCTATAATAAGTATGCATCTAGATTGCGTAGAATACACTCACATGCAACAATTGTTTTGGACAACGATAGTTTCAATAAACACCGTGTACACGGTATACATCAACCTTGGAACACGAGGTTAGACGCCTTAAAAGCGGTAAAAAATTTGTTTTTATGTCTAGCGGAAACAAAGGGTACTTTGTCATCTGTATGACGGTTTCACTATCGGATAACTCAGTCTCGAGATGTTCCATTACAAGTCATTCAATTTCACTCCATGTCGACCGAAACTTTTCTGTTCCACTTAATTTCCCCAGACACTACAGTTCCGTAGTATACCAATTTATCATACCCTCTACACAACAATTATCTAATATAAAGTTTTGTCGCAATGGCAATTTAAGAAATATAAAACTGTGTATTTTATGGCAAACTACGTGGTTCGGATATAGTAACTGAATATACACTTTCACACAATATCTCATGTACAAAACATGGACAGTGACTTATTTTCCTAACGCTAACTCCATGTGATACAGGCAACAGAGTGTGTAATGGTAATTGTAGGCAACTGATTTCTACTTAACGTATAATGCTTAAACATTTATAAGTAGGATTGGTAAATGGCACTCAAGGAACTGTTCACATAGCGAAATAAGAAACATTTGTGGCCGTTAGTGATTATGGTTTATTGATAGTCTGCAACAAAGCTTAATTGTTTTATGTACAGATTAAAAATAATGTTAAATGTTACAGTTTTACGACATAGGGTTTTGATACTTAAGTTACAGGAGGCTAAGTAATGTACATAAATATTAGGTACAGTCAAAACATAAGTGATCTTAAAAAACTGTATTAAACGGAAGTACAGACATAGTAGTTTAAAAATAATAATTTTTGATGATAGTATACAAAGAACAGGGAGTAACGAATGACAGCGAACCTTTTAGGAATGACACTTATTTGAAAACAAAAAAAAAATTATAAGATCAAGTACATAATTATGTAGCAAAGGAAATGTTTACATTGAGTGTACTATATACACTGTGTAGTATGGACTATGTAGTATATTTAGGGTAGGAATCATGATGAGAGCAGTAGCGTAGCAGAAATGTATGCCTGTACGCCCGGCATTCCTTGCTTTAAGTGTCGTAAGGTTAAATAAATATATGATTAAAATAAATATATTGTAATATTAATAGCATATTGTCAATATCATAATTATTCATATTGCTGAATATGAATATACTCATCAGTAATACAAATATTACCTTTTTAATATACGAAATAGAAAATAATGTGTATTCTCCTTTCTCCCGTAGTGGTCTCTAGCCGCTCCGTACGCTAGACCAGCTTGGCGTATACAGTGGACGCCATTATACAGTGGGGAATTGTGTGAAGCGTTTGCGCTAAAACGGTCTTTTCTGTGCTGAGTTCTTATGACTTCGGTTTCAGCATAGAGCCGGCAAATGCTGCGTTTCCTTGCTCTTGTTGCTAAGTATTACTGTGCAGACTGATTACGCAGATTCATCAGCTTGTCCAGAGTGTGACAGTTATTAAATATTTTGTCAAATTATATCAAATTCTTAAAAAGGTAATTGTTGGTAAGGATTCTCTGCGAAAAACGGAGTTAGTAAACTCCACGATAACACAGAAGAGACACTTATATAACCAAGTATGTGTGTGTTTACGCAATTGAAGCTTGTATCGAGCCTCTCGTTAATATTCTGCAATCATCAGCAGTGTTTATATCAACTTGTCAGTAGTAAATTCGGGTAGGCATATTTCCATCAAAACATAGCAACATGATAAAAATAAATCTTGCAACTCAGTAAAATTGACGTGTTGCACTAAAATAAAAGACAGTTTAAGACTACTGACATTGAAGTAATAAATACATCGTTCAAATAAAATCTACACTTGAAGACATTCTGCATTTTAGATTTCGTGTAATTAGACAAAAGAAGTCAAATTTAAGGACTATAGCAAAGTATTTCCCCAGGACTTTATCAGTTTTTGTTAGTGCTAAATGAATTTCACAATGCATATAATGATGGATTAAAATATTTAAGTCGTTATAATTAAATCCTTAACTCAAGTCCTGTGCTAAAATATTTCACAGTGGCTGGTAATATCTGTCATTTATCATTACTAAACTATTGCGCTCTCAAGATCTACAAATATAGCAGACAGTGAAAGAAAAAAGTCTACCTTGAAGAAGATAGAAAATAACCTCAGAATACCATGAACAAAGATTGTCTGTCTGCATTACATGTGTCAATTGAATAGGAACGTCTGGGTAAACTTCCGCCATATCAAGGCTTCACTAAAAAGGTGGTAAAAGTTTTTGCCGTGAAGAAGAAAAGACGATTGGAGTTGGTCATGTAAAATTACTCCTAAACTGTTTCTGGTATGTTTTTCTTTCCTGTTTTAAAATCATTATATTTGTTGCAACTAATGAACACGTACGTATGACTACACTACTTCATGATCTGCTTCTATTTACACCTGAGCCTTCTTTCGTATGACCTAAAAATCTTTGACTTCCTATTACAGATGTTTAAGCTACACCACTGGTGAAGAAATAGGGATGAAAGGAGGACAACACAGAAAATTAAAACATGTAACCAAGTTTTATAAAGATAATTTACTTTCCTACAAATATATCCTACTATTTCCGATGTCAAAGGCTCCAGATATTTCGACTACGACTTTCGCAGTCTCAAGATGATTGATGACTACTAACTATACGAAACACAGGGCGTTGGCAACACTACTACGCCCACAGACGTAGGTGTCGTCGATAATTTCCCATGCGTCAAATTTCGAATTGATTAGAAAGGGCTTTTTTTTAATACGGAGTATTAATCATTGAAGTATATGTACTCAGATTTCCATAAATATAATTTAAGGGAAACTTATTTGGGTACTTATTTACGAGCTCAAAACTATTAAAAATATTAATTGTAAAATAATATGGGACGATAAACATAGGCTTCGCCGGAGGGAGGAAATGTGTTCAACTATACAGCAATTCATGTATTGTTTGCACGATGAGTTCTCATGAGCTGATTGGTTTCTCCCGTCGTATGCAGCAAGACGCTTTACTTTCCTACATATCTACCCTACTATTTCCGATGTCAAAAGACTCCAGATATTTGACTACGACTTAAGGAGCTTCAAGCTATGATGACTGATAATGACTATCGTGTATCTTACTGTCGTCAATATACATAGGGAATGTTGGTAACATTAATTACATACTGATATTTGTTTACCTTATGTAAACAAAAAACTATTGGTTGAGTTCACTGATATATATTATCTTATTTACACAGCTTTTTCAGCGTATCAACTACTTAATTTTTGTAATCACATTATGTTTAATTATTAATGAACGTTTATGTGCATACATTTACCGATAAATAAACTACAGGAACAGCTAATTAACTGTGTGAGGAAAACACCCTCAGGTGGTTTTAACGATTTGTAAACACTGATCTTTTTTTCATGATTAAATTATAACGAATATGTCCACACGAGTTTGGTTATTTACTACAGCACATCGTTAGATTCTATTTTATGGCATTATGAATTTTAAAATCTGTATATAGCACTTGTCACACTATCTTACTATTGTATAATTATTTCAAACACTTTTTGCTACAGTCTATTTCTTGATGTATATAATATATTTAATATTTATAATATCTTTACCTCAAGATGTTTTTCCTTAATTGGAACGTGTTTCGGGAGCTTAGTGTTCTCATCCACAGCATTCTTAATTTTGAATCTTGTGGAGTACTTGTGTGTTGGTTGGTTGTTATTATGGTTTCCTGTTGGTTTTTGATATTTTAAATTTGTATTATTGTGTCTGATTGAGGTGTATATATTAGTATTTTGTGTATTTTTGATGTTGAGTGCTTTGAAAATTGTATCATGTTTTGTACTGATTAGTATTTGTTCAGGTATTAGTTTCTTTTGTGTTTTGTGTTTGTATATTTGTAAATTTTTCCAAATGTTCATTATGCCTTTGTGTTGTATGTGTATATTTGTAAAGTTATTATAAATATTAAATATATTATATACATCAAGAAACAGACTGTGCCAAAAAGTGTTTGAATACCACATACCACACAAAGGCACCATAATTAACATTTGGGAAAATTTACAAATATACAAACACAAAACACAAAAGAAACTAATACCTGAAAAAATACAAATCAATACAAAACACGACACAATTTTTAAAGCACTCAACATCGAAAATTCATAAAATACTAATATATACACCACAGTCACACACAATAATACCAATTTAAAATACCAAAAGCCAACAGAAAACCATTACAACAATCAACCGACAGACAAGTACTCCACAATATTCAAAATTAAGAAGGCTGAAGATGGGAACACTAAGCGTCCCAAAACATGTTCCAATTAAGGGAAAAACATCTTGAGGTAAAGATATTATAAATATTAAATGTATAATTATTATATTACGAAATTAATTCCAGCGCCTTGTGAGCCCGTATTTGAGTTTGACAGTGATCCTGTTAGAGCACAGAAAACTGCTTTACTAATTAGGCTACATTGTAATATACGTTTATAAACTTAGTCCGTTTACACACTACGGTTTAGTATCTTCGTGTTTACATATTTACACGTTACATGTATTTCTCAACAATACTGAGATGTTGATTGTTTGTAGCGGTATTTAAACTGTACATTTGACTAATTAGACTTCGTAAGATTCGGAGGCCTCCCATCGAGACGCTCTCCCGTAAAATCCATTGTTCCAACGATACGTGAATTTTATTACATCGGTTAACTTACCACACTATGTGCTCAGTGCCATACATGAATTGCTGTATAGTTGAACACATTTCCTCCCTCCGGCGAAGCCTAAGTTTATCGTCCCATATTATTTTACGATTAATATTTTTAATAGTTTTGACACTCGCAAATGGTAGAAAACACTCTCTTATTCAAACCCCACTAACTCTCAGCTGTACTTATTCATACGTTTGTATATGATTTCGTGAGTACACAGATGTTTATAAATGTTTACGCAATGTTTGTATATACTAAGAGGTTTATATGCGTTTGAGTTTATGTTTATGAAATATGTATGTAATACTTCTCATACAGGCACGTCTGGAACTACGAATAGAATTTTTCACACGCGTAAACTCGAGTCGACGTAACAAGAAAGAAAGTGTTTTGTGTGTGTGTGTGTGTGTGTGTGTGTGTGTGCGCGCGCGCGCGCGCGGGCGCGTGAGAGTTTGCGTGCATGTGTATGAGTGAACGATAGAAAAGATAGATAGTGCGGGGGGGTAGAGAGAGAGAGAGAGAGAGAGAGAGAGAGAGAGAGAGAGAGAGAGAGAGAGAGAGAGAGTGAGAGAGAGATGGAATGAGAAAGACAGCGAACAGAGAGACAGGGCGCGTTGTATGAGTATGTGTCAGTGTTATATTGAGAATCTAATTTTGAAAACTCATTTAACAGAGAAATTGAATGGTACGTGTGACGATACCATTAATCATGGGCCCGTAATGATTCGTTGCGTAATATTGGAGATTAATAACCGCCGGTTCTAAGTTTTCGTTATGAAGTTGCGTCGCATTAATTAACCACCACTAACGAAGCTGTTCGATACCTTACACCTGTATTCTTTATACATTTTCAGTCTGTTGTAATAAAAACAGGATTAACGTATTACCGGTATGTGTGTACTGTCCACTGCCTTCGACAAAAAAGATGCAGGGATTGTGGGGCGTGAACCGTGCGCGTAAAGCTTCAAATATTAGTTCTAAATCCATGAACTGTTAACATCGCTGCTAGAGATAACAGTTCTGAATGAGCGGTGGTACTCGATTTAATCAATTTAAATTCCAGTACAGACACGCTGATAAATATTAATCTGCTTCCTCTACTATACTAGAAAAAACAAATGATACTAGAAATTGGATAATGAACACATTTACTAACTTTCGGTATTTGTATCTGGCGATATTTCAGTACCTTAAACCTTAAACAGGTTTTATGGTACCTTAAAACGCCTTAAACAGGCGATATTTCAGTGTACCTTAAACATATCTGTATTAACACTTCAGTAAAAAACTGGAATTATATCTGAAGTACGAAAGTACGTTTGATATTCTAATAATCGTACGATTTGTAATAATAGGTCTCTGAGGCCTTAATAAACTAAGAGGACTTTAATACCGTACAGAATAGGCCAACGGTTTTCAATCCAGGAAAAGTTTATTGACCTGAAAATTATATGTACCATCTACAACTTTACACAGCGGGCAAAAAAATTGTATATTCATTTCAACCAAAATAACTACAAAAATATATAATTCATTTCGTGAAATAAAAAAAATGTTAAATACCCACCTCTTCAGCTAACACTTTACATTAAGTTTTTTAACATTCTGACAATTACAACAGCGTCTGATGTTCTCTGTTAACAGCCGCACATAATGCCGTACGATGTCCAAACATAATTATAAAACAAAATCCAATTAGCGCAGTTTACAGAATTCGAGACAAATCTGCCACACGACTTTGGCATTGAGCAACAGAAACCTGTCATGGGTTAGTTTAGCAAAAACGATTCACATTAAGGTGAATTTGCTTGTACACTAATTAGTCACACTAATCTGTTACACATGTTATCTCTGTTATCATTATGAAACAACAACACATTATAAACAGAAAAGGAACACAACAAATAAACAACTATATTATCGTACGAGTTGCGATGACCTCGTTTTAAGAGACGTGATATGACTGGTCACCCAGGCACCTGTAAAGACTGAACGCTGATATTTTTGTCAGAACGAAATATCGTAAATTAAGACGTTATAATTTTAGTTCGAATTGCAAACATCCAACAGGCTGCCAACGGTAATCGCGCAAACTTTATTTCTGTAAAACATTCATCCACTCATATATTCCTGTGTACTTACATGGTATAAAATATTGTTGCAAAATTAAATTGTGACAGTCCGTTGTAAATGAAACACCATGGATACAACACATTTATTTAATGAAACTACATAGTTCGAGAGTGTAGATAAAAGTGATGAAAATAATGTGATAAGAAAGGAAAGAAAAATTATCGAAAATGACTTTTGATAACGATTGTTACATTTTATTCATGAGGTCAGACTTTATTTGATGAAGTATCTCTTAGGACTTCTTGTTTACATTGGAAGTAAAACATTACCTTCTAGTTGAAGGTGAACTTACATCCCAATGGATTCCCTTCACTAGATCATTTAATAGCAAATATTTACGGAAAAGTTTGATTAAAATTTTATTTTACACAGGAGGTAACGATTTTTCTTCCATATTTCACGTAACATGTTTCTCACTACTATATGTCCAATACCTTATTCACTTTTCCTTGTCATTCAGCTGTTTCTTGTTATGAGGTCACATGGCAAAGGTTCGTGATACACTACACAGTTTCCTTTAGATTCCGCATAAGTATGCATTCTCATTTTCTAGTGATTAAAATTAACGAGTAACTTTATTTCCGTTTACAACACCTCAATACGTAGAATGCTTCACATTGAAGATTGATATATGTTCAATGAAGGGCTCGTCGAAAAGAAAGAAAGAGGACATAAATTAATGTAACAGCACACCAAGAAGTTCCCTTTATATTTCTGTATTATGTGGGAAACTACTGTTTTCATAAAAGTACATGATAACATAAAAACTCTCTATTGTATTACATGTGCAAACTTTTTGGGAAATGCTTTTTGAATAGAATATCATAATTAAGAGAAACATTTCAAGTGAATACAGTTACACAAGTGTAGATTAAGTCAGCAGAATATTTCTCGGCGTAACTGTCCTGAAGGTATACTAGGCATATATGGAAGGGGAACAAAAACCAAACAAACTTTATTTCTATGTGTTGCGAAATATACAAAGACAAAAGTTAGTATATAAACCGCAGACTTAGAATACAAGTAATTTTTTTAACCAAAGATGAAATTAAAATAAATCCAAATCGCAGTGCTGTAATCCAAATAACGTGCTGTAATATGCGCACACATATAAAATATGTAAGCGCGCAGATGTTTAAAAATAAACGCAATTCTGAAAACTAAATACTGATTAGTTGAAGATTATGCGTATAACAATTTGTTGTTTAGTCTCAGATTATTACTTATTAATAGATAATGGAAGTTGTAACCTTGTCTTGGTATCACTTATGGAATCTTGTTATCAACTTTAGTGGTTATATTACTAAACTGCTTTGTTTGACCTTATCTTTTGTTCGTTATCCCCTTGCCTTTATCCATTCAATGGTGGGAATAATAAGAGATCTTTGCAGTTTGCAGAGGTTGGGTTATTATTCCCAACAACCGTCGTTTCTGTATAGCCTTCTATTTCTGCACTCATGAATTGGTTGACATTATTATATGATATTTGATGTCTGATTTCTGATACCATTAACCCATATAATCATTTTTGTTTCTTTTTATTCTGCTTGTCGGAAGACGAATCATAAGCGATTATTGATTGTAGACTTGTAAAAAAGTTCAATTAAACGTCGGTTAGACGAACCTAAACTGTCGACATATTTCTAGCACAGGAAGAAATATAATAATTATGCGCTTGAGAATCACATTAAAGGCAATTCACAATGTAGATAGCCTACTATAAAATTAGCAATCGAGTTCCGTAGAGACAGAAGATTTTTGTTAGGTTTTTCACAAAAATTCCTGGTCATTCTACTCTTTTGTAAGGATAAGATTGAGTACTTTAAAGCAAACCCAAATTGACAACTATTTCAAATAGATATTTGTAAGCAGTATGTTACCCACAGTAGGTTTTTTGAATGTATAGGGTTTTCCTCCATGCAATATAATTTGGGTAACAGTAACAATGCATTTTTTGACACAATAATGTGTAATAAAATTTTTACAGTTTTGTATTAAGTAGGGATCATTTTGAAAAATATCTCATGAAATTTTGAATACGACTGTTTAATTGTTCGGAAAATCTACTTATCCGGAAAAACGTTGACATTGATTATTATAACTGACGCGATATTCTTAAATGAAACACAATTAAATCAAACAAAGAAACAAGGAAAATTCCCTGGACAGGATTTTTACAGAATTAATCAAATGAGCCGTATATATCACAAATTATACAAGAGCAACTTAGCATGTAAGAGAATTTGCAAAAAACAAATAAATTTACAATAGACGATAGAAATCAAACAAATTCGAAATACAATGTTAAGTCTAAAATATTATATTGCATCGAAAACAGTGAATCGTTGCAAGAAATTACTTTCAGAAATGCTATACGATTTGACAAAATATGTTATTTCCAGTATCTAAGTGTTTTGACATCATCCGCTAAAGGAGGTATATAATGTTGTATTAAGTAGAAGGTAACTCGATTGGTTAACTTCAGATCCTTGAAGATTCTTGAAGGGCTTCCTAAGAAAACTGAACCACTACAGAATACTATTTTTATAAAGACAATTTGTTCCTCAGAATATTATTAAACCCCTATTGCAAGTACGTACCAATTGACGTTTGTAAAAGCTACCGATTTCTAATTAAAACGACACCATTCTGCATTAGAACGAAAAGAAAATCACAGAATATAATTAAACAATTTACTAATTTAAATAATAATATTGGAAATTAATTTAAATGAAGTAAAATATCTGTAAGTTACACTGCAACATATAATGTCTAACAGTAATTACAATAAACAGACAAAAAATGTGTGCAGTAATGCAATAACAGCAATGAGCAGATGAAGCGAATGCCGAAACACATTATCCCGATTCCCTTTTCGCCTGATTTAGTATACCAACACTTTTGCCCCAAAAAAAGTAAATGAATTTAATAAGTAAATAGTACATATAACAAAAAAGTACTAATATAACTAGTACAAAAGAAATAAAGCTTTATTAAAAATCAAGGAAACGAAGATTTGTCAGACACATAAGAAACCATGTTGGCACGACATAAAAAGATTCACCATACAGCTGATTCTGTATTTGCGACCCACCGTTCCGTATTTGAAAGTGGACTCATTCATGCGGAAACTGTTTACTTCGCAAATGCTGTTATCTCTTAAAACACCTAAATATCAGATGAGATATAACACGCTTCGATAATCACTGAATTTTACAACAAAATATTCTCGCACGTAATTAAACAAATAGGACTACGTGTAAACGTATTACCTTCGCGTACCCTACCCCTCCTAACCCCCCACACACACACACACACGCGCACACACACACACACACAAAATATAAATCGAAAAATCTCAGCTAAAGGAATTACATTTAGTCGTACTTAAATTAAATTTTAATAATATTAGGTTCTTATACCCTATATAGATCTGCTTTAAGAAATAAAATTAAAGTTATAGAAGAAACATGAAAAATAATTAACATTTATTAGGTTGTTACGAATTTAATGCTGATAAAATATATACACCAGTTTCATTTATACTGCAGTTTTAAAATTTATTTTGTTGAATTTGTTATTAAATGCGTCTATTTCATATATGTTATAGAGAAACCTTTTTGTTTTAAAATGCTGTCTTTATTGTAAAATAATTTTTATTTTTCCTAAGAAAAAAATGGCGTTGCAGTTGATACCCGCTTTTATTAGAATTGTCTCTTAATAAAATTACTGTGTATAGAAATCTATTAAAACATTAAAACATTTTGTTTTAAATTACCAATGTAAGTTGATAATTATAATTTGTTTATTATTCTTTATACAGGTTCTGTGGTTTACTATGACTTGTACTACAAGACAATACCACTTATCCTACATCCGGGACAATTACTGTAATGGAAACATGACCTGCTACCTGTGTTTCTACGCATCTGAGCAATGTGGAAGCATTGGAAGTGAACAAGACATTTGTAAGTAAAATATTTGTAACGTAAAGTTACACTTTCTCATATTTGGCGGTTATATTGCAATTGGCAGTTATATTATAAAATGTGTCGTCTTTCTCGTAATTCGGTGAAGACAATTCATTAAAAGATATATAAACTAAGGTTAGGAGATTATAAACCTAACGAAAGTATAGTCCCCAAAATCAGGAGAGTTACATTGTTAGCAGGGACTCCACAGATTTTAAAGAACCTTTAAAAGGAATTATCAAGTGAAGATTAAAAACAAATATAATGTATGTATGACAGTATTATGTTAGGCCTATATGTATTGCATGTGATCACATTTTATTAGTCAGCTGGCATAATCTCGGTTCCTACTAAAGTCTAAATAAATATATAGTCTAAATGTTTATTAGTTTGGTGTCTTCTGTGATATCAATAAGGTACAAAAAGCAGTAAAAAAATTGAATAGCGACTACAACTTTACGTTGAAAAACTACTTTCGTTAGAAAAAGGCAAACATAAGGCTCGTACGTTTTATGTACTGCACATAAAATATTTTGTAAACTTTTACTTCAGTTACAAACTGTAATGTTTGTTCTTAGGACGACGTAGACGCGAGCATGCTTTTGCGAGCTCCATCACTCAAGTTGAAAGCAACAGTCATCCCACCATGCTTTATATTACAACGATACGGGATACATGCGTCTCAACTCTGGGTACGAATAAAATAACCAAATGCATTCTACAAACCATAGTTAACCAATTATTAAAATTATTCATGTTCTAAAAGTGATTAATTATTATTCATCAATTAAATTTAGAACTTACGGAATAAAATAATATGGAAGAAAAACATTTATTGTTTTACTACTAGAAATTATTACCACTATTAATTTATTTAATTATATTACGAAAGAATCCTAGTTAATATTCATTATTTTAATCGTCGCGTCTTTTCTTTCCTAAACAATAAAACAACTGAATATTTAAACTTATAAATTATTAATTCTTGTAATGGAGTTTACCTATTCTACAGTTTAAAATAATTTAACTTCTGGTGTATAGTGACAACGAGCAACCTAAAGCAGTATTAACGAACTGTGTCAAATGAACAGTTGCATCCTAACCTAACCGTTAAATGGAAAGAACGACTGACAGATTTTGCTCATTATACGTTAATAAAGAACAAAGAAATCTCATTACGACTAGTTAAGGTTTTGCAGTTTGATCAGCAGAGTCTCGCTTCTGACTTTATGACGATTAAACCATTCGGTTGCGTGAAAAACCGCTGCAGCTACGCGATTTCGAAATTACCAAATAAGTACATTAAAATCGTAGTCCATAAAATTCAGTAACAGTGATAAAATAAAATGTATAGTAATGAAGTAGGGCGATTGTGCTAACTTACAAATAATCTAAGATTAGTTTCATTTCAGAATGTATACATAGATCGAATGAAGTCTATACTGTATTCTATCAGTAGCTAACACGCCATTTGCTGTGCTGGTAGCACTTAAACGGTCTTTGGCCCACTCTTCTCCTGTTACACGGTTTCATTTCCAATATGTATGCGTTGTATATTACGGTACAGAAAACTATTACATGAAGTAGGCCTACTATTACATAAGACTGTCTGCAGGGTTTTGTTACTGTTATCCAAAGCAAAAAAAGAAACACATCCCGTCATTACACAGTGTACGTTATTTGTACGAAACATTACAAAAGTGGCTAGTGCACGTCGTATGATAAAGAAATGGTTAATTTAAATTTCATCATTTTTTATGTTAGAGGAAAATTCCGGAACATTAGCAAAGTTTTGAGTATAAACGATTCAGGATTATAAACACCTACAAACATTCATTATACATTATTATGATATTGTTGTAAATTAACACATTCTTAAATCGCGACACATGCGCGCTAGCTCGTGCGCGCGCGCGCGCACACACACACACACACACACACAGAGCTCACAAAACCTGTTTTAGTGAATAGTCAATGTGTTGTAACAGACAATTTGTTTATTTGCTGAACCATAAGTGACTATATTTGGTAGCTATTTATTGGCGTTTGCTTCGTTATTCCAAGGAGTGTACTGGTTTAGTTCTGTTACCTACAGTGTACTACAGTGTGAAGTAGAGTAGAACAGCTAAAAACTAAACATCGTAAAATAATAAAATATACGTTGCAAAGTTTGCTTTCACATAAAACCATCAAAATATATATTAGAAACAAGAAAGCTAAACCCCGTAATTTGAAACAGAATTTGTAAAATTTTAGAGCAGAAGTGCAAGGGCGATACGTAGTTGTTATAAAGAATGATGAATAGGTGAATAAAACTTAATAAAAAATTGATATACTAGTCGATACAGTAAAAATGTATTTGTATGTAGCCTGTCTATAGTATGTACGTAGGCAGGAGTATTTAAGATTATCTCAGTGTACGCGTATATTGTATACGTATAATATGCTTTTGGAGCTAATAAGGTTACGTATCCTCCTCAAATTAGAAAGAAATAAAGACTATAATCACATGAAACGATGGTGTGATGGCGTGATGGAGGTATGGCAATAGTAGTAGTAGTAGTAGTAGTAGTAGTAGTAGTAGTAGTAGTAGTAGTAGTAGTAGTAGTAGTAATAGTAGTAGTAGTAGTATCAGTAAAGTCTAGGCGGTAACTCAAGCAACCGGGAAACGGTATATTCGACACCTGGTCGACTTATCAACATATACTGTACGTTGATTTTGACTAAATATACCATACAAATATAATGAAGAAAATTTTATGATTAATTTAAACGAATATACCACAAAATTCTTACATTATTTTCAGTGCCAGGTTTATTGATTTCTAAAAATTAGTGGGGATGCAGAGATAGTATCTCTATCAGTAAAGTACAAAGTTTCCGTTTGACAAAGAGTAATGGGCATCATTTCAGTAATCTGACAGTCATTCGTCAAACAACGCAAACGAGAAGAAAGGAAGATTTAATTTTTCTCTTGGAGGTTAAATCCTCCAATTTTAGTTTAGTAAACTATTTCAGTAGTGTATGATGGAATATAGTCTGCCTCCCTCTTTACTCCTAAGATCTATTTGGTGATTCTGTTTTCATTGAAAACTTTATCAAAATTTTGGATAATTATGTTGTTAGTTATGTTAGTCATTACCAAGTCAGTCAGTTAGTTATGTTAGTCAGTATTTATTTATTTACTATACTTGTAATTATAATAAAAATAAGAGTTATTAGTTTTTATCGGTTTTGGAATACCACAGTATTCCGTTCATACTTAGTAGACTTTTATACTTTTTTCCTTATGTTTCTATCCTTTGATTGAGCATGAAGAGTTATATTCCGTAATATGTTCAGTCCTAAATAATTACACTCACTGCAATGTTTAATTCTTCCCGCATTTTAGGATGATATATGTTACGATGTTTTTTGAATACAAATATAATTTTTTTTCACTTTAACCTTTTTTTTCTTACTACTCTGTTAAAGGTCATTAGACAGATTTACTATTACTTTTTCACGTTTACTTCAAAGCCCCATTTTTTAATCTAATTTAAACCGTCATAGTAATATATTCCCTTGAGTGAAATAAAACTATTCCTATCTGACTGACACGCATTCCAAAAAATGTTTGCTGTTTTTACAACGCGATAAACCAGTAGTAGTAATGTAACGCACTAATTAATTTATAAGCCACGTTTCATATTAAAACACAGTAAATAATTAAAATATTGATTCCGTGTGCATCATATTTATAAAAGTAGGACATTGAGGTAATCTCATGTGTACGGATAGATTAATTATTTTTATGCTGCTGTACATCAGTTTCCTGAGGACCGCATTAATTAACGTGGCACTCAGGTTTCGCCGGCTTCATCTAATTAAGGTTTACACCCCAAGTATTGTATCATTGCGTGAGCAACAAAATAATCTAGCGTATAATTCGTGTACATTACACGAGATCCATATCAAACTCTCTCCTCGGTTATTGATGATTTGTCGTGTAAGGGCGAGACAGTAATGTACGCTGGACATTTCGCTCGGCAAATCGATGGCATGACCTTACACTGTGCTTTAACGGGATACGAATTACATGGTCCAAGCAGCAACGTATAAGTCTGTGATGCCTAACTTATCTAAATAAACGTACGTAGTTTAACCTGCACCGTAAAGCAATTATGTACAAGGTAAGAGTTAGCTCCACATGTTGGAATCCATTGTAAATACAATGGCACATTCTATTTTGCGTATTAATAGCAGATTTTCATATTAGAAGGTACAATGGAGTGTTTTAGACCACTTCTAAAAACAGTTCTAGAACATATTATATGTGTTAGAGATGTTTTAGACGTATTTTGCAGTATTGAATTGTAACATTTCTAATTTCTAGTGGAGTGTTAATGGAGTATCTAGAATTTGGCCGGGGGGGGGGGGGGGTTCGGTTGAATCAGCTTTATACAAAAGAAAAACAAGCTAAGGCTAATCAGTATTACTATCTTTAAATTGGCTGAAAAACGTGTGATAACATCCTGAAATCTATCACGTTAAAGCAACCGGTAATAACACAATAAAAATACGAGTTACTGCGACAGTGTTTACAAAATACTTATTGACTGCATTGATTTTCCTATATTTCATATTTCAAACGTATACGTAAATGCTGTGTAATAAACCTGTTTGTCTGTTTAAGGAAGAGCTACTTCTATGGTAAACAGTCTAAATAATTAAACAGCCTAATAATTAACAAAATTCCTCTCAAATTTTTTCGATCCTCTGAGGGGGGCCGGTCCCGTTCGTTCCCCCCTGTAAATTCGCCCCTGCTGGACATGCCTAATACGCTACTAACAACCCTATGGTACTAATTACTAATAATTTAAAAATGATTATTAAAATGGACAATTTTTTATTTTGTAGGAAAATACAAAAGCTGTGTTGAAAATGTGAAAATGCTCACCATCATTATAAATTTACGATGATCTCTTACATATCTAAAAATAGGAAGTGCTGTTATCTATAAATATCTTAGAACACGTGTAATTTTTATGTGGATATCCGTGATAATCGCATTTCTATTCCACGCTCTCTTTCAGGAATAATTAAATATATTTAATAAAATTTATATTTAAATAAATTTAAATATTATAATTTAATAAAAATAAATATATAAATATTTTATATGTTCATATTTATATATTTGTACATTAATTACATTTTAAAAACTGATGAAATTTCCACACAATTAAATAAACGTCACGTATATAACCTGCAGATGATTTTTTTAATTGAGTAATAATTAATAGATACATCAATTTTAATTAAAGTTTAACATATCACAGGAGATGTATAACTAATAACCTTTTGGCCTATTAGTCTTGACTACAGCTGAACCATAAAATGGTACCTTCCACTTACAGACGTACTTTACTTTATGGATTTTCGTTAGAAATTTTAGCCTTGGGCACAGTTTTTAAAATTTATAAAAAATATATTGTTTATTAGAACATTATGAAAACACGTTCCAGTGGCAGAAAACTGTAATTATTGAGAATGAATGCGTAAATATTGGCGTTATAATTGAACAATTTAACTTAAAAAGTAT
The DNA here is from genome assembly GCA_034769895.1 of Magicicada septendecula. Lineage (NCBI taxonomy): Eukaryota > Metazoa > Arthropoda > Insecta > Hemiptera > Cicadidae > Magicicada > Magicicada septendecula. Next base: position 1,065,589,585 of record CM068367.1, read on the forward strand.
TATGCTCTGAAACATTGGACCACCTACTATGCATATTGTAACTTTCTTAAGCACATGGAATGAAGTAAAAAGAGTGTCATAACAGTATGATGTAGTGTTACTGTGTTAATAGCTTCTACATGTGAGACGTTTGCTTGAATCGTTACGACTTTGTGAGGAAAGCACAACAGAAAATGTATAGCCATTTTGGAAAACTGTAAGCAAATGATTCCATAATTCTGTGATTGCCTGTATTAACAAAACGCCTGTCTCACTAACAAGACTTCGTATTAATTATCGATTTTACGCATAACTGTTCCATATAAATCATTAGAAAAAAAGGAACAGATGTAAATATCGTATATTTGTGACAATATTTCTACAAATGAAGCACGGTTTTAGAAAGATCTAAAATGCCTATCCATTGTGCATTAAAAAGATAGATTTCAGTGATTGTTGCAGTTCATGGCATTTACAGAGTTGAAATAAAGAAACATCTAAACAATTTTTTTCTGCGAGATCATTTGCCTTTATTACCTTATACGCGTATATGTTGTGATTATTGGAATATAAAGTTATAGGAATGTTTATGTGATAATGTAGGAATGCATGTGTATGCCTAACATTTTCAACACAGAACATACCAAACCTTGCAGCGTTTGAATGACTGATTCGATGATACTTATGGAAATCCATAAATAATTAATTTAGTTCTCCAAAAATGTTTTCAGTTTTTTACTAACTCTGTCCGTCTTTTTAGAGTGTGTTCATATATGCATTTTCCAATGTGTACACAATTGAATGTTCCTACTAAATTTATATTTTCTATATAAGTTCTATTACATAAATGTGAAGATATAATAGTAATGTTGTTTTTAACCAGACATAAAATACTATATACCAGTAGTACACTTTGTTAGACAAATACAAAGGTTTTCAGTACCTTACAGTGCACGTCACTTTATGTTCCTCAAATACGTATTTTACTCTGTTCATAATTCTCTCAAATGTAAACAGTTATACTTATTTTAATGTTTCAGGGAGAACAATTTTTAAATTAATTTTTGAATTTAAAAATATAGTAATTCAAATCGTGGTATAAATAGTGGTAAATAGTTTGAATAGGATGTGAAACTGGTATTGAGCGCAATATTCTGCGTTATTCCGCCTAGCGTTTTGCAGACAAATCATTAATGGCATAGTCCTCACCAACCGCATATCAACTGCCCCCGTGATAACGATTCGGAACGCTTCTAGACCAGTAGGCATTGCATTTACAGTAATTTGAATTGACTCATTAACAGCCATTAGCTGAGCATTTTAAGATTATCGTTACAGTGATAAATTTATTTATAGCTTATACTCTCGGTTGATGTTTGCGACGGGATCATTAGGTCAGTTACAAACGTACCAACTTATTTTTGAAAATCGGAATTTAAATTATCTTTTAAAATTGTTAATAATGTTTGAAAATGTTTTTCTTTTTGAGAGGTAATTATAAACTATTATTATAACAATTACTGACACAGCGACAAAGGTAGAATACATAAAGGATAAAGAATAAGGAGACATACTGTGGGTTTCCTGCATGTGCATGAGCCTGATTTAATGATCGTATTTGTTTGTATGTATTTCATATATACACACGTAGTAGTATGCGGCCGTTACTTTTCCCAAACGCAGAATCGCTGTATAGAACCGACAGTGGGCTGTATCTCAAAGTAGTGCAAGGTTTGTATAATTGTAATCAGTTAAGATTAAAAAGCGGTCAATGTAAATATGAAATTTTTGCTTAATTTGTATAAAGACATGTTTATACTGTAATAGCTCTGCGATTTTACGGGTATATTTCTGTACATTATTGATATACATTGTACGGTGTATATTAACTTAATTAAGTAGTAATGATTTTAAGACAAAATTGTTTTTGAAGAGATGAAAACTAAATGTTATCCTAGTGAAATACAGAGTAGTGTCTTAATCATGTAGCTAGTAAACTACACACTGTGTGTGTGTGTGTGTGTGTGAGTACACGTACGTTTTTTATCGATGTAAACATAACTTATATGTACACAGGCGTACGCACACACTTACAGGTAAATATATATATTTTTATACATACTTTATATTTAATTATGTTTGAGTTATTATATGTGTGTGGGTGTGTGTGATAACATTTCTTTATATCACTTGGAGAAATATGAATATTATACCTTACAGAAAAATAAAATACTCTGACAATTGTTTTTTGAACCGGTTTGTACAGGGCACACAATTTTGTGATGACAAAAACGCGTTTACTAATTGTCACGAATTCCCCCCTCACAAATTGTCACTAAAAACTGGGAAACGTACGTGAAATTGTATATAGACACGACTCATAACTGTATGTCGTAGGATTTGTCAGCTATAAGGAAAACAAATATGAAGGCAATATGACGCGACACACCCCACACTGATTTTAATACACAAAAACTTTACGTTAGCATAATGAATCAATTTTTATTAATAACTTAACAGTATACAACACAGACTCCATGAGCAGCTAGATAATTTTTATATAGCACGTCAAAAGCTGTCATTAGTTTAATAAAAATAAATGATAAAACTATTCAAACTTGTAAAACCTTATTGTAAAAACTTATTCAAAGATAACAAAATAGATCACTAAAAGCGTATATAACAATTATACTTTATTACTTCTGAATTGAAAATGACGATGCCGGCAATGATTAGTTTCAATGAACACATACAAAAAGTATTAAATTTTACGTTCTCTTTGTACTAAATCTATCAAGAATTCAATATTTACAAAACTGTAATTTAAGAGGAATCATCCTTAAAAGAAGAAAGCGTCATAAAAAATGAATGAACACGTACCTTGTAGATCAATAAATATTTTATAAGTAAGATAAACATTATACAAAAAACATTAACATGCATAAGCGCGCGCGCACACACATACACACACACACACACACACACACACATACCTGTTTACATAAATACAAAATATGTAGTTAAACAAGACTGCGCATGCGAATTATACTGGTTGCACGCAAATTCGTTGCAACAACAATACAGTTTGTATAACTCAAAGAAGACATTTACACGCACACAAAACGTAAGTATAAAAGTTTGCTTTACTCAATTTCAAAGTTTCCCGCACTCACGTTTTAATCGTACTTAACAGAGGTGTTTTAAAAATTACAAAAACATTACTTACGCGTTAACCTGTTTTTAATTCTCTATCATTTCGTGAAGAACAGACATTTTGTGACTGTCATAGTTTGTGTTTGGATCACTAAAAAGAAGGTATTCATTCACTTTGTTATAAAATGCTCATCATTATGGCAGTTTATGAGTTACATATACCGCATTGACAAGCCGGTCACTGCTGAATATGTAACTTCAGGCTTAATGTTTAAACTGTGTAAAAGAAAATGGAAATCAATAATGTGTATTATGCCTAAAAGCGTAACGTTCTGATGCTTACTGCTTTTTTTTACGTAAAGTGGATACTTTTTATAATCCGATGGCTACTCTTTATTTAAATTGTCAATATTTCAATTTAACTAATAGAATATCGGTGACGATTAATGTACTTCTTCCGGTGACGTTACCGGTTCGTTGTTACTGTGTTCCATTGCAGTCACATTAAAGGATTATGTTAAGTTGACGGAACTGTATTAACAATGAGTATGGTTCCACATACTGTAATTAGCACATCGAACGAATTACAAAGTAGAAAACAGCTTTTATGGGTAAAGAAATATTTGTGAAGAGTAAATTTTGCTATTTGTAAAGGAGTTTGCGAACGGTAACTTTTAAATTGAAAATAAATTTCACTATCATAGTTTTAAGCTATTACATTTAATTTTCGAAATAATGAAAATAATCATGATGTATTAGTTGTCTGGTTACGAAAATGATTGTTATTTATGTTAAGTCAATTATTAAAGTCATCCGTGTATAATTTGGTTAGGAAGTTTATATTAGAAAATTTGTACTCGTTTTCAGAAGTATGCAACAAAACATAATATCAGTTAATGTGTGTTAACAATATAATAGCAGGAAATTATAAATTTAATGAAAATACTTGTGTTTATTTGAAGATACTTGTTTTCTAATTTACTCTAGAAATTAAGGAGAAACTAAACTAGAAGAACAGTCAAAATATAAATAATTTTTTTATGTCATACGAAAAAGCAAACAAAAATAGCATGCACACAAAGTCATGCTGGAAATTAAATTTGGAAAAGAGAATGAAATATACTAACCACTAAATGAGACATCAGAGGTTATTGTTTGGAAACACAACACAAAAACACACATAACAACACTAAACACGACGACATCAATGACGCCACAGTTGGCAGTACAAGCATGCACGTCCGTTGTTACTGTACAGGTTACACAACCTGGCGAGCGGTTACCTGACTCTGACTACGGTTCTCAGCGTGTTATGGATGCGACGTCGGGCGCTGGTAGCACCACACTGACAGCGTCGCGGCGCTCACCCCACGTGGCCACTCTCCCCCTCCATTCTGTAAGCCTCCCTTCCATGCTGAATGTTCACGGAATTCTCTTCTTACAGAACCATAACATTCTTCAGAACGAAAAACTCAGACAAACCATTGTGAAAACTCGATACACGACACGTACCTTGTGCAGTTACTAGGTGAGCAGACTTAGGTACACAAATACAAGGCAAGTGATGACGCTCCTCCCACACCGACTGAGGCTCCTTGTCCATGTAACAAATAAATCTCAGAACCCAAATCATGACATCGGACCACAGTATTTCACACCTCACAAAATTTGTTCGTTACATTAATATGGTTAGGGTGAACGTGACAATTATCAATTCACCATAATAAGTGAAATTATACATCGAAAATCCTTTGTTCGTCTTCGTTACAAGAAATTTTTTAAATGTTTATCCAGCATATATACGCATGTATTTGTATGTCTCTTTCGTCTATATTTAATATTCCTAAAGGGGATGACACATGTCGCAGTATATGTGCTTGAAGCAACAGAAGAATATAAGTAAAGAAGGAGAGAGCGAGAGCGAGAGAGACAGAGAGACACAGACAGACAGACAGACAGAGGGATAGGACTGTATGCAGGTGTGTGTGCTTAATTGTGCGTGTACCTTTCTATACCATTCACTGCTCATCTCACGATTCCAAAGCGTCTGCATTATGTCAGGAATAATCACTACATAATATGTGGTAACTAGATAGTAGCGTTTATTCACCTTTGTCAACTTTTGGTACCATAACTGACGTTATTAACAGACTAGGCTTATTGAAGTCATTAATTGTGTCATTCTTATCATTTACTTATTGGGTACATTTATACAGTTCTATACAGTTTGACTGATTACAACGATAGGCAGGTGCTTGTCGTCTTTAGTACACATCAATCTTTAGAATCACGATGCCGGTATTCATCGCTTGTTAAAGTCACGCCCCATACTACGTAACCCTGTTAGCGGAGCAGAATAAAAACTGTTATAGCTTCCATACTTAATGGAGTGGAAACATGCATTGTTGGGATGACAGTAAAATTTATAATCGTTAAATATTTCGCACAGCGCGTTTCTCTCGTTAAAACATTCTCACAAAATCCATACTTGCCAACTGCGTACAATTCCAACAAACGTCCTATATAATACTACTCGGTAACCGTCGTTTGCCATATATAATTTATTCGTTAACGCACTAAACAATATTATAAAAGTCCAAATTATTCTTTGAACTTTAAATAATAATGTGAACTTTAATGGTAAACTCAGTACTATGTGGTTCAATTATAATGAGGATAATATACTTTTTTAAGCTTGTTTAATTTTATTAAAAAAAGTCGTTTTATAATTTTTAAAATTTTTGCAATGTTTTATATCCGACCTAATTTTATTGTGCTTGAATATACAATGATCGTTGTAGGCCTATGTGTCATTGTATACAATGATTCATCCATGTGTCGTTATGTGACATAGGATGCATACGCGTAGTACATTCATTGCGCATGTCAAATCAAATGGGTCAATAGGTAAGTCATTAACTTGTTTTCAAAAGAAATGAGCGTGTGTCTTCTAAAAAGTAGGTTTATAGTAGGTTTTTGCTAGTAATAAAAGTGTGATTACAGACTACTGCGAATGCAGCTGCAAGGGTGAGGCGACTGCTCGGATGCTTCCGCCCCGTAGAAGTAGTTTACACCACCCCTAGTTGAAATGTAAGAAGTGACATTCAAGGTTTGTTTGCTTCTGACGATAACACAGCTGGACACAGTTCTGTCACTCAAAGAAAAAGTCACGTGAGCTATGCATATTTAGTTTATAATTTTTACTGGTATGATGATATTAAAAAAAAATAATTTGGCATTTGTTTTAAGAATTCAGCATTTTGTTTTCGTATTATATACGTCTTGTTTATTGATAAAACACGGTTATGTTATGAATCACCAAATTATATTAAGTGATTAGTTTTATTATGCCCAGAAGACTTTTCACGCACTCAAGAACGCAGCTGATTATTAAGGTTTAGATGAATAAGATATAGATAATAACGGATTATTTCAATTGGTATCTCCACACCTAACAGACTACTAGAAAATTAATTTTTGTAACTACAAATAACTTACTGGATACGGTATTTTACGCTACTGTATGCACATCTTCTGTGAGATTGTGTTGATCAAAGCACGTTGTAAGGTGCCAAAGGACAAAAGAAGTGGCATCTCTGATACTGTCACAAGTAGAAAAACTAAACCACGTATTAAATATGTATTTTAGCCCCTTAGTTGATTCAGTTTGTGGAAATGATTACATATTGTTACATGTGGTCTCACTGATCGTCGTATGGTACAGTGGAAAACAAATAGAGACACCAATTAAGTTACTAATCACCAGCTTTAATTAAGTAACTATACGTATGCGTAGGGGAATATAATTATACCGATTGCTTAGGCATAAAATTGTGCTATGGGGGAACAACTGGTATAGTAAACTTGATGATTCATCTCTAGGTTTTTGCATTACTGAATGTGGTTACAACTGATGGCTCTATGCGACTTGTATGTAAGAACACTGACCTTATGTCTAACAGTTTATTTTCTTTAAAATATTAAAAAATGTAGTGTGAAGAGTATGAAGAGAAATTATGTTAACTTTTTGTAATTACAGGTATAAGACATATTTAAGTGAATACATAAATTGACGCACACGCGCGGGCGCGTTTGCAAACCGTAATGTATGAATTTACATTATGTTCTTTCATCTATGTGTTAAATGGCACTTACATTGCAATCTAAATCGACATAACCAGAGATTTCTGAAACACTTTAAGGAATCAGAATACAAACAAATATCTCTGTAATCCAAATCTGGCTAGTCCAAATTGCCCGGTAATGCTTTTAAGGAAAACTTCCGTAGTTTTACAGTATTTAGGTACTGTACGGTAGAACATAAAATTATTGTATTTAATTTTCAAGAAAAATCTATAGATTTAGTTTAGACTACTTGAAATATAATGTATATGTAATGGATGTTGCCTAAGGCACATTCAACTCCAGTAACAAGAATAGTGTTTTCTTAAAGATTTGAATAACAACAGTTTCTGAGAAAATTCGTAAACAACAAAATGCCTCGTAAGGAGAGTCATTTATTTCAGTTACTGAAGTACATAAAGTATCTACTTATTACAAAATGTATAACAAGTAATACAAACTAGTAGGGAATACAAACTATTGATTCAGATAAGATTTCGTAGACATACTGTCCGCTTCGCTATGGGTTATATACGCCAATAATATAATTTGATTTCTGCTTGCAGGTTTGTTTAGTATCCATTACCTACTGCGTGTCAATTTCATCTAGTACAGTATGGAGTACAGTATGGAGGTCACATACACATCTTATAATGCAAAAATCCGCCTTAAAGATCAAACAGTTTTTGTTTTTGGACTAACCAGATTGGACCGTGCTTAACTGTACACATACCACTGACTACCAGACATAGGATAGTTTTCTTTTTCATCGTGTCATTCAGGTGAATTAGCTATTATGCTGTAAACTTATAACACAACCGGAATTACACCTGTAGTTTCATATGTTGTGCTTAAACAACGCTGCGGTTCTAATAGGCTTACTTTACTAGTAGCAATTTAGACTTTCGTTGTTTACCGGGGTTTTCTGTATTTATATATTCTCTCTAGGTCTGTATCGTCAGCAGCGAAAGTGGCGATGAGTCAAAAATGTGAAATTGCTACAAAACTATGTTTGCCTTTTAATTTCCTGACAGAGCTGGACATTTTTGTTTGTACAGTTCATTATAATTATCATGAAGCATGAACACAAACAGTAATTAAGGTTCTAATTATCTTAACAACAGAAATGTTCTCAAACATATCTATAAATTCATCATCATCATTTTTATTCTCGTCGTCTTCGTCGTTATTATTATCGATCAGCATCTCATCATTATCATCGTATCTCACGCATTGGCCTATGGCCTATTGTTGCGCCCTCTATGCATAGCAGAACTCGCACCACTCTACTATCTGCAGAAAGTACGGTCTGCAATGACGGTCTGCACGGTGGGAGGAGGTATGTTCAGGTGTTGCTGCCGCGGTTGCTGCGACTGCGGTCCGTTGTATTCCGCAGCGGTACGTGCAGAATTGGCTCAAAACCCATAGCACAACACAACAAATTAACGTCATGAAAAACGAGCGCTCTTAGATTATGAAAAATTAAATAATTCTTAAGTTGTAAAAACATACTTATATTTGAAAACTTTAAATGCTTCTTAGGCACCTACGTTCTAGTTCCAGAGTAAATTTTCCGTATCTTATTATTGAACGGTGATCGAAATGTGCAAGCGGCTGAATACATATTATTACGCCATACAGAACGTTCTACATGTTTCTCGGTTATTCCAGTAGAGAGCAGTTGTAATGTTGTTTCGGTACGTGGCAGTTAACATGCGAGGCAGTGTTACATAATACGGAACATTCTCGTACATTCGATAGTGTTGTTCGACAAGCTTCTCAACTAGCCCAATGGTGCGTGTTTCTGCCAAGGCCGCGCTGAAATATCCTATAGAATTTTCTATTGCTTGTAAAGGACGCATATTATAGAACCCTGCAGACTATAAATAGCCCACATTTGCCGCTTAGTTTTCAGTTTTATGTCGGGCGATTTACACAGTGCGTCTCAAGTGGTGTATTAGTGAAAAGTGATTATAGTGCGGAATGCTTTATAGTTACCATTATTATTTTTGTGGACAGATTAACTTTAATTATTGTACAAGTATAATCTTGTTCAATAACTTGTTGATTACAAACTATTAATTGTGATAATTAAAACTGGTTATTAGTGATTTTCTTGGTGTCTTGTATTTTGTTTTCCACTGTACTATATGGCGATCAAGAAGGTAACAATATGTTTGTTTGAATTCACTTCTATACACAGAAATCAGTGTAATAAGTAGGTGTATTTTTGTCGTGCTACACAACCAGCTCTATGCGTCTTTAACTTTACACTCCATAAAGATCGGCATATGTCATCGTTTCTGATAAAATACAAAGATTTTCAATTCCCTCATCAAGAACTCTGTACACTTGACTCAGTTACATAGTTCACTGTCCAGCGATTTAAGAAATTATTTAAAACTCTCCGTACCTAGCTGCACAACGTAAAGATTGTATTTTCAAAACAATTTGCTCACTTTTGTGGGAAAACGTTTCTCAAGATTACTTTGTTAACGTTGTTACTAGTCTTTTTCGTTTACTTTACAGGATGTAATTAAGAATTTCAACAATTTTTTTTTGAATGTGTTTATTATATTAGTAATTAAAAGTTAAAAATTGGAGTAATACAGTGTTTAATTTTTATAAGTCGTGATCTTTCTAACTGAAGTGGTTTCGTGGCCAAAGCTGGACAAATAATTTTCAACTAGCAGTTGCGTAATATCTCACACACAGTTAAACGTTCGGCGATTTACAATATAATGTTATGAGCGGATAGAAAGGAAAGACATTACGTAGACAGTGAATGAACAGAAGTGTTATTGTTGTCTACTTGATGCTTGTCATACAGCAAGAACGTTACAATTTGTTGAACACATTTAGTACTAGAAAATACCTTATTGTATTTATTTGCAGTTAGGTTCTAAGCGAAACACGCATCATGAAAACAGGGAACAAGTTACTAGCGGATTGCAAACTTTCTCTCTATGTACTACACTACCTCTGCAGCCATAAAGTTTAGTGTTGCTGCTGCCACTCTTCCTCCTCCTCTTCCTATTACTCCTATTCCTATTACTACTACTACATCAACTGTTACTTAGAACACCGAGTCATTTAGGTTATAATGGCTGCAATTTGCTATGAAGCAAAGAATCGGAGACAGCTGACAGGACATGAGACGTGGGCTGGACGTTTCTGGAAACGTCTTCCTGAAAGCCAAAATCTGTCTCATATGCAGGCAAAAACATCGAGAAAACAGGAGTTTATTCCATAGCAGAAACCTGTATACTTTTGTTATGTGTATGTGTGTGTGTGTGTGTGTGTTGTGTGTACGTGCGTGCATACGTATGTGTTTCACAAACTACACGAGGCATATAATTGTAAAAATACAATGTGAACATTATGCTAACAGGTGTATACTTTTAAATATCTTACGTTTTTTGATGCGTAGTAATTTATTACGTAATTCTTGTAAATAGGCCTATCGTTTATTTAAAGTGTTAAAACGTGTATGCCAATTGTGTGTAACAGAATCCCTAATGTGTCTGGGCATCTTTTGAACCAGTTTTAAATGATTGATGAGAAATTTACTATACATTCAGTAGTCATAATTTAGACCGGACTTTCGTACGGTATTACATAGTATTTGCCAGTTTATCGGCTTACATTACGTTGATAAATTTCACCCCAATTTGTTAACACTGTTTAAAATATTTGTAATCATTTAAATGTTGCGTTTGATAATTTTGTTTATGATTGACAACACGGCAATATTTATTACACGAAATACTAATATTATTTTAAAATATATTCAACATTTTATTGTCATTATGTGAAATATATTGTACAGAATTGTTGGTATGAATTTAGTGTTGTTATACGATTGTCAGTAATTTAAGCGACTTCAAACAACAATTTGTTCATATTCCGTCTTGAAAAATCCCTCTCCAACTAACTTTAGGAGATACAAATTATTTTATGAAAACTGATTTTATTATGATACACATACTTGCATGTGACGAATTGCCGTAACTCGTGGTGGACCTACCTATCTGATATAATTTCGTCATAGAAATTAGTTTATATTACACAATATGACCTATTTGACGTATCACATATTTAAACCCATAGATATCTATATAGGCCTACAGTATACTTGCATACGTGCTAATGATAGGTACGTATACGTACATCTACATACATGATAGATAAACATATATATATATATATATATATATATTATAATTAAATTTACCTCAAGATGTTATTTTTTTATGTAATATATGTAAGTTGTTACGTAAAAGAATAAATCGAACGTTCATTAGTAAAGTAGGTTCCAAATCGAGCACAGCAAACAGTCTCAGATTTTATGTAATCAACCAACTTACATTATAATTTATTAATTCTTCTTCACATTACAGTTATCTAATACGTACCACTCACGCTACCCTACCTTCTGTAATAATGGACTAATGTGTGTGTGTGTGTGTGTGTGTGTGTGTGTGTGTGTGTGTGTGTGTGTGTGTGTGTGTGTGTGTGTGTGTGTGTGTGTGTGTGTGTGTGGGAGGAATTATGCATCCATGAAATTATAAATTCACACATAATATGCTTTAAAAACGCGTAGGCGAAGTCTTCAGAACCGGAATGTTCTTATGCTTGGAGTTTGGTTATTTATCTAGAACATACATAAAATAGGCGCATAACTTACAGAAATCTATGTTCTTTCTTAGTGCAGTGTACAAGTGAAAGCCTTATAAGTGAAAGGAAAACTAACCATACCTCTTAAGATACCCATAACTAGAGTCTGCTATAGCTGTTTTACACATTTCAGTTCACAGTTTAGTATAACTTCATCGTTCCTGCGTCATTAAATTACAGAGAAAAATGTATTATCAGATTCAAGATATTATATCGCGGTGCGGTATGTAAACGTAATTAATAGATTAAAAATAAACGTATTTCTGAGGTCAACTACAATACGGTTTATTTCGTTGTCTATTTGCAAAGAAATAAATGTCACCTGTAGGCGTAAAACCTATATAATGGTTACTTCTACAGCTGTGCAAAAAATAGCGTATTAGCGGTTATTAGCGGTGAAGTCTAACTGAAGATTCGAACAAGTATAAAACTGTACAAAAATAATGTTTTTGTGGAGGTTACAATTTCCAGAAAGATTAGGTTAATTTTGAATAAAAATGAGACGGACTAAATTATCATTGTATTACAAATACGAGCATTTTTGCTTTAGCTTACCGGATAGATGTCGACTTACTCTGTAAAGTATTCAATATTTCAAGCGTATTTTTTTAATGATACCGAATGTATTACTAATTTTTATGATGTTTACTACAAATTGAATTATTGTTTCCGACGAGTTTCTCGAAATTAACAGCTACGTGTAACATTTTTTCTAGTACATAGTAATTTGAAATAACAAATAATTGTATTCATAAGCATTTTAGAAGATATCAACAGCTATGATTCGAAACTTGGGAAGTTAAAACAAATTGCAACATTCCTTTATAGTCTTAACATTTTTAAATATTTTTTCAGTAATTTTCACCAATAATTGAGTATCAGATTTGTTGGGTATACATTTGTTAAATGGAATCTGCAAAGACTCTGGATTGCAGATATTTTTTGTGGAACTGATCCCGTACGGGAAAAAATTGTTATGGACGGTACTGTCCTGGAACAAGTTAACAGTTTTGAATACCTGGGCTACAGTGTGTCTTATAATGCAAGCAATGACGTGGTGAACAAGTTGCATAAGTTCAACCTTATGTGCGGGCCCATCAGACGAACCCTTAAGTCAGCAAGTACAGAAACACGCCTAAAATTCTACAAGGTGATGGAAATTTTCGCCTTGTTTTCGCCTTCCCACACTTCTTTTTGGTCTGAGAATTGGACTTTAACGAAAGGCTAGGCCAGTCGCATCCAAGCGGCTGAAATAAGATTTCTCAGGCACGTGGCAGGGTATACTCTCCATGATCATAGAAGAAACACAGATTTACGGCAGGAACTGAATATTATGAGGATACTCGACAGTATCGCCCAGTATCGGCTGAATTGGTGGGAAAATCTTTGCCGAATGGATGACTGCCGCATCCTCAAACAACTATGGAACTATAAGCCCAGGGGACGGAGAGGTGTGGGACGTCCGAGGAAGCGCTGGAGTGACCAGCTGTAATATTTGCCTATTTGAGACAGGAACAAACCATTCTTGGTTTAAACCTTGAGGATGATGATGATAATGATGATTTGTAATATTTAATATCTGGAACTATTAGTACCTAAATTTGTTCAGCAGTGTTTATTATCATTTCACTAATTTACAATTCAAGATCTTTATTTGAAACAAAAGTCCATATTTTTCTGTTTGCTGTCGATTAGGCAGTGGTGACCGTTCATAGACAGAAACGACATCCCATAATAGCTATCCTGTTGTACAGCTTATGGGAAAATAAAATCTCAGTACTGTCACTTCATTGTTTTACTACGAGTAAAATACTAAATACATTGACATAAAATCTAAATTCTTGGATTTCGTTGTCCATGACGTGTCCGTTACTTAACTAGATATAACTTTTCAAACACTGCATGATTGTGTAGCGCTAACAATGGCAGCAGGTTCAAACTGAACAGATAACAGAGCACTCACAGGTCTTTCCATGAGTTTTATTTTCCAGTAACGTGTCAACATAAGCCAATGAAAATATCTACTTTTTAAATCCATTTTATATGTTATTTTGTGTAGACATCTCTTTCTTATAACATTTATTGTTTCGTTTTAATTGAACGAGCGAAGTTAGTTCTCAGTTTTAACTCGACCATTTGGTATTTGTGTGTCTATCAGTTTGAGGCATGCTCACAATTTTGAGAATTTTTTGAGCGATTTTTCAAAATTTTGAAATAAATAAAAAAGTATTTTCAGGATAACAAATTATACTGAATTTTAACCACAATTTTAATAATCATGTTAAGTTTTAAAAATTAAAATTTTAGAACTCTAAGGGCCAAAAACGGTATCAAAAATGTTCCACAAAATATTGTGGAAATCCACGCCGGGTATGAGACAAAAAAAGACTTTGAATTTAACAAAGTGTACACTGAATTTTTTTAACTTCAAAAGCACCACGGACTAAAAATGAAAGTAAAAATTGTAAAAGTCTATGTGAGAAGCAAATTATGAAGAATTTATTCAAAACAGAAAATTGATATTTATAATAATTTGTTACCATTTGGCAATGAGACTTTCAGTGCTTATTGTATAAAATAATAATTATAAAAAAGTAATAATGCTTTCCGTTTCACAACTGTTATTTTAATAAAAAATAATAGAATAGTCGGGGTTTTTTAAATTTCTCTTTTTCTTGTTTTTAGCGGCTAATACTAAGAATCTGACGTACGAAGCACTATACTTACAATAAACTTTACAAAACTTATTAATTTGGTTTTAACTAAAAATAAACAAATTTCGCTCAAAATAGAAAATGAGTTCTGCAACTCAGGGCGCTTAATAATGTTTATTCATTCGCAGTGTTACAATTCCATAATTTTTCACTGATTGAAATTAAACATAGTTTTTTCCTCTACAAAATATCAAGCATAAACTGAGTTTGTTTCACATAAATAAACTGTATTATAATCACTATATTACCATGAATTTATATCAGTTTCCAACGCTATTTCTGACACTTGTTGTTCTAACGTGGACGGTATACGAGTTTCGGAGCGTTAGTATGGATGAAAATCCAACCGCAAACAAGAAATCAAGTCCTTTTATCTGAATCGCATTTACACTAACAAGTTATTACAAAAGTAAATGCATAGTTGACAATAATAGTCACTAAAACAATGAAATGTTACTAAATCTTAGTTAAAAACATTATCACTTAATATTTATGTCGTACAGAACTTGTATTACTCGAGTAGGATCGGCAATCAGTATGACGTAACTGGAGTTTTAGCACTTCCTATATCTTTTCATACAACCCGCCGAGCTCATTAATGACGCTTGCAATAATCTTTGTGTTGTTGGACTCTGGACTTGAAACAAAATAATCTTAGATTCGTCAATACTGGAATTTTCTAAAACGTGTTAGTTATATCTTATTATTCATACAATTTTCAATTGTATTAGACAATTCTACAACATTCTCCGTTTCCGTTTCCTTGTACCGCCTTATTTCGCTTCATGCCAGTGGGTCGCAGTGACAGTGTATATAATAGGTAATTTCTGGGGGGAGGGGCAGTGACTTAGTCTCCGACGTGCAGATGACTCAGCTTGTAGGTAGTCAGAAAGCACTGTGAGTAACAACATAATGCTATTTGAAAGCCAACATTCATCAAGACAATGTATTCAACATTACACACAAGACGAAATAAATAAAGTATTGGTGATTACAAAGTAACAATACCTTAGCGACCTGAATGTGGATAAAAAAATACGAAACTCAGGAATTATAAAATACGTAAAAAATTTAACAACGCAGACTGATGGAATACCACGAGAAGAAAGAGATAGGTATTAGAACGGACTAACTGCAGTAACTGTGTGAAGGGACAGTAAAGCAGCACACATTTTTTACAGTTCAGAAGCACAGAGGCGGTTTGACGATAACGGATTCGATGAACAGATATCGTTTTCAGTAGCAGCTTACACAGTCGTCTGTGTCAGTTGACCTCCTTTATGCCTTCAGTCTAAATTGTGTGCATGTATTTTGCGACTAGAAAAGAAGTGGTGATTAGTTATGAATAAAAGTAAGACAAACTATATTACGATTGGAATACAAATATTAGCATTTTTTTTCAGACATTGTAATGAAACTATGCTTGGTACGGAAGTTTTACACACTAACGTGTCTTTTAGTAACATTTTAAAACAGTTATTTAAACTTTTTCCGTAAGATGATGTTTAGAGGTACGTTGGTGCAAACAAGTGACGATACTTGATGGAGTAGTACTTACGTACAGTGAATGACATTGGCGACGGAGGCGTAAGAAGTATCGCTAATATAGTAGCTATTGCCAATCTTTACTATGGGCAAAGAATAATATTTGCTGATAAGCAGTGAACATTTTAACTGAGACTTCAAATAGGTATGCGTTATCTGCAAATGCATCTAATGTAAAGCAACTTAATTCCTACCATACTTTCGAACAGATTCTTGGCAGTACACATTACTTCACATTACTTTATTTGAAACATTTCTCAGTTAAAGTAAACATTTACTATATACACTGCTCACAGCATTACATTCACACACAAAATAAATTATATAACAATCCTGTTTATATTATAAACGAACACAGTTTTCTGTAGGCACAAGAAAATTTCTCACATGTTGTTATGGACACAATTAATTTTTTCAGATAAAAGAAGAAGACTTTGCTAAACAACTCCTGAATAAAGGGTTTACTCCTTCAGGCGAATGATACAAAAGATGCCATGTAGAACGTGGTTGCAGATGTCTTCACACAAGAGGTTGCCTGCCATATGACTAAATTTCTCGGCATAAACGTAAACCATCGTATCGTAAAAATTCGATTTCAGTTAATCGCTTTACGCACGTACCTGAAACAAACCACACATTTTTATATTAAGTTATGAAAAAGTAAGTTTACATTGAATAAGCAAAATTTAGTTCATTAATTTTGAAAGACATTTATAATTATATTAACATATTAAATTATATCGGGTTCAGAAAATCTTTTTAAAAGGGTTGTTCAGAATTCTTTTCAAACTATCAAACTATGTGATAAACTATCAAGCGTGGATAACATATCGAAACTGGATTAAAGTTAATTAACTTTTTTTTATATTACTCAATCGTTAATAGCCCTAAGATACGGATTTAAAAAAATAATACATAGATAGTACTTTTCCTCTAAATAATTACTTCGAGTACGAATTCAATTTTTAATATTGTCTAATTAAAGTAGTCTAACAAAAAATATTCTAATTGGATTTCTTCGTACTTTCAAATTTTATAATATTGTGAAAGTGTTGTGTTAATTATTTCTTCTTCAACAAAGTATAATTTTCCTATTTCGGCTTATACGTTTTCCACGTTTTTTTTTAAAAATACCTTGACCGTGTTGCTTATAATTAATATGTATATAAAAGTTTTAAAGTATTTTGGAAGTCATTAATCTGTTTTTACAATCACACCGTGCAAAGGAACACTTTGTAGTGACTTATTGTTAGTACCTGTCGGCTGTTATAAAGAATGGTTAATAAGTTTCACCTAGAAATTGTGTATTGTTAGGAAAATTAATTAAAAATTTTATCTGTTATTACAATATTAGACTAAATGGTTTCTTTCACGTAATCTTTTTATCAGAAACACCATTTCAATGTAAAGGCCCTGCAGCACTATTTTGAATATATTCTGGACCCTAATTAGTTAACGCAATAAACAAACTCTTTGGTTTTACAACATTAATTGTTACAACAAACTATGGAACATATTAATAGGTTTCTAGCGAGTGTCACTTCACATTCCATTTTAGTGTTTATAATGATCATAATAATAATTTATTATTATTCATTATTCAAATATTTTAGTATCGCTCAATTAATTACTAAATTAATATTAAAGTAGTATGGTTTATTTGCTTTATGTTAGTAACTTAATTACTCCTTATGTTATGCATTAATATAACATTTGTACTTTCGTACATTGTACAGTGTAGTTAAATTTTCCTAACTCTCATCAACGTATTAAAAATTGCAGATATTAGTGGTTTCAGACTCTCCAAGTCTACTGAGATGAGTAAGAAACAAGATACATTAATTACATACGTTGTACGTAAAAATGAAACAATTTTCACAATCATTAAAAAAAATGAATGTATGAACTTTATTAGAGCAACTTTACCCAGTGAGTTGTTACAGAATACAAGTTTTACATTACGTAACTAAACACAAAGATTGTCCAAAATGTAAATTGAAAGTTATTGACCGTGGAAACTCATTAACCTCTAGGTACGATACACGAAATTAATCAGGTATCATCCAATGGCTCTGCAACTGGGCTATCTTCCAATGGGGGACGCAATCCATCGGGGCTGTGACGTACCTCAATACAAAGTACGTTATAGCGACGTTTCTTGTGGGGTAGCAAAGTGTCCGCAGATTGGGGAATTTAGCAATTATTTTTACTGACTGTGAGTCAGTGACTTTTAGCAATACTGCTCAGTTATCATAAAGGTATAATGATACTTTGAATACCGCGTACTGGATTACTGCATCTTTTAAGAATAGCTGGATAATACGTTTAATCTTAATTATAAAAAAAAATGGTGATTGTTTCACATTCTTAAGTGTTAATAACCTTCCAACTTAAAGATTCTCATCTACATGACAAGTTTATTAAAAACGGAATCTTTAACTGTTTCTATCAATTAATTAACAATTACGTAGAATTATTTTTAGTTTGGTAAACAGATCAATTTGTTTGCACACAACTTGACTTTTAAAAATGAATACGAACAACAGATCTACAACTGTGTTACAGAAATTGTGTTAAGTGACAGAAAATAGCTAAGAATATTTCCAAACAGCGGGCCGAAAACATAAAAAATAACTGTAGACTCAGAACAGAGACAAGTAATATAAATTGGAAACTACAGTTGCTAGAAGCAGACAAAAGGAACGCAGACTGGAGTCGGGCAAATAAAAGCGAACGTTTTAGTGTCTGTGGCAAAACTAATGCAAGAACTTACCACACAGAAATGGTTCCACTGTACGGGGCCTGAAAAAACAACAGATGTAAAATAGCCTGTACAGAAACAACAAACAATATCTGAAGTAGAATAGTAAGTGTTCTGTAAGATGTTAATTCGTTAAAGTGTAAAACAAGCACAATTTCAAGCAGGAAGAAGAAAGTCTGACTGATTTCTCAGTGACGTCGACGAGTTTTCATCTTAAAGACAATCAAAGACCTAATAATATGTTGCCCAATGTAAAGGCAGATTTCTATGTCCTAAATGATTTGCTACCTTAAAGTGTACTTCAGTATATTAAAAAAAAAACTGTCTTTCAGCTACCTGTCTATAATCAGGCCTAGACAACTACTATTTCAATAATCATGTCTTCATATTTTACTTGGACTTGTGCAGAGTGGAACAGTTCTTTAGCAGTTGGGCCTGACCATTGTCAGAGGTTACGGAGCCAAGGTTTTCTAACAAACCATTTTTTACCTTTTAATTTTCCTTTTTGAATGGGTCTTAGAAGGGAATCTTGGGGTCCTCTTTGTATACGTCCCAAGTATGAAAGTTTTCTTCTTTGATAATCTTAAATAATCTCATGTCCCATTCCGTTAAATACGTATGATATAATTTCTAGTCTGGCTTGCCCAATAAATTCACAATAGGCGTCTATAGAGGCACATTTCAACAGCGTTAATAATATCTGTAGTATTTTATTTCAGTGTCCATGTTTCACACAGGTATAGGAGGACGGACCGCACATACATCTAACAAATATCTCTCTGATTCGGAGACCAAGTGTTCTGTTAGAAGTGGCATTTAGTTTGAAAAACTCAAAACGACCTAATTTGATTTTAACTTTGATCTCCTCATCGTGATCCAAGGATTGATTGATTCAGGAGCCAAGATATTTGAAGTGCTTTGCTCTTTCTACAGGTTTATTATCCAGGTAAATTTGAACTGACCCTACATCCATTTTACTTATAACCATGAACCTAGTTTTATTAATTTTAAATCAGAATTTTATCGCTTTCTGACTTGAAAGCGTCCATAATCCGTACGAGGTCTTGGATAGATGGGCTAGTATCACGGTATCATCTGCGTAACGCACGTTGCTAATTGTCTATCCCCTTATTTTTATGCCGTCTTGTGTATTGATAGCCTTTGTAAAGACGTTCTCAATGTAGATAGTTAAAGACAGTCCACATCCTTGTCGGGCCTTGTCTTCTAAAAGATATTTGTGCTTTCCACCTGTGTTTACATTTACAGTGGTGTATTGATTCCAGTATAAGTTGGTTAAAAATCCACTTTAGTTTTCCTATATATGTTACATTCATCGTGTTTTTGTTGTAGATCTTCAGTTTATTTGCATTTATCTTCCCTCCATCGTTCTTTTGCTTTCCATATTTGTAAAAATACTTCAATATAAAATAAATCGCTCTATTTAACAACAATAATATGAGCAACTGCAAATACAATAATGACACTGAAACTTATAATTTTAATAGGCAAATCTTTAAAAAATGCATGTACTCTATAATAATCTAAGAGAACGTCATTCTATTTTTTCTAATAAACACATATTTAAAGGTAAGTCATGTAAATGAGACGTATTAAGAAAAAACTAATTGTTTACAAATTATTTCTGTTTGTACATTAGATCGATATAACTTTTATGAAAATTCAGACAAATAACAATAAGAAAACAAGATTTTTATCAGATTTTATATGCAGATGTCAAATGATATAAAGATAGATTTATTAAAATATACAGTAAATATAGTAAAACAAATTTCCAACCAAAGTAGTTCAGCCGTGAAGAAATATAAAATATACCCATGAAGAACATATAAAGTGGTATCACAAATAAAACGAGGTAGAATTTCTAACCATAACTTTTGAAACATATACTATCTCTTTATTTATTAACGTAAAAATACTTCTACATAACTTATGTATTTATGAGTTCAGGTAGAAAAAACTATTCATAAGGCACAGAACAACATTTATATATTGGTTGCAAATATTTATATTTATAAATCTATTTATATACTGGATACTTCAGACATCTAATGATTTAACGAAGCAAGTGATAAAAATTCCGAAGGATAGCAGACAGACAAAAGATGCACGAGGTGTTTTGCGCCCTGTTGGGCCGGAGCCCGATGAATCCAGCGCGGTCGTCTGTTTGCCACAAGGATTGAGGATGTGGTTCTCCCGTCCAGGATTTGGGTATATGAGGAGACTTCTAAGATTGCTTCAGCCAGTCGCCACGCGTGAGGTGCGCCTTCGTGGCTCCGTTACGGCATCGCCAACAGGAGCTTAGAGGCACGCAGGTGTGGTCGAGAGGCTCGTCTGCCCGTAGGCGATGTCGGCGAGAACGATGAGGTGCCACGCCAAGGCGGATGGCTCCTCCAAGTAGGCGCTCCGAAACATAGCTGCAGCAGTTGCGTATGGTAATTGAAAGTTCTAAAGTGAACCTTTTTGTAATACAATCTTTAACACATATGTAACCGTAAAATGTACCGTGCTCTCGCACATTGGTCTGTAGCATCCCTCATAGGACAATATCTTTCCCATCATAATACTCATAGATACACACTTCGGTGGGGGGCTCTGACTATATTACGCGTATATTACGAAATTGTGATTGATATAACTAGATTATGTGCTTTTGTAGTGCAATGCCGGAGACTTGGTCACGAATGTGGTTATAACTCAAATACTTGACAGAAATGTTAGTGAGGCTGTCCTTGTCTATGATTTTCTCTGCGTCGTTACATCTTGCTGAGTATTTAGTGAATGTAGCAGATTCTCAATGTCGAATAGTTCTGACATCCTATCATTCACCATTACGAATAATCTGCGGTATTGATTTAGAGATATAATAGTGAATTTACGTATCTCAAAAACGAACTGAATTTCTTGTGAAAAGAAAACCGACACACAGTGTTATCTATGGCAGCGGTTCTCAACACCCGACACTTTGGCCACTCAGGGATACGCAAGAAAAAAATTAGTAAGAGCTGACTGCAGATCAATTTGTCTACTGATGTAAAAGAAAAGTTAATTGTACTTTCCCCAGACACTAGTGATTTTAAAAGACCCGGCTTTAAAAGTAATTTTTTCATTGCTTCTTGGAATGCATCAGTAAAGAATACGAACAATTCAATAAAAAAGGAAATACGTCTTTTCCTTTTACAGATAGTTAATGGACAGAGATTTCTTCCCTCATACCGCGATAAAAAAAATAAATGTCACAAAATCTCTATGTATTCCCTGATCTGAAACCGTGTCTTGCATCTTTTGAACTCGTTTCAACAAGCTGTGTCAGTGTATTTCGTAAAACAAGCTGAAGGAATTTATTCACTAAACGTGTGTCTGTACACGTTATATGTTTGAAAAAATTATTGGTTTCTTTAGTGTAATAATTAATCAGGTAATAAAATAATAATTATTATTATTTGACAATTTTCCAATTTAAAAAAAATAATATTTAGTATACTGAATGGCATACTTAGTGTCACTAAGTACTTAAATACTAAGTATATAATATTTCATAATTATTAAAGTTAATTATTTTATTAATATTTAATGATAATTAAATAAAAGTTACGGAAATCGTGTAACATGCATGTAACATGCACAAACAAAATTGTATAATAACTTTGTTTTACTATTATTTCCATCAAGTTTCTTTTTATCAACTAAAACTGCGGATTTATTAGTTTGTTAATACCACAAACTTTTCATTTAGCTACACTTTTGAAAATGTTTCATAATATACAATCATTTCGCAACACTCTTAATGATATTGTCAGCCACGGGCATGGGTTATTCACATTTACAGAATTCTCATATATCGATATTAGTTTTACATATCAAAAAGTGCTAATTGAACGAGCGAAGCGAATGTTCAGTTTTAACTCGACTCGACTTAATTCCTAACTTAATTTAATTACTTGAAATTTATTCTAATGGTTGAAGAGTATATTCCGCCTTCTCATGTTAATGTGTTTCTAATGGTTTATATAGCAGACTTCTCATTTGGGTTCCTTATCTCACTACTAATTACGTTCCCATTAGAACATATATATATATATATATATTTATATTATCTCTTTCTTTCTATTAGTTCCATTATGTCTCCTACTTTCTATGGTACGTCTTTGTTCAACCGTCTCTCTATATTTAATCATCGGGAGCATAGATTATGACACATGATGAATAAGCCTAATAAAGATTCCTAGCGTTTGTAAATACACAACCTGACGATTCATATGTATACTGTCACTTATTATTGAACGAGCGAAATATATTCTGTGTTTTAACTTGACTGCTTAGTATTTGTCTGGCTATTTAAGGTGTGTCTCATGATGACTTTTGAATGTCTCAACAGTTTCCCGTAAAACTTCGCACTTGTGCCCATGCTTTTAACCTACAGGCTCCTTTTTATTGTAGACTTATCCCCCCTAGGATCCCCCATTTACCCAAAAATAGGGAGCGGGGGACAAAAATGTGGGGGTCAAAATTGTGAAAAAAATTCGAATGTTCATGTGGGATATCAAATTACAGGGTTTTTTTTAACGAACATCTGAAGTTTATTTTAAAATTTCAAAGTTTTGGAACACTAGAGCTCCAAAAGTGGGTCAAACGTTTAACTATGTGGCAAAAATCCATGTGGGGTATCATTTTGAAGGAAATTTTAATCAAAATCTAAATAAATTCTTCAATTTGGCAAAATTTCAAAATTTTAGGGCGCTGAAACCCAAAACTTTGATAGAATCACAAAAATCCATGTAGGGTATCAAATTAAAGAGAATTTTCTCCAAAATATTTAGGTCTACACAGTGACCAGTTTTTAAAATTTTAGGACAGTAGGGCTCAAAGGTCACTATAGTACCCTAAACGTTTGTTAGGTGTCAGATTAGAGGGACATATGGAGTACGATAAGAGGTCACCTCCCCGTAAAACAACATCACTCTGGAAACGTTAAATGCTATAGCATACTTTCGCCGTGCGGGTAAATGCTAAAGCGGGTAAACTCTAGTAGACGGCTGAGGCACATTAAATAAAGTAAAAGTAAAAGTGTATTGTGAGAACATACAGACTGAACTAAATTACACAAGCCTACTTGTTACAGTGGCACCTTAAGGTTCAGCCAGCTCGACAGTCCATCACGGCTCAAGTGCTTTGGATGAAGTTGACAAATGAAGAAGAAGAAGAAGAAGAAGAAGAAGAAGAAGAAGAAGAAGAAGAAGAAGAAGAAGAAGAAGAAGAAGAAGAAGAAGGGTGAAAGAAAGCTACAGAAACCTTATATACTTTTATCAAATTTTCTCAGTCCAGTAGTCATTACCGACACCGCAGAATTCATGAATTTACATATGTTAAAAACGACGTTAAATAAAAAAAGAGCTGAGTCACGCAAGCCAAAAGATACAAGAGACCATTTTAAATGACGACTATTAGAAATGTTTGAAGTTTGTACACTCTCTACAGTCGACATTCTACAGTAATTTCTTTTCTTGACATAATATAATATGAATTTATGTACATGAATTCATTATTTAAATCTACTATATTACTCTACATATGTTAAATTGTTACATTTTACTTTAATTTTGCGTTTTGTTTGCGTGTAGAGAACAGTATAACGTTCTTAGCAATAAAATACCATTTAAAGTGTAAATTTATGCTACTTTTTCGAAGTCTTTTATTCGTGTTCGGCAAAAGTTCGCCGATTATCTGAGATGTTGGTAATTGAGTATCTCC
Source organism: Magicicada septendecula (assembly GCA_034769895.1). NCBI lineage: Eukaryota > Metazoa > Arthropoda > Insecta > Hemiptera > Cicadidae > Magicicada > Magicicada septendecula. The sequence continues at coordinate 1,065,614,305 of CM068367.1, forward strand.
ATAGCTCTGAACGTGTTGAACCATCAAGCGTCGACTTTACCGTGTTTTGAGACTAAACGCTATAACAGTATTGTTGGAGAAGAAAAGCTGCTTAATTTCTTTAATACTGTACACAAATTAAAGACGTAATTCGGTACAAATCGTTTATTGCGATATCAGTTATAACGAATCGCTTTTAGGTATGCAGCTTCCAGGCCCCGGTAAATTAACGAATGAAACAGCATCAGAAAGTACAGATATTACGATACCGGGAATAACAGTGAATAGGTAACAGTTGCTGAAGCGTTAGATCCTGTAGGGCGATGACATATCGGGTTTAGTGTTGACAGTGTTATAATATTTTCAAACAAGGTAAACATATTGTTACGACGGTCTACCTGATCGTCGTAGGTACAGTGGAAACAAAATACAAGACACCAATTAAGTCACTAATTACCAGCTTTAATTTTCACAGTTAAACAGTTCGTAATTAACAGCACAGTCTCTTACAACAAATAAAATAAAAATTGTTCACACGCAATAAAATGTCCACTAATATTAAACACAATTGTATTACAATTATCCCACCCGATTATTAAACACTTCACTAATAACCACTTGAAACGCACATAGTAATTCGCCCGATATAACTCTCGAACCGCACAGTAAATATAACGCAGCTATACTGAAAACTAAGGCCGCTAAACTAAGACCAAAACGTTCCTAATTGCATCTTAGCGTCCGTGTGAACTACGTAATTAACTGCGGCCTTGACACAGTCCGCGCGGCTGGCGACTTCGAGAAAATTCTCGCGGATGCGTTGACAGTCACGTATGCCACATACATTAGAGCGAGATTCTTCTGGCACATTCAACAAACACGTAGCCTGTTCTGTAATGCCGTAACACTGCCTCCTCCTTAAGCCTGTTCGTCCCGAACTGGCAAACCGTCTCTGAAGTAGTACTCGACCAGGCAATCTAGGTCGACGTCCTTGCGAAAGATAATTCTCCGGTTCTTCGAATTCAGTCTCGTGTGATCCGAACATCACGTTCCCAAGAATGCGAGTCTTCCGTTCAACCACTAGTTTTGCTGGAATCACTCCCATTGCGTCATGTACTGATGACCTAAACATCACTGGCTGATCCAAGTTTGTTTGGTTCTCGTCAACAACCTCTTGCGTAACCTCATCTTCAGCCACTTTGCCCTCGGGCGCTTCTATCAGCTCAGGAAGAAGCAAGAGTTTTGTTTCGACACCCATAGTTGGCTTTCGAATCACTTTTTTTGTCGTTACACTTATTTGTACTTCCTCTGCTAGTTCTTCCTCCATTTCCGCTTGCAATAGGGAGGGTTCCTCGTGACCAGACCTGTTGAATTTTTCTTCGGCCAATGCCACTTGCTTAATCGAATGGTTGGTAGACCCTGTCATTTTAGCCATGCAAAGCTTTATCTTCTCTTGGCCAACCTTCAAGACATTCTCTCTTAAGTCCACAACGAATCCATAGGCATTCATAATGTCCGTGCCAAGAATCACTTCATCGACAATGTCTGCAACGAGCATTTGGTGGCTAAACTCGGGAAGACCCAGGCGTACACGTAAGTTTACCTTTCCTAGCACCTTGACGGGACTTCCAGTCACAGTCTGTATTGTACAAGGGTTAATTTGAGGCCTCGGTTGCTGACTAAGTCAGGGCGCACAATGGACACTGCTGCGCCCTTGTTAACTGTAAATGATGTTGGTTTACCTTCCGCAAATCCATTAACAATCAAGTTTCCACTGGTCTTATGTAGCGTGGAAACTGTGTGCTTTTCTGGGGCTTTACTTCTCCAATTAGTGCAATCACTCTCTTCTCTCGCTACCTTTTTCTCCCAACAGTCTACCTGTAGATGACCACGTTTTCCACAGTTGTAACATTTCGGTTTTCTGTCTTTTTCAAATCGTTGCGACTCTCTTTAACTTTTGAATTGTTTGTCCGACAACATTGTTTTTCTGCGCCCATCGTAACGGCAATGTGATACAGGGATCTTCTGACTGCAATGTGATGGCACAAACCCATTAATGTAGCGGGACGCTGACTTGGCAGCTTCAAACTCTAGGACGTGAACACGAGCTTCTGAGCTATTTCGGTGCCTTGCCATTTGTAATACTTGCTGAAGTTAACAATCTCCGATGCCATCAATAAACGTCTGCACCGCAAACCTTATTCGAAAATCTTCTGGTGCTTCAGGATAGGCCAATCTAATTAATCTGTCGATACCTGCTTCAAACTCTTGAAGACTCTCCCCGGAACGTTGTCGTCTTGTTCTCAACTGAGCGTAGTACACCTCTCGCAAATGTTTATCACCATACCGTAATTCCAGAGCTTTCGGCATAGGTGTTTTGGCTGTCAGGTGGCACTTTCTGTAGTAACTCTGCCGCAGGTCCTTTTAATGCAAGAACGAGTGAAACAGCCTTGCCTTTATCTGTCCAATTATTTGCGCATGCAGCAGCTCCAAATTGGCGGAGGTACGTTGCCCAGTGACTGCTTCCGTCAAAGGTTGGAGCTTTGGCATGAACTGTCCCTACTGCAGGCAAAGTGACTTTCCCTATTAACTTATTTTCTGCGTCTTTTTCTGTCTTTATCATTGGTATAGTCTGTTCACAAAGTTGTTTTGGTTGTAACTTCAGGCACTGCACAACTTCACTTTTAATTTGTTCTCTTATGTTTGCCATTGAGTTTTCTACTGCAGATACTTTTGTTGACATAGTTTCTTCCACAGTCAAGACAGATTTTTCTACTTCAGCTATTTTATTTGACATGGATTCTCCTACGTCAGATATTTTTGTAGACATCGATTCTTCAACACTCGAGACACATTTTTCTACTTCAGCTATTTTTAATGTCATTGATTCTTGTACCGCCGATATTTTAGTAACTTGTTTATTAAGTTCACCTCGTAGGAGACCAAATTCTGCGGTACTATGTTCTTGCATCTGTTTCTGCTCCTTTATTGATGCTTTGATGTCTTCTGTTTCACGCTTACGTTCCTCTGTTTCCAGCTTACGTTCTTCTCTTTCCTGTCTGCGTTCTTTTGTCTCTTCCGCCTCCTGTCTGCGTTTCTCATCCTGTCGCTTTTCTTCTTTTTCTCTTTCTTGTCTTCGCTCTTCTTTTTGTCATCTTTCTGGTTCTTCCTGTGTCTGCCGCAGCAGCGTTTGGAAAGTTTCCATCATCTGACTGGCATCCATTGTTTTCCGATTAATTACGAAATATGCTCGTCTTGTACAAAGTGTCCACTGTTAAGCGTTCTATCCCACTTCTGACACCACTGTTACGACGGTCTACCTGATCGTCGTAGGTACAGTGGAAACAAAATACAAGGCACCAATTAAGTTACTAATCACCAGCTTTAATTTTCACAGTTAAACAGTTCGTAATTAACAACACAGTCTCTTACAGCAAATCAAATAATAATTGTTCACACTAATATGTCCACTAAAATGTCCACTAATATTAAACACAATTGTATTACAATTATCCCGCCCGATTATTATTAAACACTTCACTAATAACCACTTGAAACGCACACAGTTATTTTGCCCGATAATAACTCTCGAACCGCACAGTAAATATATCGCAGCAATACTGAAAACTAAGGCCGCTGCCACCAAGTATTTATACAACGCTCACAGACCAGAACGTTCCTAATTGCGTCTTAGTGTCCGTGTGTACTACGTAATTAACTGCGGCCTTGACACAGTCCGCGCGGCTGGCGACTTCGAGAAAACTCTCGCGGATTCGTTGACAGTCACGTATGCCACATACATTAGCGCGAGATTCTTCTGGCACATTCGACAAACACGTAGACTGTTCTGTTATGTCGTAACAATATTATATTTTCTGCTGCTACATATAATGTAGTACTAGCCTTGATTGTAAATTTCTAAATACAGTGCCTAAATGTGGTTAAACAGTGATGCCTATAAACAACGTTGCGTAAATTGGAATAAAATGTAAATAACACAACCGTGAAGTAGTTCTTTCTTCCCTAAAAATATATAGGCCTATACATGCATACACGCTGGTGTGCGCGCACTAGTATCTATCACAGAAGTTATTGAGCAAGTAATTATAGGCCTATTACGTATACTCACTACTGCACACTAAAGGCATGCAGAGTACTGTATGTCAGTTATGGTTTAATCAACATCACTGTAAACAACTACAGTGTAAATACAGTATTTAAGTAAATAAACTGTGATTTTGTGAACTATTTTACGTTTTCAAGCAAGGAGATGTACGTTGTCTGTTTGGGAGTGCACATAAAAATCAATTTATTCAATGTTTCTCTATCTGTATTTTGACAAAGAAGTGTGTGTTTTGTGTTGTTTGCTACTGTTATTTTTACTGGTTTTTATTTGACAAACATTACTACAGTATGTCGGACAGTAAGAGTTCCTCTGTTGAGAAGAAACATTACGTAATTCCTTGGATATAAAATGGTGAATTGTAACCAATTCTTGTCAAGGAATCAGGAAAACGTCAATCTTTATTGTCAGCAACGGAGAAGAGTGAAGAAAATAATCATAAACTTACTTGGAGAAGGAAAGTTTTTAAATTGTAGAAATATCACCCATCTAGGATTAGTGAATATCTAGATGTATAGATGTGAAACTTTTAACTTGGTACATAAACGTAGCGTAGCCATACAATATCAATGGGCCCATTGTTCCCGATACGCGCAAGTCCAGAAAATCTCAAAACAATTAAGAAAAGATGAATTTGATTGCTGTACAGTTTGAATTTAACGATTTCGTAATCATCATAGTATTATGCTGGGAAAAATATCCGGTGAAACAGCTGAGGCTAGGCGAGGTTCATTATTTTGTAACACAAGTTAGTTTATGTAATTTTAATATATTCAAGACAGGCTAAATTTCCAGTTACAAATTAAGCAAACTTAGGCGTAAAACTTATCAGTGTACCTAATGTTATTTGTTGTAAGGTAAACTGTAATAAATATTAAAAAATGCTATAAGAATACATAAAGAATAGTTTTCATACAATATTCAATAATATTGGATAGTGCATAAAATCGCTAAAATTAACTAACATATCTTTACACATTTTAACGATTTATATACATTAGAGAAAAATATTAGAATAGGACTTGTTTATCGTTTTAAATCTGACAGTTTGGTTGTTACTTTTTCTGTTTCCCTTAACAGTATATCTAGAACTTAAAATAATCATTGGATCCGTATAGTCAATATTTATGCACACTTATGTATAAAAAACAAATTTAACGGTATATTGGATGTAAAGGTTAAATTTTCAATCCCCTTAAATTGGTTATAAGTGATTTCTTTTGTAATTTACAATAAAGTAAATATCTATCTTCCTTTTCATGAAATTAAATCGCTTGTTTAGCCGAAACACCAAAAGCTATTTAAGTGTGAAGCTTCTGTATTACGCCTGGCAATTAAAATTCTCTAGCAGTAATGGCTTTACTCGAAGGTCATTGAGAAACGGTACAGAGTTGTTGATAATCTCATCTCCGTTGTCACTAACGTTTTATAATTAACAGTTTCACTAAGTCTACACCCACCTAGTCAGCTCAGTTACTCTACTAAACCCATTGTGCTACACATAACTGACTTAGCGGCATCTACAGCTATGTCTACCGATGAAACTTGCTTTCAGACAGTATCCAATAATTTTAAATAATCAATTCCAATTAAATATCGTCACATTATTAGCATTACTTTTCTGTAAAGCTGTAAACGTATGTTTTGAATTAATTATACTTTTATATTAACAGTCATTTAAAAGGGAAGAGCAAACATCCAACTTACTATATGTAAATGAAGTACGTGATGAAACACTATGACGTTATTATTTCAGATGTCACTAATGTGAACGTTTCATTAAAGTTACTTTAATTAGTCTTTAACTAATTCCTCTTAAAGAGATATTTTCTTCCTCTCAAGGAAGAAAATATTTCTTTCTTGTTCTAAGGATAATGGATATAAAATAATCTACCAAAATTACTAGATACTATGAGAATAGCATTACAATCACAACCAAATTGTTTAAATTGTTTAATCAACTTACTTTGTCTGTATACAAAGTGACTAGCTATCGCACTTATTGGGCCGTTCTTAAAACTCTATAACTGCCAAAATCAAGAGGTGTAGCCTGTATTAACTTCACCTCATTGCTCTGCGTCCTATAGTGATGTACGACTGTGAGTTAGCATTACAGTATATAAACTACACATATTATTATATTAATTATCTCATTAAATGGGCGGGGAAGAGACACCGACGTGTTGACGAATTGAGAAAATTTCAGTAAAACCCCACATTTCTATTCACTTGGAAACTAAAGAACTATGGAAAATTGAACTAGGGCATATTTGTTTTTCCGCATGTCGCTCCAACTGGCAGAATTAAAACGTTCTTAATATCCAGCGTTGCCAACAAGAAACAAGACTATCCTTCTGACTACCTGTTCCACTGCTTCAAGAGTTGATCGGCCTTTCCGAAAGCGGTGTTGTCTGTTGGGCAAGTCTCCCGCGCTTTGAATGGCCTCTAACATATAAGTCTTTAATAACCTTTCCAGCTGTATCAAGCACGCAGACAGGTCTGTACGCTGGTGGCGTGCCCGGGTCACCCTGACAAGCACCACCCTCTGCACTGCCCACCGTTTGCGAAAGTTTCCCTTCTTCAGAGCTGTTGTACATATTAAGGAGCAGGAACGAGCAATCATCATTCTTTGCTATTCTTCATCAAGCCATTCTTACAAAACCTTAAGCAAGTTGCTCAAACTGCCAAAATTAAAATGTTCTTAATATCCTGAGATACCAACAGGACTATTCTTCTTGAATAGTGATTTCCTTGTTGGGCCACATCGCAAATTCTGACTACCTCTTCCACTGTCGGAACAGTTGATCAGCCTTTCCCGAACTCAAAATATTGTCAGTCGTACAGGTCTCCAGCGCTTTGAATGGCCGCTACTTCAGCAACCTTTCAAGACAGACAATTTCCATTTGAATCCAGCATGTACAAATAAATAAGTTAGCTCAGTTATAATGTACAGTTCAGTTAGTTAACAAATGAGGAATAGGCTACTAACAAACAATGCGCAGTATGTGTAATAAACGTGTACATTACGTACGCATACGTTATTCATAGCATTAACATTTTATAAACCCAAGAGGGATCAAAAACAATAATTATTTATACAGGATAGTAGTTTAAAGAAAATTAACAAAGTTTTAGATCTGTTAAACGGTCTAAAACTAATGCTGTTACAAATACAAAATCGTATTCACTAAATTTAAAGACCACTAAAACATTCTTCCGTTTTACTTGTGAGCGTAGGAAAGCGTGTGGGTGCACAACAAAAGGTACAACTATATACGATACCTTATCGTAAAATGTAGCCAAGAAATAGTTTATTTATATCCAAGGACCAGGTTTATATCTATACATATTACATACTCAAATATGTTACGTGGTTCGCGTTTGCATCACTGACACGTGATTAGCTAACTTCCTGCTCGTAGCTAATAATTTTAAATAAATTTTTAAGAATGACACATAATTATTACGTCTGTGGTAGGATACTATTCCAGTGTCACTAAAAATAAGCATATAATGCAAACAAATATTTGTTAAAGTATACCTAAATAAACAGTATTCAACGTTTTTATAACTAACGTTTCGTTATATGCAGGATCCACTACACTTACGTATCTTAATCGACATAAATGAAAAGCACATTGTCTTCAGGAGGAGAAACCTTACTACCATGTTTATAACTAATATTTTTATTGGTTAATGTGATAAAACACTACTTATGTGGAAACGGCATTCGATTACTTGCTATAACGTCAGAGTGAGAATAAGTGTGATTGGTAATCTGGAAGACATATTTAAGGTAAGCGTTTGTAGTTATAGATGACCCTACAAATTATGTAATCATGTGTTTCATAAAAATAATAAAAAATTTTTTAAGGAAATTTTCGATTCTTATATGTTTAATTTCTTAACTATACTGAATTTATCACACTCCCTCCTACTACCACTAAATTTGTAGTAGCCTATTCGGTATCTACGACACCTGTCTTGTGGGTGAGTTAAATAAAAGCTGTAATTACGTACGCAATCATAGAAATTGTTTGCGCTGTAAACGTATTGTATATAATGGAAATACGTTGAGACGCATTTCAACGATCAGCTTGAGACGCATAATAAAAAAGTATTTATTATGTTTTTTTTTTAACTTCTGTAGTCAATTTAATAAGAGTCTAAGCAGTGTTTGCATCTTGAGTTAAAAGGTATTTACATTATACGTTACAGGAATAGAACATATTCACTTTGACAGATGCAATTTTGTAAATATTGATCGTGTCGTATAAGGTAGATTACAATTAAAACAACAAAGTGGAAAACAAGCCAATGAAGCAACGATACGATTGAAGTAGACTAACGCAAGCATAGAGGTATTACAGGTATTATCTGTAATACCTCTATGAACGCATGACGAAATTCGAGAGATGGTGTTCAGATGGTTATCGGCGTTACTTGCGAACTTAAAGGTTATACTTTTTTTAAATACGTTTTGGCCTTCTGAATTTGAAAATATGATTTAACGTTGCTCTTAGTATACTCAGTATTACCAATGGTGTATAAAGAAAGAGTATCGAAAAATATCTGAGTGAATGATTCATGATGTGATACATTGAATGCGCAAAGCCAACAATCCCACAAGCCATTTTTACAGCATTCTATTACCCACACTCGGTTCTTAGCATTCTCGCTAAAAGTATCTACTCTATATTGGAAACCTCTCCTCGTCATTTGTTAACGTCGTACTCAAAAAGTTATTTTAACAGTTAAACCTATTCACAGTAATTCCTATTCGAATTGTAAATTAGGAATTAAAAATAATCAAAAGTAAACTGGAAACAAGATAACACAAATGCATTTCAGTATGTCAAACTTACTTGTACATAGTGGAAGTCATGAAATGGAATAATTAATTATACAGGTAACACAAAAGCATCATGTTTGACGATGGTATTGTAATCTACGTTTTATTGCTTTCAAAATAAAATCTGATAAATGTTAGTAACGTTTTAATAATATTTATTGTTTAATTTTGAAAGAGATGCAGTCTTCTCCGTTAGAACTGGAATAACGATAAACAGGATGTATGAATATCGCCTGCGTAGACAGGTCTTCATCTCAGTTATCATAGCGAAAAGTGCGTGCTTATGAGTGATCATCATAAATAGATATGGTCAAAGAACCAAATAAATAAATATATATACAGCTCGAAACATATTCCAAGTAAGGAAAAATATCTTCGTTGTATGCCAGTGTAGTATAGGTAACACATACACACACATGCGAGCGAGCGAGCGCCAACTCTTCCTTACGATTAGAAAACAATAATATGTGAAGTATCTGACAAGGAAGTGCGACAAGTAGGCCTCAGTATAAAGAAATCAGCAAATAAGTTATTCCATATTATTAAATGAGTAAGTCTGTTTACAATCACCTTGATGATATTGTTAAGTGGAATTTTTAACTTAACGCCTAAGTCACAAACTGTACTGCATTAGCGGTCGCTCTAAATACAGTTAATTTCTAGTGCAGTATATTTAAAACATTGTTATTTCATGTCATGTTAAATCACGTTGTCTACTAGTTAATATTGTATGTAATAATAGTGTTACGACGGTCTACTTGATCGTTGTAGGTACTGTGGAAACAAAATACAAGACACCAATTAAGTCACTAATAACCAGCTTTAATTTTCACAGTTAAACAGTTCGTAATTAACAACACAGTCTCTTACAACAAATCAAATAAAAATTGTTCATACGTAATAAAATGTCAACTAATATTAAACACAATTGTATTACAATTATACCAGCCTATTATTAAACGCAATACTTCACTAATAAACACTTGAACGCACACAGTAATATCGCCCCATAATAACTGAAAACTAAGGCCACTAACGCCTTGTATTTATACAACGGTCACAGACCAGAAGATTCCAAATTACCCCTTGTCTCTAAACTACGACGTAATTAATTGCGGCCTTGACACACTCCTCGGGCTGGCGGCTTCCAGAAAAGTCCCGCGAGCGCATGTTGATATCACATACGCACGCAACATTATAGCTGGATTTCAATGGATCGTTCAAGACACAGGTAGATTGTCCTTTGATGTCGTAACACAGCCCCCTCCTTAAGCCTGTTCGTCCCGAACTGGTAAACCGTCTCTGAAGTAATATTTAGCTATGCGATCTAGGTGGACGACCATGAACTTTCGCTGCCCTTCCTGCTGAATCCGATAAACAACATCGTTGATTCATTTTCCACAGTATCGGGTCCTTCCCAGTTAGTTTGCAACTTAGGTGCGCGACCACGACGGCGCTTTGGGTTGAACAACCAGACCTGATCTCCTTCTTTGAAACCCACACTATTGCTGCGAATGTCATACCGAGTTTCCATTTTATCACTGGCAATCTTCAGCCGTCCTCTTATCAACCGATTCATTTCTCGCAGTTGGTTTTCTAATTGCGAGGAATAGTTCTGTGGCTCTTGGGACTGAGTCTCAGGTGATCCGAACATCAAGTCCCCAGGAAGACGAATCTACCGACAAAACACCAATGTTGCTGGAGTCATGCCGGTTGTGTCTTGTACTGATGATCTATACGCCATGAGGAACAGTGGTATAGGTTGGTCCCAGTCTGTTTAGTTCTCATCAACAATCTTCGAAAGATGCTACTCAAGTGTCCTACTGAATCTCTCAACCATCCCGTCCGACTGAGGATGCAGAGGCGTTGTCCTGGTCTTTCGAATTCCGAGTAGACGGCATAATACTTTAAACACTCCTAATTCGAAATTTCTCCCTTGATCCGTATGGATTTCCATAGGGGCTCTATAATGGCAACAGAAGTTGTGAACTAACTCCTTTGCCACAGTGGTAACCTCCTGATTTGGAATTACGTAGGCTTCCACCCACTTAGTAAAGTAGTCCCCTACAACCATGATGTACCGGTTTCCATCGTCAGTAACTGGGAATGGTCCAGAAATGTCTATGGCAATTCTCTCGAAAGGTAGTCCAACGATATACTGTCTCATTTTCCCCTGTTCTGGTTTGTGGGCCCTTGCTTACAGCACATATTTCACATGTCCGAACCCATTCCTCTACGGCATGGCAAAGACGAAGCCAATAGAATCTCTTCCGTATTTTGTCAAGGGTTTTGTTAACGCCAAGATGGCCTCCAGACGTCCCATCATGCATCTCCTTCAAAACAGACTGCACTTTACTTCGGGGAACTATTAACTGCATGTCTTGCCCATATGCACTTTCCCAAGCCCTTTTCAGCAATCCGTTCTCTAAGATAAGTGATTCCCATTGTGCCCAGTAGCCCTTCAGCACTTCGGAACCATGGCAGATATCTTACCAATCCGGGCAGCGACCTTCCTCTTTTGCTGTCAAGATCGGTCCAATGTCTTCATCAGTCATCTGTTCTTGACGACAGTCTTGTGTAGTCCAGCTGTCTGCCAGGAAATCTACAGTGATGGCTTGAACATGTTCGTTTAAGTTTTGTTCTTCCTTTGTGTGGCAATGTCGGCAGTCTTCCGGGCACGGTCTCCGTGATAAGCCGTCTGCATTACCATGGAGGCGCCCCTGCCGATGTTATACCTTGAAGTTGTACTCTTGCAGACTTTCGAGTCATCTTGCCAACTGTCCTTCCGGATTTTTAAATCTCAAGAGCCATGAAAGCGCGGCATGTTCGGTAATGAAAATTCTCTCCCTTAGAGGTATTTATGGAAGTGCTCCAAAGCTCTGACAATTGCTAACAACTCTCTCCTTGTAACACAATAATTTCTCTCTGATTTAGAAAGCGTCTTGCTGTAACACGCTATTACTCGTACTTCACCGTTCTGCACTTGAGACAAAACTGCTCCTAGACCAGTATTGCTTGCATCTGTGTCAACAATGTACTTCCCTTCGGAAGCTGGAAAAGCGAAAATTGGCTGCGAACATAATGCAATCTTCAAAGTACTAAATGCTTGGTCACATTCTCTCGACCACTGGAATTTTCGTTTACTTTCCCTTAGCTCATGTAGTGGTTGATCAATAGCAGCGAAGCCTTTCACAAAACGTCTGTAATATGAGCATAACCCCAGGAAACTCCGAACTTCGTGTTTACTCTTCGGCACTGGCAAATCTCTTACGGTGTCTACTTTATTAGGATCCGTGCTAACACCCGCTGCCGAAACCAGATGGCCCAGATACTGTACTTCCTTCTGGAATAGAGAAAAATTCTTCGGGCTCAGCTTCAGTTGGGCACCGTGAATTCTAGTTAGAACCTCCTTAAGGTTTTCCAAATGGTCTTTGAAAGTCTTCCCGATGACTATGACATCGTCTAAATAAACATGGCAAGTTTTCCATGTCAGGCCTCGGAGTACGAGGTCCATCAATCTTTCAAATGTTGCCGGTGCATTACAGAGTCCAAATGGCATGACGTTAAATTGGAATAAGCCACTTGCGGTCGAGAAACGGAATTTTCCTTGTCTCCTTGATGAAGACCCACATGCCAATATCCACGCTTCAGGTCCAATGTGGAAAACCACTGTGCTCAGACAACGTGTCGAGTGTATCGTCAACGCGAGGTAATGGATAGCAGTCTTTCTTTCTGACGTCATTCAACCTCCGGTAGTCTACGCAGAAACGCAATCCACCATCCTTCTTCGCTACCAGCACTACCGGAGAAGACCAAGCACTTGACGAAGGCTCGATTACTCCCTCTGTCAACATATCCTGTACCAACCGAGACATTTCCTCTTGCTTAGTTAATGGAGACCTTCGAGGAGGTTGGCGTATCGGTGTTGTGTCCCCGGTATTGATGCGATGTTGTACAAGAGAGGTTCTTCCCAATGACTGTCCCCGAACTGCAAAACAATCTTTGAATTCATGTAAAAACTGTCTGAGTTATTTTACCTCACCACTTGAGAGGTCATTAGAAGATCTGTTCAATAATTCCTGCAGTTCCTCTGGTAATTTGGAAGTATCCAAAGAACTGGATCTTCGTTGCGTCATTCCGGCTACCCAGGCCACAGGAGTCAATTTGCCTAGGAGCGTATTGCTTTGCAAAGTGACAGCTTGTTCCAAAATATTCGCCACTCTAATACGTACATTTCCGGTTTCGTCAGGTTTTACTAAACTTCTGGCAATTAGTATGCCCGGTGTGCTGACTACCTGGGGTTCGAATATAGAGCACTGGTTGCCCCTAGTGTCTACCTCGGTTCTAACCATGATGATCTTTTTGGAGTTTGGCGGAACAGTTACGGCTACTTGGTTTATGACGTCCATCGATTTTTTCTATGTAGTCATTGTGGAGAGCATTACCTCTTCTCCTCCGATTCTCAAGACATTGTTTTTGAAGTCGACTACATATCCCTATGCGTTCATAACGTCCACACCAAGAATTGCTTCATCCACAATATCTGCAACAAGTACTTGATGATCAAACTCAAGTCGACCAAGGCGTAGGTGTATCTCCACTTTTCCATATACTTTTATAGGCCGTCCAATAGCTGTTAGCAAGCTGCAAGAGCACCAGATTGGCTTGAGATCTTTCACCACGTCGGGGCGCACAATAGAAACTGTAGCGCATGTGTCAACTGTAATCGAGGTTGGCCTTTCTTGAACGAATCCGGTAACCACCAAACTCCCGCTGTTTTTCTGAAGTGTAGAAATTGCGTATTGTCTAGGGGCTTCGTTCCTCCAATTAGTCAGCACACGCCCCGTTGTAACGACTATTGCTCGTTTCCCTGTTGCTGAATTCTAACCCGACAATCTCGTTGTAGATGTCCAGGTTTCCCACATCTATAACACTTTGGTCTTCCATCCTTTCTTATTTTATTCTGTGGCGCCGACCGTCGAGTCTTTGTTCCTTGTTATTCTTCCTTATCGTCTGTGCCGTCGCGATATTTTAGCGGGCGCACTTTATGACTTGTCCAACCAGTCGCTGATTTGGCGGCCTCAAAATGCAAAGCATGTACCAGGGCGTCCGCACTGTTCTTGTGTCTTGCCATTCGTAACACTTGCTGTAGTTTGTTATCTCGGACACCGGCAGTAAATGTCTGCATCGCAAAACTCCTTCGAAAATCTTCTGTTGCTTCAGGATAGGCCAGTCTAATTAATCTGACCATACTTGCTTCAAACTCTTGAAAGCTCTCCCCGGAATGCCGTCGCCTTGCTCTCAACTGGGTGCAGTACACATCTCGCAAATTTTTATCGTCATACCGTAATTCTAGAGCTTTTATCAACTCTGCATAGATGTTGTGGTTGTCAGGTGGCACTATCTGTAGTAGTTCTGCCGCGGGTCCCTTTAATGAGAGAACGAGTGAAACTGCCTTGTCTTTCTCTGTCCAATTATTTGTGCATGTAGCAGCTTCAAATTGACGGAGGTACGTTGCCCAGTGACTGCTTCCGTCAAAGGTTGGAGCTTTGACATGAACTCTCCCTACTGCAGACAAAGTGACATCATCTATTAACTTATTTTCTGTGTCTTTTTCTGTCTTTATCATTGGTACAGTCTCTTCATAAAATTGTTTCTTTTGAATCTTCATGCACTGCTCAACTTCACTTTTAATTTGTTCTCTTTTGTTTGCCATTGAATTTTCTACTGCATTTATTTTATTTGGCACAGATTCTTTTATGACAGATATTTTTGTAGACATCGATTCTTCAACAATTGAAACAGATTTTTCCACTTCAGCTATTTTTAATGTCATTGATTATTGTACCTCCGATATTTTAGTAACTTGTTTATTAAGCTCACCTCGTAGGAGACCCAACTCTGAAGCGGTATTTTCTTGTGTCTGCTTTTGCTCCTGTATTAACTCTTTTTTTGTCTTCTGTTTCACGCTTCCGTTCCTCTGCCTCCTGCTTACGTTCTTCTTTTTGTCTTTCTTCTGTTTCTAGCATTAGTGTTTTCTGGCGTTCCTCAGCCTCCTCACTTTCCTGCCTGCGTTTTTCATCGTGTCGTTTTTCTGCTTCTTCCGCCTCCTGTCGGCGTCTTTCCTCTGCTTCCAGCAGGAGGGTTTTCTGTCTCTCTTCCGCTTTCTTCGCATCCTGTCGTCGTCGTTCCTCTGTCTGCAACAACAGCACTTGAACATTTTCCACCATCTGACTGGCATCCATTGTTTTCCGATTAATTACGAAATACAATCGTCTTGTACATAGTGTCCACTGTTTCCACTGTTAACGGTTCTATCCCAGTTCTGACATCACTGTTACGACGGTCTACTTGATCGTCGTAGGTACAATGGAAACAAAATACAAGACACCAATTAAGTCACTAATCACCAGCTTTAATGTTCACAGTTAAACAGTTCGTAATTACAACACAGTCTCTTACAACAAATCAAATAAAAATTGTTCACACGTAACAAAATGTCAACTAATATTAAACACAATTGTATTACAATTATACCGCCCGATTATAAAACGCAACACTTCACTAATAACCACTTGAACGCGCACAGTAATATCACCCAATAATAACTGAAATCTAAGGCCTCTAACGCCTTGTATTTATACAACGGTCACAGACCAGAAGATTTCAAACTACGCCTTATCTCTAAACTACGACGTAATTAATTGCGGCCTTGACACAGTCCGCGCGGCTGGCGGCTTCCAGAAAAGTCTCGCGAGCGCATGTTGACATCACATACGCACGCAACATTATTGCTGGATCCAATGGATCGTTCGAGAAACACGTAGATTGTTCTGCGATGTAGTAACAATAGTTTGTTAGTTATGATGTAAAGACTATAATGTGGCTCACTTTATTTAGCGTGATTAATATTCATTTCTTCCTCACGTGGATATATTAGTACGTACACACGCATACATACACTGTAATGTGTGTGTGTGTGTGTGCGTGCGCGCGCAATGAAACACTAGCTTTAGTTGCGCAAGTTTTCACGATGATGTATTTCCACCAAGTGATATTTTCTATATCTATCCAAGTTTAAAATATTTAAACATAATTTTATTAGTTTAGTTTTTTGTATGCAGTAACTTTATCACAGTTTTAAGTAGGCGGCTTCAAAAAACATCTTAGTTCATGTCAGTTTTAGAGACATCTAAAATTTCTTATCAAAAATTAAACAACGATGACGAAAGGAAGCTACCAACTACATTATTGACAGTCTTGACCGTAGTGTGATGTCCTTGGCTTTACCAACAATAGTTTTACACAGTCATACTTCCACTTCTTTCAATATTTAGGTTAAATTTTGTGTACTAATGTAACAATAATTAGAAAGCAGAACGTACAAGCTGGCCGTTTATATGTACATAAATGTAAACAGTTAACTACAGAGACATCCTTCAGCCACTCCCAGATTGTAGTCACCAAGTTCTAATGACATAGGCTGTTGATTATTTAACGCTCTAAAACATTACAATGGGGCCGCGATATGTTAGTAGTATGTTTAAATAATTTTTAATGTTATGTTAGTTTTAATGACCTTAGTTGTTGTATTTTACTTTTTGTATTCACTTTGAATTTTACGTTTTGCTAACATTAAAAGTGTAGTCTTTAATTTATTAATTCTAAAAAATACGCAGAAAACTTACATTTGATGAATTTACACAGCAATATTTTTTCCACATGTTGGGAAACTTATTGCTGTGTAATCGACTTAGTAAAGTTACATATAATTTTTTTGACATGTAATATGTAAATAAGGCGCGTATGAAAGAAGTATTTGTTTGAACAGATAGGATATTTATTACGATAAGCTTGAGGAACGATGCATAAGTTTCAAACTAAAATGACTCAACTTATAATTATTATCCCTGGCAATATAATGCTGGCGCATTCAAAAGTAATCATGTAAGCTTGACATTTATGAGACAACAGACAAGATTCCATTCTAGCAACTCTTACTCACACATTGTATTTACACTTTGTGATTTAAAAGTTTAGATACGTATTTAAAAGAACACATTAAAAAATATGAAGGTATAGTCTTTGTACATACAAGATAATACGTTTTAATTACAAACAAACGATTTTAAATACACACTAGATAGGCCTTAACTATGAGAAATTAATAAACACGATTTTATTCACATTATAAATAATACACTTACTGTTATTGATTACCGTAGTTGTTAGTTAGTAGAGCTATATTTGGCAATTATAATCGGTCAAAAATGCTTCTATTTGTTTATTTGATTTAATTGCGAGTAAGTAAACTTAACAACTTTAGTGGTCTTGAAAGGCAGGATTAATGAACATTATCAACCCTATACAAATCTGGTAAAACAACGCTATCAGTTCTTTTACGTAAACCAAGAAATCCTATCAGTATTGTAGCAGTGTACTGAAACTAAAACTTATCCCAAAACTGACGCGCTCCCTGTTGTGTTCCACAGTTCAAATTAATTTACATACATGAACCCTGAGGAATGTATGTGAGACAATGGATAAAACAAGGAACGTAATGAACAAGTACATTTAATTGATAAACAATGATCGAGTAAAGGTTTAATGCTAACCGAGCTTCACAGTAAGTCAGCAGAATTCGTGTTGTTAATCTAAACCCAACTAATATCGAACAGCGTTTTCTTTAGTCACAGTTGATTACCTCCAATTGATAATCAAGTTCAGTACTAGTTAGTACTGAATTACAGGTTGGTGAAGAAATAATGTCGGAGGATTGTTCATAAACTAAACTGAACGAGAGTGATGATTGTATTGTTATTATCAACAAGGTATAATGTGTACTAAAATAAAGAAATATTACAGAAACAATCAATACAAAAAATAATAACGATAATAACTTCTCATGTTATTTTCAGTACAGTAATTAAACAGGAGCACTCAATATAACTCATTTTTAATTACAATTATAACTAGTATTTAATTCACCCTCGAGCGCTATTGCTTTTGTTCTCGGGTGATTATAATATACAATCAGTAATACAACAGTAAAAACAGTAGGTAGTAATAGTAGTAGTAGTAGTAGTAGTAGTAGTAGTAGTAGTAGTAGTAGTAGTAATAGTAGTAGTAGTAGTAGTAGTAGTAGTAGTATCAGCAGCAGCAGCAGCAGTAGTAGTAGTAGTAGTAGTATTTTTTATGGTAGCAATATTGTGAACACAAAATGTTGTACAACAAAATTGATTTTATTGTAATTTTAATGCTGATATTAACTTCAAAGGTTTGCAAGAATGTTTTCTCCGCGAAACAGGAGAGAAAAGTCAAGCTTCTGTCATATAGTAATTATGGCTATTTACAAATTTATTTAATGTCTCTGACAGACTAAACGAAATGTATTTGTACTTCATCTTAACAATAAATAACTAATACTAGAGCTGCTGGAATATCTGCAGACAGGCTATCAATCACCGGTTGACACATTATGAGACTCCGTATAAATTATTACACGAAAATCCCGCGTTTCATTAATTTTTCATGAACACTAACACTCGTTTCAACAATATTGAAAAAAATGTTATTAAACGAGCTTCGAAAGTGCATTAAAGAATTATTACTAAATTCGAGTTGTCTTGCCACAAAAAAAAAAAAAATCTTTAAATTATTTTTCGTGACGGATTAATTGATGTATTTGTGCTAATATGATTTTGGATGACTAGTTGTCATCTTTTTTCAAAGTAAAAGATTACTTAAACTCAATAAATAATTTCCTAATTGCATACGATAATTTTGTTTTTAGTAAACACTGAGCAGTGTGCACTATTCACAGGTTTACGACTGATTTATTATCCTAGTCGCCATATCACTCCATCTTTTTACTCCACTTGTTGCATATTTCTCATGCTAATACCATTTTACACTACATTTATTTATATTTTTGTCTTCATTACGGTTTGACACAAAACGCCACCGTTCCTGAACGTCTGTAATCTGAACGTTTCACACTCCATCGCTGCGTTTTACTACAGCGTTTCAGTAATGTTTGCATCAATACTCACTTTACTTCTTAACTTTTACAATCAGTATCATGATGTAGTGTCAATTTAATGACAATTTTGGTCATCCACTGTTGTTTTCTCCTAGTTTAATCGTGTTTTCCATTATGATGTTAGTGTCACATCCAGTTAACACGATATATTGACACAAAATATTCACATTTAAAACCTACAAATAAGAACGATTTTTGTTTAATTTCTTAAATTTGCGATTCTATAAATGCTACTGTATCCTACATCTTACATTCTACAGTCTCCTATCCTGTCAGATCGCCTTCAATTATCCACTATCTTTATGTAGTTATAGAACATTATTCCACTTCCAACCAGTGCTTCCAAAATAAAATTAAAAAACATAAACTAAAACATGTATATAATATCATGAATTTATTAGCATGTGCTTTCCGCATAGTTTAATATTTCCAAATGATCTCTGATATATTTTATAGTTACTTCAGTTTTTTTGTATGATTACCATCACAGCCTCGAACTTCTTCTTTACGGGTGTTTTTAGCTGACGTATAAGAACATTATTATATAAACGTTCATGGTAAATTTAATACAATTGCAATATGAATATGTGAAATACCAAGTTCCTGGATTACGTCAACTTTATCCTGGCTCAACGTTTTAGAACGTTTGCTACAGAAATATGATAAAATAAGCCTTAGTAAAATCACTGAATACAGGGTGTCTAGGTTTCGTCCGTTGTTAAGTTTTGTTGTCATGAACTTTCATTTCCGTAAAGAACAGTCTTCGTTATGGTACACTGACAAACTAACAAAAATACCGCTCCAAAATTGTTTTTTCCGTTAGTTTAAGTTTTACTTACTAAGCAAATGATGAAATTCTCATTAGTATGTGCTACGTGTTGGATATAAATACTTTTTATCGGTACTCAAAGTTGACATAATACGCTTGTTAATTTAAAAAAAGTGCTGTTCATTAAAGCTGTAAGTTTTAGGAAGCCAAACAAATAATTACACCTCAAAACAAAATTTAATTTCACAACTGAGAATTTGGTTGTTTTACCAATTGTTAAGCTAAGATGCCGAATTTACGCAGAATTTAGCAGTGCATTTTTATTTAACTTTACCCTTCAAAGTATAACGGTTGCAAAGACATTCTTCGTTTGTCAGCCAGTAAGTTGCCTGAAGACGTACGCAAAAATAAGCATTTTTAATTTAAAATAAGTACTAAATTACTATGTTGAGTACCGCATATCGCATTACAGATATTGCAAATACACTACACAATCTATATTAAAAAATATACAAATACAATACACGTTTTTCATTGTAACACATCACATGTACAATTTAATTTTAATTTTAGTACAAACAAAATAACGAAGATATTTTATCTACAGGTACATATTTTATTTAAAAATTGAGTTAATGAATGTGTCCTAGTCACAAGACGTATTTTTCCTGGAGTGTCTATGTAGTGGTGCTGGTAGGCAAACGGTCTGAAGTTGAGAAAGATGCCCTGCCAAAACAATAAACATTAATTAAACTTTTTAAATTACTTTTCCTACAGAACACTGGAAACACCACGCTTTCAGAGTTTAGATCCCCTGTTCTTTACTGATAAAGTAAAGATTTTTAGAACGAATGCTCTTTTCTCATTCACCAGTAAAGAATACATTTCAGAATCATAGCAACATAATTTATTGAAAAGAATGTAATTTTAATTTGAAAACATTGGCTTTATGTGAATCAGGCGTTTATCTTTTCATTAGTTTTAGTACACAAAATACTCAAAATACACACAGTTTGATGAGACAAGGTAACTGGACGCAACATGAAGGTTCAGCTACAAATCATCAAATATGAAAAATTATTGTAAACAATAAATAACTGTTAATATATTATTAGTAATGATTTACTTTTTCTGTTACGAAAGTTGAAACGTTTTGCTGTTACATCACCACAGTGTAAGTAACTTACATATATGGTAGTAACTAAACGCAAGAATTAATTTTGCTAGGGTACTATGTTTGTTTTTTAACTACTTTTAGGTCAGTTTACGTTAAGATTTTACAACAGAGTTTAGAATATTTTTGTAAATACTGGACGTATAACCAAACATCCAGTTCAAAAGAAAAACGGTTACACAAACGAGTATGTTATTACCAACTCAATTCAGGTTTGCGATAAGTGTCATAGATCTAAACAGACTTCGATTCTCACTGCGCAAACAATTATATATTCGAATAATTTTAGTTAACAGCAATAACTTTCACATAAATAATACCTTATAGTAATGAGCGTATTGAAAGGGTGCCAAATAAAGCTAAACACAAGGAAAAATGTCTTTTATAGTAATACCGTGATTTTCAACATTTTCATTGTGTTCAAGATTCGCTTTCATTTTTTAAAAATAAAAACAGTTAATATAGAATAATCCTTAATTAATTTTAATTAATTGGATACACTATGAAATTAAAAACAATATAACTCCCACACACTGTCGCCTTGGGCCAATACAATAGGGAATTTTTAGGGAAAATTTTATTTCTGTAAAAAGAAGTATAGAATTAATATTGTTACGACAATTACGTAATGCTCTCGAAAAGTCGATGTCGTAATTCTACACTATTCTCGGCTAGTCGAGCAGGTGCAGGTCTCTGTCAAGGCCGTGCAGTCAAGTAGCCTCTAGACTGTTCAAGCACTTGTAACTTCGCAACTTATGCCGTCACGTAGAGGGGGAGAGAGAGAGAGAGTTAAGGACAGCCCTTTTTATGCGTTACAGTTAAACGAGATTACTCATGTAAGTACATTCATGATAACATTCTGTTTTGTAAAACCTTAGCAACTGAACAAAACTGGATAACGTTTATTTCATACTCTCAATAATTATATGCGAGGAAAATGTGTAGGTTGCTGTTCAGATTGAGCCCGCTCCCTTACTGATAAGCACAGCGGGGTAGCTTCACCGGCCAAGGAAATAGCTCGTGATGTGAACCAGATAGATTGTTTCATACAAGAGTCTCTAAAGGAACGCCACATAAATTTAAAACTGTTACGGGAAGTGCTGTGAAATAAGTTAATTTTATTAAGGTCCGACCGTTACCAGTTACATAACAGAGAATACTCTGTACTTTGTGATGAAATGAGCAGTGAACATACACAGCTGTTACGTCATTCTGAAGTTCACTTTATAGAATCAATAACGCTTAAGTGAACTAGGCATAGTTTTTCAAGTAAGATAGTGAAGCAAAAAGAAAGAAAAATGAAAAATTATGTTGAAGCATACAGGCGGGGAAATAAAAATGGATAAATGTCTATGAAAATGATCTGGAATTTTGAAGATGTGTTTTTGAAATTGGATGATGTTAGCTCGGTACGGTGGTGACACGTTGAAGATGACAACGTTTACGTTGGGCTGTAACACCAGACGACGAAGAAGATTTGGGTAAATATTAACAAACAATTATGACCGAGAAATTAAAATTGGGATGTATGACTAACGACAGGATGAGCAATACATGAAGAATAACAACTACTCTTGTATGTAAAAATGTGTGATATTATTTGATCCAAATATTATATTAAAAATTAACGTAAACTGCGTACGATGATTGATTATTTTACAAAATTTGCTGCAAAGAAGATGTTTTGAACCAAATGATAGTTGGAGACAGATAAATTACTCAGAAGTTTTTAATGATTTAGATAAAGATACAGCAGGACTGAGAGTTTGCAATCAATCACTGTTTGACAGGCTATCGAAACCACTGTAACTGGTTTGTGTCAAAGAACGAGCTGTTGCTACAAAAGGTTATTCGGCTACTAACATGCACGTTCCATTAAAGTATTTTCGTTTACGGAAACAGTTAAACACAAGGAATCAAGTGACATTACTGTGATATTTTTTAAAGTTGTTCCATTGTTTTATCATTTCTTATATACTACATATTTAATACTTTTATCTAATTTATATGTTACTTTTATTTAATTTATGTATTTAATACACTTTTATTAACATTACAAAATTTTTCAATCAAGTTAATTTTTAGAAATTAATTTGAAACAGAGATACATTAACTGCATGTTTTGGATGTTCCAGGAATATGCTAACTAAAATGGCGCTAATATATTAAGATCTATATTGGAAGAACCTGATGGCTTAAAAATATTTTTAAAAAAGGTGATATTTTTCTACTTGACCGGGAATAACGGGATATAGTGCAAACTCTTGAAGCAAAGGGGTTTTAAAATTCTTATGCCAGCGTTGAAGGGCAAGAGACCTCGTCTAACAGCTAAAGAAGCTAATTCATCTCGCTTTGTCACAAAAATTCCTTGGGTCAGATAGTGTCACAAAAAGCTTATGCCACACAGTGTATTTTAGAAAACGGTTAGATTCTGATGTTGGAATGAACGAGAGTATTATCAGTTTAATGAAAACAAAAATTGATACAGAAAATACATTGGATGTAGAAATAGAAGCAATAGCGTAGAAGAGAGAGAGAGAAAAAAGATTTTCAGCAGATTTCTTCTAACTCTGTTACAAATTTTCCAGAATTGACAATCAATGAGCTTAAAATATTGTTTACTGGAAGTTACCAATTATCACACTCACTTTGCTATTTAGCTGAAATTGTGAATGATCGAGATGAAATCACAAGCAGTTACCTTATAATATCTAAGAATATATCGAGATCTAATGTCAAATCCCGTCACAAAAAATAAGAAAACTTATAAGTGTTACATAGAGTATGAACCAGACTTAAACTGCATTGATGACAAAGCGGTACGCATGTGGTTGTGCAAGTGGTTTAAGAACAGTGGGGTACTGTTTGTTATCATATAGCAGCTATTATTTATAATCTTCCATATGCAAGCTATACGTATGGCAATTATTATTCGGCCAGCGGAATTATTAACACATATCTTTGACTATAACGAATATGAAAAATATTACCTGTTGTAAGCGATAGTAAAAATATTGACGATGAAGAAGCATAGTCTTCACTTTTTCTTTATAGTTTCACAATATTGTTAGAGAAATTCTGTAAAACATAATTTTTTTTCAAACAAAACAAATTACCAGTTTTGTGTATAAAAATAATAAAAATAAAAATTTTAAATATCTTTTTGTTATTACTTAATTAAACTTTTGAGTCATCAGATTAGAAAAACAAAAGTTGGATACGTTGTCTTTTTTCAAGCAAGCTTATACGTAGTAAAATAGTATACAATTTGTAATTGTATAAAATTAATTAATTTTTTCAACTTTTATTTAATTTTATGTGTAGAGAATAGCTCATATAGGTTAAATAAAATAAATAACCAAGATATAAAAATAAACTTTTTCACAGAAAAATGTAGGCTATCGTAAGTGTATCATATAATGATAAAAAGCTTAAAAATAGCGAAAATAACAGTTTTTTGAGTCTCTTCCACAACTTTTAAAGGGCTAAAAGAAATTAGTTACATTTTATGAACAAAAAAACGTTTGTAAGTAAAATTATATGTCCGCCTCTATCTTAATTTTTTGAAGAAAAAAATGTATGAATTTTTACACATTTCTTTAGTAATGTTGAAAAAATTTTTAGGGGGTTGAAAAAATTGGGTTGACAGAACTTTACTTAATTGTACTCTTGATTTTTTATTGAAAGATTCGTATTATAGTCGATTAAAAGAAATATATATTAAAAATTGGGTTTTAGGGGCGTTCCCCAAAACAAGGGGTGGAGAGGGAGGAAAAATAGTGTAAAATCTTTTTTTTAATCATACTGACATAATGATCACACACATTTTTCAAATGATTCTTTAGGCCTAATCACCATTCTTGTCCTGCAATAGCCTTTATCAATTCAGATATTTTGTCCCCTGTACACAGATATGTTTGTGTCTAATTAAAGACTAAATTATGCAATAAAATATCTCTCTCAACGCGCGCGCGCGCGCGCGCACACACACACAATATATATTGTAACGTTACATAACCCGGTCCCAATAAATTAAATCATGTAAGAACATAAAGGTCAGAAATGGGTAACCTATAACTAGCTCTAAATTAAAGTATATCACTAAACATTATAAACAATTCGAGTGATATACAGTGACAAGTGAGTTATAGTGTACCCATTGAGGTAAAAAGTGAAAGTGAAGGTAACTTATTACAGAATTGTGCTGTAGGTTTGGGAATTATAAAACTATGATAGTAGACTATAATGCTACTAACTGATTCTGTATTTTTATTAATTTATTGTAATATTTATATTGTGTAGACAACCAATTGTAATACCTAAGTTCATGTTATATTTTTTCAAATATTTGTGTTATAATATAATATAACCTAGGGTTCGTTTTAAAAAAAAACATAAAAAGTTTAAATATCAAAGGATAATAAAAAATTAAAATAATTCTATATGAGGGAAATGGCAACAGGAAGTAGTGCAGTGTAGGAATACTATGAGAGACTAATAAATACTATATAAATTCATTTAGAGATAATAAAAAATATTAAATACTTATATACCAGGTCATAAGAAAATGAACAGAAACCTCTTATGTACAACAAATTGGTAAAGAAACCGGAATTAAAAAGAATTATTTTTCGGTAAATAAAATATAAATTTATAATAATTACAAACTGCCTGTATAATAAAAATATTTTGGGTTACTAAGAGTGACTAAAATAACAAGTATTGTTAATAATCGAATTTGGAAAAAACCTGGCGAGTTGACAAAATGATGCTACCACAATTCTATTAAAATATCTTTTTTGAAACTTGGGAGAAGTGTAAAATTAGTACCAAATTAAAAAGCAATATGAACTCTATATAATCATATCTTATTTATCAAAATTAAAGGATTATACTCCATAATAAATTGTGAAAGAAAACCATTCTGATGATTCGGCCTAGTTTCGTGATGTTTCAAGTTGACGATAGAATATGGGCCAGACTGTAATGAAATTACAACTTAAGACGGACCTCACTAGAGAAAAGGCTTCCTTCCAGTAAGAACTATAAGAAGAGAGGTAATATAAACATTTAGTTTAATAGTTGACGAAGAAAACGCATTCCGAATGGTTATATAGAACACAAAAACTAGTCAAAATTAATCACATGTTCTAAAGTAAACAAACGATCGCTGCTCTCTTACGGAAATTTCTGGAACTACATACTAAACGAAAAAATAAACAAATTTATTTAATATTTTTCAGTATTTGTAAAGCTTAGTAATTATCCATTTCTGACCATCTCATAACAAAAAGAACTTACCCTTAACCCTGGGGAAATAAAAAGAATTATATATTGATTGATGTTTTAAAAAATAGTATAAAATTTGGTAAACAAAACCATATATGTTTTTTTTCTTTTGACAATTCCATGTTTATTCGAGGAAGTCGATATTATGTTTTAATGAAGTAAAGATCGATTGTGATACTTGTATTTTGGTGGCAGGAAAACAAAAAACAATAATATAATTAATAAATATTACTGAAAAATGATATTGAATAATAAAAATGTGTTATATTTTTTGTAGTGGGTAGTTGTAATTGATTTCAGCACAAAATAGAAGAGATTGATACATTGGGTCATATTTCGCCATAGGGTAGGCTGGTTGAACTATGTGTGGAAACTCGTCTCACCATCAGCTGATTTAAATCACAGCGAACAATTAGAAAAATTTCCAAAATCGCCTAAACCGAGTGTAAATAATCGGTACTTACTCTCTCTTCCTCATAAGGCTGAACAACTTCCCTACTTGACTCCAAATCACACACTATCGATTTCTGCTTAGATTTAGTAACATTACAAAATACTTTATTTTTTAAACTTCAGTTATTATAATTCATAAGTGGCGACGGCGGAGAGGCGGAAACTTTAATATCTCAAGGCAGTACGTTACAGATTGGCGCTTACAATAGTGGGGCTGAATTAACAATATACCTGTAACGGTAGTACACTAACACCTCTGAGAAAACTGCTACATTACAGATTGGCGTACACAACATTGGGAGCTTAATTAAATAAGACGAACACCCAATAAGCAACATACAAAGTTTTCGCTAAAACCTCTACAAACCGCTACGTTACAATATATATATTGCAACAAAACACAGGATGATGATCTATAATAAGAATATCAGAGCATGGACGACAGACATTAGCATGTTTTAGATTGATTTATGCAATTTTTGTCAATTAGCTATAAGTTTTGTATTTAGTGATGGACAAGGACTTGTGTTATACCAAATTCTTTGTAAATGTTTGCTCTATAATGTCATGTACTTTGTTTGTGATACATGCGCGCGAACGCGTGTGGTGAACCTTCGTGTTATATCTTCCGCGTTTGTTATCCGATCGGTATGAGACTTGGACCGTGAATTATTTATGAAAATAGCTACATTTTCTATCTACTCTGTTGTTCTCAGCTATTTTTTAAATGTGGTTTTTTAGTAATTGAAAACTCAGCTTTTGACTCTTATCAATTGAAGAGAAATACAAATTCTAGATAAAATCTAAGCAGGCATTCGCAGATTTATACAAAGATTCGCCTGCAACGCGTCTATCTTTTGTCCAATCTACCACGTAGACAGTCAATTGACCAATCAGAAGCCCCTAAATTCAGTCAGATCCGTCGGTTGTCAAGTGTACTTCGGGGCAGTTCATCGGAAGCCGTTGCCTAGTGAACGTGTGCTCTTCGTCAATAGTTTTTCTTCTTCGAACTAGTTTAATCTTGAGCAACTCTAAGTCTTGGGACTCTTTTCGAGTTTGTCGATTAGAACCAAGCGGGTGAATTACCAGTTATAAAATATTCAAGTGCTATTACGTGTTAGTGGAAGATTTTCCGCTTAGGGAGATTTATCTACCGTGATAAATCCTTATTAACGCGGAACACTTCAAGAATAGCCGGATGGTGTAAGCAATATACACCGCTTTTAAATAATATCATTCATTATAACCCTGAGTAACAATAATTAATAATAACCAATTGCGTGCGAGTAAACAAACGATTCGGAAAGTGACAATTCGTGTGTAAAATCTGCATCAGTGTTATCAGCTGTTCGGCGAACCCCAGCACAGAGAGAGAGAGAGAGAGAGAGAGAGAGAGAGAGAGAGAGAGAGAGAGAGAGAGAGAGAGAGAGAGAGAGAGTGAGTGAGAGAGGAGACCGGCGATCATTGCAGAGAGGAGCGTAACAGCGACGGAGCGAGTGACGTCACGCTGAGTGTAAAGGAATTCTACGTTTCATGTAAAACCTACCAAAACTGAACTATATAAACTCTTTGAAAACAAATAAAATACTATACATGACACTTTGTTTAATTTAAATATATCATATAAACAATTATTTACTTGTGTTATAAATGAATAATTTTTCTACACCTCCAACATAGACTTATGCATAATTTAAACACACATAATTATCCTATGCGAAAATATTTATTTGTATCGTCGCAATATATACGCAAGACAGTTTTATGTGTTAGGTTTCTATTTTTTTCCATATATCTGCAGATGACTTCACTCACATGATGACAGTTGTGTAAATTACCATAGTACTAGGGAGAAAGCTAACAACAAAGAAAGAGGAAAACATTGTAGACTAGCACCGAAAAGTCGCCGTGTAATTACTACGTAGTTTAGGTCTCTTAACATACTTTGTGGTTTTGATTATAAATATTTAATCTAGAACTTTTATATTTTTCTTAACGCTTCTATTCGATTAGGTTACTTATCAACTTTCTTAACCTAATAGTTTTTGTACAATATTTATTCTCTATGATTTTCAAATACAAAGAAATGTGTGAGATTTATTCGTAATGCTGCACCGCAGTATGGAAGCGAACGTCAAGACATTTTTCAATCTGCAGTCGAATAGATGAGTAAGATTACATACGTAAATCCCAGTCTCGATAAGAAGCTAATGCACGGTATTATATGTGATTGACAAGCGACATTCCGTATCAGTTATTTTTATCAGATCATTTGTATGATCTTAAAGTAGATACTGTTCAGACTGAAATGGTGACAACAAAATATTTACATAAAAATAATAGGTATACATATTGCCCCACATATTAGATACGTAGGCCTAGTGCACCATAACCTGTACATACACGTACTACGGCAATGTGTCAAAATAAAATCTATGCGGTGTTCTAGTTTTGCCTTGTACTTAAGGTCAAAATGTCACTTAAAGTTCGTCTCTTACATGTCATTCAAAAAACTCGATTTTTTTATAACAAAATATAAATAGCACCAATTTTATAAGGAAAAGAATTTTATAGAAATTAATGTTAAAATAAAGTAAACAACACGATTGCTAACTGATAAAGTAATGATACACTCCTTTGTTGTAGCTATAAATTCGTTAATTTTTATCGTAATAATCTTCCACATAAAGAGAATTAAATTAGGTTTATGTCTGTAAACGAAGTCACAGTAACGTTTCGTCAGAGCAAACTAAAGTCTCTGATAATTGTAAAGAAAAATACATTTTGAAAAATATATAAAACAACATGACTTTCGTACACCATTATCTTAATCAATTTCTACCCGAACAAAAGTAACAACTCTAAAATTACTACAAATTGCCTCACCTTTAAATTCGAGAATTAAATTTGTAAAAATGCATGTTTTGATGATATTTTCACTGCTCCAATTCCTAATTTGAAAGAGTTGTTGCAAACAATTTTTTGAAATTTTCAGTACATGTTAAATTACGTCATTTGTAACGTGTTCCAGCAAAACTGTGTCCTACATATTCTGTTTTCCTGAATCTAGTTCTGTTTTATTTGAACTACAATACATTTGTTACTACATGGAATCAAAATAATGCATTTATGAATACAAAAATGGAAAAAACAGTCAATTCACTTACATTTCATAATAATAATGATATAAAAAACATATTTGTGTACGTAATAAAAACTTCTATAACTAAAACTTTCATCATGTTTGAACAGCGGTTATTTTAATGATAATAAACAAAATAATTAACACACTAATAGTAACTAATAATAATAGTAATAATAACTAATTATTATTATTATTTCAACTGTTCTTGTTAAGTACTTTATACCTCGAATAAAAAAATATATAATAATTTAAAATTATATCCTTGGCAAATTTAAAACAAAATTTCAAAATGATTTTTAATGATTATTTAATTGATTATATACATTTATAGGAAAATATGAAGGTTACCATACACAAACACATAATTTCTACACTAAATTATGTTTTACCACGTAAATGCTGTACTACCAAACGTCCGATCCGAAAGTTGTCATGTAAGGACCACATTTCGTCTAGTCTGTACCCATATGTTGCAGCCACTTCAACATTTTTGTCTATCTAGTAAGACTAATATTTCATTGTAAATGGTTGCGACTAAACGCCACATCAATCAAGGTAAAAAGTATGTTTAAGTACGTTAGTGAGCTGTAAGCGTTAAATGAATATGAGGAGAGAATGACTGAAATTATTGGGTTCTAAAACTGCAATTATTGTAATTCTTGATTATTACTGTAACTGAAATTGCCTGACATAAAGCTTTGCTTCTGTAACATATTAAAAAAGCTATTTCCAAAAGACAAAGGTTGAGTTACCATTCAAATTACAAATTTCTTACAAAGTTAACTTGGCATGAGATTGTGAATAGTTTTGTTTCAAAGTACTAATACCAAAATCGTAAAGTACAAGCACGAATTTGTAGAACCAAAATTAGCTCCCATTGTCTGGGAGTTTGACTTATTTAGATCGAATTGAAAACACTAAGTGCATGACCAAAAGAGCTCTGCTTTAACTGTTTGCTTTCAAAGCGTGTAAAGTTAAATCGGAATTATTTTCATTGAGATGTTCAGGTAGTGACTGTGTTTGTAGTCGTCCCCTACAGTGCGCGGTTTGCTTTGACTTCCATTTTATACCAAAGATATTCTACTGTTTATCCCGTTGCAAAGTAATCGCAACCAACGAATGTAACCCTGCTCAGGGTTAAACTGAAAGTCCCATACTATACCCCATACTGTATCTGTGCCTACACGCTTGACAGATTTTTTTTTAGTTCTCTGCCTAATCGACTCACATAGCTTCTCCTATCCTTATATCCCAGAATTAATCTCTATATTCCGAGCCAGAAGGATTTTTGTATTAGTAAATGGTAAACATGCTCCAAAATTAATTTTGTATATCTCTGTTTATTATAAAAATAGTATTTATGTAATATGCAAATTTAAAAATTATTTAAAAGTTACTGGAACGTCTAATATGTTTATCAGTTCTTAATTACATTCATTGTATAGTGTTTAAAATTCATACCAAAGAGATTAATTCCTCTATAAATCTCCCATTGCTATTTTATAAAATAACCATGTAATTTGGTCTGGTTTTAATGACAGTCCTTCATACTTTAATAAGTCTAAATTTAATCCATCGTCATCTGTTGCTTCCTAACTTCCTTATTTTCTTAACGAAAGGTATTCATTATACAATTCTAGTACAATTACTGCTCCATAGTTCTCTTTTCGCCTTAAACTCATCATCTATGGTATACGAATAAGTCTTAAAGTGTTATGTACTGCAAGAAATAAGATTAAGAATACTTCATCCTTGTAATTTATGTCGCCCTATTGGCAAAAGCTGCAAAATGTGTAAGCACAGATATTTTGACACAACAATATAGAAACAATTTTTATACTTTTTTTACTCTTCTCTTCCTCCCATACCACGTCACGTCCCCCTGATATTGGGGGGGGCCGATTTTTGTGTTCTGCTATTCCAAATATTTGTTCAGCACCGTATATTACGATGCAGATGCCGATGTTTTTTAATCAGAGGCCTATTCCTTTCCCATTCCTCTATGTCCTTCTATTTGGCCTTTCATTATCAGCTGGAGCATGTGGTACCGATCGTCTCTTAGTATGTACATAAGATAAACTGGTTTCCGGCATTTAACAGTTTCCAATATTTCTTGAACTGCATTTACGCTATTGGCAATCCCCTCATTGGTTTTAAAGCTGTCCAGAGAATTTGACCGTTTTTCTGTGCAGCCCATCTTACATGCCTTCAAGTGATTGTTTCAGCTTTAAGCGTCCGTATTTAGATGTTCCGTTAATCCGAAAAGGTCTCTTTGTCGCTAGAAGAAATTCCCTATCGTTCGCATATCCCTGTTTTTAACCTCTGTGTTTCTTATTATCTCAGTAAGATATGTTGCATCCTGTCAAAGGTTTTTCCATATTCTATGAAGCAGGCAAAAATGGCTAGCCTTGATCAAGGCATTTTTGAAGAAGTCTGTTAATGCAAACATAGTCCCTCTAGTGTCAAAGATTAGCATCTCTAGTTCCGTTTTTACGCTACAAACGGAATTGAGACGGTTATGTTTTTGTTATATATTTTAAATGTGTATAAATTACAAACGAGAGATTTACTTTTATAAGTAGATTCGTTTGTTAGCGATTCGTTGTATTTAAACATTTTATTCATAAAAAAGAATTATTAGGTAAAATAAAAAAAGGAAACATTTATCTACTGTGAGAAAGAGGCATTTAAATTTAATTTATTAAATTGGTCAATAAATTCCTCCGTCACAGTAGTCTGGTAGACAGCAAATTCATTACATGGCAATAGAACTGGGATTCCGTTCTTCGTAACTGTCTTACGCTACAAGCAACTTTAAATTTAAATTTAAGCTACTGCCAACAAACAAATATATATTCAAATGCCGTAATCTTCTGTTTCAGTAAATTAGAGTTGCAAATATCACGGTGAATATAACACGGTAACAATAATAAATATTAAAATCTAACAACTCTCTAACAACTTGCTTCAGACATATATAGACACATGGAATCTCGCATTTGCCAATTAAACAGGAAGGTAGTTTAAGTTTTTGTAAATGTTAAGTATTTTTCGTGTCTTTAAGACTTCAATCAATTTTTAGAAAAAATATATAGATCACCGTAGGCATATAGGTCTATTGGTAATTTTGGCAAAGAAATTAAAACAGTCTAAAACAAAACTAGAACGGTAAATTGATTGAGAACAAATAGAAGTACTGAGATATTTTATAATCCAAGGTCTCCGACAGGTTTGTAACTTATCACACAAAATGTATGTTATCGGATGATTGGTGAGAAAATGGAAAATACAGAAATGTTCAGCTCGCAAAATAACATTCTTCATTTCTGTATGAAAAATGGAAGGAGACTCAGGCTACCACGGTTCGTAAGTGAATAAAAAAGGGACAATATATCCACCGCACAATTCGCAGGTATAGCGTGCTGCTGAACAGCTGTACAAAGCACTGCTGAGGATAGACAAAGGAATACGTTTCGGTTACGATTAAATTTCTTAAACAATAGTGCCTAATGTACGGCGATTTTCATCTGGGTGAAATATTTCATAATTGGGGTGTGATATCTCATATAGGACACGATATCGGGAGAAAATTAAATAAATTTAGTTATAGGCCTACCTGTGGAACATAAGGCGACTATTGAAGAATAAAACGCTGAGAGAGACACAGCTAAAGTTCTATAAGGTAGTGACTGTGCTGACTTTAATGTATGGATGTTAAACATGGACTCTCCTGCAAAGAGGTATTTCAAAAATACAGACCTCGGAAACAAAATTTTTAAGAGCAGTTAAGGGATGCAGTTTGAGAGATTATCTATGGAACGACGACATAAGGAAAGACCAGAAGTTACAGTCGGTTCTGGATAGGATAAAGGAATACAGGCAGAGTTGGAAGTCTCATGTGGAACGTATGATAGATACGCGTATTCTTAACAAGCGTTTGAAGAAGAAGAAGAAATATTATATTAATAAGACAATGTCTCTCAAGACGGTACTTGCTATAGTTGACGGAAATTGAAACTAATAAGGATATACATTAGACGTTTATGTCAGAATTTATTACAAAGTTGTTATGTTAGTAAAACAAATGAGTTATAAACATTACATTTGAAGTCACATACACATACGCGCACACAAATGTGTGCTTCAACAGCTGTAGAATTCGATTTCGAGTACAAATCAAATTTTTCACTTGGGAAATTAACTCATTATCCTTCGTTTTTATTTTAGTTCATACGATATTGTTGGTTCTGATAGAATAGTATTATGCAATTAGATAGTATATGCTACAGTATAAAATAGAATTTTACTGCTTAGAGAAGAATACCAAAAGTTTTCTTCATTGCGCTATAGTTATGTGAATTTTACCTGTCCTTGACAAAACTTTATTTGCAGAGAAATCGCTGGAGTATAATTGAAGAGAAATATACTCAACAAGTACAAGTGACGACACGCGCGCACCTCTGTGTGTGTGTGTGTGTGTGTGTGTGTGTGTGTGTGTGTGTGTGTGTGTGTGAAATACAGCAGGTCACTATAGAAGAGGAGGAAAATCTTGGAAAGCACTCTGCAAACAAAATACATACAGTAACTTACTTGAAAATTTATTCTTTTTTAAAGTAATGTATTAATTTACTTCAAGAAAAGTGCAAAGTATAAGGTAGAATTAAGGTGTAACACAATTACTTAATAACAATATACATATATTATACAATATATTATATTATTCATAAAATATAGAATTGAAGATGTTTTCTTGAATACTTAAGCCATCTTTTTAGTCTAAACACACACACACACACACACACACACACACACACACACACACACACACACACACACACACACACACACACACACACACACACACACACACACACACACACACACACACACACACACACACACACACACACACACACACACACACACACACACACACACACACACACACACACACACACGCGCGTATATAATTATTAATAATATTTTTTATTTTCCACAAGAATATATTTTCGTATTTGTTTTAGACTTTTCGTTAGTATTTTTTACTGTCCTCTTCAGAAATGTACAAAAGAATAATTAATGAAATTTGTAATCAGTTTTTATTAAAAGTTGTTTTAGATATATTTAATGTATATCTTACATGTAAAAAAAAAGGTATATAAATATTAGAGAATTATAGGCTTAATATGAACATTCATTATTTTATTAGCCGTAAATTAGTAATTTTGAACATACCATCGTTTTTGGCGATAATTTGGATTTATTTAGGTATTAATTTATTATTTATTTTAT
Organism: Magicicada septendecula; assembly: GCA_034769895.1. Classification (NCBI taxonomy): domain Eukaryota; kingdom Metazoa; phylum Arthropoda; class Insecta; order Hemiptera; family Cicadidae; genus Magicicada; species Magicicada septendecula. Next base: position 1,065,649,423 of record CM068367.1, read on the forward strand.
GCGTAAATATTAATTCATCTTGTATAACACATTGCTTTAATTAGTCAACGTAGCAAGTTCCAAGCGAATTTAAATCTTCACGGACTTAATTAAGAAATTGACAACTTACAGCACACAGTACACATAATATAACACACGAAAAGAGGTTTGTGAACTTTTGATACTAAAGTTTTTGGATAGAGTAAATAATTTTTTTCTTTTAAAGAATGCCTCAATATTTTAAAATTAATTAAACCGTTTTCAACGTTAAATACTTTGCAACTTCTCCCCTGCATCTCTACTGAACTTAGTTTATGTAACACAATAGGTTTAGATCGGCATTGTCTTACGTCTATTGTAATGTTGGCTTAGTGAAACTGATAATTAAAATTTGTCCCTGTTGTTGGTCTACAGTGTATTGATCTACTCGTTATTTACAGCGGTCAGTTTCTACGCTTGTGTGCACATGTTGTCAAAGTCGTAACATTTTCACAAAAAAAGTAGTTTCCCCGTAATGGAACCTAACCTAAATTGTCTATGTTTTGAGTATGGGATAGTATCCATACACAATGCAGTGAAGAAGTGTAAATGGTTCTATTGCAGGATGTAACGCGAAAATACATAATGTGGTAATGCGTGAGGTTATTTAGTTTCGACCTTTTTAGTTTATTATTTAAAGTAAACAAAACTCATAGTTGACAAAATATAACGTTTGATAAGTAAATACAGTGATTGTAACACATTGACACTTGGTGACAATCTCAGCACGTATTACAAAAAACAAAATGGACTAAGCATTGTTGTGACATTCAAGCGTTATCTTCTTCATTCATAAACGTGCTGTACCTACGCTTAATATGTTGTTCACAATAGATGTATTTTATCACTATAGGATTATATTTAAACTTCACCTAACGAACCTAACCTTGGAAACGTGTTGTATATTTTTTGTAAACGGGTTGCGATTACAACAGAACATATTTTATCTTTACGGACTCTATTATAACCGATTACACGGTATACATAGACATAAAAAAACATTGCAAATGTAGGGACCAGAGAAAAATGACTACCACAAAAGATTTCGGCGAGGGAAAAATATATGTGTAAAATTTATTGTTCAAAGCGACAGCGAGTTCTGTCACAAAAAGGGAGGACATGTATAGTAACCCAAGGGCCACCCCGCCTCTCTTCGAGTTGGCTTTTTTTACATGGTGTTCACAGAAAAAGAAAATATTATTTTAAAGACATATGGTTTTTATGTTACAGTTACATTCTTTTCCTATTTTATGTAAGCTGTATATTGCTCGCTGGAGATCGTCTTCTGAAATTGCGAATAGCTTGGTCATCCGCGAAGAGAAGTGATTTACATATTTTTGCAGTTAATGAAAGGATTAAGGAATACAGAAGAAAATTGATTCAACGCATAGATAGAATGCTAGAAACTAGAATACCGAAGATAGCGAAAGATTACAACCTTAGAGGCAGAAGAAAAGTTGGTAGACTAAGAAAAGGTAGACTGTGGAATAGGATCTAACCGCTCACGCCTAAAACCGTTGAGAAGATGATGATGATGGGTTTTATGTGTAATTGTAGTTTGCCTGTTAACCTAACAACGTTAACGTTTGACGTTTGCACCGACAGGTGCAGATAAAGTTTTATTATTGCTAGAAACATTATTCGTAAAAATATGAATATGGAAAGCGATTGCAATCGCCAACAAGCTATTTTATAAGATACACACAAACATATTTCCACAATTTCTATTATCTAACTAAAATTATATGCGATATTCACTACATATTTATGCCAACAGTCGCATAATCGATATATCAAAAATTATTTTAGATGTGGTTGTTGGGAAAGTAACAGAAAATATTTTTTTAAAACAATCAGTCGTTTCTTATAATAGTAGGTAGGTATCGCACACCAGAAGGCTTGAGAACCAAACAAATTGTCATTTACAGCTGTTGCCAGCACAGTAACGGAATGCTATAGGCCTATTAGCTTTGTTAGACACAAGTTTCAGCCACAGGTTTGTACTGACATGGCGTCATTAATTTTCCAACAGTTGTAACGAATATTTGAAAGACTCTTTTCGTTAACCGTTATAAGTAAATTAATAAATAATACTTACAATATAAGTGCTGTTAAGACATAGAATATGATATAGGGTAGATAAGATTTCTTAATTATACTTAATCAATAGATAATAAGTTGTAGAGCTTATTAGAAACAAAGGTTTACCGCCTTTTTTGTAGAAGAATGTTGGTCAAAACATACCAGACCAGTATTCTTACCCGGAATATAATTAATGTACCATAGAATAAGCAAATCTGTCGTTCGAGAAAGCTAGTACATGCTATCAATTTCTGGCTCTAACTTTACGTTTTCAGTCCTTACAAACATGTTCCAGCAAAAAATATTGTTTTAAATTTCTTCCAGAAATTTGTAAACTTGTAAAATATTGACGTAAACGTAGGAATACTTACGAAAACAAAGTTTTAAAAATTTAAAGTTTCTCTTCGGCCACTTAACATTCATTGTATTATTTAAAAGGTACACTTTTCAAAAGGAAAATTGAAAATAGTAATTTGTAACATGTGTGATATTATATTCTTCAATGATTATATCGTATATATTCGTTTATTTGTTATTTTATAAATGGGTGTACATTTAAATATCATGCAAATTTAGTCAAATTCTATCCAGTGTTAAGTGCGTGATAACGTAACAAAGAAAACAGCGGTTATTGTTATTATATTTTAAATACAGATGTAGGTTTCATTGTTTATGAAGTTGTCTTACAAAGATGTTTATTTTCACTAAAACGTTGCTTAAAGTTCCCTTAATTTCACTTTTGTTTACAATGAACAGACAAATGAGTCTTAAACAGTTCTACAGGGCAATAAGCAAGGTAAAAAAAACGCAATTAACTTACTTTGTGATGTCGCGATATTACGTTACTTGCAAATAGCAAAACTAAGTTAGAAAATTTTGAAATAACCAATATAAAAGTGATGTGCTCAGATAAGCATATGACGTCTTCACTACAGGAACGTGAAGATAAATTTTAATCTAGCTTGCTTCGCGAAGTTTACCTTTAAACTTATGCAAAAGCATCTCATGCGATATCTTGTAAAAGTATATCTTACAAATTCATTGGGTCTGAATGCGATCTTTTTCACTTTGCAAGTGAAATCACGTGCAACCAATAACATCTAATAGTGCGTGCATTCACTATTCACTATTCTGATTGTCGAAATATTAACAAAAACGATATTTCTAACTTGCGTTAGATGTTTTGTCGATTACACATTATGATCTTATTACTTAACATTGTCAGCTGTAGTTGCTGAGCTGTTTCCTTACAATTGCGAGTAGAACGCTCGTTGATTAGTTTGTCAGTTTTGTCACATTACGAGATAATGATCCTTGTGTTTCTATCTCGTGCTATACATCTGACATTTGTGCTCGTGTGTTTCCATATGACGACTTCATAGGCCTGCATACTGTTCACAAAAATTAAATATACAGTGACTATTTTAATAATTATTCAAGATTATTGTTATTCATGGATTATTTTTAAGAATCGATGCGGTGCTGTTCACAGTATAAACTCACACATCGGTATACAAAACTCCCTGGATAGTAAAATAAAACTAAGGACTTAAGGAATTTCCACATTGAAATCTGTTTGTAACCATTTTGCTTACCGCCTTCTGCACTTCTTTTTCAGTTCCATTTCATTACCTGGAGTTAAACTTCTCTAAAGTCTCAGACGTAAATTCTGCCAGTTCTCAAAATTATCGTGTATTCACATAAATACCGTTAGGAAAAAATATGTGTCTCTGTTTCTGTTTGCCCATTTATCTACTTGTTTCTCGCTCTCTCTGCCTCCCCTCCCCTCACACTCATTCTCTATCTACCTATTATCTACCTACTTCCATTTGCGTTCCTGTATCTCTCTATTTCTGTACTATACACACAGGCATTAGTATATACAAACAGTATTGTATTCCCTGCCTTAACACAATGGTACCCATAACCATAGTACCACAGTTTCAAATGGATGCTATGTATGAGCTGAGTATACGCCTCAACTCACGTAAATAATGGCTAGGTCCAGTTATTATGGGAGTAAGTGTTAAGTAATGATCAAACTGTACCGCAACATCCCTCAGGAAATCATGATATTGTCGACGGATTATTGTCCACTTGAGAGGGCAAAGTAATTTTAGTTTGTTTTAGTTTTATGTTTTACTTTTCTCTCTAAATAATTCTTAAAGATTTATAATTTAATTAAACGTTTTCAATTCCACAGAGCCCACATCGTGCACGTTTGTTTACGTGCTAGTTATTTTGCTACTTAATTAATGATCTTTTTAAAATGCTTAAAGCATCTTACAAGAATAATTCTTACAATCTGATCATTTTACACGCTCCTTAAAACAGTAGTAGACTGTAATTTTTATAACTGTAACACAAATGGCGTACCATTTTCTTATTTGTATATTCTAATACTATAAGTAATCATTATAATTAACATCATCATCGTCATATTCATTACCATCATGACTACCGTCTCCGCTATCACCTTATCATGATAGTTATTTTAGATTTGTGATTATTATTAATTTGTTTGTAGTAGTAGTAGTAGTAGTAGTAGTAGTAGTAGTAGTAGTAGTAGTAGTAGTAGTAGTAGTAGCAGTAGTAGCAGCAGCAGCAGCAGCAGCAGCAGCAGCAGTAGTAGTAGTAGTAGTAGTAGTAGTAGTAGTAGTAGTAGTAGTAGTGGTAGTAGTAGTAGTAGTAGTAGTAGTAGTAGTAGTAGTACTGTAGAGGTGGTGGTGCAGTAGTGATATTTTTGGTGGGTATGATAGTATTAAGGTCGTATTAATGAAAAAACGAAACAAAGCAAAATGAACGTTTAACTAGTGACAGTAACTTTTAACAAGAAATGGACTTACTGAACAAGTTTGAAACGTGAAATATTTTCAGACTCCTGTTTTCGTTTTTTACATTCATAATGTAACGTTCAATGTATGAAGTAAATGACACCATATGTGTACGATAGCAGAGAAGTAATAGAAATGACTTTCGCTACAATGTAAGTTTTTATTCTTCTACTTCTTCGTCTTGTGTATTACCCATGGCACATGCATATGAAATTATTTTGTAATAGAAGGAAGATAATATTTTAAAAAGTTAAGCAAAAATACCCTATAAATCATATATACCTCGAGAACTTTACTACGTCCGTCGTCTAATGCAAAGACGTGTAATGTACAGAAACGAAGACACACTTATTCTGATAATATTAAAGATTGATTCTGACAGATCTTCGAGGGGTGTGATTCCACACAGCACTATTGTCGAAACACAAACAGGTGATTTCAAGCTCCCCCCTCATTCTCTAATTCACTCACTCACTCATTCACTCTCTTAAGAAAGCATAATACACTAAAGTCTCTTTGTCAGATGGTAAGCTGGAATTAACTTGTCCCAAAGCGTTCAATGGTAAAAACAGATTGTTGATAAAAAAGCGCAATTAAAATACTTTTTTCCAAACGCAATACATACACATAACCCTTATTTTATTCATAATTGTACCGCTGGATTGTGCCTAACATGTTTCCTTATTAATGACATCACGAACAACTGCGGCAACATCGCATATAACTGACGTCACAACACCGTTATGACTGACTAGTTGCATTATTGCGTAAGGTCACGCCCTCCACAAATGTTTGAAAAACAGAAGAGTAGACAACGACAAAGAAAGAGTATTACGTATTTCTTATTAAACAATACTTAAAAGTTGTTATCAGTGGTTTAAGGGTTTATAAGGTTAGGCTATATAAAGTTATGTAGACAAATAAGCGTAACATTAAATAAGCCAACTGTATGGAGCCGATAAGATACAATGATAATGAGAGTGCACATTAACTATTAACTATTCACGTGCGACTTGTTTACTAATAACGAAGTCATACTGCTAGGTAGTAAATGTTATTGCTACGGATTTGTGACATGAGATACATTAATTTGAATTTACTGACTCTTGGGTTGCAGTGATTCTACGATCAAGGCTAATTCCTTACAATCAGTTAGTACAGTGTTACTCTAATATGTTATCATTCTGTGTTAGTGCAGAAAACACAAGCTATAGTGGAACTTAAGATTATATTCGGGAAGGTCACAGTAGGCAATGTCAGAACGACTTCAAGAGACTGGATCGCTGCTCCTCGCTCTTGTCACTAAGAAAAATAAAAACTTTATGATACTTACAGGTTGAACACCCAAATGCGGAAGAACACACTTACACAAACACCCATATACTCTTACCATTGTAGAAGGTTTAATGGTCCAAGAATTTTTAGCCAAGAATTTTGCAGCGGTAATATTACACACCTTAACAATATTTTTTCACCAAAAATGTGTACGTATTACAAGTTCACACAACGACGTTAAGTATTATTATACGAGTATTATATAAATGAATAAACAGAATTGCATTGTTTTAACAATACACGATTTGCTGTTGGAATAGAAAGTATACAATTGCTAAAATGTAAGACATCATGAATAAATAGTTTTCTCAAGCGCTGTAACAAATTTCACACGATCTGGCTGTAGGACGGCAAAGTGAGCACAATGTTCAGGTAAACGGTAACTTACTCAGTGTGGAAGAAACGGTTTTTGGTAATCGTTGTTTCAAATGCCACAGTTGCTGTTAGTACGTCCACACCATTACTGACATTGTAATGTTTAATGTTTTGAGAGACACTACAAACATCCTACTTGCATTCTCACTGTAAAAGAGGTTTGTTACTACAGCCAGCCACAGACTGTCGCCGTTAAGGAAAACAACAGGACGTCTTAATAACTACGTATAAATATCGCAGTGGGGGGAGAAATGCTTGAAAGGTGTATACGAAATATAGTAAAGTGTCTAAAAGAACAGGAAAGCGTGTCAGTTTCAAAAACAGCAAAACTAGCGATCTTATTTGAAAACGATTTCAGTAAAGCTAGAAATTAATAAGGTATTTTTTAGACGCCGAGAATGGGACAATAGGCTTGTGCATGACAAGACATAAAAACGAAAAGCATAAACCGTTATCAGAGAACATCCATAATTTTAACATAGTTGTAAACAGGGTAAATAAGTGTTTGGGATCGAATGCAATATAAATGTGCAGTTTCCATTCATCGTAGTTATAAGGTTAAAATGAGTATCTGTAACTGTCTGCCGAAACAAAGAAGCAGCAGGTAAAAGAGGAGCAGCGTAATTGAAATCCTTTTACAGTCAAAGGAAAAGTAATTTATTTATTGATGTTCGTACAAAACCAAAAAAAAGTTTTAATGTAATTTTGAAGCCACGGAAACGGTGAATAAACTTTGGCATTTCCGGTTCTGTTAGGCTTGAGTGCTGTGTGTCGGAATTGTGCTCAGAAAACGTAAATTAAAAAAAAAAGTTTTTCATTTTTAGATTTTGATGGAGTAGATTATGGTGTTAGGTTATAATAAATAAGACTTCCTGTAGATGTAAAAAGTCAACATACATCATCTGAAGTAAATTTTTATGAAACAGTCAAAGAATACCTTTAATAATGTATAAAAAATTTTTGTACTTACAAGTACACCTCTTATGTATGTATGTATTTAGTAAACTTACTACATAATCCAAATATGTAGACTAAACTTTACTAAATGATCCAATTGAAGATGGAACACAACTGTTCCGAAATGCACCTTGGGTAAAACTCAAAAAATTACCGACTGGAATACCTAGAGGTGACTTGTAAGTACTAAAAATTCTTTTTACATCTGAAGTTAAATTATTCAATAAAAAGACGACTGAATCGTTCAAAGTGAAGTTTATTATATTCATTGGTAGTATCGGTTACTTATAGTTTCGTAGATTGTTTATTAGGTTTTATACATAGTAAATTATTATAGAATTTGAACAAAATCGTTTATACAAACCATCTGATATATCACCCTCTGGGAAGCATTTTTTCTCGTGACAGGCCATACTAATTTCTGGAAATCACTTTTTATGTTGTTTTGTTCGGATAATTTGAGTAATTATTTTGTAATATAACAAAGTATTATTGTTTTCTTGTGCTTGCATATTTTAAAATTTGTTTTTAGAATTCTTGTGAAGACAATAATAAATATTGTAACGTACTAAATATTGATCTCTATCGTATGGTTTACTAGCGACGCGTTGGTTGAGTCAATTTGTTACATACACATTAAGAAAATTTAGTTTTTTATTATAAAATTTCAGTAATTTTAAGGATTATTATGTTGTCAGGGTAATGTTTGTTGAGCGCCAATTTTCAATCGTATGTTGCAAATAAAATGTATTGGTTAATCTGTAATTAATATTGCATATATCACAAGGGTTCCTCTTTCCTTCTAATTTTTATTTTTTTATATCTTTTATTAATATAATACTATGAATATTAATTCTCAGTAAGGCAGATTCAAATCGTGTGCCATACTTTTCTTGTCGGGAGTGTTACCAACCTATGCCAGTTGATGAGAAATTTACATTCGATTATATGTTATACATAATATCATATACAAAAAACTGTCAACTAGGGAAAGAAAAGAAAAACCTTTATATGGTGTTATTTAACTCAAATCCTTTATTCTTCTTACCAAATGTTGGTAAAAGAAAGATATAATTATTAACAAAGTCTTGCCGGCTGTTCTTTAAATTTGCTCAGAATGGCAGCAGTTACTCCCACCTCCCAGTGTATACAATATTTGCGTTTTAATAATTGCTAAATAAGATACAATTAAAACTGTTTTACGTTAGGTCCTTTTGGCTACGGTATAAACTACAATGATCTTCCGAAAAGTACCAAAATACATGGAATTAGAATTAAATACAGAATGTCTTAACAAGAGTTTATTACTAACTTTACAATGTTCAGTGTCTTTAGGTTATGTTGAACTACGTATTTTCAATGTTTAATACACTTTAAATGGTTATATTACCATACATTAATAGTTTTTACCATGAAAATAAGACTGTTTATTAATTGTTTTCCAAGTGAAAGTTAAAATATAATTTTAATCAAAAAGTGTAAACAGTTTCTTTGTCAAGTGTAAACTTGGGACACTAAGGTAACTTCTTCAGTTTAGTTATTAGCAAAAATACTTCCCTTCCTGGATACGTTGAATTTATTTCTTCATATGTTAATCGGCTTCCTTCTTTCGAATAATGGTTTACTTCTTTCTTCTAAACATTCGATCTTTTAAAATGATTTAACTTTAATTACATTAACTGTTATTACACTCGAAATATTTTAGATTGGTCTCTCGTTTTTTTATATCATCCTCTCTCGTTCAGTTCTAATAATGGAATTTTTAATTATTTTTATAACATGTCTGTTGCTAAGGCCTATAACTTAGCTTTCATTGGTTTAAACTGTATCATCTTGAGTTACTATGTTCTCTCTGAGCATCAAAATAAATAAACTTCTAACATCTTACATACAATTTTCTTAAAATTGTTATAACTTTTTTATATGATCTTTTATCTTCAAGATACTAGTATCTTTGAATTTCTGATGGAACACTGATTGTTTTGATATCACTTTTGATTAGTTTCCATTCCATATTTCCAGAGTTACTAGTTTACACTTTTAACTATTTGTACAAAATTATTTATAATTAGTTCTTTTTTATACCCTTCAATTTACTAAAACTATTAGATACAATCAGTAATAACATAGTTCAACATGACATTAATTATTCTAGTTTTACTATAAACTCTTTTCCAAATTCCTTAACTATCTAGGCCTAACATACCTAGTTTCACAAATATCTCTATTATTATAATTTTTGTACCCTTCCATTAACATTAACATTTGTTTAAATAATATTACAGCATATATTATCAATCAACATCAAACAATTAATTACTAACAACTATTATGAAACATATTGCAATTCTTATTAAACTTATGGATCCATTCCAGTTTTTACAAACATAATAAAATTGGTATTCACATGGTAAGTAGTCCCCAAAACATTGTCCTCCTTACTTACTAACTTTAATATCTCAAAACATAATTATTCTAACATTCTTTACTATTAACTACTTCCATTATAAACATATCACAACTTTTATTGAACTTATGAGTCAATCTCAACTTTCACACACATAGTGGGATAAGTATTAACATGGTAAGTATTTACAAAACATTGTCCTTCTAGTCTTACTAACTTTAATAGTTCAAAACATAATTATTAAAACATTATTTATTATTAATCATTATTATAAAACCTATAATTAGTAGTCATTTAAGCAGGCTACTTTATGTTTTCTGGTACTTTCCTAGGGTTTGTAAATATCTTTAATTAGGCAATCATACAACAAGATGATGGGAAAAATATCATGTCACAATATTTATAAGAACAAAAACAATAATAATAATTATTTTTTTTAAGAGGGGGAAGAATGCTTTATGCACCATCAAAGGAAACTGTGTTTCCCCTGGTGTGTGGGACTCTCATGGGACACTAAAAAACCCATCTTTAATTCAGCCATTAATATCCATCCTGGAATCACTTGGCATATTATTTCAGGATGGAGCTATTGCACCCTTATCGGGCTCCTAGTTGTACCTTATCTTCTACTAGCCGTTGGGAGCAAGTTGTCTTTTTTCTCTAGTAGGACCCACTGAGATGCGGTCCCATTCCGCCTTGCTTCGAAGCGTAAACTCAACTACGCTCTCAGGAGTGAACTCCCTGAGCTCCATCTCCAGTCCCGTACTTTCTCTTGTGAATCTGCAGCACTTGAAAAAGATGCGCAAGGCATCTTCATGGGGAGAGTCACCGTATTTGTATGCTAGGCGTTGCATCTTTCCCATTCTGTGGAGGTAAACATTAAAATCTCCGTAGCCACTGAGGAACTGTGACAGATGGTAGTTAACCTCACCGTGTTGGAGGTCAATCCATTCCTATAAGTTTCAGCTGAACCTTGCTGTCCATCTTCCTCTATCCTCCCTATTCCATCGATCTTATCAGTGCCGGAGAGTGAGTTCCCTGGCTTCATGATTTGCCGCGTCCCTTCCAATTACATCTCTTCTTTCGAAGAAATGCTTCCTCTGTAGAGCTAACAGGTCTATGGAATCACTCCCGCTATCACCAGGACTACTTGCTCTGGCACTATCCGGTAAGAGGATGCTACTCTGAGGGTTCCTCTTCTCTGCACCGGTACCATACGTTCCCTATATTTCACAACCATACAGAAGGAAAGGATGGATTCCGTGACCGCCATCAACAATCGACTCTTGATTGCAGTGGGACCTCCTTTATTGCCCATAAGCCTGCTGAGCTTTGTTGTGATGTTTTTCCTATGAGGCGGTGATGTTTTTCCTATGAGGTTCAATTTTAGTACTCAGGTCACTCAGGTAGCATTCCATCATCCGGAGGGGATACTACGGGATCCGGAAGAAGTGTTCCAGAGCCCTAAGCATATTGCTCTAACTGGCCAGAATTAAAAGCGTTCTTAATATATAGCGTTGCCAACAAGAAACAAGACTATCCTTTTTGAATAATGATTTCCCTATAGGGCTGCACGGAAAGTTCTGACTACCTCTTCCACTGCTCCAAGAGCTGATCGGCCTTTCCGGAAGCCATATTGTCTGTTGTACAGGTCTCCCACGCATTGAATGGCTGCTAACAAACGTGTCTTTAATAACCTTTCCAGACACATCCCAGCTGTAACCAGCATGTACGCTGATGGCGTGCCCGGGTCACCCTTATCTTTGCTGACAAGCACCAGCCTATGCACTGGCCACCGTTTGGGGAAATTTCCCTCCTTCAGAGCTGTTGTACATATTAAGGAGCAGGAACGATCAATCACCATTCTTTGGCATTCTTCATCAAGCCTGCGGCCTCCTTCAGTTCTTCCTCATTAAGTAGCGGCATTTCATTGTTGCAACGGGACGTAGCTCATGAGCATTTACTGGGTGGGTCGGAAAGAGTGCATCCACAATGGCACCCAATAATAATGACGATGATGATGATGATGATAATAATAATAATAATAATAATAATAAATTGTAATAATATTTAATCTATATATATAAAAGAGAAATACCACTGACTCACTCACTGACTCATCACGAAATCTCCGAAACTATAACACCTAGAAACTTGAAATTTGGCATGTAGGTTCCTTATGTGATGTAGGTATCCGCTAAGAAGGGATTTTTGGAAATTCGACCTTTAAAGGGGGAAAAAGGGGGGAAAGTTTGCCTGACTGACTGACATAGAATCAACGTAGAGCAAAACAACTGAATGGATATCAATGAAACTTTGAACATAGCTTCATCATAGGTCTTAGGTGCTTACTAAGAAACGGTTTTAAAAACTTTCACTCCTAAGGGGCAAACCCCCCCCCCATTGTATCTATGTATGTATGTTCCACATCTCCTCCTAAACCACTGGACCGATTTCAACCAAACTTGGCACAAATATTTTACGCGACGGGAGAACCAACATAGGATAGGTGTTTTTTCGATGGGGTCCTTTGGGGGGTTCTTTGGGGTGTTTCACATCTCCTCCTAAACCACTGGACCCATTTCAACCAAACTTGGGACAAATATTTTACGCAGTGGGAGAATCAACAAAGGATATGTGTTTTCTTCGATGGGGTCCTTTGGGGGTTCTTTGGGGTCTTCCACATCTCCTCCTAAACGACTGGACCGACTTCAACCAAACTTGGCACAAATATTTTACGCAACGGAAGAACCAACATAAGATAGGTGTTTTTTCGATACGATCCTTCGGGGGGTCCTTTGGGGTCTTCCACATCTGCTCCTAAACCACTGGACCTATTTCAACCAAACTTGGCACAAATATTTTACGCAACGGGAGAACCAACATAAGACAAGTGTTTTTTTGATACGATCCTTTGGGGGGTCCTTTGGGGTCTTCCACATCTCCTCCTAAACCAGTGGACCGATTTCAACCAAACTTGGCACAAATATTTTACGCAACGGGAGAACCAACATAGGACAGGTGTTTTTTTTTCGATACGATCCTCTGGGGGTCCTTTGGGTCTTAAACAACTATTAGATCTGGTTACTATGGCAACCCAATAGAAAAGATTCTGGTTACCATAGCATCGGTGGAAGTCTCCCGCGTAGGAAATAGCGCAGGAGTCATCCGACGGGCCTTCTCCGGAGTTCATCCACGGAACCCGGGGAGTCTTAGGTCGGATCCCGCGAAAGATGGCGGGGCCATAGTCCACGGTTCTTATAAATAAAGATATAGGTTATGATATCAAAGGTGGTGTATGCATCTTAAGAAACTTCTTAATAGTGTGTGAATTCAGAGTTGTTTCAGTTTGAATTTAAAAGTGGATAAATTAAGATCGAAGTAAGTTATAAGCGAGTATAAAAAACAAAGTTTTGATAGCAAATGTATTCAGATCATAGTGTTCAGACAATATAAATGCACATGCTTCAGTTTGAATTTAAAAATTGATAAGCTGAAATCTATAGAGGTATTTTATTGTTAGAATAAGTTTAGGAGACACTAATTTAACAAATGCCTTATTTCAACATTAACACAATGAATTATAAAAGACAGTAAATACGCAGCGCGTGCAGGTACTGTAGACATTTTATTGAAAACTAAGTTAGCTGTTCGCCCTCTCCCAGAGTTAGAAATCGAGCAGGAGCATCACGCGCAACAGAATTCTTCTCCAGATATAAGAATACAGTTTATGACATGTTCTTAAACAGGTGCGCTACAGAGTATTGCTCCAGTGAGAATGCGAACGTAACAATATAAGGAAGATTATACAATATACAAGTAATATAACGTTAGAACAAGAATAGGTGCCTATGAGCCTATGAATAAATTATGAACCCGAGCAACGCTGGGTAAATCGGCTAGATATAGATATCTATATAAGCCAAATACCACTGACTGACTCACTGATCACGATATCTCTGAAACCACTGAATGGATATCAATGAAACTTTGAACGTAGCTTCATCATAGGTCTTAGGTGCTCACTAAGAAACGGTTTTAAAAACTTTCACTCCTAAGGGGCAAAAAACCAAATAATGAAATTTATCGCGGGAATTGCATACTTTGTAAATGAAGTGGTTGACATCTCAGTTTATTGGAAACCCCGAATACATTTAGTTCTGAGTTTTTAATCATTGTTTTAAATTGAAAAACTTCGTTGTTTGCAGGTTCTTACAGTCGAGAAAATTTTGAAGTTCAATTAATTAATAAATGTATGTCCTTTTTTTTCTCGGAAACGGCTCTAACGATTTTCTCTCGAAATAAATAATAAATAGCTGTTGCTATGAATGTAAATAAACAAACTAGGAGTTGAGAATTTGTACAATCTATCTAATCCTATACTATTAAGCGAGCAATAATTGTACAATTACGTACAACGTGAAACTCCGTAGCGAAGCACGGGTATTTTGCTAGTAATTTGATAAATTAAATAAAATTTTAATATAATAATTATTATTTTATAAATAACAATAATAAATATTTAATTTTAAAAATATTTAATAATTTAATAAAAATAATTTATTATTATTATTAACAAAATAGAGCATACAGCGGTCCAGAAAGAGTAGGCCTCTGCTTTAAGTGCGGAAGCCGTGAACATACAGCTAAAGACTGTACCAACAACACATGCTGCATACTGTGCGCTGACTTGCAGCAGACAAGAGAGGATGTAAATCATATTCCACTTTCCGGTTAATGACCAGTATTTCAAAGGCAATGTACAAGGTCAAGCAAAGCAGAAATAGTTAAGGTCCTACAAGCAAATATGAATAGATGTAGGTTGGCCCATGACCTAGTTATGCGGATAACATTGGAAAATAATGCTGACATAATCATCATTAGTGAATAATATAGGAATAACAACCTGGATACTGCGGCTATACGGGTTCCAGGCTCACAGTGGGTCCACTTTACAGCCATGGATGAGGGGACCGGATAACCGGAATGGTGAACAGGCAGTGGTAGAGGGTATGGTGGGACTGATTCTACGTGCGTGTGATCAATCTATTCCCAGACAAAGACCTCGAAACAAAAAGGCGCCCGTTCTACTGGTGGACGGAAGAGATCACTTATCTCAGAAAGAAATGCCTCCAGCTGAGGCGGAAAGCTCAAAGGGTAAAAAGACGAGGGAGGGAAGCCGACCCCAGAAAAACAGAGCATAAGGTAGCAAAAAGGACTTCCGTAAAACTACTCGACGGCAACTGGAACTTTGTTGGAAAGCATTGGTATCCCTGGAGACTAGGATATAAAAATTGTAACCCGCAAGCTCGGTGTTTTTGTGTTGGAAGGGCCACAGGATACGGAGATAATGCGAAACACAGTAACACCTTTTTATAACTCACCGTGTGAGGAAAACAGAGAGTGGAACGATAGAGCCCGCAGAGATTTCGATATTAAGCGAAGACGAATTGATACCAGCAGCGGACTCGAGCAAACTAAAATGGCACCAGCGCCCGAAGGCATACCAGCAGAGGTGATGAATGCTGTTGTGCGGCCTCACCAGCAACTGTTGCTGCACATGTTTAACATTTGTCTCAGAATAGGAGTTTTCTGTTCATGTTGGAAAAGGGTAAGTCTGGTCCTGTAAAGGCAAAAAGGAATGTCAATTCCTCAGTATCCTACAGGCATTTGTGCTTGATAGACAGTCACGGGAAGGTGCTTGAAAAATTGTTAAAACCTCGTCTTTTGTAGGGTATAGGACTCCGGAGATTTAGCTGACAGGTTTTCGGAAGGGCAGGCCTCAGTATACGCAGTTAATATAGTAGTCGAAGGCTCAAGGGTAGCCCACTTCTCGCTTCCAATAAGGCTCTTGGGCACACTAGACGTTAAAAACACGTTTAACTCAGCGAAGTAGAGTAATATGCTTGACACTTTGGAGCATACGTTTCACATACCCAGATACCTGTTGCGGATGATTAGAGATTACCTAAGTGATAGGACATTACCTTGTGATACTGCAGCAGGATACCGGATTAAAGACGTCACAGCGGGCCAGCTCAGGGATAAATTCTTGGACCAGACATGTGGAATCTTCATATGATGGCATTCTTCGGAAGGCCTGAAAATACATTTTTATTGGGGTACACTAATGATATTGAAGCGGTTATTATAGCACGACATGTCGACCTGGCTCAGATGAGATTAAGGCAAGTTATGCGACGAGTCACTTCCTGGATGACAGATCACGGCTTAAAACTGACAGCTGACAATGCAGATCGTGCTGCTTACAAAGTGGCATCTACCCAACCACTTGCTAATGCAGGTAAAGGATGAAACTTTGCAGGCATAAGCCATGGTTAAGTATCTGGCGATACTGCTGGATACACTCATGTCTTGGGCGCAAATAAAACAGGCAGCTGATGAGATTGCAACTGTGACCACGGCGCTGAGTAGAATTATGGCAAACACCAGCGGACCGAAATCTTCCAAGCGACGATTACTGATGTCAGTTCCGCTCTCAATAATATTTTTATGGTGCGGAGATCTAGGCTGATGCACCCAAACTCCAGAAATACAGAAGAAGCATGTCAGCAGTGCAGAGAAGTGAGGCGCTCAGAGTGTTTCGGCACGGTTTCGGAGTCCGCGGCGGTTCTTGTCGTTGCGGAAATAATTCCAATCTATCTGCTCGCACAGGAAAGGAAACATGTTCACAAGAGGAAGGCCAAAGATGGTAAAGTACAAGCTCACAGGGAGGAGAGGAAGCCACATACTATGGCTCTGTGGCAGGAAAGATGGACCAGTGATACGCAGGGAAGATGGACCGCTAGGCTTATAAAGCAGTTAGCTGAATGGATTTATCGCAACATAGAGAGATTAGTTACTTTATAAGACAATTTGTAACTGGTCGCGACTTTTTCCAGACTTACCTATACAGGACTGGTAAAATAGACAGGTCATACTTTCGTTTTTTGCAAACAGGAGCTAGAGGATGTGTACCACACGTTTTTCACCTGTAATTAATGGAAAAGGGAGAGGCAAAATCTAGATAATGTAGTGGGACACATCTCGCCAAAAGTATTATCGGGCTAATTCTGCAGAGGGAACACCACTGGGATCAGTAGCACCCTACGTGGAGAATGTTCTAAGGTAAAGAAGGAAGCAGAAAATTATTTTGGTAGGGCCACTGGCAGAATAGCAGAGAACAGGTAATGTGGACCTCCTGACGGTTTATACAGATGAACATCCTTACGAACGAAGAACAAATGGCAGCACCTTGAAGTACTGCGAATGCTGAATCCCAAGGCGGATCTATGCCATGGAAAAAAAGGGTTTGTGGTTTTGGTGGGTGCGAGTCCCACACACCGTAGGAGGCGGACTTTCCTGCAGGGAACATTAGTTTCCAGTTTCCCTCATAACAAATTAAATAAATACATTATTATTATTATTATTAACATTATTATACTTCAATATGCTCTGTGTAATTGTGTAAGCTCACAAAATTATTACCAATTATTGGGTGACGCCAACTGTGTTACTTGTCGACGCCGAAGATATGAAATATAACTTGAATTAATAATAATAATAATAATAATAATAATAATAATAATAAATATTTATAAATTATAAGATATTAATATAAATTTAATAAATCTAATTTATTAATATAATTTTATTGTTGCCTTTCCAAAAGTGAATTTGCCGTATTATGCGTTGGTGTTTAATCGGTGTAGCCGTAAATAGGCTAGCAGTAGGCGTAACGTTATTATCCATTTTCAGTACCACGTGGAGCACGTTCTGTTGCTGTCGGCGTGGTACGGGCAGCCGGAACACACTCAGCGGCCACCGGATGAATAAGTAATGAACTAGGAAACAAGAGAGGACGCTAGCAGTCAAAGATACGATCGGATGTGGATTTTTTTACGTCTAATACAAATGATGGCAACGGAGGTTATATTGCCTGATAATCGTATAATGTTGATGGAATGTTGTCAGAGCTCAGCGAAATGTTGAAGCGGCGCTTTATGTTGTGCTCGTCGGTGTGGTAACAAGAATAGAATTATTATATCAATACTCTCTCTGTTTTTACAACAGTTCTGGGCTATAGAGTCAGCAGTCACCCCACATGCATTATTCACAAACAGTAATAAATGTCAACATATTAAACTATGCTGAAACGTTGCAGCACAAATAAACAATTAAACCTTGTCACTTTCACTAATACATACCAACCAACCCCCTCACCAACAGTACCTTTCTGCGATGTCTTTAAAATCACACTGCAGCGCAATATACCATAATAATGAATGTTACTTACCTCAGTACTACTTGTGGTTTCCCAGTTATGTCAATGGACTTTTCCAACTGTAACGCGAATTTATCAACGAACTTAGATTTTTGTGACATAACATTACATAACATTCTAAGTTACATTCGTACTAAGTGTGAGCTTAGAACGAATATTCACTACTATTCGTAGAATTCAAATGGCTGTCCCGGTGTTGTTTACATAAGCTCGATGATCACTCGTGGCAAGTCTTGTGGTACATAGAGTTTATAAGAAACGTCGGCAGTGTTCTGCGTCAGTTGTGTCATCCTGCTATTACGGATACGTCACCCAGGCCTTACGCAAGTTACTTACGACACATCACCATTACAGTATTCATGCATAAGGTATATAGGTGACAGGGTATATCATTATTGTATACACAGAAAGGAACAAAGGTTACGAGCTAATTACTTGGCTTATAAGTTAAGAATTAGTATAACGAGAATATAAGACCATTCAGAGACCAACTACAGTGTTTGTGGCAGCATTAAAACATCTGTAGATTGAAGAAGGTCATAACACAGTGTTGTACAATACAACACTGTGTTCGTTGTATCGATACGAATAAAATAATTACTTTCCTGTCGAAGTGATACTGTATTGAATAACCAACGGCAGAGATGATGATGATGATGATGATGATGATGATTATTATTATTATTATTGAAATAATGTAACCCTGCCGGTTGACATTTGCTGAATGAAAATTGAATCTATACTTTCTGAGTATACTCAGAGTAAGTTAGTTGTTACTAAAGTTCGATACATAATTAGTATGTGGAAAGGAGAGTTGTTTGAATTTGTTTCATTTAGTTTTTTACTCTCCGATGACTTTAGTGGAACTGTTACCGACTTTGAATTATCTTCCTTGTAGGATTTTAATTAACATAGTAATTGAAACAAACGGTAATTATATTTTGTATGCAATAATGTTAACGTAGAACACTGTAAAATCGCCCTTTACTGTTAGTAAAAAGAACACTCTTAAGATCAAAGTTAATTATTAAAGAATATGGGAAAAAGAAACGTATATGATCATTATTCGCTTCTGCGCAAAACATCCCGCTGTCTTCTTAAATAACTGTCCAGTCTTGCCATAATACATATACCGTTGCGTGTCGCTAATCGAGTCAGACAGCCTCGGGCCCAAAATAGTCTATTCTATTCCCACAAAAATATTTGCTATATTGATCCTCTTTAATACTTTTTTCGCGAAACAAAAGTTTAGGGTGTTATAGTCCTTTCAGTGCTACTTATCACACCAGGTGATATGCACTACCTACTACGGTGATATGCACTTATTCTCTGCATCTATTACTTAATTCTCAGTACACTTGTGTATACTTGTCAATTCTTTCTTTGTTTTTCAGCGCTTTGTTGATGGTCTCAGCTATACAGTTATGGTTGGTCTAGCTGACTGGGTCTGGCCAAGCTCTACAGGCCAGCTGTGAGTAACGGTAGGAGTGTCCAAACCCTCGATTCTATTCAATAACTTTAATGGAGTTACTAAGTAATCACTTTTATGGTTATTATTATTAGGCCTCCTAAATACAGATCCGTTATTTTTACAGATAAGTGAATTGGGATATGAAATTTTTTACACTGTTTCTAAATTGCGTCCATGGTATCAGTAAGTCAATTAGACAACGGATTTGTTACTCAACCAGTAAGTTGAGTGAAGCAGTGATATTACACATTTATGAAGGACTGAATAGGCGTATACATTTCAATCTGGTTTCGGGTTGTTTTTAACTTGACTTTTAGAAGGAAGCCAAACAATTGCTCCGACCTTTCAAAGTGCCAAAATATCTACTACGAGTTACATTAATCCTCCCCCCAAAAGAATTCTTTTTACGTTCAAAAATATTATAACAAACATACATATTTTAAAGAATTGTGCATCCACAATCTAGATAATTATGAATTCTATATTTAAGAGCACTATATATCTAATTACACTACAAACCGTATTTTATTTGCACTTTGTAAAAATATCAGAAGCAATACAGAAAAATTTTGTTCGTCTGACATAAATACATCGTACAATGAGGAATTTCATAAACGGTTTCTTTGACGTTTGTAGCGTGTATGAAGAAGTGTAAAGAACTCAGATCAAAAGTCATTGATACGATTCAGCAAACACGAATAAGTCCGTACTTTAACAATCTGCCTAACACTGCTAAGAATTCCTTTAATTTCGTAACATCAGCGACAGAATTATAGAGCCAGAAATAGAAAAAGTTTAATATCCATCAAATTGGAAAGTAACTCAAGGAACAGATTCAAATAGAATTTGATGTCACACGTACACAATAGAACCCAGCTATCGCCCACACACACACACAAATGTTAGGCATTCTGTGTGTGTGTGTGTGTGTGTGTGCGCGCGCGCGCGCGTGCAAGCGCACGTGTGCTGCGTTTCTATAATTCTGTACTTATACCGGAGGTTATGTGAAACGCATTACTGATCTTTCTTGTAATCTGTCACATTTTACTGCCAAGAAATTATACAGTATCATATTCTGAGTTTACGGGATAAACTTATATTTTGTATGCACTGCCAGTAACATATTATTAATACGTGTCCGTCACAGTAAAAAGAAACGTAATGTGCAATTTTTAGCAAATTTCATAAAATACATTTACCAGAAATGAGGACAATAATTAATACAAACCCGTTTTAAATTAATTAAGTAGGTTACTAATTGGAAAGCTAGCAGGCAAATAGTGATGAATTAATGTCACAGACTATTTTGAAGCTACCACAAAAACAACAAGATTTCTAAAATTTTGCAGTCACGCTACGATAATATTAACAAAAAATTACTGTCATCGAGTTGTTAGACAATAAGGAATCCGTTTATAATGTGTGATGTACTTCTGAATTAGAGAATCGTTAGACACGAGTGTTATCAATTGTTACAAAAAACAAACGGTTTTTGTGTTTTTACGGAATTTCATAGCAATTAATGATACTAACGAATATTAAGAGTTAGAAAGTGTGCCTCAAATGTAATAATTTCAAGGATAATAATTAAAACAATGATAATTTAATATATGGCACATAACCACCTTAAATAGTAAATGGAGTTTAATTTTACGTAATTTATGTACCTAAAAGCACAGATTTTACACAGAAGTCGTAAATTCTCGCGACCAACATAAATACATTCGCACATACAATAAAGAAGCATATATGTAGATATAAATAACAAGAACAAAGAGGCGTAGGCCTATACTAAAATTAAAAAAGTAGAACATGTGAAACAGTTTGGTGATTGGCAAGTATCAGCGGTGTTTTCTGCTCGCATTACTGAAAGGGAATGCCGTTTGTGTAAGTTTCGTGGAGTAGTCAGTCTTGATGGTCACTTGAAGCAACATTAACACAGATTAAAACAGATTTCAGGTCTCGCTTAACTGTATGTGGGATATTGGTTTTGATGTTCCTTATTAGGCGTCTATTTAGTATAAAAGTGTTATGTAATCTGTTCCAATAAGTCTCTGTAGTTTCACACGTCGCAATAATATTTTGTGTTACTGTACTGTCCAAAGTATTTCATACTGTGTAAGCATGTTATTTTGATTAAAATTTTTTAATGTAAGTCTGTTGAATTAATCTTCTTTAACGTTTCAATAGAGTTGATCTAAGATAGTCTCGTAATAAATTATTTCCTATCATTTTTTTAAATTACTTTCTTTTAAAAACATAGGATTCTGGTTATAGTGTGATGATAATAATATAATCTGACGCCAGAGTTATAAACTCAGCAGTAGAAACTTTTAGAAATAACGTGAACTCTAAAATTTGTGGCGATAAAGTCGACGTTTCAAGTCTGGTTTCATTGGTGTGTGAAATTGATAACTAACTAATTAGTAAGTAAGACTAAAGATAGTGATTATTCAATCCGTGCCTCAGGTGTGTGTGGCTTATTCCAATGACAGTGGGTACCAAGACGACATCGGATAATCCGCAATCACTTACTTTGAAAAGCAATTCGCTGTTAATTAAATTCTGACTTCGACTTTATAGAATATTTCAAATACTTTATGTATATGACAGGAAAAGTACGTACTACCTCTTTTTTTGTATCAGCCATCTAAGGACCACATGCTAATTTCAGTAGTTTACTCTTTGCTCTCTTATTTTTCTCCAATATTCTTTCATCTTCTCACTGTGTCTCTTCTTCCTGTCTTCAGTCCACTTTGAACCTGCGTTTTTCTCTCTTCTACCCTGGACTCCTTCCATTTGTAACACTTTTGCCCGAAAAACGTATCTTTCAATTGCTTCTTATGCGTGTATATTATTTTTATCTAAATACTTTTGGACTTCTTTAATCCAACTTGATGTTGACTTCTTCCCCACAGATATGTGAAGTTTGCTTTGTCAACCTATTGCCGTCCATTCTATATAAATGTCCAAAAAATAATAGTCTTCTTTTTCTCATTGTTTCGGTTATATTTTCTATACTTTGATATATATATTTCATCATTACTTCTTAATTTTCAACCTTCTGAAGTTTTTCGTGGGTCTAATATTTTCCTAATAATTCGTCTTTCTAATATTTCTAGTTTGTCTAAATTATAATTCAATGCTAGACATTCACTTTCATATAGGCATTCTGGCTCCACTACTGTAATTGTAATGCCTTATTTTCGCATATTAGATATGCACTTTTTATTGTAAATATCTTAAGTTATACCATATGCACTTTCCATAATAAAAGTTATTGTACTACCTCTCTTTACAATAATAAAAATTATTATAAATTATACCTACATGAGGTGTTGAAGAACATCCATTTGAAGAACGTAATACTGTTGTAAGAATATACAGAGACTTTCGAGTGTGTAATAGATAAAAACGCTCTCTCTCTCTCTCTCTCTCTCTCTCTCTAGCGCGCGCGCACACACAAATTGTTTTGGGGGGTTTTACCTCCGTTATGTATCAGTATTACGCTGTCGATCTTTAGTGGCTATTGTAACATGACATATGAGCCCAAAGATTTCAGTAACCTAAAATACTTACACATGTCAATAATCAAGTCAAAGAGACAAACCAAGTAATTTATTTAACATGCCAAGCATCAAAACTACATGAGCTACCTATCACCAAAGATAAACTCACAACAATAAGAGTTAATAAACTGATGGTAACTAGCAAGTGAAATGACATTATAATGAAAAGAAGATGCACCACACAATGATTGTACCACAGGAACCAACAAACCAATAGTTTTCGGTCAGTGAAGAATCAGTGAAGAATCAGTGAAGAATCAGTGAAGAATCAATGAAGAACCAATGAAGAATCAATGAAGAACCAGTGAAGAATCAGTGAGGAATCAATGAAGAATCAATGAAGAATCAGTGAAGAATCAACGAAGAATCAATGAAGACAAGGAAGAAACATACTACGAGAAGAACACCTAACAACCATGGCATAAAGTATAGATTCCAAGAACCAGTCAACTATAGATCAACATCTTACCCGTATATGCAATAACTAAACAACCTACAGATTGAAGAGATGGACAAGAAATGACTAAATGAGATGACCGATATACAACAAATAATGTTATAAATGAAAAGGACAAGATATTTTATAAAAAGAATAAAAATAACCATACTGTTTATTGAATAGAAGCTGAAAATAAAAGCATAGTAACATGTTATGCACAGCACCATGTAACATAAAGAAGTATCAAATTTTTCTCAGAATAATAGCAAATATCAGTCAAATAGTCTAACAATCATGTAAGACAAGAAAGGGCATAACTAAAGGTTATTACTATTTCTTTTATGAATTTGCTAAGTGCTATAATTTTTTATTGTTCGACTAAATAAATTTATTAGTCGAACAATAAAAAATTATAGCAGTTAGCAAATTCATAAAAGAAATAGTAAGGATGGCTGCTAATTTAAACAATACGAAGAATAAAGGTTATTAGTTATCATTAATAAAACCAAACTTAAGAAAATAAGGTTAAAAGAATACAAATGTGTATCAACCTAACATACACATTGTTGGCACAAATGACAAAATCACATAACCTAAGATCACTATTCACCTAAATTCACAACTAGCAGTAGGAAAAACCTACCCAAACCAAAATGTTTTATGTGTTAAACCAAGTAAAAATAATAATCTTTCTACGGGTACCAATATAAAATACCCCAAGATAAGTTTTAAGTAAGAATATAAGCAAATAAAGTGAACCAAAACCAACCAAAATGGAATTCACTATATAAAACCTGAATAAAACCATACTATAAAACCAAATAGAAACAAAAGGTTAATGTCTATACCACAAGTAGAGTGTAATACCACTACTGTAATAGCATAAGAAGATTATGAGAAAGCACATAATGTATTATAATAGTAATTAAGAACACCTGTCATGTGACACCAGGTGTAAGTAATGTTATTTAATCATATACAATATGGAACAGACTAGTGTACTAAAAACACCAAGCCCATTACAGAGATACTATTATTGTTCAACTATTACAACTAAATAATAATGACAAAAGAGCTAAAAAAATACCAAATAAGAGTGACATTAAGTATGCATCTCATAATGCAAAATAGAGACCACTTTATTAACAAGAAATGACAAGGAATACATAATATTCCAATTAGCAAAGGTTATCAGTAGTTAAAACCATTTATTATTATCGACTGGAGCCGTACAGAAAGTGCATAAATACTTTCTGTTATGTAAAATATGTAAATACAAATAAAGGAACATAGGCTAAGACAATGGTAGTTTAAGAAATGTATTTTGTCAGTAGTTTTAAGTAACTAGCAACTAAGAAGTGTAAAAGAACTTGGAAGGCATGCCCTCAAGTGGGTTTGAGTGCCATTAAATAGTGTTAATCAAAAATTAAATACAAATAATAGTGTATAGTGAATGGTGATAATCGCAAACATTAACTTCCTTGATAATGGACCAAAGCACTCCACGAGAGGACTCAAAATAAAGAACCGAGTGTTACCAATCCAGTGATACGCTCAGATTTAAAATCGAAGCCATATTAACAAAGTTATTACAATTGTAAGGAATTCATGTCAAATTGAGCAAACATTTATACTCTTGACACAAAATACCCCACGCCAACTTCAACAATTGAAATAATTCGCCGGGGGAGTATGTGCATCAAATTAAAGATCGTCAACCAATCAAATCCAAGAAATTAACAAAATTTTGGACGATCGCAAAACGGAACGGCAGAGCGAGGCCTGCGTTCTCGTCACTTTTTAATCAACATCAGAAGGGAACAGACGGCTACAACTCAGAGAAAAAAGTCAGCTGATCATATGATTTGTGCGCGTCACCGATGTAAACAGTGTAACCTAACCTCAAATTGTGATAGCGTAAATACTTTAGTATCAGAGGTGTGAAGTGTAACAGTGCGTAACAAGGATTGCTCAGTGTATAATCCAGAGCAATTCCGGGATTTAAATTATAAATAAAAGGGAGTACAGTGATTATTACATTCTTAGTTAAGAAATGAAAAACGATATAGTCGAAACATTTTCAAACAATGATCCTAGGTTAAGATGTATTCATGATATTATCTAATCAACAGTAATGACAATCCTCAGATATTTCAATATGCTAATTTTACGAATTTATTAAACTTTCAATTAATTTTTATGTACGAATACTCCGTGTGACTTAACCACACGTAATGACAGTTGTCAATTATTACATATAAATCGAATTAACCAGTATTCACCAATGACCGAGATTTGTCAACTGGTAGATTATTTAACGAAAGTTAATCAAATATTTCAATGTTATGTGTGTTTTATGATTTAGGAAAAGAATCTACTATTATAAACATTTCAATGTTTTTACTTACTATGAATAATAACCAAGGTTGCTAAGATACATGATTACTTACAGCCATGCAACTATCTTTATGTAGAACCAAGCAATGAATCAGATGTTTTACTAAATGACACTGCTTCAATATATAATATTATTGTTCAATTTTTAATTATTTTATCACGAATTATTTTAACATTAATTAACTTTCTTTCAACCATTTATTATCAATTGAATTTAATAATTCTGCTAACCTGAAATGTTCAGAGCAGACACATGTTTATTATTTCGTATGTTAATTATAAGTAATGACTGAATTGTAGTCATCATCAAACTGCTTAATAACGATTGAATGATAGTTCTATTCTATGATTTGGTATTCTGTCAGATCAAAGAATCCACGAAGGTATTAAATTAATTTTAACCAAAAAGAACATTTAGATAAACTAACTTTGTAAACAGTTCTGCCACCCTGAGGCAAATTTTATAAAACTCAAAATCTCATGTTACTTATTCTGAATTTTATTATAAATGATACTTTAGATCATTCAAAGAGAGTACATTAACAGAATAAAATATTCTTTGACACAAGAAAACGGAGTCAGTTCGTTTATTTCAATAGACTAAGTTGAAAACAGGTGAACGAATTTCATTGCTCAGCTCGACAAGCAGCGGCGAATACAAATACGGTAAGTCCGTATACAAGTTGGATTGCGATAGCGACCCTGAAAGTTCGACAGGACTCACCAAGTTAATGCAAAATACTTGTGTTTTCAGCGCGGAACAAACACCACCATTTCAACGAGTCAACGGAAGAACATCCGTATAAATAAACTAACCGAAGTAGAAAATTACTTCGATAAATAATTTCAGTGCATCAACCGGACTTATTCAAGTTGGATTCAACGCTAGGTTGAATTGAACCGGATAAGTCAATAATAATAAAATATTAAACAAAAGTTATTGCAAATTTTAAACAAAACTAAACGGGCAGTTAGCACCCCAGAACCCAAAAACAACGTTTTATTACACTATGTAATTTCAAACATAGTTATTAATACTACATGTGCAGTACTGAACATTTATGACACAACGTAATTAGCAGCCATAACCCGTATGTACGACAATCGTAATACCATAAGAAAATCTGCGCTTATCAAGTCATCAATAGTATAGGCCTACATTGTTGCATTGTGTGTGTAGAGAATCACGTTACTTAGCTAAACATAACAATTATCCTTCATATTGGATTTGTATATCTATATTGGGTTAGCTATACTCTGCTGTTTGTATGTCCGTATGTGATGTGTTTTTAATTTTAGACGACTTATATGTCCATTAAAACATAAAGTTACACATAAATTTACATGACTAATTTATAAGTTTTTCTTATGAATTACAAGGTATGTATTTATTAATTATCATCGTAATTAAGATTGAAAGATAACATCATGAGGGTATTGAAAATAAAATAAGTAAAAAATAGTTCTCGAAGACAATAATATTTGGCCAACCTAGTCTGATACTGCGCAAACTATGTAAACTACACTACATATCGCATGTAATTATGTAGAATAAAATAGACATATTTTCAAATTACAACTAATCCTACACTTTTAAACGGAAACATAAGGTCGATAATAATATAGCAGTCTGTGAACCTTATAAAGCAAACATATATACGTAGGCCTATGTGTTAGTCGCAGTTATGTGAATGTAAAATTAATACAATGTTTGCAAGAGAAAGACGCTTTTGCAACATTTATGAAGTGATTTCAGATTCCAGTAGACTGTCTGTCTATGTTACTGCAGTACCATGCATTTAGATTGCAATTAGCAACTCCTGTTAAGCTCATATCTTATCTGATTAAAAGAGCATTTTCGGTGCAAGTTAACAATAATATTCTACTGGGTTAACATTAATAAGAAAAAAAGTTATTTTATCTGAACTCTTTGAAGACACTTGAGTATATATTAGATAAATTAAGTTTCTCTTATTAAATATGATAAACAAGCATTAAAATCATTGACATATTTTCACTTACTGCTTGTAGGCTCAAGTATACATCACATGTGTGCGTATAATTATTAGTATATTTTAAGTACATAATATTGACCCCTCTGGCTCACAAATTTTTTGAACTTAAACTAGAAATATTAACTAAAAAGTTTCTAAAACTAATTTATTTTTCTTGGAATCTTTATTACATTATTTAAGAGAAGACTTTGTTATTAAACTGAGTAAATGGATTAGCCTATACTGTAAAATATTAATGCATTTTAAAAACCGAAATATACTGAACTACATTAAAAACAAATCAAAGAATTAGTAATATTTTGTATTGCACGGGTAGTGCCCGTTAGTAATGTTCACAGTGAATGCTCATGGTTACCTTTATATTTATAATTTGCTCTAAAACGTTTACATATTTCATACACTTAACTTAAAATATCAATAAAGGTAAACAATTTTACACGAATTAGAATCCGAAATTTATTGCTTAAAATACGTTAAATTTTGCCAAACAGTGAAGAAAAATCTGGATGTTTAGTTTCTTCTAGGACATATTTTCAATTAAAATTAAGTTATATAGTTACAGTGGATACAGTAAGAAAATTGTTTAGACCTATTCTAATTGTTGTTTGAACGGCGGTTATGTTAGTCTCTACTGTTCCAAATTCTGTTTTCTTATGAAAGGAAAACGGTAAGTTATATAATTTTTTTTCATGTTACTATAAACAGACTGTTACAAATTTCACTGTCCTGGATATGTTACAGGCTTCCAAACTAGATAGTTACGGAATAGTCTCACCACTGAGTGTCTATAAGAATACTTGAAACGTCGGGAGAACAACGCTGTTAACAGATCAAAACCGGATGGATCTTGGGAGCCAACTTTCTAATCATGACTTGTGTATTCGTACGATTGACGGCATCGACAATTCCAGTGACGTCCACAAAGTATCAAACTTACAAATAGGGTAATACAATCGTGTGTCAGTGTTGTACGGAAAAGTGTTCTGCACACTGGTTAACTGTTGTGCTTCATTACATTAGCCGAGAACAACGTGCTCTAACTGTTGAAAACACTGCAACAAAACCTACATAGCATTCAGTTAATTTGAAATGCTGTTAGGGACTCCAAAAACATATTTATAATGCGCACGATGTGTCGATTTGCGTTTAATGTGAAAATTTTCCAACTGGCTCAGTAACTAATGTCAATGCACAATACTTTCTCCAGTTAGTGTGACAAACGCACGTTAGCGTGAGTGCTGTATAAACACACGGACACACCGAAGACACACACACACACACACACACACACACACACTTATATATGAATATGTATGTTTGTAAGGTACGAAAACGAATATGAGATCTCATGACTCCGTTTACGATACACTGTGACAGTCAAATTTCCTCCCACGCGAATGTTTATATCGCCTAGTAGCCATCAATTGATGATCAGCCCCGTAGAAACCAAACGTAAGGGACAATGATTCAAGTGGTTGACTTAAGCTTATCACACAGGGATATCGGTTAAGATTCAATGTTCATCACATTAAAAATACTATGTACTATACAGTTCGTGTAAATGAAGAACATTTACTGTAAAAACAATAACTTTGATAATGTAATATTACGAGGCTACTTTAAATATGAATTCAATTAAACTCAGACCGCGTTATTAGGAACGTTCTCAATACAGTATATCGAGTTAAACACCAAACATGTTCAGACAGTTGTGCACGTAAAAGACAAATAAATGCAATTAATATCGGGGCAAGTTAAGTATAATATGATTACAACGTTACGGATCAAAAAAAAAAAAAGAAACAGGGACAGGGAGCACTGAGGTTCATCACGACGAGGGAATTTCACGTGGATATGAAATCCCTTGACACGACACCCGTACCACTTCAGCTTTTTATTGATACCAGGCGTCTAGGACGCCGTTGTGCGTGCGGGACACGTATCAATATCGTCCGGCCACGCTAAAGGTATAGTCTACGGATTTCAATATCTTTCTTAAAACCCAGAATGAAAATAATACATCAGCCGTTCTAGAGACTATTCATTTTAACCTGCATTAACGCTTTTCGGTTAATGTAACTCTTATTATTAAATAATTTAAAGAAATTATGATTTCCCAAATCATAAAACATTTTCTGTCTGTTGCAAACGAGCTTTTATTATTATGACGAATACGTTTTGTCCACCACATATACGTATAAGGTATATATTTGTAATTTAAGACAACATAGACTATAAGTGTGAGTTCAGAGTAAGTTACCCACTATATTTTATATTAAGAAAAATGCTGAATAACTGTAAGAAGCGGACTAAATAAAATGCCGTGTTACTAACATAATTTCAAAATAATTACTCAGTTACTTCTATAGGCTTTTATATACTGTTGTTTTAAGTTTATGACACATTGATTTGCTGCCTAATGTTACGAAACGACGAATATTCTTAGATTTTATTGTCTTCCTTTAATCCTAACAAGTAATATTTATATAAAATTATGTAACAGCCTCATCGTATTTCAAATGCCGTGTTGAAATACGCAATTATGTAGAAATTAGTGATGGTTTTCAGGTATTGATTTCTTGATAGAGGAGTCGCCGTGTCAGAGGAAAGGGAACAGAACCACATTAAAAATAAACCAGGATTGTGCTTGGAGGCAACTAACGTAATTAGGCCAAGGACACAAACCAGAGGTCACGGAGTGTCAAACGAATTATCTTTGTTTGTACTGCTAAACCATTAGCGTGGATTATACTGCGGCCCTCCCATTGCCTCAGAAAGGAGAATAATAAAAAAGTTAATAAACAGTAATATGCTTAATTATAGCCTTCTAATAAAATATATTTTCAGCCTTCCTTAATAGCGATATGGACAAAATTAAATATCAATTTTTCATGTAGTGACGTTCTTACTACACTTTGGTTGAAGCGAACAACAGAGTCTGCAAGTTTTTCGTCGGTTAAAGATCACCATCAGGTTTTTATATATCTGAAGAGACTTTTTCGTCAAATGATTTGCTGCTCTTCGTTTTAAAGAAAATGTTCAGCACAACTGATATGTGTGTATATGTATGTGGGCGTAGACTATTGAGTTTTTGAAAATTTGATTGGGTGTGTGCAGCTGTGTGTTGTTAATAAATATAAATCGTTTGGGTTTATTATAAGTAATGGTAAAGCAATTTTGTATTACCAAAGTCTACAAAACCAAATCTTTCGTTTATTTGTATTACCAAAGCAGATGGTATTTATAATGAATTAACAGCCTTCTAAGGATCTTACTATCAAGTTGCTTGAACTTCGCCGAATTGGTTTCCATTATCTGAGCTATCATTTTGTGTATGTTGTCACTAGCCGTTAAATTACAGAAACACATGTGAGTACACGCCATTAAATGTTCAAAAGTATACATTTATATAAATAATGGTAAATAAGGACAAAATCACATCATATATTTTTATGAAACGTAATTTCATCTTCGCAACAGACAGACACCTATAAGTCATGGATTTCAAAAATATCCCTTAAAGCGGAGTAACCACAAGCGGGGCTAAATGAAGTTTGAAGAATTTGAAGAGAAATAATTATATTAAGGTTTCCAAGATAGACTATCCTGTGTGACTGTATGACATATCCAAGATCTAAATATTCTACAAGTAAAAAATTCCCAAGTAAAGGGAGAATATTTTGAAAAATAGACATTGTTTGTCAAAAGTTAACTACTTGAAAAGTTATCTATTATTAATTATAACTAATCATTATTAGATATGGAAGGCTTAAAAATTTTTTTAATATAAATTAAATGCTTAGATGGAAATGTTATAATATTGAGTGAAATAAACGTAAAAATTTAAACATTAAAATAGCAAGGATAAATATTTCAGGAATAAGTAAATTAAAGCAATTCAACGAAAATATTTTTGGAGCGACGATTATTTGGTCATTAGTTCTATAAATAACTTAAGGTGGCTAAAATTGTGTTGGCTGGTTTATGACAAAGACAAGGTCAGATAATATATACAATAATACAATCATTGTATTACACTGAAACATAATTACAGTGTATTAGAATCTTTTTATATTAGACTGTACAATAAAAGAAAAAGTAATCAAGTAAGTACGGCATACGTTTAACGAACCGTAGTAAAATGATTATCTACCTGCAAATACTAAGGTAGAAGTAGAATACTAACGTACAAGTAGTTGACGACCAGATAAAAAAATGATTCGGAATATGAAAAACAAAAGTTAATTATCACTGGTGACTGGAACTCAAAATTATAAGAAGCAGAACGGTGGACTTTTAGTTACGAACTAGGAATGAAAGAAGAGAGAGTCAGCGAGTTTTAGTAAAGGAACGCACGATTGCCGTGAATGGGCTGTTTGAAAACCATAAAAAACATACAGGATCACAAGCATGTAAGAAGGCACCAGGGTGGCTAAACACAGTTGTGAAGAAATACAGAAATCGTATAGAACAGCGTACTCGGATTGTTTCAAAACAATTTAAGATAAACAAAAAAAAAGAATACTATCGTCTGTACATGGGATGCAAGAAAATCGTGGAGAATAGAGAGAGATTCTCTATTCAAGGAAACATTGAAGTTTAAAATATTAAGTTCTGAGATGTAGAACTTGTTCAAAATTTTTAAGGAAATATATATGTCATTAGGTAAAATCAAATTAAATTTTAAAGTGTAACGTTCGTAAAAATTAACTATGAGTAACGTAAGACGAGAAATATCACGATGAATTTGCCAGATATGACCATACATAACATACATTTATGTATGTTTCCGTAGATATCTATAAGTCTATGTATAATATTTTTCACAAATATACATAACTAATAACGATATGTAAAGCTTTTTGCATGCGTATCTAATTTGACGGTGATCGAACATTTGCAAGGGGTGCTGACAGACCCCCTCTGTCAAATTATTTTAGATATCAACTTTGTATCTTGAATAAAATTCCTCATAATTCATGGTTTTGACAGTAAACACTGAATTAAAATTTCAATTAAAATACCCTTTAGTATGCGATACCCCCCATTGATTTTTACAATTTTATCAAAATTTTGATCCCTTGTTTGGACTCAGGTGTTATAAAACTTTAAAATTTCCAAAAGTGAACATTATATTCAGATTTGGATTAAAATTATTTTAAATTTAATACCGTATATAGATATTCATGATTATTTTTTAAATCTTGCCCTCACATTTCTACCTCTTGCCTTGCTAATTTTTGGGGAGGATTAAGCTAAAAAAAATAGAGGTTTACGGGTAAAAGCACAGATACGCGTGATAAGTGTTCCAAAAATCGGTTGATGCATTTAAAAGTTCTCGTGAGGCATACCCCAGACACAGAGACAGAAGACAGATAATTGCCAAAGAGTATAGTTAAAACAGAAAACTCGTGTCGCTTGTTCAAGGATAATTCATCAGGATAATCAACGTGTTGGGAATCAATACTGAAATATTTAATAAATAATTGCTTATCTAATCCGTCGAGTGACTTACTTGTAATTTCGCTTGACGCGTTTCAGGGCATATGCCCCCTCTTCAGAATAATTCCTCTCCACAGAACGTCAGACATTAAGATTAAAATGTAATAAATTAAAATTAAAATCAATGGTTAAAACATTAACTCGTCAAAATATTAAAATACACTAAATGCACAGAGGAGCACGCACTGTCACAACATGAGTTCACTTCGCGTTATAGCCGGTGTACACCGTCGCGATGTTACTCGCGCACTGACTGTCCGAGTAAACTGTTATCTGTGCAACGCATCTTGTATCCCAATGGCCGTGTCGTACAAGGGATTTGACTTGAAGTTGAGTTGGTCGTTTAATATGAATCCGCCGTCTTGTGAGTTGTTCGTCTTTTTAGACTGTTTAAAGGCCTTGCAAATTTCGAATTCTTCTAATGTGTCCATATATCTGCCTTTTTTGCAAATGTGTAATGGTTTAAAGTTGGTGTCAAAATCGGTGTAGTTATGATTATTATTTACGAGGTGACGTGAAAAGTTGGATTGATAATATCGGTGTCGTTTTTTAGTAAATGTTCTTGGAAGCGTTTTTTGAACGCTCTGCCGGTTTGTCCGATATAGAAGCTGTTGCAATCGTCACATTGGATTTTATAGACACCTGTCCTCTGTTTTATTGGTTTGGCAGATTTATGGTGAAGAATTTTCTTAATGTTGTTATCAGTCCGGAAAGTTAAAGTTATATTCAATTTTCTAAAAATGTTGGTTAATGTATGGGGTAAAGTTCGGCCGTAAATAGAAGTCACGTACGTGCTGTCTCGGTTACTACTCGGTTTTGTTTTCGTGTTATGTAACTTTTTCCGGTGTTTTTTGATTAAAGTATCGATCATAGAGCACGTATATCCATTGGCCTTAACTATGTATTTAATGGTGTTCACTTCCTCATGAAAGTCACTGATTTCTAACGGTATGGTGAGTAATCTATGTATGAAACTGTTATAGGCGGCAATTTTTTGCGGAAGAGGGTGATGGGAATCCGCGTGTATCGTGGCGTGGGTGGTGGTAGGTTTTCTATATATTTGGTATTGAAAACTATTGTCAAACCTTGTTATTGTTAGATCGAGAAAATTAAGTTTATTTTCTATTTCAACCTCGAGGGTAAATTGTATGTTCTTGTTTATATTATTCAAATAGTTTTTTAAATTATTGATCTGTCTTATGGTACCGTTAAAAATGATGAAGGTGTCATCTACGTAACGTGTGTATGATACTATCTTGTTATGCCATTTGTTTGCGCTGCTGAACATATGTGTGTTTTCATAGTGGTTCAGGTATATATCCGCCAATAATCCAGAGAGTGGGGATCCCATCGCTAAACCTTTCTTTTGTATATAGTATTTTCCATCAAATATAAAATAGTTTTGATTTAAAACAACTTCCAATAGAGCGGTTATCTCATTAATTTCATCAGGACCGCGTATGTTAGCTACAATAAGATTAGACTTGAGAATAGTTATTGTATCATGGACGGGTATATTTGTATAAAGGTCCACTATGTCGAAAGATGTGATTCCGTAATTAGGTTTAATTTGGATGTTTTTCAGTTTGTCGATAAATTCAGTGCAATTTTTTGTGCTATGGTTATTCTTTAAGCTTATACTGTTCTTTATTATTTGTACTAGTTTTTTTACTGATTTTGTAACTCGGAGCAGTGGTGAAGTTCACAAGCGGCCTAATTGGTATACTGGGTTTATGAATCTTAGGCAAACCAGTAATCTGGGGAGCCTCTGCATTAATAGGTTTCAATGAGTGACGTGTGGCGCTATTGAACAAGTGCGAACAACGATTAACTGAAATATTGATTGTGCTGCCGATGACTGATTAAGCAAAAAAATAAATATAGAAAGAAGAAGATGTAATGGAACTCACAGAAGAAAAGAGAAATATGTATGTTCTAATGCACAATACTCAAGAGAATAAAAATATTCTATTAAATATATGGTAAGCAAAGGAGAAATAACAAGAAAATAGTAGAGAGATAAGGAACAAGCATAATCAATTATGATTCATTAGTGAATTATTTTTATTTGAGGAGTACGCAAAAGAAACAGCAGTTTCTTCCTACGTAACAATTAGTACTTTGATATTAAATTGCTTTATGCGTTCCTACACATTATCAGTCACAAACAACGTAGTACATTTTCATCAATATATCCGGTACGTAAGTTCGCAAAAGTAAATCCTACATATAGGCCTACCTCCTACACGTATGTCGCTGGCTCATCACTTACTTAAATATTTTAAATATCAATAATGTTGAAAATACGGTTTCCCTTCTTTATAGGGATAAAACATTACGTGCAACGTTGTACGAAAAAACGTTTCTCCATTCTTCTCGTCATTCAGCTTAATAACAAAATTGACAAACTGGAAAATATTAATGAAAATTGATAATGGACATCCCCGCGTAGGTTTCTAGTTCATTATAATGTGGTTCGACAAAACAAGCACGCCCGCACACATTTAATATCGACTACATTAAAGTTTTACAACAACTTGGCGTGAGCTCAGATAATTATTTGATGGCTTATAATCCTACTTTGGTGTAGGCAATGCAGCATCAATAAACATACGAGTATTCTCGACACAACGAAATATTATTTGTAAGTAGGTTCACTTGTGACATGATGACAATGTATCAGTGTATCAGTGTGTTGAGCTTGATGTCACCTAAATTGGAACCCGAACACACTGTATTATAACATATATGTTTGTAGTATTCTGTTTATTTTTAAAAGAGCGTTCCAAAATGTTTAGTTAGTATGATCATAACTTACTTAACACACACACACTCTCTCTCACGCACAAACACACAAATGTGATCATCATAATTATCACCTTTCTCCCACTGCTGACAAAACCCCTCCCAAGCAATTCCAGATATATCTTTGGTAAGCATTCTTCTACAGCTCATTGTATCACCTTCTCCATCTTCCAATCAGCCGTCGTCGTGATCTCTTCATAATGCTTGCCCTCCAGTCTAGCAAATTCCGCTTTATCCACCTGCTTGCATAGCCAAGTTTCCTAGCCATTCCTATTTTATTATCCTATGAATAACGCAATCTATTTTAATGTGGATAAGAACCATTTAATTATTTTCCTCTCTCTCTCTTTTCAGCATAGCGGTTCTATCTGTATTTCTCTGCTCGATCGAAAGTTTTTGTAACGTAATCCTTGTTTAATTTCATGTTCCCTGTTTCATGATCAATAAGTCATCCCCCACAAGGAAACATTTGCGTTTTCATAACGCATCGGCACACTTTTCCATAATCAGGTTGATCATATTTTGAAAGACGATCCACTTTGTCACGTAATTAAAAAATTTTGTCATTGAACGCCCGTTGTTTGTTTTCGCTTTACTCAGATATTTAATTTCACTCACAGGTGTAGACCCTTATCATCAGTTTTCACTTCCTTAGTTATTTCAACCTAAGTTTCTGTTACATTCCTCTTTTCTTTCATTCCTTTCTCATTTCAGCCATTTATGGGCTGCGATGACACAACATTCTTTACTTTCTGAAGTTCTCTCCTACTTCACCAGTATTCCTTCATTCTCTGGCTCACTCTTGCTCGTTATTCTTTGTATAACAACCTCTTCGTCCCCTTGGTTTCTCTTATACTAGATTCCTTACCTCCGAAAATTTCTTTCTGAATATTTCTCTGTTCCCTAAACTCCTTTCCTGCTTCAAAATTGTATAGCTCCTGATGGACTTCTTTCATCTATGGTACAGTAAAAAATATTGTATGTATAATTTTTAATAATTTTATAGCACAATTTTAATATCAATTTAATTATATCCTTGTTCATACGTGTCTATCATCCCCAGATGTGTAAAATTTATTAATCTGTAACACGCCTTTAATTATTTCATTTTGTAAACACTTCTCCGTTTCCTGTATCTTCTTCCCTAATTCAACATTCTTCTAGCTCCTGACGGACATCTTTCTTCCGTGGCACTTGTGTCGCTCTGTTCTCCTAGTAGGTGAGGATCTTGTTTGCTATCCTTTCTGCTTTCATTGTTTTAATGTGGCCACAAAAAGCTATTCGTTTTTTGTTAATCGTAAGCGATATGTTATCAAACTTTTCATATAACTCTTGGTTTGGTGCAGAATATGATTTTTTTCATTTGTTGAGATTTCTGTGGTTTCTTTTATCTTTTATTTTCAGTCCTTCACAATCTACTGTTTCGGCCGCATACAAGCATTCCAGTTTGAGTACCGTATTGTAGTGTCTGAATTTGGTTTGGTTTGGTATGATAGTGTTTGAGTTTGCAAATCAAACGGCATATCCTTACGCTGTTTTCCTGTGAAACAACTTTTCTATATTTATTGTCTGACTTACTTTTTGCACTTCCTAACAAAAATTATTCGACCACTAACTGTCAAGTTTCTTATTTACATAAGTATGCTATACATTTGTATTTATTGTATACAAATAAATAATCACATACATACATAAATGAGAGCGAAAGAAAGAGAGTCAGAGATGGAATGTATAAAAAAAAGCAAATGACAGGTTGGAGAGTGCATGATAGGAAAGCAGATTGTTGAATCGTGTCATGATGTCATAATTTTAGTAATTATGTAATATATTTGGTCCACTTTGGCGTATTGATTTATAATAAAAATTTTAAAACCTATGATGTCCAAACCTGTTTCTCTTATAAGCAAGTGAAAGTTTCTTTAGAAAGAGTATCTGTAACTTCGTGTAGACACTATGACGAGGCATGAATTGATCTGTATTTGGTCCTAATCGACGCGATCACTGTCAGCGATTTTGGTAATGTTTCACTCTTTTTTAATATTTGACTTCTATGAGTATGTAATTCATTGAATATCTGAAGTATGTATTCAATGCTGATATTTGTGGAGACTGTGTAGCTTATGTTTAGGCTCTGCATGTATGGAATGATACTTAAAATTAATAGTGAAATTAAATATGGTGTGTACAACGTTGGGACACATGCGGCAACTGTAGTTTCCGTACAGTGATTGAACTCTTCTGCCCTAAGTTTGGAATGATCTTCAGTGTTAATTGAATTACTCACTTGAATCACAATCAATTATTTAGTATCAGTTTGCATCTAATTCTGAGTCCAATTTATACCAAAGTATATAAATTTGAACGATAGAAGAGATAAAAGCAAAGAAAAAACTATATAACAAACGAATGTCCACGAAAAAAGAAGATTACAGAAAC
This sequence comes from Magicicada septendecula, assembly GCA_034769895.1. Taxonomy (NCBI): domain Eukaryota; kingdom Metazoa; phylum Arthropoda; class Insecta; order Hemiptera; family Cicadidae; genus Magicicada; species Magicicada septendecula. The sequence goes on from CM068367.1 coordinate 1,065,688,349, forward strand.
TACAGAGAGAAGAACAAGGAAGTGAAGGAAATGGTCAGCAAAGAGAAATATGAAGCATGGGAAAACAGGTTTAGAAATGTAGACCAATACATAGGAGGAGCTAGGAGTTCAGAAGCATGGAATGTAGTTAAATCATTACGAACGAATAGAAAGGATAAAACCTATATTCAATACATACCAGACAATGAATGGGAGACACACTATAAAAACCTACTTACGGAACGTAGACAAGAATTCCTGAATAACGATGAAGAAGAAATAGAGACAGAAACAGAAAATAGAATTACTATAAAGGCAGCAGAAATAATGAAAGCAGTAAACTCAATGAAAAACAACAAAGCGTCAGGCCCAGGAGGGTTAGTAGCGGAACTAATAAAGTACGGAACCGAAAAACTTATGACAATGATAGGAAGAATGTTCGAGAAGGTTATAAATGGAGAAGATTTACCGGCGGACAGTATAACATCTTTACTTACGTTATAACATAGAAAACCCGTATTAATTGACTCTGGACAATTATACAGGCTGCCTTCGTTGTAACAAGCTGAAAATTAATCAAAACACCAAAACAATTAATATAAAAGGAAACTGGGGAGGGGAGACTGCTGATTTATGCACTCAATTTAGCATGTACTAAAGATGACATCTCTTTATTTATGACTGTTAGATTATACATAACATATAAAATTTAACTTACAGTGAAATCGTAAGGGGTTTTCTACATTAAGATTTATAATACAGTTAGCGCATTTTACCTCGGTTCCGAGTTTCTATATACTACTTAGGAATTTCAAGTTTACTCTACTCCATTGCTGAATTACTTTATTACTCTTTATACCATTTGAGGAATGGTTTCATTTAGTAGTGCGGTGTTCCAACGCTACATCACACGAGTTATTTTACAACTTATGGTTACTGAAATTACTTGTTACAACATTTATTCTTAAACTTTAGAGACTGTCATTTTAAAGTCTTTTAGTTTACAATTACTTCTATTTAAAAAAAATTACATATCCACGGAAGACCAGCTTCCGTGCTACCTCTTAGTTAAGTGTTTTAGTCCATGTCGTCCACACGTGATTCTTCCGCACACTCTAGGTAGAGGGTTGTCATCGTGGTCGTCTTCCTGGTGGAGGTCCTTGGAGTCAACTAATGATAGAGAGAGTTACGATGTCATGAAGTCGTCCTGTTCCTTGGTGGTTTGGCAAATACAGTTGAGGTCTTCGTCTTTAAATTTTACATTTGGTAATAGAACGGTTGTATTGCACTTTACATATACAACCCTAAAATAACTTTAACTATCTTTCTAGAAGCGAGATGTCACCTTTCGCACTTAATCTTCTACATTCTTCTTTACTGATACACACTACATACTCGTTACATAACTCTTCACACGGTTATTTAACTTAATAACAAAATAATAAAACATATTTTGTTGTAGCGCTCCGTTCTGAGCTGCTTACTGGCCGAACGACGCATGTCAAGTCTCTCTTACTAAGTTAGGAAGGGTCAGTTAATCACGCGGAGTTTACGCGTCGCAATAAAATAGTTCCACATTTATCCTCTGTTTAAAGGGTTAAAGTTTGACCTTTTAATTATCCAAAGCTATTCTTAATTACAGACTTTATTATAGTACACTACTGTGGTCTTGTGTATTTATTCAATTAATATCAAATTTACAAGTATTATTAGTTTGTTTAGGGGTCTGTATTCAAGTTAATTCCGGTTAGCGCATGTCTATGCAGGGTTAATTAACAAGGTTTTCCCTATCTGTACACTCGTATTCCTTTTTATTTTATTATTAAAACTCTTTATTAAATATTATTATAATTTTATGATAGCGATAAGATTTAGTTTAAATGTGCGATTTTATTAAAATTTAAAATTTCTCAGCTTTTATATTACCTATTTAATAATTATTTTATTTTTAATTAATGAAATCGTCACAACAGGAAAGAGGCACGAATTACATCGATATTTAAAAAGGGCGATAGAAAAGACTGCGAAAACTATAGAGGCATAAGTGTCATGACAACAATGGGAAGGCTGTATGGTAGGGTGCTAAGAAATAAAATCGAGGAAAATATAGAGGGAAAGATTGGAGAAGAACAAGCAGGTTTTACAGCCGGGAGATAATGCGTAGAATAGATATACGTTAGTGACCACACAGTACTGTGGTTAAGGCTGAAGCAATAAGTGTAGTTTCTATGGAAACATTTCATTTCATAAATGATTTTAAATATAAATCTTAGGATATGGAAGTCATGTATGGTTCTCCATACCGATATTTTCTCTCCTCGTGTTTTAGAGTTAAAAAGATTCGTTTTAATTTTTAATTCTGGTTTTTAACTACAGGTGGACACATACAGTTGAAAGATTCTAAAATACGAAAGAGTGGCCCCGTGGAATCTTTACTGGCAGAGTGCTCCCGCCGTACCGATAGCCGAGAAGAATTCATGATGGAATTGTGCTACGCGATGGTTGCTACTAATATCCCGTTCCATAAGTTGCATTCAACACCTTTTAAATCGTTTTTGGAAAAGTACACAAACAAAAAAATTCCTGATGAGAGCACACTCAGAAAGAACTATTTAAATATATGTTTCAATTCAACTATGTCAGAAATAAGAAAGAAAATCCAAGGTCATTTTATTTACATAATGGTTGATGAAACTACTGATCCTAGGGGTAAATACATTTGTAGTTAGTAATTGGCATTCTCCACCCAGACGTTCTACCAACCCCATTTTTAATTTCAGTTAAATAACTCGTGAAAACAAATCATGAAACTGTTTCCCGTTTTATTAACGATAGTTTAATGAATTTTTTTTTAAGAAACTACATTTCAAGATAAAATTTTGCTCTTCATTACTGATGCTGCTCCTTACATGGTAAAAACTGGAACCACATTAAAAGTGTTTTATTCAAAAATTATTCATTTAACGTGCATGGCACATGCCTTAAATCGTGTAGCTGAGAAAATTCGTGAAGTATTTCCTGACGTAAATAAATTGATAAATAATGTGAAAAAAATTTTCATCGTGTATCAGTGTATTGAGATAAAATGGATTGTCCTCTTCCAGCAGAACCTTTTATTACTAGGTGGGGGACATGGTTGGAAGCTGCGTTGTTTTATTCCGATAATTTTTCAAAATATAAGGAAGTTATTGCTGAACTTGAGGAAGATGCTCAATCTGTCACAAAAGTAAAGGCCGTTTTAAAAACAACTTCCATCACTTCCGATTTAGCGTTTATTCGTGCTCGCTATTCCACACTTTCAGATTCAATTAAGAAACTTGAAGAAAGAAATCTTTCATTAAGTTCACAAATAGAAATTATAGAAAAAACAGAAAACCAGCTTAAAATAATAAATAATGAAAAAGGTTTACTAATTTACAATAAATTCAAAAATGTCATTGAAAAAAATCTAGATTACAATACTTTAACAAAATGTAACAACGCTCTTAATGGAATAGATGTTTAATTAGAAATAGATCCAAAAATCCTAAGTTGTTTCGAGCTGTGTCCAATGACAAGTGTTGATGTCGAGCGTGTATTTTCTCAACTCAAATATGTTATAAGTGACCGACGATTTAGCTTTTCAGAAGATAATTTTGAAAAAATATATTATTGTTAATTTTAACAAAATGTTAAGCTAAACTTTTTATTATTAATTTTAACAAAATGTTAAGCTAAGAAGCCTGAATATAAACTTAATAGTAAGTAAGTTAAAAATGTAAATTCGTGTTTATTAAAAATATTTTTAGTAACTTTATTTATTTGGACTTTTGGACTAACGAAGCTTAATAAACTTTAATTCAACAGCCGTCTATTATAACAGGAATAAAAGTAAAATCTGAGAATATATACCTAACAAAGTGGTAAGTGGTAACGATTGGCATTTTTTGTTTTTTAGACACAATTATTCTCAAATATTTCCATATTTTTAAGGACGTGGGACCAATGTCATGTTAGTTTAACTCAATTTTATGATTTGCATTTTATTTTCCACAATCTAAAGTTTTACTGCACGGTTTCAAGTTTTTATTGGACGTTCTGGAATTTTTTACTGCACGAACATCCGGGCTTTAGCTATAAGTTTTGTATTTAGTGATGGATAAGGACTTATGTTATATCAAATTCTTTGTAAAATTTTGTTCTTTAATGTCATGTACTTTGTGTGTGAATATGTGCGCGCGTTCGCGTGTGATAAGCCTTATTCGCTATATCTTCCGTTTTAATTAACCTATCGGCTTGAGACTTGAACTGTGAATTATTTATGGAAATAGCTTAATTTCTATATACTCTATTGTTCTCAGCTATTTTATAAAGGTGGTATTTTAATAATTAAAAACTTTTTCACTCTTATCTATTGAAGAGTAATAAAATTTGTAGATAAAATCTATGCAGGCTGTCGCAGAATTATACAAAGCGTCGCCTGCAACTCGTGTATCTTTTGTTCAATCTGCCACGTAGACAGTCGATTGACCAATCAGAAGCCCCTAATTTCAGTAAGGTCCGTTCGTTGTCTGGTGTACATCGGGCAGTTCATCGAAAGCCTTTGCCTGTGAACGTGTGTTCCTCTACAAGAGTTTTTCTTGTACGAACTAGTTAAATCTAAAGTAATCTCTAAGACTTGGAACTCTTTTCGAGTTGTTCGACATGAACCAAGCAAGTGAATAACCATTATATTATATAAAGTGCTATTCGTGTAAGTAGAAGATTTCCGCTTAGGAAGATTTACTGACCGCGGTAAATCTGTAGTATCGCGGAACACTTCAAGAGTGGCCGGAAGGTGTAAGCCTTATACACCACTAGTATAAATATTACTCATTATCACCCTGAGAGTAAATAATTAATAACGTTTAAATAAAATAATAACTTATTTTGAGCGATAACGCTAACAATTCCGAGAGTGACAATTTGTGTATGTGGAATCTGCCTTTAGTGTTATCAGCGTTCGACGAACCGATCACCGAGATCGAGAAGGAGAGAGAGAGAGGGGAGACGCGCAGAGAAATTGCCACATCAGCAGCTGAGAGAGTGACTTCATGCCAAGTAATAAGGAATTCGACTACCAAGTGAAACTCATCTAAATTGAACTATATAAACTCTTTACAACAAATATAATACTATTCATGAGATTTATGTAATTTTAAAATATATCATATAAACAATCATTTACTTGTGACCAATAAATAATTTTTCTACACCTCTAATATAGTTGTCTTGATTAAGTTCATTAGTCATGAAAAAGTTCATTTTTAGTTAAGTGTAACTCTAATATAGACTTGTTCTTAATTTGTAAACACACAGCCATCCTATGCGAAAGTATTTTATTTGTATCGTCGCAATATATATATATTATATATATATATATATATATATATATATATATATATATATATTGTAACTAGCCGTGTGGTTACAAATAATTATTTTTGTTCTGTACAAAAATAAAAAAAAATTTTAATTTAATTTTAAAAATTTTTTATAAAAATTTTAATGTTTTGTTTTAATGTAAATATTTAATAAATAATTCTTGTAATGATGTTCTGTTGAAATTTTAAAGTTTTTTAAGTTATTTGTGTCAATAAATTCACTTCTGATTCACTGTAAATAAATCTGGAGTTAATAAGATTGTCTCACTTCACTAATCGATTGGCGCTTTTCTTCTTTCTCACGTATATTACTCCCCTTGAGTAATAGTCGCCTTTCTGTTAGTCCTGTGGTTAATTAAAACTCTTATATTAAATTGTGAAATAAATTTAAAACCAGATAGTTGAATTATTATTATTTGTTGACAATTATTTGTTAGAATATCGATTTAAAATCGATTATTAGATAAAGCTCGACTCTTTCACAGGGGTAATCGATCATCAATACATGTTATATTATATAAATATTTTCGAATGGTTCTTTGAACGGTTATAATTATAATAATCAGAGAAGGGGCAAGTATAGAAAGTATAACATTCACAAAATAAATCTTAATAATTAATAATTACAAAATTAGTTTATTTTATATTATGTTTATAAAATTGAAAAGTCACACCAATGCGGTGACGACAGATCTCATTCCTTGTGGACACTTTGCATGATGGGATTTCTCAAAATGGCGGCTTGCTCGCTGTTCGGTAAAACTGGAATCGGCGTAGTGAAATTTTCTTACAATAAAGATGCCTTCACAACTGCTTCCTCGTGTCCGCAATATTGAATAATGTCTATTGTGTTGTTAGAGGTGTCCTCATTAAGTGTTCTGTGTTCACTGACTTTAAATGTTTTGTATTAGGTGTGTTCACTTTGTCTACGTGTCTGACGAAAAATGTGAAGTTCGTTTGGTTATGTTATATTTCGTGTTTTATAGTTGTATTAGTTTATTTCACTTATATTCTGTTCTGTATTAATGGTTTTCACTGTTTGTGGTGGTTGTGTTAATTGATTTTAAGCTTAATATACAAATTTCGGTAACTCTCGGTTTTTCACTGCATGCTAGGCTTAACTTTTATACGCCATTAAAGTATTCGCTATATAAGTTCTTAGCGCGAGCTTAAATCAACCGTTCCCTTCGAATGTTAATTAAGAACAGTCTTACTTCCTTCGTCTTCTGAAATATCTTGCCAAGTTAATATTAGAAAAGTATTGTTTCAATTATTATTCACTTCCTATGCATGTGATTTAAAGTACATTATATTCAGAATATATTTTGGTTATTGATTACTTTCATGAACTAGTAAATACATAATCGGTTTCTTTAACTCCTTCTGCTTAATTTGACATACAATAGTCCATCTTCATAAAGTTTTTTGTCAAAATTGCTATATTTCTGTCATTTTGGAAATATAGGCTCAATATCTGCTTCCTGTTCTTGTCCAAAATTTTAGCCATCTTATGTGTTATAAATATGATTATAATAAATCTCAGATTGATATAAATCTTTACCTTTCCTTAATTTCTTACAAATTTATCAATTGATCATTCCTTTAGTTATAATTCATGAATTTACTATTCCTCCTCTGAAATTGTTAGATTTTACATTTGCAAATTTTTTAATAATTTTATACCTCTTTTTATATTATTCTTTTAAAGTATAGTTTTAGTTATAATAGTTGGTGATTGATTCACCTTATATAAATCTCATTAGTTTACTTGGATTATTTAACTTCCTTACTCAATTATAATGTTATTGGAATTTCCTATTTGGCCTAGATTTTATGGTTTCACATTTACTGTTTTTTGAGTAATACTATTTCTATACCCCTTCTGACTTTCTAAAGTTAACACAATATTAAATAAAATCTCCTTATATAACTACTGGAACATGTAGCATCGTATTTATGCTCATAACACTAAAACAATATTGAAAATTAATTACTAGTCTTTAAAGATAGACATTTTAGTTTTAACTATTTTTAGAAATACATAACATACATTTTTATAAATTAGTATGGTATACATACAGAGACATTTTAGTCTGTATGAACATTGTTATACACAATAAATATTCTTATATTAATTATAATTCTTATTCTATACACCACCTTGAAATGTGCAGTTCTTAGACTTTAAACACAAACATAATTAGCCATTTAAAATTTTTATTTTTTCTTAAACTTAATTTGATTGCAGTCCTTTCTGTTTATATGGTGTATTACATTTTAACCCCTGTCACAGTAATTATTCCCCACCTGCTCTCCTTATCATTTACATTTCAAAGAATGTTTTTTGATAACAGGTGGCCTCTTCTATGAAACATTAGAAATATTTTCATAATAATACTTCATGGTATGTCATCTCTGTATTTATATAAAACATTAAAGTTATTTAATAGTACATAGTTAAAGTAACAGTTACACCTTTATTTGAAGTTTATTATATTTAAATCACTTGCACTGGTTCACTTACACTGTTGGGTCTGATTTATATTTGAGTTCTACAATATTCTAAGACCAAACTTTTAGTTATAATGGACTGTGAAGATTTGTTTATTTTATTATATAATAACTTTAGTTGGTGCACTTCTATTTACACTACTAAACACTTTTTTTTATAATTATTTTACATTTCTATGAGGTTTAGGGGTGTTATACTTTCTTGGGTGACATTAAAATTTGGTTCGGGGTTTGTTATTGTTAGTAATAGGTTTTTCATGGGTATTCCTCGTAGTTCTCCCATCCTACATCTTCTTTTCTTCACTTCTTCCTTCTTGGGTTTTCCAAGGTAAGTTGGTTTTATTATGTGTCCGTTGGTTGGTTCGGGGTATCTTCTTTATTACCTGCTCCTATCCTACCTGGGTATTATCCTGATTTTATTTTAGTTTCTTCGGAATTAATTTTCTTGATACATTTTTGTTGCGTTTTTATGATTTAATTTTACTTTTCCCTTTATGGTGGTATTTTCCTTCGATATTTAATTATTTTCCTTTGAATTTTCCTTTGAGTTAATGTAATTTAAATTTATTTATGATCAGAATGGAATTATTACTTAGTGGATTATCTGTCAAGCTACAATATATATTCTGTCATGTCATATATATATATATATATATATATATATATATATATATATTCAATCAGTTTCTGCTACAGTTCGTTTCTTGATATATATAAAGTATTTAAAATTTATATTTATATTACTGTACCTCAAGATGTTATTTTTCCTTATGTGGAACATGTTTCGAGAGCTTCCGTGCTCTCATCCTCAGCCTTCGCGATCTTGCGTCTGGTGAAGTATTTGTGTGTTGGCTGGATGGCTGGATGCTATTAAGGTTTCTTGTTGGTCTCTGGTATTTTAAAGTTGTATTATTGTGTGTGATTGCGGTATATATATATGTATTTTGTGTATTTTCGATGTTGAGTGCTTTGAATATTATGTCATGTTTTGTATTGATTTGTATTTGTTCAAGTATTAGTTGTTTTGTGTTTTATGTTTGTATATTTGTAAATTTTCCCAAATGTTCATTATGGTGCCTTTGTGTGGTATATGTTTTATTAGTGTCACATTGGTTATGTCTGGGAATTCATGTCCTGTGTTTATTGCATGTGTGGCTAAACTGGATTTATATATTTCTGTTTTTTTGTATGCGTTTATGTGTTCAAAATAACGTTTTTTCAGCTGTTTTTTTTGTCCTATGTATCATTTATTGCAATCTTGGCATTCAATTTTGTATATACCGTTAGTTGTTGTATTATCTTTGTTGTGTCGGCTATTTAGTTTTTGTAAATTATTTTTATTAGTTTTGTATGCTATTTTTATATCTGTGTTTTTAAAGAATCTTGAGGAAAAATAACATCTTGAGGTAATATAAATATAAATTTTAAATACTTTATATATATATATAAAAATTTGAATAAACAAAAAATCCTAAGTAATTATAGGAACATTTTGAACAGATTTCAAGTGCTGGTATGTTGAGTCCTTGGAGCAAATTTAGTATACACCAGAAATTTGAGTTGAATGCTAAGCGTATAATAATCAAAGAACTTAAATCTATGTCGGGTTTATCATTAGGATGGCGATGGGAACCAATTGCAAAGCCGAGTACAACAGATTCAAAATTAACAACGGCGTGACTGATTGGGAGTTATATACCTTACCTTATTGGGAGTTATATTACCTTCAATTTAGTAGGAATGTAGGAATTGTATGCTACGTGTTACACTGTAGTTTGTGAGTTTCATGTGTGAGGAGGAGGGTAAGTGAATGTCTCTTTTAACAAAAGAACAAAAGAATACGTTAGCACTTGAGAGTTAAAGCTAGACAGAGGCAAAGAGAGAAGAGAGAGAGGATGATAGAAACGTCAGACCGAGAAGGAAATATGGACGGAAAGAGGAGAAGTACAAAAAATTTACATGTAACAAAATATAATTTTGCTTGTAAGTAATAAACAATAGTATATTGCCGAACTTATTATTGGTATGTTCTCTTAATATTTCCTATCAAATTCTCATAAGGAGTGACTGTGGTGTAGAAGGTTACACTTACACCACACTGCTTGGTTTCGATAAACACCGCAGCTTTGAAAAAGGTCATTCTTGACTCGTCAGAAAGATAATCAGTAATCAGCGAGTGGTTTCCTGCATAGTAACACCCGTCTATTTAACTCGGCGTTAAACGTTCACAACTCATGCAAATTTGATTCAACCTGTGAATGCACCCACCTCGTGTCTTCTTCTTCTTCTTCTTCTTCTTCACTATATGGCTTGAGCTATAGCCCGTTTCGACTTCACAGCGTCTGACAAATGTTTCCACGGTCTTCCACGATCTCTCGTTCCCACTGGCCTATATTCATACGCTTGTTTAGGAATACGGGTGTCTGCCATGCGTCCCGCATTGGACTTTCAATTCTACCTGTATTCCTTTAATCTATCCAGAACCGACTGTAACTTCAGGTTTTTCCTTATGTCGTAATTTCGTAGATGATCTCTCAAATAGCATCCCTTAACTGCTCTTAAAAATTTCATTTCCGAGGCCTGTATTTTTGAAATATCTTTTTGCAGGAGAATCCACGTTTCACATCCATACGTTAAAGTCGGCACAGCCACGACCTTATAGAACTTTATATGTGTCTCCCTTTGCAATTTATTCTTCCACAGTCGGCTTATTATTCCACGGGTATATCTAAATTTATTTAACTTTCTCTCGATATCTTTGTCCTTTCTATATGAGATGTCACATCCCAAATAATTAATATGTGATACCTGTTCCAAAACACTATTATCAATTACAATTTTTTCTCTTACACGATTCTTCCCTAGGAAGGCTACTCCCACCTTGGGTATATGTAGAAATCAAGGGCGACGCTTGAACACGAAGATCTTGTTTTGCAAACACACATTCACATGGTGTGTTTAATGTGTCTAGATGTTTGTTGTAATTTATGTTCAGATAGAATATGTTTCTGAGCCGCTCAGATAACACTGCCCTAGAAAAAATCTTTTTTCCATAACAGAAATTAAAGTAGGTGGTTTTACCTTATTTTAAACCCCTGAGTTGAAAAATGATACATATATATCTCTAACACATAGAGTTTTTTTGTTATAGGAATGGAGAAATTCAATAAAAACTCATTTTCTGATCAAACACGTATTTAACAATCTTACGTTTTTCAAACTAATACAATGCAAACATACATAATTTTATTTCTTAATGGAAGTCTTACATTTATAGAGAAGAAAAAGGTCAAATAAACTGCTTACTATAACTATAGCTTGGGTGGATTGTTTCATTTTTTTCCCTTGTATTTAGTTTTATCTTCTCTCACCAAAAAGCAGAAATAGTCACACATAATAGCAGAACCCCAGCGTCCATAGTATCGAGTTTCCATGGTTTTGATGTCTTGATGGAATCTCTCTCCTTGTTCATATGCCACTGCACAAAGATTTTGTGGGAAAAAGTCAATGTGCGAATGCAAAAATGCATTTTTAAAGACATGCGGTAGCCTAACCTCTTATATGATGTTAACAGTCGTTTAACAAGAATCTTATAATATTTCTTTTTTTATTTCCTTGAAACCTGTGAACAACGTTTACAAACGACTTCCAAGCCGATAACTCTTTTGGCGTTAGTTTGCCTTCAAACTTATGATTTCTCGTAACTTTCCTTATTTGTGGTCCTACAAATACACCTGCTTTGAGTTTGGCCTCACTCAGCTCCGGAGAAAGGTCACGTAGAAACTGCAAACCTTTGCCAATCTTATCCGTAGCCTTTACAAAATTTTTCATCAAGCCTATTCAAAGGTGGAAGAAGTACTTTTTGTGGATCAACAAGTGCCATGTACTCGACATTGGCAGTTCTAGGTTTCAGAGATGCCTTCTTTGGCCAAACTTTTCTCACATAATGATGTTTAGTAGCCCTGCTGTCTCAGATACATAGGAAATAACAGTACTTAATGAAACCACCTTGTAGGCCACACCATAGACACAGCGAAAGGCATACGTTTCTTCCTATCTTTCATCCATTCGACAAGACCAACGTTGCAGCTTACACAACACACATGAGGAGCCCAATACTTGTCCTCGCCACCAATCCGACAACCAAAATATAAATGATAAGCTTTTTAACTTGTTCTTGTTTTTATTGGTCTACACTGTGATTTTAACACAAATTATCCACTATTGTAACAAAACATATCTGGAGAATTGTTATAAACTCTTCGACTTCTACTAACAATTACTAAACAAAATAAACACTTGAAATAACTAACATACTCATTTCACATATTAATATATGACTGAGAGTTTAGGGAGAACAAAATAAAAACAATACCCGCAATCCCAAGCTCAGCAGTGCTACCAACTGCCAAGGAAAATATTGTCCTATTTCTTTGGATAGTTTTACTACACAGTAGTACTATAATGTATATATACTATGTATATTAACAAATAATGTGACGTGCTATGCATGAGTTATATAGTAGCATAACTGTTAATGGGTAGCAAAATGAAAAAGGAAAAAGCCGGTTTGGTCAATGATACGAAAATTGTGTAGACCAGTGTAATATATTTGAGACACTGAAATTATATCTGAGACAGGCTAATATATTATCTGAATATCTTCTTGTAATGTTTGTTTAGTCAATGTAGGAAATATAAATTTAATTAAAAATTAAATTTAGTCAGTAAATTTTATGTTATACAACCAATGACTTGGCGCGGTAATACCGTATATTTTAAATAAACAAAGTACATTATACTGTATAGTCAGTGTAAGTGTAACCCTACACTAACTACAGAGGCATGAGGAGACTGCTTGTTAAAATGAAACGCAATATTGGCACCTGCAAACGATAAGGAAACGCGAAAGTCTAAACGCGGCTGCTGGTCTGACATATTGACGTAAGAAATCTTCCCAAGGTTAAAACAATTTTTTCATAAATATGCAGTATATATTATAGACGTTTACACATAGGAAGGAGTTATCAAAGAAATTAATTTTAAATCATTTCAAACAATATTTTTCAAGTTATTTTCTTGCTTATTATGTGATAAACTTTAGTATCATAAGCTATGAGTTTAACAAAATTTTTACATTACCTTCTGTAAATTAATTATGTTTTGGTCTATTGTTCCCACAGCGCACAAGATACTAGATTGTATCTACATATTCTGTGCTAAACATCATCTGTTCAATAGTAACTAGTCTAGAAACTATTTTTGGTTGTAGCTTCTCTATTCAAAACATTGGTATGAGTTACGACAGGGAGGTATCTCTTCTGACCGGAATATCTGCTGAATAATTATTTGTTGTATATATTTGGTTAAACGTGACGAATGTATCCAACTGCTAATTACCATTGTCTATCCACTTCACCTGTGATGAAAATAGACTTTACCAATTATACTTTAGGGTATTATTAAGAAGAAAAATACTCTTATGTCGATTATGTCGACTTGAGATAATGGCTCTACTTTCCGTGAATAAATAATTCATTCATAAATAATACAAAATTATCCATAAAAAAATTCAAAACTATACATGACGAAAGACGCACACACATGCAGTCAGGCCTACACACACACACACACACACACACACACACACACACACACACACACACACACACACACACACACACACACACACACACACACACACACACACACACACACACACACACACACACACACACACACACACACACACACACACACACACACACACACACACACACACACACACATCGAGTCTACATATAAAGAAATAATCTTATACAATTTTAATGAGATTGTGTAGCAGAAGAAAAGTACAAACATCCTTGTTAATGAAAGTATTCTTATCTGTCCCCATGTGACGTTATTGTTTTACAGAAAAGAAACATTAATGTAATAACGGCAATTTTCTACCTGCGTGTTTTGTTTTTCATCATACTTTCCTATTCATTTTCATTACTCTTTTTGTCGTTATTAGTATTTTATTGGTGACGATATTTTTAATTATCTATTCTTTGTTATCTGTTCTTAGTTCTAACTATTTCCTTATGAAATTTTGTATTGTTTGTTTATTCTGTTTAGTAATCTGGCATGGTTTATTAAAATTAATTTTATAATTAATTTTTTTACTTTAATTTGTTGGTATCAATTTTGGTTTGTACCCGTTGTTTGTTTCTGCTTTACTCAAATATTTCATTTCATTCACAGCTATAAACACTTATTATTAGTTTTCACTCTCTTAGCTCTTTCAGCTTAAGTTTCTGTTATATTCGTCTTTTTTTTCTTTCCTTTATCATTACAGCCATGTATGGGCTGCGGTGACACAACTTCTTTCACTTTCTGAAGTTCTTTCCTCCTTCGCCAGCATTCCTTCGTTCTCTGGCTCACTCTTGCGGGTTCTTCTTTCGATAACAACTTCTTCGTTCCCCTTGGTTTCTTTTCTGCTATATTCCTTACCTCTCCAGTTTTCTTTCTTAACATTTCTCTGTTTCCTGTGTCTTCTTTCTTGCTTTTTTTCTTTCTAGCTCCTGATGGACTTCTTTGACCAATGGTAGAGTACAATTTTTCATCTGTCTTCATTTTCGTATATTTTTTAATCGTTTTACCGTATACTTTTGAATATCAATTCAAAACTATCCTTGTTCATATATGTCTATTATCCCCAGTTGTGTAAAATTTATTAATCAGTGATACATTTTAACTATTCCTTTTTCTCTAGTCGAAAAAATGTGTAGGCCACCTCATTCTCTACAACACCGTTTAAAGTTAGCAAGTCTTTCTAGATGTCCAATCAAATTTGACAGATAGATAAGGGAGGTCTAGTCTTGGAAAATAATGAAGGTAAATAAGATCTTACTTTAACGTAACACGTAAGTTGTGACGAATGTAAAGTATTTTTAGGGTAGACAACTTCGTTGTTGGTCTGTGAAAAAATGGTATTGGTCCATTGAGAAACTGAAACAATAAACTGAATACCGCTTAAGCGATCTGTGACGCTGTTGATAATCGTAATCTGCCAGCACCCTTCAATAGCTAATGTATCTTCATTTGTCATCATATTCTCCGCTATTGCTCATCCATTCCAATTTTACTTAATCCAAAACCTTCAGACTTGAATGCCTCTTAATTCTAGTTTATTCATTAAGTTTTCTTCACTTTACAGTCTGTCTCCCATCACAGAATAACTTGTGACTTAATCATTTGGAGATATTTAAAACTAAAATAATTAATTGATCTATCCATTCATCACATCACAGAGCATTAATTACTTCAGATGTCTAATTTGACTAGTACTTTTTTCTAAATAATCTAGGCCTAAATAGAGGAGGGTTCCAGTTTGAAATAAAAAAATGTAGACGTTAAGTTATGTGCATTATTATTATTTATTTAACAAAAATAGTTTATTTACTTCTTTCTTTTTAATAGCACGTTTTTACTATTTTTTTAAATTTCATTTGCCACATTACAGAAATGCCACACATTGAGGCGTCTATTCGATTGCGTAGAAAAGCAAAAGATGGACACTGGATATGTCGAAATATGATGTCCTGGAACATTGAAGATCTTGTGGCATAATTTAGTACAACAAAGAAACGTTCAAGTCAAATTCAGACAACATGTGCCATAGACAGATTAATTCGGTTTGAAGGTTCGATAGATCCAGTTATGCTGAACGTCTGATATATTAACATAATATGAAGTGTGTCGAGTGGGGCTGAGTGGCTCAGTAAATGTTAATGTAATTGGTCAGATGTGAATACTGAAGTAATAATCTAATTTCGTTGAAAAGCAATGTTCGCATATTCCAAATATTTAAGTTAATAAATTTTTAAAATTTGTATTTTTTTAAACGGAATTTGACTAGTATTGTGGGTGACAAATTTTACTGTACATTCATCCGCCTCTTCAAGGCGGAACCGATAACACAGAATGAGTACTTCCGGTGGAAAACATTTAGCTTTAGTAACAAAAATCAATAAGGTATGAAGCAGTTTTTTACAGATTAACGCACTCGTTTGTTAGGTTATCGTAGTATTTATGAAGTCGGACTGGTTAACGTAGTTTTCATTAGCCCATGTGGCCGCACTTTTGGTTTTATAAAAACAGATGCACTCGCGCGCGCGGACACACACACATACACACGCATACTTGCGTTCAATGTCGTAAGTATTCACCTGCGCCTAAACGGGAATTCAATTCTACAGTTTTATTGTGCCAATCGATGTACGAAGTGGAACAGTGTCATGTGATTGTCGAGTCAATATGTTGTGTTTGTGGCAGTGGGGGCGGGTGACGTATCCTATGTCATTAGCCGGTACACGGCAACCGAAATTACTAATATTTAATATTATATGGCGTGTAGCTACAAACGCTTTCCAATCATACACTAAACTTAGTCTTATGTATTAACGTAAAACTGAATATTAAAATATTAACACTTGAAACATCAAGATGGTACTATCGAGTCCTATCTATTTATCGTGACATAATCAAATATTAAAGATGTGTGAAGGGAACAAAATTATAAATTATTCTCTTTCATAAGTGAAACCTATCGGTTTAATTTTCGTAAAAAGAATTGTAATTAACGCAAGTCTGCTAGATTAACAGGACATTACGGAAATGAGCGGTCTGAGAATAATCTGAATATCTTCTACCCGTAGAACAGCAGGGAATGGCATACAAGTACAATGTTTCTAACTCGTGTGGTACCTACACTATGTTGAATTGGACAATTTACATTTTGTATAAGCACTGCTGCAAGTGACGATGTTCAGAACACAAGTCGATGTAATTTATCAAATAATTAAAAAAAATTAAACTTGAAATTTTGTACATACACAAGCCCGTATATATAAATTTGATACATATAATTTATGAAGATATATATATACATTAAATTAAATACGTTTTAATAACAAATTATTTGTAATAATATTTGTAACTAAAGAAAGCGATTCAGTAAGAAAAAATGAAACAATATAAAAATAAAGGTAACACCAGTAGTATAAAATAAACCAAAAATATTATACAACCAAAAGTAACAGGGATAAAAATGCGTTTTTTGATTGTAAATATAACTAGTCCGCATCCAACGAAAGGTTATTATGTATCAAGCTGGATAGCAATTAACTCGCTTAGTTGTGTTGTTATATTTGCATTCAGAGAATGCATTTGTAGCGTAGGGCTGGGACATCACTTTGTCATTGTCTTCATGGCGACAAATCACACCTCACACAACGACGGATCTAGTTTCATATCAAAGTTTGGGAAATGCGGGTGTTATTTATTATCTTACGTCAGGCTGACAGTACTCTGCTGACGTGTAATGTCAAAACCCTTAAACGAAGATTGCACACAAGCTCTCCCTAAGACACAAACGAAGCTATTGTGTTCCAGCGTTAACAGTATGCCATGTATTTGTTAAATCATAATGTGACAAATATAATTTGTTTAAGCCGAACTGCTCTATGTAAATTCCAGTATTCGTGTAAAGAATAATGTTGAGTATATAATTATTAGACTGATTACATACACAAGCATATGTGTTTACGTCTACATATAGAGGAGTACACTTGTATATAGCTTAACAATCGATGTGCGAGGTGAAACTGCGTCACATAATCTTCGTGTCAATATGTTATGCTTGAGGCAGCGAGGCAGATGAGATGGTGATGGCAAATAGGTATCAATACAAGTCGTGCTAGCTATTGTGTACGTCGCGTCGTATAAATCGATGTGAAGCCTCGACTACTATGGAAACCAATATTCAGTTCCTGGAGATGGTGGATCGGCTTTTATATTCTTCTTTAGCGCTACCTTTATGTCGCTTTCGTTCCCCTTCCATGCAGTTCGCACGGCTGCAATAGCACAAAAATACTTTGCTCTCTCTCTCTCTCTCTCTCTCTCTCTCTCTCTCTCTCTCTCTCTCTCTCTCTCTCTCTCTCTCTCTCTCTCTCTCTCTCAGACACACACACACACACACACACACACGCACACACACACACACAACACATACAAATGCATAAATTTCTTTAATATCGAAAATAATTGTTAACAACATTAGTTCAGTAATGTTACGCATATTAATTCGGCTTTATACAAATCTTACTGGTAAGAATTATTACACTTATATTTTAAAGAAAATCTGACGAGAGTTTAAAAGTTTTAGTTACTTTTTGTGGTGTACTGACTGCACTTCGTGTGTTCTCGCCAAACAGTATTGTTACAAGAATTGATTTCGCGTATCACTTTTTAATTTCCCAAGTGATTAAAATAGATGAGAATGAAAATAATAGGACCTAACTATTGCGGTATATCATAAAAATGCAGCTTGTTACAAATGATTGCAGAGTATTTTATCATAAGGCCAAATATTCCTTCTCATAAGGCGGTATTCCTTCTCGCCAAATTCAATTCCCCTGACGCGTTCTCTGACGGAAGCTTATTGACATATACAGGTGCCGCTTCACAACATACATTTACTTACCTCGTCTTGCTATTAACTTTATTCCCGTCAATTTAGTTTCGTTTTATCTATCGGTAACATGCTTGTTTCACTCTAGATTACAATTTTGACAACTAAAGAAAATGTGTCTGTTTCAGTATGGCATAGAGAGTATAATTAAATTCGTCAGTAACATTTAATTTATAATAATGTTTTATACAATTCAACTGTGTTATAAAATACACAAGGCGATCCGAATAAAATCGATTAGAAATTTACAGATATCATGGTGAGAAATGTATCTTAAATTTACAATTTTATGTTACAATTTCCTAGTATCTTTATCAACGTCTGACCTACGTCAAATTTATCGGAATCCGTACATTCTGTTTTCTGTATTCCATTATTGTGAATGTTGGATTTACTGTAACATGTGTATATATATATATATATATATTTTGTAATATTACGAGAATTATCTCTTTTTTGTTTTAATGTGTAGAGTGGATAACGCCTCACGTTGTAAGCGTCAATTCTGTAATGCGACGAAAAGTTCGTCTATCTTGTTATTTATGGTCAATTGATAAATACTTGTTGAGCGCCAAATTGTTTTATAATATAAAACAATTAAAAATTTAAATAATATTTTTTCTTCCTTTGTGTTATTCAATTCTTCCTTCTTTTTATTTATTTATTTATTAACTTACCTCGTTAAATTATTCAAATTAATCTTAGTGCCAAAAAATAGGGCTTGCCAACATTTCTTCTCTGGTTAAAGAAAAACACATTCAAATATACAACAAAATTGTTAATTATTAAAAGAAATAAATATTCATGCAAATTATAGTAATCAATACTCTTTTATTTTTCTTGAAATTCCTTATATTTCCTTTAAATCAAATTAAATAACTTTTATCATGAATACATTTGTCCAGGTTAGTAAAATATTTTCGCTCAGCGGTTGGTATTACTTCTTCTATCTCAGGCTATATTCTGACATTAAAATTATTTATTATTTTTAATGTCGTGGATTCTTTCAGACTACAAAATATTAACGAAATTACCTTTTATGAAGTACAAAACCTCACAAACATAAATAAAATATAATATAAAACAATCGTAAATTACATATAGTGTAGCGTGACAGATAAACACATAAAAATGAATGGCGAATTGATCATTAAAGTAATATGAGTATAACATCAAATCGGAAGAAAGCATTATAATATAAAGAATTAATTCAGAACAACCGTGCAGAACAATCATTGATATTAAAAGTTTAAGTTCGTATAAAAGAAATGTTACTAGTGATGAATCATCAAAACCAGTTTAATAACTCAAGGTGAAAAAAATATAACCCAGGAAGGTAAGGAGTAGATAAGGAAGCAACCCAGAACATTACTAAACCCACAACGAAGGTAAGGAATAAATATAAAAAAAAAACCCAGAACAAGGCAAGATCCACCATAAAAGGTGATGCATTTGAAGAAACCAGAAGAGTAGAAGAAGAAGGAACCCCAAAAAACCCGATGACATCCAGAAGAAGATGAAGAACATACAATTCTAAGAAGCCAAGAAAAGAAGACATCATTGAAGAAACAAGAAGAAGACAGCATCCACAAGAAGAAGGAATGCTCTTGTAAAAAACACCCATATCCCAAAATAAATAAAAACAATAATAATAAAAAGTATAACGAAGTATTCATGAAAAAAAACCACATGTACAATAGAAATAAGACTAAAAGTGTATAGAGTAAGAGTTGCCAGGGGACCAAGGTGAAACAATAATATAATACCAAAGAACAAATCTTCATTGTAACCCACAAATAGATCTCTTGATGTTAATAAGACTAAATAACCATTTAGAAATAGCATCAAGGAGTGTAAAGTGAACCAGTGCTAGTTTGTGTATTATAAAAAATAAACCTTATTCATTATATTTGGTCTCCAGTCGCAGTGAAATTGAAATAAATAAATACCTTTTTCTTTATCCGTGCTGCGACTACGTCTTTGATGTCTTACGACATGTTTCGGGAACACGTTCCCATCATCAGGTAAAATTGTTTTTTCTTCTAGTTCATAACGAACGTGTCAAGAATATAATAATTAAAACACATCAACACATAAACACATAACACAATGAGTATGATAGAACTCAGTCCACGTAACAGTGCGCACTGCCGTACTATAACTGACAACGTAATCAAACTATATATTCGGCTGGTGTACACAAGCGTTATCACTCTTCAATACAGTATCATATAAACAGTGAGATTTAAATGTTAATTGATCATTAAGCAGTAAGTTTGGTTGAAATAAAAGCGCTTTATGTATTTCATATTCTTCCATGGCATCCATGTATCGGCTCTTACTGCATATATGTATGGGCGTAAAGTTATCTGTGAAACCACTATAACTGTGATTGCTGTTTACCAGATGTAAAGCAAAGTTGGATTTGATTGACTTGATGTTCTTTTTTGGCAAATGTTCTTTATATCTGTCTTTAAATTTCCTGCCCGTTTGTCCTATGTAGAATTTATCACATTCACTACACTGGATTCTATATATGCCAGAACTGTTTTCGGTTGTTTTTTGTGTTCGAGGTTTTAATATGTTCAATATGTTATTGGTAGTTTTGAAGGACACGATGATGTCTAATTTTCTTAATTCATTTTTTATTATATTAGGAATCACATTAGTATATTCAACTGAAATATAATGGGTCTTTTTACCATCTAATTTTAATTTTCTTTCCATTTTATTCCTACGTTTGCGAATTAAGTTATCTATTATATCACTTTTATATCCATTATTGACAGCTATATGTTTAATAATATTTACTTCAGCTTGAAAATCTTCCTGGTTCATAGGTATAGTTAAAAGTCTATTTACGAAAGCATTAAAAGAGGCCATTTTCTGTGTATATGGGTGGAATGAATCAGCATGGACAGTTATATCCGTGGTAGTAGGTTTCCTGTATATTTTATATGTGATACAATCAGTGTTTCTTCGAACAGATTGCATTAAAAACCAAGAAACCCAACAAGTAACACGATCGGTAATCAACAGTAAATTGGATCGCATATTAAAAATGGATGGCTTAAGTACAAATAAAAACCAGTTTCTAAAATACAAGAAGGAGCTCAACCTTACGAAAAAAATAAAACAAAAGATTGACATAAATAAGGCAATAGTTACCAAAGCCGATAAAGGCAATACTGTAGTTGTATTGAGTCAAGCAGATTACACGCAGAAATGTTATGAATTTATTAACAATAACATTATTAAGACACTTGAGCATGACCCCACCAGCAAGTACACAAAGGAACTAAATTCCGCTGTGAACAAATGCATAAATTTGTTTGACGCAAATGTTAGACACCATATTAAACAAATAAATGCACAGGCACCCGCATTCACAGGTTTGCCAAAAATACATAAGGACAACATGCCAATACGTCCCTTAGTTAACTACACGTCGGCACCTGGGTACAAAATCGCAAAAAAACTTCAACATATAATAAAAAACAGTATAAAGCTAGAGAATAATCATAGTATCAAGAACAATAAAGATTTCATAAACAAAATTAATTCCATCGACTTATTACCGAGTTATAAGTTGGTTTCTTTTGATATTGTCAATTTATACACAAATATACCTATACAAGAAACAATAGAGATTCTCCAAAACAATTTACTTAATACGGCAATATTAAATCAACAGGAAATTAACGAATTAATCTTGATATTACGAATAGTGTTGAAACAAAATTATTTTACATTTGACGGCAAGTTTTTTAAACAAGGAGAAGGGTTAGCCATGGGGTCTCCTTTAAGTGGATTACTGGCAGATATATACCTTAACTTTTATGAAAATAATTATCTGCTATCTAACTGTAACAGTTACCACGATAAAATTATCTCATACACGCGATATGTTGACGATACGTTCATGGTTTTTAATGGCACTTGTAGACAAATGGACATGTTACTCAAATACATGAACAACATAAATAACAACATAAAATTCACCATGGAAGTAGAAAATGAAAATTACCTAAACTTTTTAGACCTTTCTGTTCGAAGAAACACTGATTGTATCACATATAAAATATACAGGAGACCTACTACCACGGATATAACTGTCCATGCTGATTCATTCCACCCATATACACAGAAAATGGCCTCTTTTAATGCTTTCGTAAATAGACTTTTAACTATACCTATGAACCAGGAAGATTTTCAAGATGAAGTAAATATTATTAAACATATAGCTGTCAATAATGGATATAAAAGTGATATAATAGATAACTTAATTCGCAAACGTAGGAATAAAATGGAAAGAAAATTAAAATTAGATGGTAAAAAGACCCATTATATTTCAGTTGAATATACTAATGTGATTCCTAATATAATAAAAAATGAATTAAGAAAATTAGACATCATCGTGTCCTTCAAAACTACCAATAACATATTGAACATATTAAAACCTCGAACACAAAAAACAACCGAAAACAGTTCTGGCATATATAGAATCCAGTGTAGTGAATGTGATAAATTCTACATAGGACAAACGGGCAGGAAATTTAAAGACAGATATAAAGAACATTTGCCAAAAAAGAACATCAAGTCAATCAAATCCAACTTTGCTTTACATCTGGTAAACAGCAATCACAGTTATAGTGGTTTCACAGATAACTTTACGCCCATACATATATGCAGTAAGAGCCGATACATGGATGCCATGGAAGAATATGAAATATATAAAGCGCTTTTATTTCAACCAAACTTACTGCTTAATGATCAATTAACATTTAAATCTCACTGTTTATATGATACTGTATTGAAGAGTGATAACGCTTGTGTACACCAGCCGAATATATAGTTTGATTACGTGGTCAGTTATAGTACGGCAGTGCGCACTGTTACGTGGACTGAGTTCTATCATACTCATTGTGTTATGTGTTTATGTGTTGATGTGTTTTAATTATTATATTCTTGACACGTTCGTTATGAACTAGAAGAAAAAACAATTTTACCTGATGATGGGAACGTGTTCCCGAAACATGTCGTAAGACATCAAAGACGTAGTCGCAGCACGGATAAAGAAAAAGGTATTTATTTATTTCAATAAACCTTATGTTTCACTATTGGCATTCACAAACTGTGTAATGATGAAAAAATACAATTTTTGAGTGACTTATTATTTGTACAAGAGGGAATAAAATGCATATGTTAATATAGAGCTGTCAATCTGTTTGAAATGACATTTTGAACCAATCAAATAGCTTAAAATGACCAGACGAGAAGGAGACGCTTCGGTGAAGGAAGCATTCGTTCTGCATCATTCACGACGGAAGGTCCGCGCAAGAAGTCAGCAAGATTATTTTAAAATGTGCGCGTCACACACAGTAATAAGTAAACATACGCTAACCTATACACCAGAATATATTATCGAGTGTCCAGTATATTAAGTGTACAGTGATATAACACGACCAGTGTACAATAAAGGTCATGTTTTGTGTTTTAAATCAGGGAGTACTATATTTTAATTACTTTAAAAGAAATTAATGGAAAATAATAATTTTCGTTAATAAACGAAAGATATTGTTTTGGACTGCACTAGTCAAAAATACTCAAGTGCTTAAACTATGATGAAAAATTATCAGTACCTAACAAATAAATTGTAGCACAATGATTAATTTAAAAATAAATATTTTACAATTAAAGAATAATTGAGAAAGGCGGAATTACCTTAGATACCGCTCATCAGTATATAGTATATAGTCGCTTAATTGACTAAACTTTTTGAATTAACAAATAATTGTTTTATTGTGCAAATATTTTAAATAACTGATAATTATACGTCAAATGACTTATAAATAGAATGTCTATGATCATATCATTAAGAAATTAATAAGTAATATACTTATTCTAAATAATGACTTACGTGTACTAGGTGAACTAACCTAGAACTGATGACTATAATTTTGTCACCAAGAAATAATTCTGTTCTTAAATAATTTTACTTAAATGAAAGCTATAACAAGAGTTTTTTTCTCTAGATTTTTTATCTTGCCAGTACATGATTTTGCTAATTAATGAATAAATAATAATAATATTTTTAACAGTGCAAAGCCCAGAGCACGAGTTGACCATCAACTGCAATATACATTAGCATAGCGTACGATAGTACGATATATCGGTTATGGTACCGAGTTTTATAATTTTCAATTTTGTTCTTTCTTACAGTAATATATAATTTATAATGTTAATTAAAGTCACATCTTGTAATCTGGTACCATGTATCTTCAAAGAACTCACTAATTTGGTAACATAATTGAATAAAGTGAACCTAACCTCGTTCACCAAAAACATTGTACCATACAGCAGTGTTACCAGCCTTGAGGTACAGAGATCTCAGGATTTGTTTAAATTATTATTGTTTGTAAAAAGATATTATTGATTGTTTTTAAAAGAGTTCATTGAATCTAATAATTGTGAATAAATCCCCAGTTTATTTACCAGTGGAACAGAGTTTTGATTTCTATATAATAGAAAAGTAGTTTAATTTTTTCATGAACAGTTCTCTCATAAGGTGGCGGAAGTATTTGAATGACTGATATCATTCGAATTGCAATTGAACTTTTAATTTATTTTATTGTGTATGTGCACTCTTTGTGATATTCAAAAAGAATATCTATGTATGTATATCCAGTGTTTTTACAGTAGAAGAAGTCACCATCGGGAACATTGAAGACATCCACATGTGGTAAGTGGGGAGGTTGACATCGTGAAGTGATAAATACTCTTTTAAACTACAAACTTTAAACGTGAACACTCATTCAGTTTTATTAATAATAACATTCTAATAGTTATAAACAGTAACATCACGTACTCGACTGGAGTTCCTACATATCAATATCTACATAATCTGTTTTGTAACAGATTGGCGCTCCATCGCGGGGCAGGATTGATTGAAGATAACACTTCTAATAATAATAACAACTACAACAATCTGTTTTGTAACAGATTGGCGCCCAACGTGGGGCTTCAATTGATAATAACCCCATAATCTGTTTTGTAATAGATTGGCGCCCAACGTCTGAGCGCGAATTAGGGCAAAAACACTTAACAGTCTAATTAATTAAACAAATAATTTATCAACCTAATTCGACAGCAAGACAGCAAGTACATTACCAAGATACCAAGATGTCGGGATTAACAAGAACACAACCGATAGAAGTGATGGGATGGATGGAAGAGATGATGAAAGGTATGAAGAGAATGGAAGAGAACAACCGATCCATAAATGAAAATTTACAATCATTGAAGGAAGACAACCGATCCATGGTGGAAACATTGAGTAAGAAATTGGATGATTACCATAATAGTATACACGAAGGTCTCCAGTCAGTGAGTAAGACATTGGAGGATTGCCATAATAGTACAATAGAGTCAATAGATAGGACCATAGAAGATAGCAGAAAATTCGGAGAAAAATTAAGAAAGGAGAGGGAACAGTCAATGGAACAATCCAGCCCGAAGATAGCTGACGACAAACCAGAGACAGAAGAGGTACCCGAGAATGAAGATTTAGAACCAAATAATCTGCAAATGAATGACGATCAAATGGAGGTTGAAGAAGTACCTGAAGATAAAAACATGGAACAGGTGAGTCCAAAGCCTGAAGAGAGTGGAGAAAAGAATATCCAAATAATTAAGGAAACGGAAGAGGTGAAGATGGAAGAAAGAAGAACCATGCGTCCAAAGAAGACAAGGGTTACAAAAGAATTAATCGAAATGACTCGAGGTGGTCTGATTAATATGATCAACTTGCCAATCGTCAACCATGAAGAAGGGATCTTTAGGAAGGAGTACCGAAGGAGTTTCATGAAAATGGACGAAGAGGAGAACTACGTGACAACAAAGATGAATACAAACAGTAAAGTATTTCAACCAAATATTTCTAAAAGAAGAGTAAGTTATTTTAAGAAAAAGGAAGGCTATCAAGAACAATGGGACCGGATAATCGAAGGGTACGCCAGAGAAATAAGAGAATTGAGGAAGAAGAGGAGCCAATTAATGGAAGGACCCAAACAGAAAACAGCTGGCGGTCAAACAGAATTGGAAGAGATACCAAATATTAGTAATAGCAACGACCAGGAGAACAATGGACACGTGTATACCGAAAATAGGGAGAAGAAGAAGACGGAAGAACGGAAGGCAGATGAAGCCCTGATAGCATCAAAATGGAAAAACCAAATGATAGCTAGATATATGTCGAGAACAGATAGGACCATGAACACTGAAAAAGTTCGAACGACGAGAAGAGAGGAGAGCAATGATTACGGATAAAATGAATAAACATACATTGAGATATGGGACGGATTATTTTGATAACGAATAATTCTAACATGAACAACACATGAAACGGTATATTGAAAATTAAATAATGAAGAAACAGTGTAATATTGCGATGAAGACTATTTGTTATTGATACTAAGTAAGAAGTGAAAATATAACTGTGAGAATAAATGTTGACTATAGTGTAATTTTGTAATATAAAAATGTGATCTAAAGAAATTATGTAAAGGATGAAGAAAATTGTAATTACCCGTACTACTATTAATAAAGAAAAAATAACTATACGAGAACGACAAACACCATCTTTGGCACAAAAAATTCCAAGAGCCAAGTCAACCAGTAAACCACCAACTTACCCGTACTAACTAATAAAGAAAAACAATACGAGATCGACAAACAACATCCATGGCATATAAAAAATTCCAAGAGCCAAGTCAACATGTAATCAACAACTTACCCGTACATACTACAAGAAAAAATAACAATACGAGACTGACACCTTACAACCACGGCACAGAAAATTCCGAGAGCCAAGTCAACCAGTAAAACAACAACTAACGCGTACTACAAGTGTAATAAATACGAGGCCGGCACATAACAACTATGGCACAAATATAAAAATTCCAAGAACCTAGTCAACAAGTAAAATACCAACTTACCCGTACATAAAAGAAAAAAAAACAATACGAGACCGACACCCAACATCAATGGCAAATATGTATATAATACAAAAAATTCCAAGAGCCAAGTCAACAAGTAAATAACAACTTACCCGTACTACAAGTGTAATAAATACGAGAAAGACACACACCATCTATGGCACAAATATAAAGAATATTATAATTTCCAAGAGCCAAGTCAACCAGTTAATAACAACTTACCCGTACTAAATAAAGAGAAAAAACATTACGAGAACGACACCTTACAACCATGGCATATATAATGTAAAATATAATTCCAAGAGCCAAGTCAACAAGTAAATAACAACTAACCCGTACTAATAAAAGAGGAGACGATGGACTAGATGATATACAGAACGAGAAGAAAATAAGAAGTTGGAGGAATGAAAGCAAATAAATATCATTAATGTAGATAATAGATGACACACAAACACGAGGCAAGACACTAGAAGAGAGCCTATATCAAATGGGTTATATTTCATTTGACATCATGAAAATATCTTCATGAATTATATCCCAGATAAGTGAATCATGAAAATGAAGAAGATTATGAAATGACGTTTAATGTAATACCAAGAGAAAAGATTAATTGATGACAAAGAAGAATGACAAAATAATATATTAACGAAGATGATCATGAGAGTATACCAGTGATGAAATGTAAACAAACTATCCCTATAAAATGTGAAGAATTTAGTTAAGTTGAATCAAGAAGAAGAGAATATAACAATGTATAAACCGCAGATGCGTGAGATGATCCCAAGGATATTTATTATTTGTCGAAAGAACGACCACTTTATATTTTGAATTAATTTGAGATGAATTGACTGATGAAATATGCCAGCAATCATTTATATTATTGACAGAGATGATGTGCCTCTGTATTTATTGATGTTAGTATGGCCAGTGGAGTTGTATGCCAAAGTGAGCCTCTCTGAACTGCCCCAGCTAAACTTATGTTAGGGAATTAGGGAACTAAATAAACAAGGGAGATAATTACATAGAAAAGAAATAATTATGATTCAAACAGAAGAAAGTGAAGGGATATATAAAAAAGCATAAGAGTCGACATGGAAATGTACAACAATTGATGAATTCTTCAATAAAAAATAAATATACGAATTCAGAATTGATCAATTCTTATAGGAAGGCATATGTAACGTACCAAATTGGCAGTTACATAAAATAACTATCTATTACGTCAAGTAAAGGGAGATCATGAAAAATATTTCAACGTACATAAAAGAAGGAACAGGAGAATATAGACAAAGTGTGTATATACGAACGAATATTATTGAAACAACCCAACAAAGAAGAAGGAAGAGTAATAAGGATATCATCGAGTACAAAAGAGAGAGAAAATGACAACGAGCCAATATAATATGTTAGAATCCAGGCCCAATAGGTCCAAAATAGTGAGGGGACATGACAAAAATAATCATTAAAATGAAGAGGAGATAATAGGTCCAAAATAGTGAGGGGACATGACAAAAAATAATCATTAAAATGAAGAGGAGACAATGGATCCAAAATAGTGAGGGGACATGACGGAAATAATGATTAAAATGAAAAGGATACGAATCAAGTACAACCACAATGATGATAAAACAAACAAATTTGTTTATTAGTATAAAATAATATGGAACAATGACTACCACGAACAAAAATATGGAAGAGTATGACAAGACTAAGGGAACATTGATTATTACAAATAATGTATAACCCAGGAGAACACCGATAGTGAGCAACAACTAACCAGAAGAAGAAAAGAAGAAGAAGAGGAAAGGAAACATACCACGAAGAATGAAGATAATGTATGGACAGTACAGGAAATCAACATTCACAAGGTATACAAGGAACTAAAATTAATATAGTGACCGGAAGAAGTGTAATAATTATTCGAAGATCAATGACAAAGAAACCAGTGTTTACATCATTGAGTGATCACAAACAATAACTGTGAAAACTTAATATAAGTGTGACAACCTGTGATATGATAACCATTTTACCCCAAATAAACACCACAAACAATACAAGTGAAAGTGTTTATAACAGAGGAAAATGATTAACCATTATAAGTGAAAGAATCCA
Source organism: Magicicada septendecula (assembly GCA_034769895.1). Classification (NCBI taxonomy): domain Eukaryota; kingdom Metazoa; phylum Arthropoda; class Insecta; order Hemiptera; family Cicadidae; genus Magicicada; species Magicicada septendecula. Next base: position 1,065,717,865 of record CM068367.1, read on the forward strand.
AGATTAACTAGTTAAAATGCACAGACAATTAGTGTGACAAGTTTAAATCAAGATTGTAATATCATATAAATAATCATTAAGACCACCAAAAGAAATAAGAGACAGAACAGTAAAATAATTGTGCATAGGGACTAATAATAAAAGCTTTGTAAGCCTTAAAATGAAATGTGCCTGAATGCCATAGCAAGACAGGACAAAAATAAATGAATTCCAGAACAAACAGTAGCAAATAAGCTAGTTTGTTAGGTATAAAACAATCAATGTACCAAAAACTAGGTGCAACACACCAAGAAATGTAATATTATTAGACTAAGAATACCTGTGTTATTGTTTCAACAAATAGTGTAAACATGTGTATGACTTAATAATTAAACCATTGTAGTAGAATGCCATAATGAAATGGAAATAATAGAGTCAAATACTGCATAAGAATATGTTGCACATTGTTGTCAGACAACTGACACATAACCTCATAGAAAGTGAACCTATAACATAAAATCATGTATATAAGTTAAACCAAGCAACTATCCACAATTGTTTCAAACAAAGACTAATTATGAATAATAATGCAAACCATTAAAATACCATGTGTACTGAAATACACAGCAAATGAATCAGATTGAATATGATATCATAAAGCCAAATGAACAGAACCCCAATGTGACAAGATAGTTAGTCATAAAGCAATATCAAAACTTATCAAAAGATTATGAAAAATGTTATCAGTAGTTAGAGAAAGGTCTAATACTGCTATGAGAACACATCTCAAATGTAATAGTAGTAGTTTAATAATTGAAATATTATAAACTAACTAACTGCACTTGTAAAACCAGATGTAAATAAACACTATACTATGAATTGAAGAGCTTTCAGATAACGAAAAGTTAATAAATACATTGAACCAACAAGGTAAAACAATTGTACACTATTTTAATTAATAACATTATATACCTTGTATGATAAAATAATTAAAAAAGTGACAAATTAGAGAAATGAAAACAGAAGGTATTTTTGATAATACTATAAGTATATAAAAAATAACATTTTTGCGAAATAAAATGTGAACAAATGTAAATAAATGTACATATTAGTGTTAGGATGTCAAACATATGTAATAAGATAAGGAATAATAGCGTTACATGTAATTATAAACAATCGAATATGGTCGCTATGGACGCCATTACCAGATATTGTTTAAATTGTAATTATGACTATTTTATGTACTAAAATGAAAGAGAAATGGACTCGAGACGTTTAGTAGCAAATATTACAGTGTAATTGTAACAAAATATGGTGAAACAAACTTATTTATATTAAGAATCACCATATGAGTTTTTGAGATCTAAGTGAATTAATAATGAACGGTTTTAATGCTTGTTTAGACTTAAAATAAAGCCACAAGTGTCCGCGATTTAATGCCACTACCCAATCGACGATACGACAAAAGATAAGAAAGTTATGACAATTATAAACTTTTCAATCATTTTGAGTATCCATGCATACGTCACTCATAGCCTCGAACCCACGCTAAGAATTGTAAAAAATTAAAAGTTTTATTTGACCAAAGTGTTTTGGGGTTGAGAGTTTGACCTTTTGAACCAATCAAATAGCTTAAAATGGCCAGACGAGAAGGAGACGCTTCGGTGAAGGAAGCATTCGTTCTGCATCATTCACGACGGAAGGTCCGCGCAAGAAGTCAGCAAGATTATTTTAAAATGTGCGCGTCACACACAGTAATAAGTAAACATACGCTAACCTATACACCACAATATATTATCGAGTGTCCAGTGTATTAAGTGTACAGTGATATAACACGACCAGTGTACAATAAAGGTCATGTTTTGTGTTTTAAATCAGGGAGTACTATATTTTAATTACTTTAAAAGAAATTAATGGAAAATAATAATTTTCGTTAATAAACGAAAGATATTGTTTTGGACTGCACTAGTCAAAAATACTCAAGTGCTTAAACTATGATGAAAAATTATCAGTACCTAACAAATAAATTGTAGCACAATGATTAATTTAAAAATAAATATTTTACAATTAAAGAATAATTGAGAAAGGCGGAATTACCTTAGATACCGCTCATCAGTATATAGTATATAGTCGCTTAATTGACTAAACTTTTTGAATTAACAAATAATTGTTTTATTGTGCAAATATTTTAAATAACTGATAATTATACGTCAAATGACTTATAAAAAGAATGTGTATGATCGTATCATTAAGAATTTAATAAGTAATATACTTATTCTAAATAATGACTTACGTGTACTAGGTGAACTAACCTAGAACTGATGACTATAATTTTGTCACCAAGAAATAATTCTGTTCTTAAATAATTTTACTTAAATGAAAGCTATAACAAGAGTTTTTTTTCTCTAGATCTTTTCTCTTGCCAGTACATGATTTTGCTAATTAATGAATAAATAATAATAATATTTTTAACAGTTAAAGCCCAGTGCACGAGATGACCATCAACTGCAATATACATTAGCATAGCGTACGATAGTACGATATATCGGTTATGGTACCGAGTTTTATAATTTTCAATTTTGTTCTTTCTTACAGTAATATATAATTAAATATTGTTAATTAAAGTCACATCTTGTAATCTGGTATCATGTATCTACAAAGAACTCACTAATTTGGTAACATAATTGAATAAAGTGAACCTAACCACGTTCACCAAAAACATTGTACCATACAGCAGTGTTACCAGCCTTGAGGTACAGAGATCTCAGGATTTGTTTAAATTATTATTGTTTGTAAAAAGATATTATTGATTGTTTTTAAAAGAGTTCATTGAATCTAATAATTGTGAATAAATCCCCAGTTTATTTACCAGTGGAACAGAGTTTTGATTTCTATATAATAGAAAAGTAGTTTAATTTTTTCATGAACAGTACTCTCATAAGGTGGCGGAAGTATTTGAATGACTGATATCTTTCGAATTGCAATTGAACTTTTAATTTATTTTATTGTGTATGTGCACTCTTTGTGATATTCAAAAAGAATATCTATGTATGTATATCCAGTGTTTTTACAGTAGAAGAAGTCACCATCGGGAACATTGAAGACATCCACATATGGTAAGTGGGGAGGTTGACACCGTGAAGTGATAAATACTCTTTTAAACTACAAACTTTAAACGTGAACACTCATTCAGTTTTATTAATAATAACATTGTAATAGTTATAAACAGTAACATCACGTACTCGACTGGAGTTTCTACATATCAATATCTACATAATCTGTTTTGTAACAGATTGGCGCTCCATCGCGGGGCAGGATTGATTGAAGATAACACTTCTAATAATAATAACAACTACAACAACCTGTTTTGTGATAAAAGTCAGAGAGGGTATAACTCAATATGTATTGTTTATATAAAAATTTGTATGGAAAAATTGTTAGGAATCTAGGCAAAATGATGAAAACTAATCCTCATCAAAACTGAGAAACTAAGTACTTAAATACATTTAAACTGAAGGGATTTAGATAAGGTAAACCAGAAACAAAGCCATATAATTAGAAATATAACTTAGAAAGATTTTGTAAAATTATAGACAGGATTATTAATAAAAATGGAAATGACAGAACTCAAAAATTTGGAGAGGGAAGTCATATATTCCAACATAATATTTTAAAACTTAACCAATTCATATAATTGCAAGAAAGTAAGGGAATATAAACCTTTTATTACAATATGAGATTTAATAATCATAAATATAACTTGATAATGGCAGAATTTGAATAATGACAGGAAGCTGGATTTTGAAATTTACAATACACAAAATGAAGGTAAAATTACCAATTTTAGATAAAAAACTTAATAAAACGGCATTATTCGATGTCAAAATACGCCGAATGAACTGAAGGATAAAATTAAGTAACAACTAGCTAATAAATTTGAATAATAACCAAAATATAAGCAGTTATATAATGTAACTTTATTACATGCACAGGATGCAAAATAAAATTCGAACAATCTAAGGAATAATATTGCTTTGGCTAAGGTTTTAGTCGGAGGTGAAGGAAGTGAGGGAGTTAATTATTGAACGTTGTACGGGACACTTGACACGAGCAATTAAAACGTATTAACCTAGTTTCGAATACCGTAATGGCGATTAATAATATGATCCGAGAGTGAAAATCGCGAATGGCGGCAAAAAACATTTCACAACTTTAACACAGTGACATAAACACCTACAAACGCCTAACTAACATTGTATAGCATAAAACTACATTGAAATAACATTTTAAACTAAATAAAACAGTAATACAACTTAACCATCAAAAGTGCCTGATCGACAAAAGTGAAACTGACTTATAAATACACCACTTTTCCAAATACAACACCGAAACTTAACCAGAGACACTACACCAACATCAGAAGGAAGACTTGCAGACACCAGGACGTAAATTCGACAGGAAAACATCTTTATTGGGACGCCAAAACTACGAAGGGACGATTTACAACTTCGACGGCGGCCATTACTGTTTCATCACCGCTCAACTGAACACTGCCATCTAGTGTTTGTCTGCGACACGGTTCGCAACCTATTTATTTATTTTACTCTTTCAATTGAATATATGTACTTTTAGTATTAAGAATTTCTCTTGTAACGTTATACTTTTTAATCTTTGCCCGATTCTCTGACTTTTCCCATAAATAGCTGTTCAAAGAACCTTTGTATTTTATATAAAAATTTTTAATAACATCGATACCCTGAGAATCGATTTAAAAAATCGACAAGAGTCCAAATAAACAATTGTCAATAAAATAATTTATATCTTTCATATTAAAACAGTTCTTTCATTCATAAATATAGCAATTTAAATATACTTTAATTTAAACAACACATACTACAAGAATTTCACCACCAGAAGGAAGATAACCTCCAAAAGAACGTAAACAAAGATCGATTGTAATTGGAGACAATCCTATAAGTGGGTGGAGTTTCTTCATAAATACACAAAAGCTTACAAAATTTTCTAAATAAGAGGAAAACGTTTCGGAACTTCACGAAACTCAATTAATTAATTGTTTTTAATTAATTAATCAATAAAAAAAAATTTTTTTTTAAATTTTTAACAAACAACTTTTTTTTTTTCAAGAACACATATTTAAATATTTTGTAACACTACACCAATATTTAAACACCATAACCACGTTTAGTTACAATTTGGCTAGCCCAACAGTGGGGCTTTAAACTGAAAGGAAGAAGAACAGAACAGATTTAAGAATTTGTAACCACAGACGATTAGTTACAATAGTTACAAACAGTTAATAAGCTTAACAGTGTCAGTTTAGAGGTTATCTAGGCTTTATAAAATTATTTTCCTCTAATAATTCTCAAATACAAAAAAAAGAGTTCATAAATGAAATAATTATAAAATGTAATTGTCTTAGTTCAGTGATAGTGTATTTAATAGTGTTTAAATGTGTAGAAATTGTAATTGTAAATTGTATGAAAACGTTATTAAATCGTTTTCTAAATTTAGTACCTCTTCACAATACTTTTCTTTTTATTTATCTTATACACTTTTTTAATCACTTCAAATTGTTTCTTCTCTGTTAATATGATTTAATATAATTTTCAATCTTCAATAATTCTTCATTAGGTCTTCCTCTACCTAACTTGATTGATTGATAACTTGATTCGGTTCCATTCCAGTTTCAATTTCTTTCTTCAGAGTATTACAATTTTTACTCAACTGTACTGTATGAAATCTAACAAAGTACTAATTATTTTCGTTTAAATATTTTGGTTGTCAAGATACAAAAGTGTAAAATTTCCATTGGTGGAAGTTTATGTTATTGTTATTGATGTCATCACCTTTTAAGATTAAATTTACAAAATTAATTATAATTGATATAATTTTCTTGTACTAAGTACTAGCTTGAAGATATTAGTACAATTGAATAGATCTTTTCTTACTGATTATTTTGATATCTTACATGACCAGTTTCTATACATTAATTCCAAAGTTACATTTTTATAAAATTTTAACTACTTCAATAAATTAGGTTTACTGAAGCATATAACAGCTGATGCAAAGTGCGTTTAAATAAAACGATAACACAGTACCGTACACAAAGAGAGGAACTCTCTCTCTCTGTCTCTGTCTGTCTGTCTGTCTGTCTGTCTCTCTCCCTATCAACTGAACTGTAGTACCTGCAAAGAGATAAAAACTGCAAAGGATCCCGTAAAATGTTTGTTTGTTACAATATTTATTATTCCATGTATGATAATCAAGTGTGTTGGCTAACAGAAGATGTAAATTAATTAATTTTTTATTAATGTAGTCGATTTTTCTGTAATTATTTGATATTTTTAGTCCGCATTGTTCCAGTAGGATGTTGTTTTTACCTAGAAATGTTGTATTCTCACTACTTTTAAAGTGTGCTATTTATTATTTTTTACCAGTTATCCAATGTAAAGTAAACTCTATCTTGTCACGTGTTAATATGACGAACATAATTGTCAATTAATTTCTCTAATATGATTACTACATCCAGACTTATAAGATGGGACACACATATTAAAATTAAATTTTTAATACACGACAGTTTTATTTTTTTAGATTTATAATAATTATTTTCATATCATGATTCTCTCACCTTTCTGCAGCATTCACTTTTTTGCGACAAAGTGTGTGGACGTAACTCAAATAAGCTAAAATCCCACATTGGGTACATAAATGTATGATACGATCAATACACACATACACACGTGCATAACAGCGTAACGTCCCAATATAAGTGTGCGTATGAAGTAAGCGACACTGTTCCAGTCATGTACGGTCACGTAACTTAGTCGATCATTGTTAGCGGCGAAACGCGTGGCAGCATTGCTCGTTGGTGTAAGATAAGTTTAAAAAATGTATTATCGCTCAGCAAAGATTATGTGTTTATAGCATTTATTTGAATGGTTGTACACTGAATCCGTGCATTGTTCTCCGACACCGAATAATGGTTTCACACAATTGCATACAAATAATAACTTATGTATTTACAACCGCCCAGTTATGTATAAAAGACAAACTTTGAAAACAACACGTGATTCAGTATAATTTTGCAACGGTTGGCTTGTATTTTAAATGGTATGGAATGAGTTGATAAACTATTATCATAGAAACAAGGTACATGACGGTTGGCATTGGTTAATAAGCGCGCTCACGTGAATGCGTTATTTAGCCTGTGTTAATGGAATTACTGTATGACGGCTGTCGGTATTGTATTAACGTCTAGAATATCAAACACGTGTAATCTGGCCGACGCAAATCGGCTTAGCTCTTTGTGCAACATTAATGGAAGCCTACTTTTGTTTAACGAGCACCGCTACTTTAAATAATTACACATCACCAATGATAGTGGCCAAATTGTTACCCAAATCACGCGTGTTACGTTTGTTACACGACAGATTCGCGAATGTGTATATTGTAACATGATGTTCCTTCAACCCCCAAAAACCACAAACAACCCCTAATAATACTAGTCTTGTAATACTAAAATGAAGTACAAAACTATAGAGATATTAAGTAAGTAAGGAACTAAAAATACATTAAAAAATGTAACAGTAGTGCCAGTAGAGATTATGATAAGATTATTAAAATTAAAAAAAAAAACAGTTTTAAGGAACTCTTGGACAATGAAAATAAAATGTATGAATTAGGAATAATTAAGCAATAGCCTAATAGTAAAAACCTAAACGGACTATGGAGATATCTCACTAGAGAGATATAATAGGGACCTAGATGTAAAAATAAGAAATGATAGAGAAAATAAAGCAAATAGAATATCAACAGAATAGGACTATTACCTAATAAAGGTAGAATGACTAATGAAATAATTTAGGAAATGTGACTAGTTTTAAATAGAATGAGAGTAATGTGAACAATTATATTACTTGAACTATATGGTGTTTAGAAACTATAAACATTGTACTAACTAAAAGATAGTAGTAAAAACAAACTATAATAATGAAAGTAGTTAATACTCAATGTAAAAGAAGTGATAGTGAGTAATACCAAAGACTAGAATAGAGAAAGCCTATACAAGAGTAATAGGTAAAACAAATGTACATAGTTTAGGGTAGGTATATAATAGTTAAGAGAATAATTATAGTTGTTTGTATTAAAAGTTGTATGTAAAGGTAAAAAGGGATTATGAATAATTACTTGTATGACAAGAAATATATGTTATGTATTATGGACTAGCATTTACTTAGAAAGCTAAAAAGGGGTCATACTATGTTTTGAAATAATTGAGGATCATTAAATGTTTAGAGTTAATTAATTTTATTCATTGTTATTATGTTCGAAATGTGTAATGTTCACAAAACTAAAAGAATTTGTAATAATAAATGTGTAATTAGAATCAGACACACTAGGCCATAGAAAGCCTATAGTAGAAACAAGAAATTTGGAAAATTTGATGTTAAAACAATATTAATTAATGGCACAATGTATGTTATCATCTAAGATTTGATTGGATAATCTCAGAGAAGCAAAATGTATGCAAAAGAATTAGTTTTAAATTAATTTATAATAGAAAGTAAAATTGTTAATTAGTAACTTTGGAATTACTGGACAGAAATCATTCATGTTTGGTTTCAAATTAATCTATGTCAAAAAAGCAATTCAATCTTTAAGATTAAAGGTAGTATAAGAAGGTTATACTAATTTTAAGAAATTTGTTAATTTTTGTATAAAAAACAGTAGCCATGTCTAATGTCTAACAATGTTACAAAATTTCCACCAATGAGAATTTTACACTTTGGTATCTTGACAACCCAAAATTTAAATGAAAAATAATTAGTTCATTATTGGATTGCGAACAGAAAACTTTAAACCTCCATACAACTCAAAGATATAAAAAGTGGTTACGGCATTGAACTGGAGTGAGGTGAGGTAGTAGAGTGACCTAACAAAAAAGAAGAATGAAGTGAAATTGTATTTAAATAGAAGAACAAGTATTTAAAGTGGAGAAATAAGTGGATACTAATACTTAAAGGAAGGTATTATGTATAATATTGGTTTATAAAAAAAACTAATAAGTACGATAAACTATACTTCACATTTACACTTTTCACTCACTTACAAACTATATCTATACCATTCACTTAGCGAATAAACTGACAATTATAGATTTATTTCACTGTTAACTATTATTTCATTGTGATAGAATTATCTAAGGTGTAATAGCTATTCAAAGACAGTTAACCTATAAACACTGACCGTTTGTAAAAGGAACTTTTTTAATTTTAATTTTAATTAGTTGTTAACTTATATAATATTTGATTGTATTTGTGCGAGGTTTTGTACTTCTCAAGGGGTATTTTTGTCGACTTTTCTGTAGCCAAAAGTACCTATAAAATTGAATTTTTATAACATAAATAATTGTAATGTATGCTCTACTCTGGAGACATGAGAAAGTAATGCCATCCGCTGAGCATTGAATCAACATATCCAAAACAATTATCTTTATTATAAAATAATTTAATTTGTTTTAAAAGGAAGAAAAAAGAATTAGAAAGAAATAAAAACAGTATTGAAGATTTTGAATTGCATGTTTAATTAATTTTGATGTTAATGATATGATTATTTTTTCATATAGTTGAATGTTAATTTTTTATCACAAAAGAGAGGTTGGCAACACTTACTCTTGGAATGAAATTTGAATTGAATAATCCAAATACGTAAGTCAATTAAAACCATGAAAGTGAGAAGGAATTAACAGAGAATTTATTAATTTTTTAACACACCAAGATAAGCAACATTTAATAAGTAATAATTAAATAGAATCATTAATATCCGAAAATAAAGAAGAAACAATAAAGAATTTGTAATAATATTACTGATTGACAACAACTTGTAAAAAACATAAATTTTTATATTTACTTGTAACACGTTAAGTTACAAATTGACGTCCAACAACGTGGGTTTTAAAGAAAATATATTCTCCAGAGGAACAACAACAAACCATAATTGTATTGGTAACACGATAAGTTACAATATATACACGATAGCAATGTTTACACACTGTAGCCTACCCTGTAAACACAACAAGGTCACGTACGTTAATAGATATTTACGATACAAGTGGAATAACAGCATTATTAATATACGCGTGTGAAAGTGTGGACGACGAGTGCGTAGCACGAGTCGTCTAATCACACAAGTGTATTAATATTGCGTTATCACTCGTGGGTCGTACAATATTTTATCTACACCCGCTAAAAAATAAAAAAAGTGAGAATCAGAAAATTTAAGCTATCTACGTAGCAGCTGAAATAATGTATTGTGACATATACGTTCCCATAGCAACCACGTTGTTATGATTAAAAATAGTTTGTTTTTGCTGCAAATTAGTAATGTGCAAGTTGTTTTAAAATGAGTGAATCTGAAAGTTTACCTTCAGATATTGAAGAGGAAGCTTTAAAAACCATATCCAACTTAATACAGAGAAGTCGAGATCAAAATATGAAATTTTGCATATAGAAAAATTTCCAATCTTCTTCTACAGCAGGAATTTACTTAAATAACTCTAAAGAATGTGTTATTAATATCTACAACAAGTAGATAACATATTTAGATTGTAATATTATGTTGTATTTTGTGTTATGTTTCAATAAATTTTTAAATATAAACGAGTGGGATAACAAAACCAGTGCGATAATGAACTTGTTATCCCACTCACCCACGCTACTACGTTACGGGTGTAGATAAAATAAATTTTTATTTGTTAAAACCATTGTGTAAATTTTCCAACTATTTACAAAAAGGTTTATCATACGAGGGTAAATTGCAAGTGTTGGGTATTCTAAAGTTAAAAGTGCTGTAAACTCAACTAATTGTATTATAAAATTGTTAAATTCTTAATAGTCTCAAACGCACCGCACTCATGGTATATATTGTAACGTAGCGAAAATATGGTCCCCTACGTTACATAAATCAATTTATAAGTTTTAAAATAAAATAAAAATAATAATTATCCATACTCGTAAAAGGTCAGAAACCCAACCCATTACTGAATAAATGAATTATCCCCAATAAGAATACAAGGTAGAAAGAAAAAAAATTAATAATGTTAATGAATACAAACTTCAAAGTTCAGTGAAAGGTGTAAACAACAGACATTGACAAATAATGTAAAAACTAACTTAGACTGTTTTATAATAATTGATGTTTTAAATGAGAGGAGAATGATTAATTATTACATGATTTATTTCATAAAAATGTACCTGTTATTACGTTGTATCATGTTGTATTATTATCATGATAGTTATGTTATTTTTTATGTGTAACGAGTGGAGTAATTCTTTTAATAGAATACCAATTAACTAATTATTATGTGTTATCAATATATCATTAGAGAGCTGTTGTTAAACTCATTAATTAATTACCAATTAATTTCATTTTATGTGTTATCCATATATCATTATAGAACTTTTGTTATACTTTATATAGTTAAATGTTTGTATACATGTACTTAGATAGTAGGCTGATTATAATTGTAAACTTGGCCAAAAGGCTATAATTGTTAACGAGATACAAAAGGGTTTAGTGTAATCATGTCATAAACAAATGAAGGATTCTATAATAATGCAGGTAGTAACAAATTAAAATCAGAAGTAGATAAAAATATAATGATAGGCCTAACAACCAGTAACATTGTATAGTAAGTCAGATCAAAAATGTTAGGTAAAGAAATTTGTAAAAAATACTAAATAGAATCTAATGAGTTAGGAGAAGTTAATAATAATTGCTAATAACAGATAAATAAATTCGATTTAAATAAATTCTCATAATGCAATAGTGCAATGATACCGATAGGTAATGTTTTGTAACAGAAAAATAATACTTGTTAGAGTAAGTAGATTAAGAGGAAACGACAGCAAAATATATAAAATTTAGTAAACAAACAATATGTAAAATTATAATAGGATATAATGGAAATTTAGTAAAGGATTATTTTGATGAGTGTAAGAACATTATATGATAATGGTTATAGTATAATATAAGATCCAATAAGAGTAGACAGGATGGTTGTCAAGGACGACGAGAGATATAAAATTTGTTGTTTCGATTATTGAATAATTTTCCATGAACGAAGACGGTTTAGTTTGGATGCACTCAGAAAAGATTTGATTAAATTAAATTAAAACAATACAATTGGGAAACAAATTAAGTAATAAATCACCATAGTATGGTTCACTGACATTCAACCGTCTTATACACCGAACAATCATAAACTTGTACATGAAAATTGACGAAAAATCTAAAGGAAGAACTCTAATAGTAAAACTCAATATAATGAGCAAATATTAACTTAATTAATCAACCAAAGCAGAGAAATAACTACCTGAATAGAGTTATTTAAGCCAATAACATAAAGAACGAAAATAAAACACAAAATTATATTTGAAAATCAGTTTCCACCATTCAATAGAAAAAGCGTAGTTGGACACGAAATACGTTGAAACACGTAACCACAAAACTCGGACATTGGTGAACAAAAGGAGCGGCATTTCTGCATCATCCCAGGACCAAGAATTCAACTTTTATTTCGAACTTGGAGCGAAGACTGGCGAGGATTAATTCATCTGCATTCCGTTATTGACCAAACACTACGACGAGGTTAGCTGTACACTGCCTTACCGAGTCACGATGTCCAGCGGACGGTAAAACCTGCACTTATTTTTAATAATATTTAATAAGAACTTAATACTATATTGTAATACCTTGTAATCCTATTTATGCATTTTCTGACCTTACTAATAGTTGAAAGAACCTTCACTCCCTGTGTTTAAAGAAATACCAAATCATAACTAAAATAATATATAACCCTGAATCCGATCGATAATCGATTACTTCTAATACTATAGACTTTTGTATCTCCGTAAGGAAAAAACGTTGTTGGCAAGAAATATTAAAATCATAATAAAGAATCCTCTCAGAATTTAACGATATCTTCTCATTTATATAATATTTAGTATAGTGTGAACAAGTTATAATATAAGTAGAGAGTGCAACGTAGGAACTATTATACGCGGGTAACTAACCTACAATTTTCAGCTGTCTGGGAACCACAGCGCTAATCGGGGACTGCTTTTGTATTAAAAAGAATGAGAAACCAATAAGAATTCCTTCCCTTCTCTTCAAACGCGGCTAGGCTTGAACGAGAAAATTAGAATTATACACTCAATACATAAATTCGATCACAACAAAACACATATTATATATACGAAACATAAGAAGAGGAAAGGGGATAATATAAATTGGCATTTCCAACGTGGAACATATTTATACATTATTATACAGAACCATCAGATATAATATAAATTGGCGAACCCAACAGTGAGGTCTAGAAAAGATTGATACGGGTAACCCGTTATAATATAAATTGGCGCCCAACGTGGGGCCTAGAAAAGATTGATACGGGTAACCCGTTATAATATATATATATATATATATATATATATATATATATATTGTAATATAAGACGAGTATGTCTCTTTTTATATTTGTTTATATTTAATATTATTAATTAGTTGTCTCAGGGTTAAATTTACTGGAAATGGGTCTTGCTCTCGGCTAATTGTTATTATTCAATATCAGATTTTATTATTATTTAACCGTTTAGTGACTTATTCCCCTCAATTCAACCTATTGTTGAATCCAGGATTGAATAAGCCGGTTACTTACACTTCTTTCGTCGTATTAGCTATCTGTTTAAATAGTTTAATTTTATGTATTATATTCACTGTTAGGATTATTCCACTTGAAGTTCCGTCGACTCTTTGTTGATCAGCTCTTGTGAGGAGTTCAGTTGTTTTCTTCCTATATACTAACATACATAAACATAGACATGGCATTCGTAATAACTCCTGTATAATATTACTTTATAATATTGTAAATATATAGGTTTGTGCGGTTGTAAACAAAACATGGAATCACTCAATTTGAATAATTCGCATTCTCAGCATGGTACCAACCGCCTCGTTCTTCTCCTCTAAGCTGTATTTACTGATACAATAAAAGTTAACTCTTTCACTGGTAAAAATAATAATGGTAATTTATTCAAATAGCACACAGTGAAATTCAATACAATAAGGCGTTTTGCTCTTCTTTTTAGTTAACAATTAATATTTTAAAAGTGAACATGGACTCTAAAACAAATGATGAGCTCGAGTTGGCATGACTGCCTCTGGTTAGTAATACAATGTGTGTTGACAAACATATAGGTTATGTCGTATGATTCGACTTGAAAAGTTAATAATGATTATAATAATAAAAGTAGTAGGTTCTTTTAGACTGCAAAATACACTCATTTGACATAATAGCTACGGTTAGAACAAACATATAAAATAGGAATTCATTGATTATTAATGAAAAAAAATAAAATATGAACTACTGTTCATAGTTAGGCATATGCTTCATATATTGTTAGTGCAACCTTGTTTGGTTAAAAGTAGTGAATTATTTATTATTAATTAATAGCAATTGTGACAATCCAGTATCAGGTACTACGATCATCTGTAAAATTGGATATTCCTATTTCAGGTAAAGGTAACTCATTTATTGTAGTTATTGCACTCCGGCGAAACTCCTAGTTGAATCTAGTAACAAAATGTTTCATACTCCCATCTGCTGATAGCATAAGAGCATATATACTCTTCATTGATATTAAAATGTCTTTACTTATTCTAGATATTTATGGTATACAAACAGTTAAAACTGTCATTACTCAGAACGTTCAATTTCGACATTGTTCATTTGTATTTATCAGCTCCCTTCTGTTAAGAATAGGGAATTTAATTATTTCTATAGGTCAATTTGAATCGCTTTTATCGTTCAGTTATTTTTCTTATAAACTAATCATGACATTATATTTGTGGTTATGAATACTTGCGTCTCTTGTCGTTCGAAGGGTTACACTTTTTTATTATTAACACTTTTTAATTAATTAAAATTTATTAATTAATTATTTAAATTTTCATCACTACACTGCACCCACTCCTATGCGCATGAACTCCGAATAAAGTACACTTGTAAATATACTGCACTGATTCTTCAAAGTAGGTAACCTATATCTCAGTTTGAGGTTAATATAGTTGACGCTTGGTTGCTGTCAAAAGCACGTTTTTCTGAAGCTTCGACGAGCATGCAGTTCGCTCCGTTGTTGTTGAAAGACTGTCTCTGGTTCCTCTGTCGGAATGATGAATTTCGGATTTTTTATAAGCTCTGATTGGTCAGTTTATTTCAATTCGTTTATTTACGGTAGACTTCGTCAAAACAGACGCTCTCATCAGCGTCAGTCTTTGGGAACAAGATTAAGAAATTCTGGTTCACACACCCACGCGGAAGGGCTAAGCATAATACAATTATTTTTAAAAGTCTAATATCTTCCTTATAATTGTACTGAGAATATTGTGCTTACTCTCATTGTTCATGATTTTCAAAGACGATTAATTTGAATCCCCTCATCTTATATTTCTGATTAGGGTTAGTTGACTTAGCACTTAGCATTTATGCTTAGTGTCCATTAAGCCATTAATTATCCATATTTTATGGTTTTTTGTTTTATTTTCTATGGTAATATCTCGTTCTTAAGCTACTGTACAATTTTCCCTTAAAACTATGTCTTAATACTATCACTATGTCCGTTTTCATAGATTCATACTTAAACTTATTGTCATACATTTTGGTTTTTCTTATTACCTAGTAATAAGAGTATTTAATTGAATTTTAACATGTTGTAATTACATATCGATGGGTTAAGTCACTACTGGCAGTGTTCTTTTTCCCTACATTATTGGTTTAATGCCTTAATTATCACTTATGAATTAGGCTTGTTATGCCTATGTGGCGTTACCTGGTAGTATGCTTGGTATCATAGACATTTTAGTTGTATTACTTTCTAATTGATAATTGAAATAGTCACTATGACCTTATCGTTATTGTGATGCAGTTCACTCTGATTTTGATTCTGTTATTAGCTAGGTTTGGTTGCTGTAAACTTTACTTGCAGCTAACTGTCACAATGGTTTAGTTATAATTACATTTATATAGACTATTTAAATGGTTATTTTGGTTGCAATTGCTCATATGGACAGTATTCTGTCTGACACCAGGTCGTTAGTTGAGTTACTATCTTTGTATAATGTGTTTATAACATGATTTTGGTTGCATAATGTCTCTTTGCCATTACAAGCATTTTGTCATATTTGTATTACATAAATATAGCTTTTATATTCTGTTATACTAGTAGCTATCGTGTACAAAACATTCCTTATATGCTCTATTTACTTCCTAGCTCATTACATTTTGGTTGAACATTGGTTTGATTTAGTTTTTATCAAGTTTTACTGGAAACTGGATGCCCAGATTAGGTTATGTTATAGGTTCAGTGAACAGTAATGTGTTGTTTATGGCTGTGTATTTCTATCTTAACCTATTCGACTGGTTTTCATTCCATGTTTGTACATTGGTTTATGGTTATCAATAGTTCACATTTAGTTTACTCCTGTATTATCTTATTTGTTGTTAATTAGTGGGTTTGTATGAACATCATTCCCACTGTACAATTGGTCATTCGCTATTTTGGGATTTATTCCTCTGCTTATTCTATAACTACACATCATTTAGCTATCATAAACTCATCTTGTCCTCATTCAGTTTGCTTGTGACTCTTTATTTACAATATTTAGTCCTTATTTACAAAAATGTGTTTCACATAGACAATGAATGTATTCATTAAATGAGTTGTTGTCAGTGTTGACTTTACCATACAGCTTAGGGATTTATATCAGGTAATTAATTAACATTTCTTCCTTCTTCTTAATACAATTATTCTTTCAAAGGTTTATGTTAGTTTGTTATACTTCAATTTCCTTCCCTTGTTCTGGTGTTTGGTCTGGATATCTTCCTTCCTCTTTCTTCACTGATCTCCTTCTCACTATTGTTCATTTTTATACATGATGTGGTTTTCACTTGTCTTCTTCACACTGTTTCTTCCTTCTTCTTTCTTGAAGTTGGCATTGTTGTATTCTTCTCCCTGAATCTTCTTTCTTCTTCTGTTGTCTTGTATCCTTCTCACTGATTCTTCTTTCTTCTTTTATTGTCTTGTGTCCTTCTCACTGATTCTTCTTTCTTCCTTGTTTTATTGTCTTGTGTCCTTCTCACTGATTCTTCTTTCTTCTTTTATTGTTTTGTGTCCTTCTCACTGATTCTTCTTTCTTCCTTTATTGTCTTGTGTCATTCTCACTGATCTATTGGGTATAGTATGTCGGTCGTCTCGTCTTTATTCTTCTTTTCTTCTTTATTGGTGCATTTTACTAGTGAATTCCTTTCAATGATGCTTCACTTATTCAAACTTATGGTACTTTTCTTTAGTATACTTGGTGGTATTCTAGACCTTTTAATGTATTTTTACTAGTGGTGGCCTTTAAATTAATTTTCAGTACTTAGGTGGATGTGGTGTCATATGTACTGTTACATATTGCCTCCTTATTAGAATTGATCATTTCTGATATCTTTGTTTTATGATTGAAGAAATTATCAATTTTTATTTCACTCCTAAGTCACATATAATGTGTTCATATTTTGTATTTACTCTTACACTTGTCTTCAGTTCACTATATTCTCCTTCATACTCTTGGAATCTTGTTTAATTATATTCTTGGCTGTCGTGTTTTTTCCCTTAAATATTTAATTTCCCTAACATTTGTTCCCTAACTTGGTAGCTGGAATCGATTCGGGTGGGCTCTATGGCTTACCTAACTCCGTCGTTCATAACTACACTCTTTCTGAGATCAGGGGTACCTCATCCCTGCCCAGTTAAATGATTGCTGGAACTTTTCTACAGTCAATTCATCAAATAATAATACTTATAAGCAGTCTCTTTCGATTAATAATAATAAACACTCTTGGGGTTATTCACTTTCTTGCCTTTTATATTTTATTATACACTTTCTTCTGGATCCCTTCTTCACTTCTGCAGATCTTCATTAGTTAAGGTTGTTGACAAATAGCATGTGTAAATATTCTTCATTTTTTTCTTCTCTCCTCATCGTGACAAAATTGTTCTTCGCATTGATTGGTTTTTTTCTTCTTTTCTTGGTCAATTCTCCTTCTCACTATATTCTCTACATAATATTCTCATTAATGGTCTTCCTTTCTCCTCTAGCAAATGTCATATTTTTTAACATTTTATTTTGGATAGTACACAATTTTTCTCAAAGTGATAGTAAACATTGTTTACAAATATCTTAAGTGCGTTCACTAGTTGCTTGTTTTGGTTATGGTTTAGTCATCAGATACTAGTCTTTCTTTTTCTCGTTTTACATACAATATTCATTTGACAAACATTTTTCGTTCAGTATTTAATATAATATTTGATTAATAAAATTTCTTTTTTTATATACAATATTCACTTAATAAACATTTTTCTCTTTCTCTTTCCATAAGAATATCCTTCTCTCTTGTTGTGGGTTTATTGGGGTATACAATATTTGATAGTTACAATACAATGTGATAACATACTAACGATACATCAATAGTTAATATCTGATTTTATAGATATTCTTGGGGTTACATGGTTCATTTAATAAACATTTTTCTTTTCCTCTTCTTTCCATAATAATATCCTTCTTTTATTTTACTCTCTTTGATCTTCTTCCTCTCTACTCCTTCAAAGGTTAGTTGGGTGAACCTTTATTCTGGATGATTATAATTCTTGTTTATGGGGTATTCTATACTTAATAATTACAATACAATGTGACAATATAATAATGATACATCAATAGTCAATATCTGATTTTATAGATATTCTTGGGGTTACATGGTTCATTTAATAAACATTTTTCTTTTCCTCTTCTTTCCATAATAATATCCTTCTCTCTTGTTACTCTCTTTGGTCTTCTGCCTCTCTACTCCTTCAAGTGGTGGTGGTTCTCACTTATTCTGGACGATTATATTTTTTGTTTATGGGGTATACGATATTTGATAGTTATAATATGCATTAATAGTTAATATCTGATTTTATAGATACTCTTGGGGTTACATTGTTCATTTAATAAACATTTTTCTCTTTCTCTGCTTTTCATAATAATATCCTTCTCTCTTGTTACTCTCCTTGGTCTTCTGCCTCTCTACTCCTTCAAGTGATGGTGGTTCTCACTTATTCTGGATGATTATATTTTTTCAGTGAAGCTTGATTATAGACTCCCTTGGTTCTATTGGTATTTGTGTCCATAATTTCGTATGTGTTGTTCTGATTATCCTTGACGATAGTATAGGGTCCAGTATATAGTAGTAGGAACTTCTTTGTAATTCCTTCAAGGGTACTGGGGAGCTCTCGATTTTTTAGCAATACTAGTTCTCCCATTTCATACTGGATTATTTTGGGTTGTCGTTTCTTATATTTTTCTCGCATTTTCTCTGCTCGTTCAACGGTCTTGTTATAAAATTTTACTTGGTCAAAGGTGTAACCATCGCCTGGGGGAAATTCTATCAATTCTATAATTTCTCTAGGAGGTCTTCTCTCAAACATAGCTGTAAATGGGGTTGTATCTATTGCTTGATGGTACGCCAGGTTGATAAAATCCTCTGCAGCTGGTAAATACTCTTCCCACTTTCTTTGTTGTTGGTGACAGTATGTTCTCAGGATTCTTCCTACTTCTCGGAGAACTCGTTCAGCGGGGTTGCTGCTAGGGTGGTACACTGAGGTTTTGAATGTTCTCACTCCCTTACTGAGCACTCACTTACTGTTCTCACTCCCTCCATATCCTTCCCTTGAATTGGGTTCCATGGTCAGTGATTATCGACCCTGGCACTCCTACCTCTGCCATGTATTTACCCATAATTATACTCAACAGATTTTTTGTGGTGGCTCTGTTGATTGGATACAACTTTGTATATTTAGTGTAGTGGTCGAAGATAATGACAATGAATTTGTATTGTCGTCTTCCCCCACTCCTTGGTAATGGGCCGCAAATATCAACGAATACTTTTTCTAGCTTCTTGGATGAGGTGATTGGTATCATTAAACCCTCCTTCCTCTCGTTGTTACACTTTACCATCTGGCATAGGTGGCAATTCCTAATGTAACGGCGTACTCTCCTGTTGATATCCTTAAAATACACATTCTCCTCTAATGCCTTGATGACTTTAATAGCTCCCATGTGACCATATCTAATGTGGTAATCCATGGTGATCTCCTTCTCTATAGTTTTGGGTATAAGTAATTTCCACTGGTTACTTTGGTTAGTGTTTTTTATAAATAGAACGTCTTTGTATACACAATAGTATGGGGTAACTCTCTCGTCTTTATTTATTAATCTCTGGCGAATGTTGTTCAATTTCTCATCGCTTCTTTGCTGGAGTTTTATTTTATTTATTATCTCGGCTAGTTCGGTTCTGTCCTTTATAATGTGATATACTTTTGCTACCGTCTCCCTTTCTCCTTCGAAAGTTTGGTTTTGGATGTTGACTCTCGATAACACATCTGCTGCTACGTTGTATTTTCCAGGTACATACTCCCAGTTAATATTATATTCCTGTAACGCTAATGTCCACCTAGTAAGTCTCCCATGGCTCAATTTGCAATTTTTCAAAAAGGATATCGATTTGTGATCTGTCCTGACAGTTAAAGAGTAACCCAAAATGTAAGTTCTGAATTTGTTACAGGCAAATACAATGCTGAGTAATTCTTTCTCGGTAGTATGGTAGTTACGCTCACTTTTATTCAGAACCCTGCTGGCGAAGCTAACCACCAGGTGATTTCCTTGGTCATCTTCTTGATATAGGACGGACCCTAGACTCACGTCGCTGGCGTCGCAATTCACATAAAACGCTCTTTTAAAGTCGGGGTGGCGTAACATTATTGATTCCAAGAATTTTTCTTTTATTCTTTGTATTGTTTAAATTAGCAGCCATCCTTACTATTTCTTTTATGAATTTGCTCACTGCTATAATTTTTATTGTTCGACTAAGCTTTTCGTCATCACTGACATCTTCAGGTCTTAAACAACCTGAAGGTTGTTTAAGACCTGAAGATGTCAGTGATGACGAAAAGCTTAGTCGAACAATAAAAATTTTCTTTTATTAGTTTGAAAGTGGTATCCTGTTCTGCTCCCCACTTCCACTTGTCTTTAGAGGATAGTTGTTGTGAAAATTCGGCCGTTAATTTTGAGTAGTTGTTTTGGAACTTTCGGTAATAGTTGCAGATACCTAAAAATGATTGTAACTGCTTTTTGTTCTTGGGCGTTGGGAATGATTGTATCGCTTCGATTTTTTCCTGTGACGGTGTAATGCCGTTTTCGGATATGTTAAATCCTAAGAATTGTACTTCATCAGCGATGAACTTTGATTTCTCTAGTTTCAGTGTCACATGATTTTCTGCCAGTTTTGATAACACCTTCTCAATACGGTCACAATGATCTTCCCAGTTATCAGACGTAATCAGTAGATCGTCAACGTATACCGTAGTGAATTGTAGGGCCTCTTGTCCTAGAACTTGGTCCATACACTTTACAAAAACGGCCACTGAATTTACTAAACCGAAGGGCAGCCTCTTAAATTGGTAGTTTCGCCCTTCGAATATGAATGCCATATATTTTCGGCTATTGGGGTGCAACTCCACTTGCCAATACCCGCAGACGGTATCCCAAGTGCTAATAAAACGGGTACCGTGGAATTTCTTCAATAGCTCTTCGATCTCCCCTGGTGAAGTTCGATCGTTAATTATGATTTTATTGATCTCTCTGGCATCCAGACATATTCTCACTTGACCGTTCTTCTTCGGTACTGCCACTATAGGATTTGTATAGGGTGAACAACTATATTCAATGATATCTTCATCGATGAGTCTATTTATTTCCGCTCGGACCGCTTCTTTTTGTGAATAGGCAATGGGGTATGATTTCTTTTTAAAATCGGCTGCTTCTTTGAACCTAATCTCGCATTGGAAGTCCTTTACTTTTCCGGGAGCATTGGAAAACACGTGTCTATATTGCTCGTAAATTGCAATTAATCTTTCTACCTGGTTGTCGGTTATTCTTCTATCGCTTTTGGCTGTCTGGAACCTCCGGATTTCTTCTAATTTTTCCTCCCATAAGTCGTCATTTTCATGGTCACAATTTATTTCTTCTCTAGGTATTTCGTTCCTATAATTATTATCTTCGTTAATGTAACAAATGATCCGGTCGTGAGAGGCTCCTTCGCTTCCAATTAACTCCGCCGTCCATTGCACACGATTTGAGCTCAGAGATACCTTTGCTCTGCTCATATCTATTATAGCTGCGTACTTTCTTAATACGTCACAGCCTATCAATAAACTGAATGGTAACCCACTGGCTACTAAAAATATTATAGGAAGGGTATTCCCTTGACTGGTGACTTCTAGTTGGACTTGCTTTCTT
Source organism: Magicicada septendecula (assembly GCA_034769895.1). Lineage (NCBI taxonomy): Eukaryota > Metazoa > Arthropoda > Insecta > Hemiptera > Cicadidae > Magicicada > Magicicada septendecula. The sequence goes on from CM068367.1 coordinate 1,065,740,302, forward strand.
ATGGTCTTATTTTGTCGTCCGGTCGCTCCGATCAAAATAATATTATTTATCGGTAAGGTCGATATGGGCTCCTTACTCCTACTCTGTATTTTATTAAGTTCCAATTGATCGATGAGCGATACATTGGCTCCCGTATCTATCATGATTTTAGTAAGCACGCCATTCACTTCGGCGGAAATATACGCGATTTCGCTGTTGTTATTATTATTGTTTTCTGTGATTTCTTCTTCCATCAGATCTTTTCTGATGTCCTTCAGGTAGTGATTGCGTATGATAGTAAATGTCGCTTGATTGGTTGTCTGTCGTCGTAGTTCGTCGTACCCAATAGATCGGATCAGTGAGGGTTCTAAGTGAGTTTTCACTGCCGTTGTCCGTTTAAAGAGGTAGCGTTTTCTTCTCCGCTCCTTTCATTAGTGTTGAGGGTTCTATTCTCCCTTTCTTCTGGTTTAGTCGGATTGTTGTATTGACGTCCGCTATTATTATTTCTGTTTATATCCTCGCTACTGCGGCTCCTTCGTGTGTCGTACCCGGATTCGCTACTCCTTACGTCCTGACTATACGGGTTATTATCTTCATTGAAGCTTCGACGTCCCTGATAGAAGCGTCTCCCTCCGTTTCTGTCGTCAGCACGAACGTAATTAGCTCTTCTGAAATTGCTCGGGTTGTGGTTATTCCCGTTGTTCGGTCGGTACTGGCGATTGTTATTATTTGGACGGTAGGGGTGGTTACCATTATTTGGCCGATGTTGATTTCCACCGTTATAATTAGGACGGTGGTTGTTATTAGGAGGATTCTGATTATAATTATTATTATAATTTGGTCTATAATTCGTGCTATTCCTATCCGGCAGATGATTATTCCCGTTACTATTTGGCCTCGGATTCTGGTCAGCATTATCTCGGTTTGAATTATTATAATTACCTCGATAATTATTTCGGTATCCGGCCTGACCGTTTCTATCAAAGTATGGGTCTGGTCCCTGCCGACTCCTCCGATAATACTTCTCCTGCTCATAGTTTTCTAATAGCGCGGACATAGTTTGGATTGTTCTTATTTGTCCGTTCAGTCTCGCTCTGGCCACGCCCTCTTCGAAATGATACGCCAATTTAGTGACGAGGCATTCTTCAGGTATCCTCGGCTCAAGATTTCTGGCCATACACACTTTGCCCAAGAAGTATGCGGTGAGTGATGCCCCTTTACTGCGGTCATACTTCCCGTTGCAGATGTCGTCCCGCACTATGTTCTGTGCCGATTCGGACCAGTATTTCGTTTTAAACAGCCCCTTGAACTCCGCATAATTCTGTATATCATGTCGGGTAGCCGTCCACCAGTTATCGCGCACGTCCTTAAAGTACTCGTCTAACATGTTTCTGATAGTAGACCATCTAGTTTCGCGTGTACGGGCGATATTTTCTTCCACTCTTTCGATGAACTCCATGGGATTCCTTTTATAATGTTGGAAATTTATCAGTTCACGATTCTCTACGTTCGTTATTCCGGTCACTTGGATTGGTTGACTTCGGAATTAATTAATTTCTTCCCTAAAATTATTGAGTTCCCGTCGTTGAAGTTCAGCCATCTTCTCCTTGTCAGTGTGTACTTGCTCCCGAACATCATTCACGGTGGCGGTGATTTCTTCACATCTCGTTCCCAAGTCTTCTTGTTTCTTAGTCAAGACTTCGAATTTATTTAAATGGGATTCTTCGATGTTATTTACTCGGGTTTGAAGTGTCTCCTTTGTTCTCTGTATTTCTTGTTGGTTCTCTTCACACCTCTCGCTAATTTCAGAAACTTCCCGTCTGACTTCGGTTATCTCCTCTCCCATTTTCGTATTCAATTTTCCGTGACTGTCTTCGAGTCTCTGGCTGATAACTTCAATCTTCTTATTACTATCTTCGATGCTGTCATCAATCTTCTTGCTCAACTCTTGGGTGTCTTCCTTCAATGAAGCTATGATTTTATTTGTCTCCTCCGTCTTCTTGTTTAACTCCCCCTTGAAGTCCTCCTTCAACGATTCGATATTTTTTGTTAATAATTCATTATTTTTCTGATTGTCATCCATCTTCTTATGAATCGACTCCATATTCTGATTTAATTTCTTATTAAAATCTTCTTTTAATGACTCGATGTTTTTATTCAGCGATTCTTCCGTCTTCTTCTGGCTGTCATCCATTTTCTTATTCATCGATTCCAAAGACTCGTTATTCTTATTTAATTTCTCATTAAATTCTCCTTTCAATAATGCAATATTCTTCTGGCCGTCTTCCTTCAATTCTTCTTTTAATAATTCAATATTTTTTGCTAACGATTCGTTATTCTTCTGGCTGTCTTCCATTTTTTTATTTATCGCCCTTAGTATTTCCAAGAAGTTGGCGTCTCCCGTTTGTGTGGGTTTCTCAATTTGTTCCTCTTGTTGTACAAGTCGGCTGGGTTCTATAGGAGGTAATATTTCTTCTAGATCTTCGACCGGCGTCGCCTCCTTCTCATCCATGTCTATTTCTTTATCTGCTTCCGCCGCACGTCTCTTAGAGGTTGCTCTCCGTTGCATTTTTGGTCCTGTGTATTGCAGCTGCCTCGAAAAATAGGTTGCTGTTTATTTTGTAAATTAGGTTCAATATTTTCCGCCTAATTTCGCTCGAACGTTGTGCGCCAATTTGTAATATAAGACGAGTATGTCTCTTTTTATATTTGTTTATATTTAATATTATTAATTAGTAGTCTCAGGGTTAAATTTACTGGAAATGGGTCTTGCTCTCGGCTAATTGTTATTATTCAATATCAGATTTTATTATTATTTAACCGTTTAGTGACTTATTCCCCTCAATTCAACCTATTGTTGAATCCAGGATTGAATAAGCCGGTTACTTACACTTCTTTCGTCGTATTAGCTATCTGTTTAAATAGTTTAATTTTATGTATTATATTCACTGTTAGGATTATTCCACTTGAAGTTCCGTCGACTCTTTGTTGATCAGCTCTTGTGAGGAGTTCAGTTGTTTTCTTCCTATATACTAACATACATAAACATAGACATGGCATTCGTAATAACTCCTGTATAATATTACTTTATAATATTGTAAATATATAGGTTTGTGCGGTTGTAAACAAAACATGGAATCACTCAATTTGAATAATTCGCATTCTCAGCATGGTACCAACCGCCTCGTTCTTCTCCTCTAAGCTGTATTTACTGATACAATAAAAGTTAACTCTTTCACTGGTAAAAATAATAATGGTAATTTATTCAAATAGCACACAGTGAAATTCAATACAATAAGGCGTTTTGCTCTTCTTTTTAGTTAACAATTAATATTTTAAAAGTGAACATGGACTCTAAAACAAATGATGAGCTCGAGTTGGCATGACTGCCTCTGGTTAGTAATACAATGTGTGTTGACAAACATATAGGTTATGTCGTATGATTCGACTTGAAAAGTTAATAATGATTATAATAATAAAAGTAGTAGGTTCTTTTAGACTGCAAAATACACTCATTTGACATAATAGCTACGGTTAGAACAAACATATAAAATAGGAATTCATTGATTATTAATGAAAAAAAATAAAATATGAACTACTGTTCATAGTTAGGCATATGCTTCATATATTGTTAGTGCAACCTTGTTTGGTTAAAAGTAGTGAATTATTTATTATTAATTAATAGCAATTGTGACAATCCAGTATCAGGTACTACGATCATCTGTAAAATTGGATATTCCTATTTCAGGTAAAGGTAACTCATTTATTGTAGTTATTGCACTCCGGCGAAACTCCTAGTTGAATCTAGTAACAAAATGTTTCATACTCCCATCTGCTGATAGCATAAGAGCATATATACTCTTCATTGATATTAAAATGTCTTTACTTATTCTAGATATTTATGGTATACAAACAGTTAAAACTGTCATTACTCAGAACGTTCAATTTCGACATTGTTCATTTGTATTTATCAGCTCCCTTCTGTTAAGAATAGGGAATTTAATTATTTCTATAGGTCAATTTGAATCGCTTTTATCGTTCAGTTATTTTTCTTATAAACTAATCATGACATTATATTTGTGGTTATGAATACTTGCGTCTCTTGTCGTTCGAAGGGTTACACTTTTTTATTATTAACACTTTTTAATTAATTAAAATTTATTAATTAATTATTTAAATTTTCATCACTACACTGCACCCACTCCTATGCGCATGAACTCCGAATAAAGTACACTTGTAAATATACTGCACTGATTCTTCAAAGTAGGTAACCTATATCTCAGTTTGAGGTTAATATAGTTGACGCTTGGTTGCTGTCAAAAGCACGTTTTTCTGAAGCTTCGACGAGCATGCAGTTCGCTCCGTTGTTGTTGAAAGACTGTCTCTGGTTCCTCTGTCGGAATGATGAATTTCGGATTTTTTATAAGCTCTGATTGGTCAGTTTATTTCAATTCGTTTATTTACGGTAGACTTCGTCAAAACAGACGCTCTCATCAGCGTCAGTCTTTGGGAACAAGATTAAGAAATTCTGGTTCACACACCCACGCGGAAGGGCTAAGCATAATACAATTATTTTTAAAAGTCTAATATCTTCCTTATAATTGTACTGAGAATATTGTGCTTACTCTCATTGTTCATGATTTTCAAAGACGATTAATTTGAATCCCCTCATCTTATATTTCTGATTAGGGTTAGTTGACTTAGCACTTAGCATTTATGCTTAGTGTCCATTAAGCCATTAATTATCCATATTTTATGGTTTTTTGTTTTATTTTCTATGGTAATATCTCGTTCTTAAGCTACTGTACAATTTTCCCTTAAAACTATGTCTTAATACTATCACTATGTCCGTTTTCATAGATTCATACTTAAACTTATTGTCATACATTTTGGTTTTTCTTATTACCTAGTAATAAGAGTATTTAATTGAATTTTAACATGTTGTAATTACATATCGATGGGTTAAGTCACTACTGGCAGTGTTCTTTTTCCCTACATTATTGGTTTAATGCCTTAATTATCACTTATGAATTAGGCTTGTTATGCCTATGTGGCGTTACCTGGTAGTATGCTTGGTATCATAGACATTTTAGTTGTATTACTTTCTAATTGATAATTGAAATAGTCACTATGACCTTATCGTTATTGTGATGCAGTTCACTCTGATTTTGATTCTGTTATTAGCTAGGTTTGGTTGCTGTAAACTTTACTTGCAGCTAACTGTCACAATGGTTTAGTTATAATTACATTTATATAGACTATTTAAATGGTTATTTTGGTTGCAATTGCTCATATGGACAGTATTCTGTCTGACATCAGGTCGTTAGTTGAGTTACTATCTTTGTATAATGTGTTTATAACATGATTTTGGTTGCATAATGTCTCTTTGCCATTACAAGCATTTTGTCATATTTGTATTACATAAATATAGCTTTTATATTCTGTTATACTAGTAGCTATCGTGTACAAAACATTCCTTATATGCTCTATTTACTTCCTAGCTCATTACATTTTGGTTGAACATTGGTTTGATTTAGTTTTTATCAAGTTTTACTGGAAACTGGATGCCCAGATTAGGTTATGTTATAGGTTCAGTGAACAGTAATGTGTTGTTTATGGCTGTGTATTTCTATCTTAACCTATTCGACTGGTTTTCATTCCATGTTTGTACATTGGTTTATGGTTATCAATAGTTCACATTTAGTTTACTCCTGTATTCTCTTATTTGTTGTTAATTAGTGGGTTTGTATGAACATCATTCCCACTGTACAATTGGTCATTCGCTATTTTGGGATTTATTCCTCTGCTTATTCTATAACTACACATCATTTAGCTATCATAAACTCATCTTGTCCTCATTCAGTTTGCTTGTGACTCTTTATTTACAATATTTAGTCCTTATTTACAAAAATGTGTTTCACATAGACAATGAATGTATTCATTAAATGAGTTGTTGTCAGTGTTGACTTTACCATACAGCTTAGGGATTTATATCAGGTAATTAATTAACATTTCTTCCTTCTTCTTAATACAATTATTCTTTCAAAGGTTTATGTTAGTTTGTTATACTTCAATTTCCTTCCCTTGTTCTGGTGTTTGGTCTGGATATCTTCCTTCCTCTTTCTTCACTGATCTCCTTCTCACTATTGTTCATTTTTATACATGATGTGGTTTTCACTTGTCTTCTTCACACTGTTTCTTCCTTCTTCTTTCTTGAAGTTGGCATTGTTGTATTCTTCTCCCTGAATCTTCTTTCTTCTTCTGTTGTCTTGTATCCTTCTCACTGATTCTTCTTTCTTCTTTTATTGTCTTGTGTCCTTCTCACTGATTCTTCTTTCTTCCTTGTTTTATTGTCTTGTGTCCTTCTCACTGATTCTTCTTTCTTCTTTTATTGTTTTGTGTCCTTCTCACTGATTCTTCTTTCTTCCTTTATTGTCTTGTGTCCTTCTCACTGATCTATTGGGTATAGTATGTCGGTCGTCTCGTCTTTATTCTTCTTTTCTTCTTTATTGGTGCATTTACTAGTGAATTCCTTTCAATGATGCTTCACTTATTCAAACTTATGGTACTTTTCTTTAGTATACTTGGTGGTATTCTAGACCTTTTAATGTATTTTTACTAGTGGTGGCCTTTAAATTAATTTTCAGTACTTAGGTGGATGTGGTGTCATATGTACTGTTACAATATATATATATATTTTTTTTCAAACACTATTTGCTACAGTCCGTTTCTTGATGTATATATTACATTTAATTTTTATAATGAATTCACCTCAAGAAATTTCTTTCCTTATTGGGAACATGTTTCGGGTACCATTTTGTACCCATCCTCAGCCTTCCGGATTTTGTTTCTGGTGAAGTATATAGTTGGTTGGTTGCTATTGTGGCGTCCTGTTGGCTTCTGGTATTTTAAATTGGTTTTATTGTGTGTGATTGTGGTGTATGTATTAGTATTTTGTGTATTTTCGATGTTGAGTGCTTTGAAAATTGTCATGTTTTGTATTGATTTGTATTTGTTCAGGTTCATCAAATCACGACAGTAGTGAGCAGATGCACCTTCATTCAAAAATCACATCTGCACTCTATCTGCATGTGGAATATCTTCCAAGAGTTCCATCAGATACGTTTGCAAAAAATGTAAGTATTGTCTTCTATTAAGCCTTGGTGGTAAGGAAAAAGGGCCTAAGAGATTATCACCAAGAAGACTACACCACACATTAAATAAAAACTATGTTAGTCATGTCTTGGGGGCAGTCTCGTGAGTTTTCGTCTGCCCAAGTGTTGGTGTTTTGGAAGTTTACAATGCCATTTCTTGTAAATTGTAACACTTTTCTGGCGCATTTTGGTCTGTTTTGTTTTTAATTAAAATCAAATTTCTCAAATGTGTACTTACTTTTAAGAGACGTTATACACATCAGTTTTCTCATAATTAAATTCTCAACAAAGTTAATTAGAAATTTTTATTTGTTTATTAGCAAATTAACGAAGTTATTTTATCCCAAATCTAAAAATGTGTATTTTTCGACTCCAATTTTTGCGTTTTACCCAGGTGTTCTAAAAAACTAATTAAGATACAGGTCTGGGACCTCTTTTATTCAAATTTTCAGATCAAAAACTATAAGGAACCACCAAATTTACCCTTCACTTTATATACCCCACGAATTTCAGTATGGCGTCATTTTACCGTTGTAGCAGAAATCAGGGCGAACTGGTTCACGAGCCGTAACTCGCTAACGAACCGTTTTCGGACCCATGTTTATACAAACATTTTTTCTTATTTTTAGCTATAGAATCAGGTTCCGAAAGATTGCCGTTCAATTTTGAATCACCCTATGTATAATCAACTTTGAATTTAAAGCTATATAGAATTATGCCTGAAGTGTACGTATTTATAAGTCTATACGTATACATAATTACTACATACTAAATGTAAAATAATGATGATAGGACAAATTTTAATTAAAATGTATGTTCATGACATTGTGTCATGTAATTGTAATAGTAAGAAATATCTCAATAAATCCAAGTAAATTAAAAATTATTAAAGGAAATCTTATAGGTGAATCAGATTTAATGCCAGACTTAAACAATGAAATTTGTCTCCAACTGTTTTAATTCAATTTGTGCCACACTTATAGTGAACTTTAGGAAAGGTGAACTGCATTCTAATATGAACACTATGAAACCTGAAGAAGAAATTATAGGGATTATCTTATAAAATGATAAAGAGAAATTTGTAAAACTTAAATGAGTTAACCATATGACTGTCTTCTAACTAATATTATACTATGCCAATCAATGCTACACGCATCTTACGGAAAGAACTAATGACTGAAAAGTTAAAGTTTATCAATGAAAAACTTGTTTCTTTTAACAGAACCTGCATATTACATTCTCTATATATAACATATTGTTATAATTGTGTGCATTAAGTTATAAAAAAGACCAATCCTGTTAACGAAAACATTGTTTCATTAAACAATTCTGTTAATGAAAACAATGTTTCTAATAAACAAATAAGCCTATATCGTTAATATATTGACGTAGAAAGTTTGTGTAGTCAATAATTTAAATAGAGGGAATTTACGTAGGCCCGCTACAGTTACTCTATATGATTAACGATAAGCACGATGAACATCCCGTATGCTCTATTAGTCTTTTATAGAAATGTTTCATTAACTATGAAAGTCTGTGCACAGAATTGGTTAGCTCGCCGACTTAGTTACAGCCAGGCGGTAAAATTTGTTTTACATATCTGATTATATTATTAAGTAGGTATTAGAGTTAAGTTGTTGATTGCTTCGGCCAGAATTCTACTATTTCAAAGGTACAACGCAGGAGAACAATTATCTACAGTGTAACTTTTTCTAAAATATAATATATTAACATATTTTAAGTTACCGGTTATAACATACTATAAATTATAAATCAAATAAAAACATTATTATCAATAACTGTGGTTTTAGAACTACAAGAACACACTTATAATACACGTGGAAAAAATAACCTGAGTATCTTTTGGTTCTCCAGCACGGTTTGCAATAGGTGTCTTGGTAAGTCACAATTTTTTCATACATTCTATTTTTCGGGGCTCTAAGCTACGATCCAACAGTCTGTAGTGTTTCCTTAACTTTATGATGCAAGTCAGACTATGGAACTCGGATATAGGTAGCGTTGTGGTCCCCTTCACCAGTGCCTTGTCGTCTGAAGGCTATGACAATTTGTTTGTGTAGACACTGAGGTGTAGGATATCTTTGTCCGTCTCCTTTGTACCTTGTTGACAATCTGTTAACTGTAACATGCGGCAAACCAAAGTGTTGATGACATTGTAACTGAGTCTGAGGTTGCCCACCTTATGGAGCGACACACACACACGTGTGCGTGATTGAACAAGACGTCACGCTTGCGGAAATGATCAGGTAAAGGCAGACCCGATTTGACTTGCTTCACAAATTACAGTTATATTATTACTTCCATGTTCCTTAAGGAAATGGAAGTATGGTGATGGCAAAAAAAATCGTGTTCGAGATTATTGCAGAACTACACTCAACACATGAAAAAAAGTCATTTTTCGAAAAGTGTTTGTGTGTGTGTCTGTGTGTGTGTGTCTGTGTGTCTATAGATTTTTTTCTATGGCAAACGATAACAGCCGCAAATTCGAACAGAATCAAATAATGTTTCCATACAGCCCTGAATTGTAGAGTTCTCACGATCTGTTGATTTTGGTAAAGATCGGTTAAGGGAAAGGGGTAGTTTACCAGCAACGTTTTATGTTTTAACAAGGGTATTTTATATGGCAAACGATAGCAGCCGCAAATTCAAACAGAATCAAATAATGTTTCGCATACAGCCCTGAATTGTAGAGTTCTCACGATCTGTTGATTTTGGTAAAGATCGGTTAAGGGAAAGGGGTAGTTTACCAGCAACGTTTTATGTTTTAACAAGGGTATTTTATATGGCAAACGATAGCAGCCGCAAATTCAAACAGAATCAAATGATTATTTGCATACAACCCAGAATTGTGGAGTTCTCAAGACTTATTGATTTTGGTGAAGATCGGTTAAGGGAAAGGGGTAGTTTACCTGCTACGTGTTATTTTTTTAAAGGGTATTTTTTATGGCAAACGATACGAGTCGCAAATTCAAACAGAATCAAATACTGTTTTGCATGTAGCCCTGATTTGTAGAGTACTCAAGACCTATTGATTTTGGTGAAGATCGGTTAAGGGAAAGGGGTAGTTTACCAGAAACGTTTTATGTTTTAACAAGGGTATTTTCTATGGCAAACGATAACAGCCGCAAATTCAAACAGAATCAACTACTCTTTTGCATACAGCCCTGAATTGTAGAGTTCTTAAGACCTGTTGGTTTTGGTGAAGATCGGTTAAGGGAAAGGGGTAGTTTACCTGCAACGTTTTATATTTTAAAAGGGTATTTTCTATGGCAAACGATAAGAGCCGCAAATTCAAACAGGATCAAATACGTTCTTGCATACTGCCCTGTTTTGTTGAGTACTAAAGACCTATTGTTTTTGGATGCTTCCCTGAATTGTAGAGGACGGAAGGTCTACTGATTTTGGAGAAGATCGGTTAAGAGAAAGGGGTAGTTTACCTGAAACATTTTATGATTTAACAAGAGTAAAGTACTTAATTTTTATAAATAAAGTATCCTGATAAGAAGCTCATAGTAATCCACTGTAGAAACGTAGATGAAATATCTATAAATGAAGAGGTTAGGTGAACGGGGTGGGGGTAATTTTCTATTATTAAAAATTATAGTTGAAGGTGGAGGGGAGAATTTTTTATATGTGTACTACGTTATCGGCAACAAAGAAGAAGTTTTTTGTTAAAATTGCTTCCCGGGCTCTTTAGCCGTAGTCCAATGTTTTCTACAATACCAGACTTTTCGGCAGTGCCATCGACTGCCATCATCGGTGAAAATCGAGTGCGAAAACGTGAGGTGGTATACGTTAGTGACCACAGTACTGTGGTTAATGCTGAAGGAATAAGTAGAAAGACGTAGTTTCTATGGAAATATTTCATTTCAAATATGATTTTTAATATAAATCTTAGAACATGGAAGTCATGTATGGTTCTCCATACCGATATTACTTACATGTTCTTAAGGAAATGGAAGTATGGTGATGGCAAAAAAATCGTGTTCGAGATTATTGCAGATTCTGATTGTACTACACTCAAAACATGAAAAAAAGTCGTTTTTCGAAAAGTGTCTGTGTGTCTATGTGTCTGTCTGTCTTGTGTGTGTGTCTGTAGATCTTTTCTATGGCAAACGATAACAGCCGCAAATTCAAACAGAATCAAATACTTTTTTTGTATACAGCCCTGATTTGTAGAGCACTCAAGACCTATTGTTTTTGGTGAAGATCGATTACGGGAAAGGGGTAGTTTACCTGCAACTTTTTTTTTAATCAAGGGTAATTTGTTTTATGGCAAACAATAACAGCCGCAAATTCAAACACAATCAAATAACATATTTCATACAGCCCTGAATTGCAGAGTTTTCAAGACTTATTGATTTTGGTGAAAATCGGTTAAGGGAAAGGGGTAGTTTACCTGCAACGTTTTATGTTTTAACAAGGGTATTTTCTATGGCAAACGATAACAGCCGCAAATTCAAACAGAATCAAATAAATTTTTGTATGCAACTTCTGAATTGTAGATTTCTCAAGACCTATTGTTTTTGGTGTAGATCGGTTAAGGAAGAGGGGTAGTTTACCTGCAACGTTTTTTGTTTTAACAAGGGTATTATACTGTATATGGCAAACGATAACAGCCGCAAATTCAAACATAATCAAATAATGTTCTGGATACAGCCCTGAATTGTAAAGTTGTCAAGACCTGTTGGTGTTGGTGAAGATCGGTTAAGGGAAAGGGGTAGTTTACCGGCAACATTCTATGTTTTACCAAGGGTAATGTTTTCTATGACGAACGATAACTGCCGCAAATTTAAACAGAATCAACTACTTTTTTGCATACCTTCTTGAATTATACAGAACTCAAGGTCTGTTGATTTTTTGAAGATCGGCTAAGGGCAAGGGGTAGTTTACCTGCAACCTTTTTTTTAATCAAGGGTAATTTGTTCCTATGGCAAACAATAACAGCCCGAAATTCAAACACAATCAAATAAGTTTTTGCATACAGCTCTTATTTGTAGAGTACGCAGGACCTATTGTTTTTTGTGAAGATCGGTTAAGGGAAAGGGGTAGTTTACCTGCAACGTTTTATGTTTTAACAAGGGTATTTTCTATGGCAAACGAGAACAGCCGCAAATTCAAACAGAATCAAATAATGTTTTGCATGCAGCCCTGAATTGTAGAGTTCTCAAGACCTGTTGTTTTTGGTGTAGATCGGTTAAGGGAAAGGGGTAGTTTACCAGCAACGTTTTATGTTGTAACAAGTGTATTTTCTATGGAATACGATAACAGCCGCAAATTCAAACAGAATCAAATAATGTTTTGCATCCAGCCCTTATTTGTAGAGTTCTGAAGACCTTTTTTTTGGTGAAGATCGGTTAAGGTAAAGGGGTAGTTTACCTGCAACGTTTTATGTTTTTAACTAGGGTGCTTTCTATGGCAAACGATAAGAGCTGCAAATTCGAAAAGAATCAAATAATTATTTGCATACAGCCCTGATTTGTAGAGTACTCAAGACGTATTGTTTTTGGTGAAGATCAGTTAATGGAAAGGGGTAGTTTACCAGGAACGTTTTTTTTTATCAATGGTAATTTTTTTCTATGGCAAACGATAACAGCCGCAAATTCAAACAGAATCAAATAATGTTTTGGATACAGCCCTGAATTGTAAATAAGTGAAGGCCTGTTGATTTTGGTGAAGATCGGTGACGGGAAAGGGGTAGTTTACCTGCAACATTTTATGTTCTAACAAGAGAAATGTTTCTATGACGAACGATAATTGACGCACATTCAAACAGAATCAAATATTTTGTTGCACCCATCCCTGAATTGTAGAGGGCTGAAGGCCTATTGATTTTGGTGAAGATCGGTTACGAGAAAGGGGTAGTTTACCTGCAACGTTTTATGTTTTAACAAGAGTAAAGTACTTAAATTTGATAAACAAAGTATCCTGATAAGAAGCTCATAATAATCCACTGTAGAACGTAGATGAAATATCTATAAATGAAGTGGTTACTTGAACGGGGTGGGGGTAATTTTCTATTAATGAAAATTATTGTTGAAGAGGGAGGGGAGATTTTTTTATGTGTACTACGTTATCGGCAACAAAGAAGTAGTTTTTTGTTAAAATTCCTTCCCGGGCTGTTTAGCCGTAGTCCAATGTTTTCTGTAAAACCAGACGTTTTTACAGTGCCATCGACTGCCATCGTTAGTGAAAATCGAGTGCGAAAACGTGAGGTGGTATACGTTAGTGACCACAGTACTGTGGTTAAGGCTGAAGCAATAGAAAGAAGTAGTTTCTATTGAAATATTTCATTTCGAATATGATTTTAAATATAAATCTTAGAACATAGAAGTCATGTATGGTTCTCCATACATACATGTATAGTACAGTTATATTATTTCTCAAAATTCAACGGTAGCAGATTGTGTTAAAAATCTTTTTAATTTAAATTTATAATTACTAGATAAATTTCTAATTTTTTTTAAAATGATTTCTGAATATTTATGTTTCATTTATATTTACAAATTGCAGCCTCGTGTAGACCTCTCTGCAATTAAGTTTGCAAAAAGTTGAGTTTATAAAAATTACTTACATTTTTAATTTATATTTTTAATTTTTTCAAATATACGTAGGTCTGACCGAACATCTAGAAGGAAATTCTCTATAACTTACATACATTAAGTTTCTAGTGTCTTTCATAATTTTTAGTTCACACTACTTTTTTAACATTAACATCTGATGTAAACTTCTATTTAAGCACTCACTCGATACGAAACTAGTATTTATTTCTGAGTTCGCGGCGACGGTTAAGCTGCTCCTCAGACTGGGTTGGCGAGAGAGATCTCGGCTGAAAGAGGCTCAGAGAAATGTTGCCCAATTCGAACTTACAGGATTAGGAGCACGAGAGGGTCAGCTGTACGAGGGTTCGGTAGGCGAAATCTTGGCAGTTTCAATGTGTGTGTGTGTGTGTATGTGTGTGTGTGTGTGTGTGTGTGTGTGTGTGAGAGAGAGAGAGAGAGAGAGAGAGAGAGAGAGAGAGAGAGAGAGAGAGAGAGAGAGAGAGAGAGAGAGAGAGAAACTGAACGTAATAAGTGCGTTTTATGAAAACTAACCATCTTATGGATCTTCTATATACAGAAACAATACACATCGTAGCATACGATGTTGATGCTCCTTTTCAATAAATACACCCTGGTTAGCAACACTATGCATGCTTGCTAGTGTCAGATTATTCAGTCGTTTCCACAATAAGCATACATGTTGTTAATGTACTTTGTGTGATATAACGTAGATAAGTGTGTTTATAACAAATATGTAATTTATAAACTAAAAGTTACTTACATTTAATTAACTGTAAGGAACAATTTATTCTTTAATTAAGAGATTTGAGAAAATCGTTCTAGTCGTTAGTCTCAATATTTATAACGAAAGGGTCAGTGAAATGTTAGTCACTTCGTAGCCTTAAGAATAACAATTAAACGTAGAAAACAAAGATTTGATTTCTTAAAGCAAGTAATAATATACAAACTTTTAATCTTGTTTTAATAGGAGTTTAATTAAATTTCTCAGTAGACGGAACCACTTCTCAACACGTTACACAAAGTGACAGCTTGTTTCTGACAGATCGTCTTTTGAATGGAAAACAGTTTCTTAAAAACGTAATATTTGGTTGGCATTGGCCCATAGGATTTTTGCTTAGGTGAACGAAATAAAACCTTAGTAAAATTATTTCTCATTTTAAATTACTGGTACGTCCTTCTATTCTATTTTTGACGGTACTCTGAGACAAGTTGACTCCTTCAAACATTTTTTAAATGGAATCAACAATAATATTTAATTTACCCTAGAGACTGAGCATGATAACACAATCAACTTTCTAGACCTGACCCTCACTAGACGAATGGACACATTGAAATTCAATATTTATAGGAAGCCTACTGCCACTAGCCATACAATACATGCAGACTCCCACCACCCATATTCTCAAAAATGGCAGCATACAGTATAATAATTTAATCCACAGATTGCTGACAGTCCCCCTTGACAATAATGATTTCCAGGCTGAGCTAAATACTATAAGATTTATCGCAGTTTCCAATGGTTACAGTAGTTCCATCATTGATAAATTATTAAAGAAACATAATAACATTCAACTCAAGCCCCGTCCACTTAATAAAACACAGAAAAAGTTTATATCTGCGAAATACACGTATGTTATGCCAAAAATGTTGTCTTCAGTGATGAACAATATTGGTTATACTATGTCTTTCAGAACCAATAATAAGCTGATTAATATAATTAGACCTAAAATGCCCTTACCCATAGCAGAAAAAACAGGCATTTATAAACTGGTCTGTAATGATTGCAACAATTTCTATATAGGTCAGACCGGACGAGGTTTTTATAAACGCTTCCGTGAACACTTACCAAAAAAGAGATATAATTACAATAATATAAAATCTATTTACACTCGACATCTGACCCAAAACAATCACAATTATACAGACTTTAATTCTAATCTGATGCCATTGCACATATGCAACAAGGGCCGATTTATGAATGCCTTGGAAGAGCTTGAAATTTATAATGCATATAGTAATGATAGCAGTCGCGAGTTTGTTTTGAATGAACAATTGAACTTTGAATCTAACCGCCTGTATGATACTGCTTTGAGACTGCTCTACGATTTCCGATCAGTAGCAGACAATACCTGAACGGGTGCGCACCCAACAAGTGCACATAATATGTTAATAGCTGCAATTTTATTATTTTTGACAAACACGTTTCTTGTATGATGTGTGTGATTTTAATTTTAAATTTTACGTCTGATGATGAGGCATATGCCTTGAAACGCGATACGTATATTCAAATTGAGAAGTCACACGGCGGACCGAATATAAGGTAATATTTTACTATAATTGTAAAGTGACTTGGATACCAACACGAACTAAAATGAATGTTATACGTCCTTCTGGCTATAAGCAGATGGCTATTTGTGTTAGTTATTGAAAATAATGTGTCAGTAAAGGCACAATGGCTGTAGCATTTCTTACAATTTTTTCTTAGTTTTTGCAGCTGATAATCAGCATCATCTGGACCGATTTGAACTTGGAGTTCCTTCAGTGCATATTGTGCGCGTCCATTGCTCTGTTTATGCAAGCCATATGTATTTACTTTGAGTATAATCCCATCGGATGCTGAGAGAAACCTCAGCTACCATTGCTTATACTCTAATCTCTACTCCATTTACTGATTGTGATATAGCTTGTTCGTATATTGAAATGTACAGACTGCTTCAATCTGTCTATAAGCAAACACATTTACTATGCCGACTGTGAAGAGAAGATTGTCCTAAGCTGAATACGTACTAATCCAGCAATTAATTTCATCCATACGTACGTACGTAATACGCGCGCGGGTGCCCCTCCACAGACAACAAACACACACACACACAGAGGTATGTTTGTCCGTGCTCATACATACATTCTCCAGGCTAGAGCAGGAAGGAATCGGCTTGAGCGGACAGAGTATAATATGCCAGAAAGTTGTAAATCAGTCCTAAGTTGAACTTTTTTGAGGATTAAGACGTACTGTTAGCAGTTACCGTAATCCAACTTTACAGATTTTTTAGACAAGAATCATCATCATCATCATCATCATCATCTTCATTGGCTCGACAGACCTTTGTGGGTCCTGTCCTTCTTCAGAAGATTTCGCCATTCTTCTCTATTCATAGCCATATTCTTCCAGTTTATAATTTCAAGAGTTTTGATATCCTGACTCACCTAGTCCCTCCATCTCAGTTTTTGCCTTCCAACTTTCCTTTTACCTTCTTGCTTTGCATTAAATATCTTCTTAATAATTCTGCTTTCACAAGCACGTATAATGCGTCCAGCCCACTCTAATCTTTTTAATTTAATAAAGGTGACCACATCACGTTATCATACAAATTATAGAGCTCTAAATTATATCTTTTCTTCTAGACCCCCCCTCTTCCACTTAACCAAAAATTTGCCTGAGAATCCTCCTTCAAATATATTTAGTTGTCTCTCCTCTGATCTATGTAGCGTAAATGCCTCTGATTCATAAGTCAGTACCGGGCTCACTAGGACCTTATACATCAATACCTTGGGCTTCCTGTGTATCAACTAAGACATTAGATGTTTTCTGAGGCCCTGCACACACCTATTTATTGATAAAATACGCTTTCGGATTTCTACAGTTCTATTATTTTTACAGTTAATTTCTGAGCCGAGGTTGGTAAAGCTATGTACTATCTCGAATTTATAAGATCCTATTTCTAAATTTTTAGGGCCCACACAACAATCTTTTTTTGTCACTGCAATATAGGCCTACTTTGTTTTTCCCTGATTAGTCTGCAGATGCATTCTTGTTGCAGCTTTCTCCAATTTCACAAAGACTTCAAACACAGCTGTTTTTATTCTTCCTATAATGTCGATGTCATCTGCATAAGCTAGAATTTGAACTGACTTGTAAAAAATGTTTTCTCTTGTGTTAATGCCTATGTCTGTAATGACTTTCTCTAAAGCAATGTTAAAAAGAAGGCAAGCTAAAAAGAATCTCCTTGTCGGATCCCTTTCCTCGTGTGGACAGGGCAAGATAGCCTATTCTGGATATTTATCTGACGTTGAGTGTTCTTCATTGCGGACTAAACAAGAATTCTGTAGTTTGTTGCAGCTGTGTAGACGGAAAAGTGATTGAATTAAAATATCATAAGCTAGTTAGCATACAAGGAAGCGGCTCAACAGTTTCTATACCATTAACGCTACACTTACGCGCATAAAAAAACACGCACATACGGGAACAAACATTTCTTATTTTTCTTGATAACTATTTACGTGAGAAAGTTTCAAATACCTATGTGGAAAGTGAAAGCTTTGAAAATACAAGAAGATGAATTTAACAAAAATTTTTAACTTATTAAAATTTTGCCACCTACATTACCTTTTTACATAAATTATAAACGTTTTTCTGTAACGAAATTATTCTATTTTTTCAGACTTTTTTATTATTCAATCTGTCTAGCCAGCTGAACAATAACCACATATTATGTTATGTTATGTAACTAACCTTATGCTTGACATAATTAATATTGTTGGTATAGAAATATTTGTAAAGACGCTATCATACGATTTACAGTTTGTCAATATGATTTCGTTACGGAGATCATGTGGTCACGAAGTACCAAACAACAGCTGATTGTCCGCAGAATGAAATTGGCAACTGCATACTCTATGATATTACTCTTCAAACTCTGGTCCCCGAGTGAACTTTAAAACTCGCACTATGTCAGCGACTATCCTCATTACAACCAAAGTTTTTCACTTTTTTCATTACAGTATCGTAGTAAAATAAACCAAATAATATCTTTATAATGAAATGTATAAAATAATTCATTCTCTTTCTTCCCTGGGGATATTTAAACTGAAAATAGCGGGCACGAAATAAAAATGAAATGTTTTGAACGTAGCTTTTAATACAATTGTATAATAAAAATTATCCTGTTATTATGCAGAGAAACAGGTTAAAACAAGCAGAAAACATGTGGTATATATAACTTGGAACAATAACTATGGAATAAGAGAATGAGAGGGGGAGGGGAAATAAGTCAGAAAAAGAGAGAAAGAAATAAAACAGGGATAGCGATGGACGATGACTCAGAAAAATAAAGGTCTACGTGAAATAACGTTTTCCTTAATTACGCAGTTTATATCTTCTGTAATAGAACTATAATGTCAGCAGCTGTACTGCTCAGCACGATGTATATAACTGCTGTGCCGTGATTGGCACAAAGCATATAATCACGGCGCCGTTACGGTTAGTAAATTTCGTATTTCTATTGTTTGCACGCCCGGTGTGTGTCGAAGTCATGCGCGCGCATTCTGGTGATTGAAAAGTGCATGTGGTGGTGCACGGACGACAGGTCAATTCCATTTCCGCCATCAGCTGATGCACTCTCTCTCTCTCGACCGCGAAAAATTTTCTCGTGTGCTCATCTTATATCTGTATGGATTGCTGATCCATAAAGTACCTCTGGTAAGTTAATTTAATAATTCTAACTGTGTATAAAAAGGAATTAGGATTTAAATGTGTTTATGGCGTATGTGAGATTGTTTTACATAAGCGGGCGTGATTGCTGTCTTGTTCTGAACGGCATGAATGACCACGTGCTGAATTTTAATGATGAATTTCAACTTTGAAAGTAATTATAGAGGTTCTGTTGTTAATTGTTATTTAATTAAATATTACAAAGCAAGGTGCTGATGAAGTATTAGTAAAAACAGCAATGCATTAATAATTAATATGTTATGTAATTCCGCCCACGTGGCGAAGCCTTATACGAAACCGATTGTGGTTATAACAGGTTAATAGTAACTATTTAAATAAGAAATATCATGCAGTGGCATCGATGAATGTTTATTTTGCGAGTTAAATTTGATTATTTAATCTGAATACTAACTGGTTGTAAGTGAAGGTCCAGTATCCATATGATTCGTGGTGTGTGTGTTAGAGCTCGAGTGAAGTTTTGTAAGCGTGAATTTTGTGAGGGTTGCTACATAAGTCTGTTATCCTAGGGTTCCTGACTCGTCGAAGTGCTCGACAGATGAGGATGACTACAACTCCATCCGTGGTCATCTGCTGAGCAGCTAAGCTTTACCTGAATTTCGCCGTCGAGAGAATGTAACCTGGGAATCCGAATCTTTCACCTTCTATCTGCAATGAACTGTAACGGGGACTTCTGTGACCTTAAACTACACGCAGGCAGCTGATCGCCTTCTAACCACGGAATACAAGGTGACCATTTTCCATTATTTCACCCTCGAGTTTCGCAACAGAATTCACATGTGATTGACACCTAC
Organism: Magicicada septendecula; assembly: GCA_034769895.1. Taxonomy (NCBI): domain Eukaryota; kingdom Metazoa; phylum Arthropoda; class Insecta; order Hemiptera; family Cicadidae; genus Magicicada; species Magicicada septendecula. The sequence continues at coordinate 1,065,760,316 of CM068367.1, forward strand.
AAATCAAATTACATTCTCTTTGAACTTAACTTGTAAAGTGATATGAATAGACCGAACTTGACGTGTGAGTAGAGAATGTGCTCAGTTGTGCACTGTTTGTATTACACCCTAGATTTATATGTATAGGGAGTCATAAATTGTATGCTGGTTATGCTGGCTGACTTGCTGGTCACATGTGTCACTGCAGTATGTAACAAAGTGTTCAAATTCTATTAATGCAGAACCAAGGGTCATTAATAATTATGAATTCATTTTATATAATAGATGTGAGGCTGTTATGAAAGGGCACACAAAAGGTATTTATCTGTTTCTTTGTTGTTATAGCACTCATATAATTGTATATTTAAAAATATAAGCAAGATAATATAAAATTTAGAAAAAGGGGAAAACTAGGTACTTGCTGTACAAGATGTTGTGTGCGATGTTCGCAGTATTTTGATGTTTTAAATTATACGCTAATAAAATTTGTCTTGTTAATCAGGCTGTTTCATTTCCAAGTCCTGTCACAATGGGCCTGGTACACTTTAAGCTTCGTCTGGGTCTTTGACCTAGTTTTTAAATTTTACGGGACGCCTTCCTCTTTTCAAAAAAAAAAAGAAAAAATTTTCTCAAAACTTTGAGAAGAGGAAATGAGGCGGCTCAAGTGGTAGCAGAGCGTGGTTCCGTACGTGGCAGGACTTGTAAAATTGGGTCGGAATATTCAGGAAGAGATAACAATAAAAGAATTAAGAAAATTTTTTTTTACCTTGGTTACTGCACTTGGCAGGGAGTTAAGAGGGATTCGGGTTCGGTAATGGAAATGTGATATGGGACTGTTGTGCCCACTGAAATTTTATAAATATTACGTTTGTTGTTTTGTAGAGTTATAATACGTGTTATTGTTATTGTTGTACTATGTATGTTGTGCCCTTTAGCTAATATTTGTGAATCAGAGACAAGCAGGAATCACGCCCGAATATTTCTTTGTGTATTTTGATTGGAGGATGTATGTAACTTACCGGAGGCCTTTGGTGTTTTGTATCCAAGATGGATGGCAGCGGTTTAGATACGTGTTAGTTGTCAGGGGGATTTATGCGCGAGTACATTAAGTTAGAATCCTCGTTGGGATGCGGTGTGGTCGGACCAGCGTCGTCATCACCGATGGTAGTCAAAAGAAAATAGTTATTAAAATGTGGTGTTGATGGGTTTTGAATAGGATGTTTGTTGTTGTTGTTGGGTATATTGTATAGTGTGTGGCGGTGCTTTGTTTGCTGGTTATGTTTGTCATTGTGCGTGTTGTTCGTTTTCTTGTTCGGCGTCAGGGAAGTTAGCGCGGCATAAGTAATCTCTCGAGCCTTCGCTACGCTAAGGAACCCGGAGGTTGCTCAATGGAAGAGTTAGTACTTGAGTTTTTCCTGATTCTTGTGAATATGTTTTTGTAGGTCATGTTTGTGTTAGGTGTTTAATGGGGATTTGTTTTATTGTTGTTTGTTGTGAATTGTGCAATTCTGGCGGCGGTGTGCTACCAGAGATTGCCCCACCCCATTTCAGGGGTTCTCCAGAAACTTTCGGTGTTGGATGGAGTAGATGAGGACAGGTTGTTGGTCTTCTTGGACCTGGTCCTGCAGGTGGCGGATTTCCTGGGGGTGTCCGATGGGGAGGTCTTGTCCCTTATATACCCGTATTGCCGGGGTCCGTTGGCTGAGCTGGTCACCAACACTCTGCGTCGGAATGGCAGTGTTGACGCTTTTCATGGGGAGGTGTTGAACTTCTACCTACCCCTTCGACGACGTGCCCAGTTTAAGTTTGAGTTATTCTATCGCCTACAGGCCAACGGAGAGGCGTTAGGGGACTTCGTGCACGACATACGGCAAGCTGCCCGGGTGTTAAGGTTGGGGTTACCCGAGACAGAAGTTATACAAGCAATTCTGGAAGGACTGAATCCCCAAGAGAGATCTCGTTTGATATTCGCGGACCGTCCACGTTGTTTCGCGGATCTGGACCGGTTGTGTGTGGTTTCTAGTACTGTCCAGGCAGGGGACGAGTCCCGGGGAAGAGCTGCTACAGATGTCCAATACTCCAGTAGTTAAGTAGGAAGAGGTAAAAAGGACAAACATGGCGGTTGGAGGAAAACACAAGAGACTGTCAGAAAAACTGAGTATTCCGGAAGTAATGGAGGCTACAAGGGGGTGGTAAGTGGAAAGTCGGTAACAACAGCTACAGCACAGAAAACAAAGAAGTATGAAATTAACAGGGGAAGAAGAAGTTATATCAGGGAACAAACATCGGCAAGTAGGGATCCTGTAGGAAGTCTTTATTCCTATTTGGAAAGAAAAGAAACTTTAAAGGTTCCAGAGGAATTACAAGTGCCTAATAGAGTTGTGGATGAAGAAGGCGAAGAGAAAGAAGAAGAGGGGAATTATTTCGTGGGATCAATACAAGATGACAAGAACACGTCTGTTGATACTGAATTACAGGACTCAAAGAGGGCGTCATGGTTGAATCCAGATGCCGTGGAATTTTTTCCGGTATCTCCATCTCGGTTCATGAGGGATCCAGATCCTGTAATATCATCATCGCCTATGCAGGGATGTGAGAAGTCACTTGATGGTGTAGCTTTACCATCGCCAGTAGAAATTAATTTAGTCATTGCACATGAACCTGGACAGCTGGATTCCAGGGTGGAAAATGTTGAGGACGTTGTAGTTGCTGAGAGTGGTGAAGGAGAGGAATCGAAGGAAGAGTCAGAAGAGCGGTCTGCAGATGCTGCGCAGGGGAGTATAGTTGTAAGTGTTAGGGAGACTGAAGAGTCTCAGTTTGCGGATGGACACAGGGATGTCCAGGCTGCAAGTGTTTCTGAGGTTGCGGATGGACAAGGGGATGTCCATGCTGCAAGTGTGGTGGAAGGAGATGAGGTAGAAGTTGAGGAGAAATTTGGTGGCAGCAGTGTGGAGTGTGCGAGTGAGAATGATGTAGTGTGTGAAGATGTGCAGACGCCTTCTGTAAGAAGGGTTGAGGATTCCGAAGCTCGGAAAGAAGTTTCATGTGGACCAGAGGAGCAACTAGAGGATGATGAAGATGTGCAGTGTTTGAATGGTGGTAGTAGACGTGATGGTGATGATGTTGGTGATGAATGTGTTGATGAAAATGAAATTGGAGAAGAGGTTGGTGAACAAGTTTGTGAAGGAGCTGGTGACGAGGGTGATGCAGAAATCGGTGAGGAGCTGGGAGAAGATGCTGTTGAAGATGGATCAGGCGAGCAACTGGAAGGTGGTGAGGAGGTGCAGTGTCATGAGGTTGATTTGGATTATGGGGGCGAAAAGGGGGAAATTGCGGAAGAGGAAGAAAAGGAAGAAGTGGAAGAAAGAGAAGCAGGGAAGGCAGAAGTAGAGGAGTTAGATGATGAGGATAATCCAAATCGGGGTGAAAGTAGTGAGGTAAGTTGCCTTGATTCTGATTCGGAGGAAACCAGCCATTACAGCTCAATGCGAGATAATTTCTCCGAGAGTGGTGTCCGAAAGGAACGAGTACCTAAAGTCCGTCACAGAAAGGTGAGAAGAAGCGGTTAACGGGTAGATGTTCCCCACAGTCCCAGTGGTGTTCGTCTACTTCAGGGTTGCGCCCCTGCCCACGCGAGCCTTGGTTTCCTCCACTCATCCTTATTTCCGGAGGGAGCCAAGTCCATTACCCTTAGTACTAGCTATTGACCTTTCAATGATTCCTTGCCCCGTTTCATCTTCCCGATTTTCCTACCCCTCCCGTAAAAAAAAAAAAAAAAAAAAAATCGATAAGGAGTTAGAGACTTGCCGAGAGTGTCCCCTTAGATTATCGTGGTCTTGGAGAGCGTCAGTGTCCCCGTTTGGAGAAGTTGTGTGGTGTTGTTCTATTGTTTCTATTGTTGTAGATTGATTGCTGGTTAGTGTAGAGTCCGAGCCATGCCGCATTCCCCGGGTGTTTTGTGTTCTTCGTTGAGGGAGAGAGTTGTCTAGACGGAGCTGAGGAGAGTTACCCCCCCCCCCCGCTAGTTACTGTGTGTAAGCGAGTTAAGTAAGAGAAGGGATGATGTTCGCGTGCCCTCTATGCGGTCTTCTCTGTCGGGCTAAGCGGGGCCGTCCGCCCTAGTGTAGGGATGTGGGCCAGCCATATGGCAAGGATGGAGATGCCTTGTTGGTGCATATGCCTGGTCGGTCCAAGAGGTGGACGAGAGGTAGTACGGTCACTCACATACCAAGGTGGGTGATACCTTGTTTGGTCTTCGGACGGGTATGTGAGTGGGACCGGTAGAAGTAGGTGATGGTCACCGGAGAGGGTGACGTGTTGGGGCAATCCCGTGGGGTTGGCATAGCGGAGAGGGTCGCATGGGGATGGCCGCAGTGGCCTGGGAGCCATGACCGATGAGTACACTGCAGGGTACCTCGTTGTCTAAATGTGGGGCAACCATGTTGCCCTTTTGGGGTGGGGTTGTGCCGTGATTGGCACAAAGCATATAATCACGGCGCCGTTACGGTTAGTAAATTTCGTATTTCTATTGTTTGCACGCCCGGTGTGTGTCGAAGTCATGCGCGCGCATTCTGGTGATTAAAAAGTGCATGTGGTGGTGCACGGACGACAGGTCAATTCCATTTCCGCCATCAGCTGATGCACTCTCTCTCTCGACCGCGAAAAATTTTCTCGTGTGCTCATCTTATATCTGTATGGATTGCTGATCCATAAAGTACCTCTGGTAAGTTAATTTAATAATTCTAACTGTGTATAAAAAGGAATTAGGATTTAAATGTGTTTATGGCGTATGTGAGATTGTTTTACATAAGCGGGCGTGATTGCTGTCTTGTTCTGAACGGCATGAATGACCACGTGCTGAATTTTAATGATGAATTTCAACTTTGAAAGTAATTATAGAGGTTCTGTTGTTAATTGTTATTTAATTAAATATTACAAAGCAAGGTGCTGATGAAGTATTAGTAAAAACAGCAATGCATTAATAATTAATATGTTATGTAATTCCGCCCACGTGGCGAAGCCTTATACGAAACCGATTGTGGTTATAACAGGTTAATAGTAACTATTTAAATAAGAAATATCATGCAGTGGCATCGATGTTTATTTTGCGAGTTAAATTTGATTATTTAATCTGAATACTAACTGGTTGTAAGGGAAGGTCCAGTATCCATATGATTCGTGGTGTGTGTGTTAGAGCTCGAGTGAAGTTTTGTAAGCGTGAATTTTGTGAGGGTTGCTACATAAGTCTGTTATCCTAGGGTTCCTGACTCGTCGAAGTGCTCGAGAGATGAGGATGACTACAACTCCATCCGTGGTCATCTGCTGAGCAGCTAAGCTTTACCTGAATTTCGCCGTCGAGAGAATGTAACCTGGGAACCCGAATCTTTCACCCTCTATCTGCACTGAACTGTAACGGGGACTTCTGTGACCTTAAACTACACGCAGGCAGCTGATCGCCTTCTAACCACAGAATACAAGGTGACCATTTTCCATTATTTCACCCTCGAGTTTCGCAACAGAATTCACATGTGATTGACACCTACAAATCAAATTACATTCTCTTTGAACTTAACTTGTAAAGTGATATGAATAGACCGAACTTGACGTGTGAGTAGAGAATGTGCTCAGTTGTGCACTGTTTGTATTACACCCTAGATTTATATGTATAGGGAGTCATAAATTGTATGCTGGTTATGCTGGCTGACTTGCTGGTCACATGTGTCACTGGAATATGTAACAAAGTGTTCAAATTCTATTAATGCAGAACCAAGGGTCATTAATAATTATGAATTCATTTTATATAATAGATGTTAGGCTGTTATGAAAGGGCACACAAAAGGTATTTATCTGTTTCTTTGTTGTTATAGCACTCATATAATTGTATATTTAAAAATATAAGCAAGATAATATAAAATTTAGAAAAAGGGGAAAACTAGGTACTTGCTGTACAAGATGTTGTGTGCGATTTTCGCAGTATTTTGATGTTTTAAATCATACGCTAATAAAATTTGTCTTGTTAATCAGGCTGTTTCATTTCCAAGTCCTGTCACAATGGGCCTGGTACACTTTAAGCTTCGTCTGGGTCTTTGACCTAGTTTTTAAATTTTACGGGACGCCTTCCTCTTTCAAAAAAAAAAAAAATTTTCTCAAAACTTTGAGAAGGGGAAATGAGGCGGCTCACTGCTAGGCTTAATTACAGTTTTGAAACGGGGCATAACCCGATTTGTGTAATTCACTCAAACACGCAATTAATTTGTAATTACCAAATGACAAAATCTTAGTTCACTTGTAATTTTTGAACTATTGAGTTAGGCTTTAATTAGATTAATGCTAATCGATTGACGGCACTTCATTATCAGTTAACTTGTGACTCTTCTGCTTAGAATCAGTTGTTTGGAGATAAAACTAAAGTCATCCTTAGCCGTATACAAGTAAACATCGACGTGAACCAGTGGTTTTCAATTGGTGGCCCGCAACTTTATGCAAGACCAATATTATAATTACTCTATAGACTTTAATAAGTAACTGAATAATAAAATATTATTTTGACTGAGAATGAATGGTCTTACAGGAGAAACGTATGAAAAATGTGTCATTGATTCACTAATAACCGTACAGTAGATTTCATTTTATTTGTTTAATGGAACGTGTATTTACTCCAGTCTTTTTAATTTTTAGCATATTACAAGAATCAGGTTATTTTTTTTCCATCCCTCAGCAAGACAAAACAGACGCCATGTTCCCCCTTGATTCATAATCAGTTGCATCTGTTATTCAAAGTTACGTTTAAGTGTTTTCAAACTACAACTCGACACACGAAAAAGACCCGTTCATTGAGTTTTTAGAACTTAGTAACACGCACTGAAGACAAGGGCAGCGAGGAATCTACCACACTACGTTCACATTGATAACTTCAAGAAATAATCAGTGAGACATTTATAATAGACATTACCGGTCGTCTCAACGAATTCTGTCTGAAGCTCAAAGAGAGGAAATAGTGAGTGTCGGATTTAATATGAAACTTAAATGAATTTCGTGATATATTAAAAATCTTCAATAGTTCTTTTGGAAGAAAAAATTAATTGTCTCATTCTCCAATCTGTCAGAAATAGCAAAAGAGTTTATATTTTATAGACTGGATTGTTTACCGTTGTACCTTTAGAGCTTTAAAGATGTTACCGTTACATGCATTTGATAGACTGGATTGTTGTACCGTTGTACCTTTAAAGATGTTACCGTTACATGCATTTTATAGACTGGATTGTTGTACCGTTGTACCTTTAAAGATGTTACCGTTACATGCATTTTATAGACTGGATTGTTGTACCGTTGTACCTTTAAAGATGTTACCGTTACATGGATTTTTTAATTTTTATATTGGTTGTCAAAAGTTGATCATTTATGGTACGGCCCACTGGAAGGTTCCTGAGCTTAATTGTGTCCTCAGGAGCTTTCAAATTACATCCACTGATGTAGACGCATACCTAGTAAGTTCTTTATAGGCCTGTGTGAACAACGACATATATGGTACAGTTATTTCAGATTATCTAGTACAGTCTAGTCAGACTGTTGCGACCTGAACTTCTGTTCATAAATTTCTGTTGTTTAAAATAATTGTTCCATATATACGCATATATGACAGCTTACAATTGCTGATAATCATAAACAGCATCTTGTCGTCGAAAATTTAGTGTTTCACAGAAAGGCGGCAGTTATGTGGGAAAAGACGTAGGAATAATGTAAATATAATCAATATGAGTCATTAACAAAAACCTAGTTAATTTTTGTAATCGTCCGTCAAGCGCACGTGTCTGCAAGCGTGTAATTTTGGGAAATTTATAAAATTCAATTTTGTAATTTCTTTTATAAAAATAATGAAAATTCTAGTAGCCCTAGGAACACACGTGGAACTTTTAGGCCTATATTTACTCTTACCTACGTAGTTTATGCTTTGTAAATATATAACATATATAAAGAATGCATAATAAGGCTTACTTTCGCATATTAAGCTACCGGTAATGCTAATATATATTTTCTCCTAGGTTTTTCTTATAGACTATCTTAGGTTTAAATACTAGCCAAATTATTTTTGAGATAAAATGACTAATTTTTTATACACACCTTTTAAGAGTATAGCATATTGCCTATTAATTACTTATTATAACAAAACTCATTTAATATTAGAAAATATTGTATGTTATATCTTAAATATTAAATTATTTGAATGGATACGATATTTAAATATTTTATATTTACATATAAATAATTAATTACTTATTTATATTAAATATTAATATTTTTATAATTAAATTCTAAAAATTATATAGGCCTACATACACTACATTTATGTCAAACGTGTATAAAAATATACAAGTATGAATGCATACGCTTCAATGGATGCGAGTCCCTCTTGTCTGGTTAACCGTGTTGTACTTATGCTCGATTTTAGTTTGACATGACTGATAATTGTCATTAGTAGTTTAGTACCTTCATTAATATTTAGCAGCTTCAAAATTTTTTTTATAAAGTTGTATTCCTTTTTTGCCTATATCGAAATATAAATACATAAAATACCATTGTGTTCAGATTTATAATCACACATTCAAACAGTAGTCTGGTGTAAATAATTCAGGAAGACGACAAAGGTTAGACCTAGCCGTTGGCTAATTATTAAATATGCACGTAGTACCATGCGAAATCTGTGTTTACCCACTGTTTACCATGACGTACACACAAACACATGTATATCAAAAGCAGAATACATTTTTCAATATCACAAATTTTACAAAAATATTAAACTCGTATTACCTACAACAATACGTACGACTTTTAACCTTTAACAGCTGATCGTTTACCCTAGATTCTGTTCCGTTCTGAATAAAATACGCTATGGAATTTTTCTGCTTCGCTTATTTTTCCGCAGACTCCCATTTTCTGTTTCAAGTTTTCGAAATGACGTCATAGTAATCAAATATAGGTATCCAAGATTTACATGTCTACTATATCCCTTCTATTATAACTCCTTCCTAGGCGTCGAGTCTGCTTTCAAAGTTACACTTATTACTTGTACCTGGTGATGATATTTTCCCAAAACTTCCCAAAAATTTATAATTCTAAAAAAAATATCCGTTAGCACAAATATATAATCATACGAGTGCTTAATCGTATATTATATATATTCACATTCAATCGCATTATTCTAGTTATTCAACCTGATAATAAACACTTTATATTTTTAAAAAGAGGAGAATATTTTTTTACTGTTTTTTACAATGCTTCAATAGTTTTAAATTACTGTCATCATCATCAGTATATTGTATAATATGATAACACCATAATAACATAATGTGTAACATAATGATGTAGCCTAAACATTATTACTGATGATGACAGTAATTTAAAACAGAGCCGAAACTCTTTAAAAAATAATAAAAATGTATTCTTGTTTTAAAAATATAAACTATTATATATATATATATATAAATATATGTGTGTGTGTGTGTGTGTGTATGTATATATATATATATATATATACACTTACTATAACTAAACTGTATGTGATGAATTACTTATTTATATTTCTGTTATGTTGGCCCCAAGTTGTTGGTGCCATTTTTATAACTAGACTCTTATGTGTGTGAATCTTAAATCCTAATCTTACCCTTCTTCAAAGTAATGCTATGCTAAAATAAAGCATCAAACTCCTATTCGCTCTTTTCTCAACTTCCATAAAATTTATTAATACTTTCTCTTTGACATATATTTAATTGTATTAACATTTAATGTCCCTTTCTTAGGTTGTAGCTCCTTTCGGTTTGATAACATGAAAACACTTTTTCTCATGGTTAATATAAAAAGTAAAGTCTATGTATCGTCCAAGTCATACATATAAAATAAAACATAATAGCTACTTATAAATAAGGTTCAGTAATTGGGTGTTGTGTATGTTGATTCATGGGTCCTTTGGATCATACAAACGAACAACTTAAACAAGAACTATTATTAATAATATTTATAGTGAACAAATAAAATTCATAATTATAATGTTTATATTGTTTTTGTTATAGTGTTTCACTGTAACTTGCTCTTTAAAAGGAGTAATGTTTGTTCAAGTGTTTGTCTTAACATTATGGAGCAATCTCACCAAACTTGTAGTTTCATTTACAGATTGTTGCTTGATATGTATTCCATTAAAACATTAGTCTCCTCGTTATTTTCTACAGTTTTTCTTCATCATTTCGTTTTATATCTTCAATTATTTTGTATAAATGTCCAGCATTAAATTAAAGCGTTCTGGCTTCTTGTAGAATATTCTTCAAAAATCCAATTTCTTTTTACAAAATACCGATTCATTCTGCACAGCTCTTGGATGGATTATTTATGGGTCACAGTTTCGGTTTCACATTTTATAATTCACATGATTCAGTTGAATCTTATTTTTCTTCGTCACTAATGTATATTATTAGTTTGTAACGTAAGATTTCACTGTTATTAATCATTATACACCTTTTTATATTAACTATAGTTGGTTTATATAATTTATATATTTTATTCACAGTGTATATTATAACTAGGTCCATTTCCTATTCACTTTTATTCTACACTGTTTTATAATATTTATCACAGTTCTTTTCACTATTTTATATTATTAAACCACTTAATTTTTATAATTATAGCTTAATACGATTCTGTTAGTAATTTCAATGTCACTCACATTTTGTAGTTCTGAGACAAAATGACTGTTTGAGGTTCGCAGACCTGCCTCTAGTTTAATCGTCTAATAACTATATGTTTAATATTTTATATGTTTACTAATAACTATTTACATTTTTATTATTCTTTGATCTTCTCTTCTGGGTATAATGGTCATCGTCAGTTATTGTCTTGTCATTGTAATTAAATTATTTAATTCCTAAATTTTCACTCCCTATTTCCCTAGTATTTATTTATTATAATATTTCCTTTTTGTTTTTATTACTTTTTGCTCCTTGACATTATTATTTATCTTTGAATAGTATATTTTGTTTTAATTTCTTTCTTTGTTAAGTTTATTCTATTATTCTTTGTATTTTATTTCTAAAAAGATTGCGTTTAGGCATAACTCACAACGAATTTTGATGATTTACTTGTCTTAATTAGATCTTGTTATGTTACAATATATAGGCTGTAAATTATAACGTGAAGACTGACAAATAGAAAGTTTCTTTTTGTTACAAATGAAAGAGTAAGTATTTAAAACGTAAATGTATGAGTCACCAGAATATTATGTTTAAAATAAAGTTTTGCTTATAACAATTATCACCACTTAAGAAATAAAAATCAACTTTACAATATGATGGTATATAAATCTATAAACATATAAACGTAATGTTTAATCGGTTTAATTTTGTATACTGTGTCTATAAAGTTTTGCTGATTCTTATTGTTCGTTTACATTGTCTGTTTCTCCATAATTTATTTAAAATTAATTAGAAAGTATTAATACTGGTCCTGGAATTCAACAACGTGCCGATTATAAAACTGAATAGTTGTACGTACAACGTTTCACGTGCGTATGTGATGTAGATGCGCGCGCGCTTGTGTGTGTGTGTGTGTGTGTGTGTGTGTGTGTGTGTGTGTGTGTGTGAAGGGATTTATGTAAAAATAAAGAAGTTCGCTGAAATAATTGAATTGCCACAAACGACAGCCGTAAAGAACGATAAGGTCGGGAAACAATAACGTCAGTAATCTACCCTTTAAAACTACAGATTAAACTCTCAAAGATTCAGGTCTAATCTGTTCATGGTCACAGTCTCTCTGTACCATGTCTCTGTCACTGATTGCTGCGAACTGGTACAGAGTACAACCAGTTTACTGTGTGAGACAAAAGTAATTTGTCTCCCAACGAAATGCGTCATTCCGCACACTCTATACGTCAAAGGCGTGGCCTGCAGTTGATGCGAAATGTAGAGTGTAGTAGGCCTAACTGAGCGGTAATGGCGTTCAGATAACACGTGCACTTACGACGGAGAATAACTCCGACATCGATGGTTTACCATCCTAATTGAAACTTACCGACACTCAATTTATTTCTGTCGAATTAATAATAACGAACTAATGACTACATTTACCTATTACAATAAAGTCCACTAAAAGTCATAGTATTTCGAATACGCATAGTTGCTTTGAATATAAAGGTCCAAACTATTAAATTATTTACATAATGGGTACCAGGTAGATAATGGTGAAGGTAAAGGCGATTGTGCTGAATTCTATAGACGCGTCAGTCAGCCAATCAGAATTTAATGTTTGTTTGTCATGGCGAAATGAGGCTAGTTATAAACTAAGCAATTGGCGCATTCTGTTAGCTAAAGAAATAACTTTTCTCTCGCTTACTCACTGCATCGGTATTAATCGTATATCTTTATTTTTCGTACAAACAGATATTAACCATTGTGATTTTAGGTTTCTTAAAACGATGAGAACTTTACATGACAAATCTAGCCTAGTACTGAACGATTAAATAAATTTTATAAAATTCAGTAGCTATACATAATATTCGTTCTAAACAATTCAAATTTTGTAAGTAATAATTTCATTTTTGTATAATTAGGTTAGACTCTGATACTTGGATAATTATGAATAATTATTTAAAACGCTGTGTCAATTAACAGTGTAATGATACGATAGTAATCAATTTAATTTTTATGGACTTAAAGCTGGCAACATGTTTTCGGTAACACGTAATTTAAATCCGTAAAAAATATAATTTTAAACAAATTTTATTGTTAAAAATAAAAGTAAATTAAGAAATTTGCGCATATTAAGTAATAGGCCATTTACAGAAAATTTATATTGACATAAACGTCCAATAATAGTCTTGGTTTGTATGCCCTAACACACAAAACACGAATAAAGTAACATACGTAACTCTGAATTTTAATGTATGACTATGAATACGGTTATATTTACAGGATTAATTAAAGTTTGTAAGAACATAACACTCAACGACATACTTCACTAGAAAAACTCCTCTCTCTCTCTCTCTCTCTCTCTCTCTCTCTCTCTCTCTCTCTCTCTCTCTCTCTCTCTCTCTCTCTCGCTCTCTCTCTCTCTCTCTCTCTTTTCCACACACACACACACACACACACACACACACACACACACACACACACACACACACACACACACACACACACACACACACACACACACACACACACACACACACACACACACACACACACACACACACACACACACACACACACACACACACACACACACACACACACACACACCACACACACACGCACGCACGCACGCACGCACCACACACACGCACGCACGCACGCACGCACGCACGCACACGCACACACACACGCACGCACGCACATTTAAATTATGTAGTTACATTTATTTAAGTTTTGATGTTTTCCAGGCCAAAATATTTTATTTCCTACGTTTATAAACAAATTGAAAAAAATCTTAAATTTTTTGAATCAGGTTCAGAAGCTTCTGAAAAATGGTTTCAAAATGAAACGCTCGTCATGACTGAATATTAGGTAGGGCTACTAGTATATATTCTACTAGTAGGGCTATAGTAAAGCACATTTTTTATACGTAATGTGAGCAGGTGGTAACAGCAAAATATCAGTGTTTAAATTTAAGCTATTTTCGACTAACCGTTACTCATGGTGTAATCACGAACACTGTAAAAGATTTACACGTTGACGACACTTATTAATACAATTCACTCCTCCAGTATAGAACTCGGCCATAAACTAAAAATTTTGCTGTTTTATATTTATAACAAAAAAATAAAAGTCATCCGGAAAGCGAGCTTACTTTGCAACGTTATTAGTTTTAAAGATTATACTTAGTTGTGGAAAATAACATTTATAAAAACTTGTACTTAATAGGCAGGCCTACAGCACCAAAATGGAAGCAGTACCTAATTATGAGTATCTATAAGTATGCAATGAGGATAATAAAGTAGGCCTATTAGTAGGATTCATTTAGACTTGCTCTGCGGAGCTTCACACAATTATATGGGATTTTTTTGTTTATGTTCTGTCACTGTCACATTATTAGTAACTATTGGAACTATTAGATTTTTTTGGTGACTATTACATTGGTTAGATTTGTCAGGAACACCATCAGCCAACAAAGCTTCAAAAAGAACATCTTCTAAACAATTAATTTACAAAACTTACTATTATAATTTACAAGAGATATGCCACATTTTATATTGTTACGACATCACAGAACAATCTACGTGTTTGTCGAACGTGCCAGAAGAATATCGCTCTAATGTGTGTGGCATACGTGACTGTCAACGCATCCGCGAGAGTCTTCTCGAAACCGCCAGCCGCACAGACTGTTTCAAGGCCGCAGTTAATTAAGTTGTTCATACGGGTGTTTAGACGCAATTAGGAACGTTCTGGTCTGTGAGCGTAGGTATAAATGCATGGCGGCAGCGGCCTTTTTTTCAGTATAGCTGCGATATAATTACTGTGCGCGTTCAAGTGGTTATTAGTTAAGTGTTGTGTTTTATAATCGGACTGTATATTGTAATACAATTGTGTTTTAATATTAGTTGACAATTATATGCGTGTGAACAATTTTTATTTGATTTGTTATAAGAGACTGTGTTGTTAATTACGAACTGTTAACTGTGAAAATTAAAGCTGGTGATTAGTGCCTGGTGACTTAATTGGTGTCTTGTACTTATTTTGTTTCCACTGTGCCTACGACGATCGAGTAGACCGTCCCGTCGTAACAATATGTACGTTTCATTCAAAGTAAAATTTTGACACTGAAGTCATTCAATTTCGGATCACTTCAAAACCTACACATCTTAAAAACAATTTTTTGTACAATCTTTACATTATGTAAGACTATATGTACTAAAACAAAGGACAATAGTTTTGTTTTTATAGAATTAAGAAAATTTCTGTTATTCCGAATATTAATTTCACATAATATAACAGTGATATAATACCAGCTGTGTGTAATATAATACGTTCATCAAATAAACGTCTCACATTATTGTTATTTTTTAAAGTGACCATTTACTTTAATTATGAAACAGTTGTTACAAATATTGTTTAAATATGTGATATGGTACTTCCTCTTTACGCCCTCTTCTCTTAACAGATATTAAAGCTAATTCTAAATGATCTTTATTTAAAGAGATTTACTTTAAACGAACTTATTTAAAAGTAGTAAAAGAATATCAGTTTATGTCAGTACTTGTGTACTTGTGTTGTGTGTGTGTGTGTGTGTTGTTGTACTCACGTACAACTCGTTAACTTATTTTAATTTCTGTTCTGTAAATAATTCTGTTCTCATAATTAATTGACTTAATGAATTAAGCCACAGCTAACGCCAGCGACATGACGTTTAGGTTATTCGTATTTACTTTAATATGTTTGTATTTTTTAAACCACTTAGTGCGGCCTGGTACTAAATCACATTAGTGCTTACATATTCCTGTGACTTTAACAGTGTTGCTAATGATTTAGTATCACAGTATCTAAAGGTCATGATACTGGAAACAATGTGAAGTGTCACTACTAAGAAGAACAAATACCTTTTCACATGTTAATAATAGTGTTCAGTGTTAGTACCAAGTGATGGGATCAAACTACTTGCTGCTTTGCTTAACAAAATAGAGAAACGAAAACCACTTTTAACGAAAGGCTTAAAAAAACTGAGTACAGCAATCAGGAGGTATTCCAAAAACAGAGGAGAAGTGAATAGAATGTTCAGAATTATGGTCAGAAATGCCAATATTTACCAGCAGTGAAGCGGTTCTGGATATATATGTAATATCATAAAATTGTCTCATTTTCGGACGTTTTAAATTACTTTTCAGTGTTTTACTGCACATCTAATCACTTTAAAATAGGAAACTTGTATAAAGCAGTAAGAGAATTCACTTAGGCTAAGATGACAACTAGGAACTAATCAATTGGGAAACCAACTCACTGAACGACTCGTCTATGTAATTGACAAGTTGAATTCGACTTCTTTATAATAAGATACAATGAAATAATAAAAACAAAAACAATATAAAGCCTTTCGAAAACGTAACAACTACGGCATTAGGGATTTGACATAATAACTAGAGAATACTTTAAGAATGTAAAAGAATATAAAAGTAACAGTAAAACAAATCAATAAACTGAAACACTATTAGTGTAAACTGCGGAAATAAGCAGACGTTATCATGGTACAGAAGCCAGGAAAACATAAGCCAATTAACAAAAACTGAATACACAACAGTTATTGAATACACAGGATAACTAATACCGAGAAAAAATTTTAAATGGAAAAATTGTCTGTCTGTAATCTACTACACGTTAGGCGTAACAGATCTACTGACGTTTCCAGTTATGTCCTCCATCAATACTCCCCAATAAATTCCGTCGATTACAATGGACAAATTTTTTAGAGACAACCAAAACGAGAACTACTTTGCATTCCCGTCGGTTTCTGGTGATGAAACATCACTCATGTAGTTAAAGCAGAGAAGTTACAAGCAGCTGTTACAAGATGTTACAAGTTACAAGCAGGACCACTGAGAAGTTACAAGCATCTGTTAAGCAAATTCGAATAACAAATGTATTATATTACATTACAATGTATTAATTCATGTATTGTCAAAATCAGTTTTATATGTACCGATCATAAACCACTTTTTTATTCGTATACAGGTGTTGAATATATAACTATAAATAACCAAATGATGGTAACTATACAGTCGAATACGAACACCTTAGCATAATAGTACACACTAAACACAGCCAGAAGACCCTGACAAAAGTATTGGGGAGGAAATATAAAATACCGTATTGGTTGGTGGAAAGAAATTCCACTTTATTAACTTGTAACAAGGTATTACGGTATACACACTTTTCACAGCTACTACACATGTAGGCCTACGTATAACCAAAATATTTACAGTGAGGACGAACTGCGATGGGTCAAAAGATAACTAACTCTTCATGTTAATTAAAAGTTTCAGTGTTTAAGCAAACTAGTGCTCTGTAGTGTAGAAAATATGACCAAATACAATTTTTATGCGAAAAAGCTTTTAATGAATTTAAGAAGTGTTAAAGACAATTATTCAAAAATCTTATCAAGATTATTAAGGTGTTAAAGTCATAAATAGGAGTTGACGGTTAATCAGAATTAATCACTGAGCTGAGGTTAGTTGTAGAGACTAAACTTAAAGCAGCGATTAAGTTATTTAGAAAAACAAATTGTAGCTTAAACTCAACACAATTTACTGCGCATGTTTAATAGGTAGGAGGCAACGAGCACATTCTACAGCCAGAAGTGGTAACTATTGAGACGACCATCGTGCAATATTATCGCTACCTGTGTGCGAACGCGTAAACTACGAGGACAAGATCTGATGTTGCAGTTAAAGTAGTGTAATGTTATAAAAGACGTAGTAACGACAAATCTGTTGCACAAAGAGATCGTACATCTAAATATACTCGTCCTTCATACCGACCACTCGTACTTCATATCTTTAAATATACCGGCCACACGATATAACTTTTTTTGTTTTTAGTAGTTATCTGACATTACAAACGTTTTTCATCCATATCTGACGTTACAATCATTTAATCCCTTATTACTTTAAAATGTATTAGAAATAATTAAAGTTTTCTATTATTTTTCCTAATAATTTATAAATAGAGCACTTAAGTAATACAGCTTCGAAATATTATGTAAAGGACTGGGAAATAAGATTATAGCACTACCTATGAGGAAACGTGAAAACTAAATGTGTTGAAGTGTTAATTTTTAATATTTAATTAATAAAGTTG
Organism: Magicicada septendecula; assembly: GCA_034769895.1. Lineage (NCBI taxonomy): Eukaryota > Metazoa > Arthropoda > Insecta > Hemiptera > Cicadidae > Magicicada > Magicicada septendecula. The sequence continues at coordinate 1,065,778,120 of CM068367.1, forward strand.
TGTTAGTGGTTATAATCATAAACAGAATGTGTGGTTTTAATCACTAACTTTATATAGGCCTAGTGGTGTGAACAGCGTAATTTCTGTTTGTTAAATTTTATTAACGCCTATTTTACAGACGTCATGCTAGATCAATGTCATTACACCCTCGTTCATTCGCTCTCTTTCTCTCACTCTCCCCCATCTCAGTCGGCCTCTCACGCTCTCTCTCTCTCTCTCTCTCTCTCTCTCTCTCTCTCTCTCTCTCTCTCTCTCTCCCACCGAAGTTACCAGGATTTCTGATCCAGAATGCAAACAAAACTATAAACTATCAACCCATTAACTTTTGTTTAAAATGAATTGTTTCGAGTCAAATGAAAATAAAGTTATGTTTTATTTGCACATCGTGAACGATGTGCCGTGGTGCCGTGGCGAAGTTGCAGGTTTTCCAGTCAAAAACTCAATTAATTCTGCTCTTGGAATCCATTACGTATATACTTTTTTAGGCTGGTCAGAGAGTCTGCAGACAGCCGACTCCGTAAAAACCTCAAATGGCTTACATGGTACACACCTGCTTCCTTCGAACGACCCAAAGGGAGTATCCCCACCAAGAAGCTCTCCCACTCTGGTCCATACTAGAAATTTATCACATTGATGTACATCTGTTTGGTTACTTTAATGTAAACTATTGCGACAGTACAATCATATGCTGTACTGTGCATTTAATAGATAAAATAAATATTTAAATTAAATTTATAAATATGTAATAAATAAGCAGGTATGCGATTGAAAGCTGAGTTTATGTTAAAAATACGGAATGTAGACAGACAGGAACTGACCTGAACACTCCACACGACTGTCGCTGAGAGTGTGTACAGTAGTAAGTGATGTGTGTGAGTGAGGCCAGCTCGAGCATGAAAGTTTGCAATCTCACCCTGAATAATTGTCAAATTAGTTTTTATTTAATTATAAGAAAACCATAGATGGTAGAAAAGATTCAAAGACTCCTAAATATGTATAAAATGAATACGCATGTGTAGTGAGAAAACGGCGTGAAAAAGACGCGCAGTGCGAATTCAGTGCAATTTAAGTGCGTAGTAATTACACGGATTATGCTATTACGACGGTAATTACGTTGCACATGTGTAATTAAATTATACATCGTTAGAGCACCCTGTAGTTCACATTAGACTTTGCCTGTGGCAGAAATGTGCGAAAATATGAAATTGGACGAGAGTGGGAGAACTGACGCCACCGAGCAATTTCAAACTGGCAGAATTCTGTCCCAACAGGTGCTGTACGATGCTCGATTATAAATAGGGCACGAGAGAACCCAGCCCTTCTTCTCAATCAGTCTTCAGTAGCGGCGGGACGCTCTGTCCGTTGGCGACGCGAGTTTTTAATTTTTGTTAATTGAACAGTAGATGCGGACGGACGCTATGTTCGTCATATGTGCAAAATAGTAACTCTTAATCTGTTACCGAATACGAATATAGAACATACTTTACGATGTCGGCACACACAAACGTCCGTCAGTCAAGACAAGTTACTATGTTACATCCCGCAGAGGAACGCTATGCTGAACAATAGAGGCGTCTGCTAGAACGACAGCAGCTGGTGCAGAGCAACCTCTCACACTATCCTACCAACTATCCAACCAGATGGGACAATGATAGACGAGTAACTTGGAGGACGACGAGTGGAACCTGGGGACGTACAGGGAACTCCGATCAGAAGAGGACATACGGATCAACGGAGGACATGAGTATGAGCTACAAAATCGAGGTGAAAGATAATCCATTTATAAATTTTAAATGAGAGACCAAAGACATTTAAAATAAATTTTGAAATTTAAACATGAATAAGAGTTTTATGTAAAATGTAGATAAAGAGGTTCAGAGAATTTGATTTAAATTTATTAAAATATTTTATTTGATGTTTAACGATTAATTTAGTCAATTTCAATTTTATTTTAATGTTTGTAAAGCAATCAATGATTACTAAGTATGCAATACATAAATTAACGTAGTTGAAAGTTATATAAACAAAAAAAATAAAAAAATGAAACTGCAGTAAAGCACACTGTCAGGCTGAGCAGTCGAGTTATAATATTAACAAATAAGTATTAAGAATATAACTTTGTTACTGTAGAATATAAGATTTATTTAATGTTAATGTACTGCAACATTTGAACGTTTCAAGCGAACAATAATGAATATTTATGGCGAAGTAGTTGAGATTTTTAAACATGCTTGTGGTTTATAAATAAAATTATGAAAACTCATTACAATTCAATCAGTGACTACTCTTATTACCATTACACCCAAACTCCATTAATTGGTACACTTTACCAGTAATGTTATAAATATTGGCGCTCCAAAAGCGTGAGGCTCCTCAAACACAAATAAATTTGCAACTTGTGTGTTGTTGTACTATTCTAGAACATATAGAAATAGTTCGCTTCCGTCCACCTGTTTACAAGCACCGAGTTACAGGGCGTTACCTGTAGATACGTCGGCTAATCTTGGCTTACAAATATGCAGTCATTTCAGCTAAATTAGGAAGTAACAAAGTTTAGGATGAACACATTGTACTGCCACTTTTTGCGAAATCAGAAATAAACTGATTAATTTTATGACGTATGAGAATCACAGAAAAACACTGTAATACAAACTACATAATATTAGTTTATAATACAATCTTCATGTCACATACATGTTGGAAGGGAAGAAAAAAATTTCAAAAACCTAATTATTTTGTTTTGGTAAAATAACTTGATCTTTGTTTTTTTAATGAAAGAAAATACTATTAAAAAATTTAGTTTTTTCAATGGGCTTTAAGACTGCATTGTCACATAAGGTTACAAATAAAAAAAAAAACTTCTATCAAGTTCAAATGCACTTACTGACTCACTAAGTGCATGTAGTGGAACATATATGTGTGGCTTCACTTTAAGCGCAAAATATGTCAGAATATATTATATGCATTGACGTCAAATCTAACGTAACCCACTCGGCACAGTGCTAAACTGCTCAATACCGACAGTGTCACACTCTTTACCTTAATTATAGATGACGATCACTTTAAATAAAAAGTAAAAATATTTAAAAATTTTACTGGATTTTTGGTCTATGATTTATCGGATTTGTATTACTAACTTTGAATACGAATATCAAATTTATACAAAATACTACGGGCTAGAAACTAAAAAATGCTTTTGCAATAAACAAGATTGTTTGTATATAGAAATGTCACGTTGCAAAAATGTCAAGATAAATCTCCACAAAATATAACAAATCATTTTAGTTTGTAATAGACGTACGTTTAGGGTTTATGTGGTTATATTAGCAATGTGATATTGCAACTAAATCTGTATTGACAAAGTCTGAGTGAAATTATTCAGTTTTGTAATTAACCCTTATTATAGTAATGACTGTTGATCAATAAATTTTAATTGATTTATTGATCGTTAAAATAAATAGACACGCACGCACACGCACACGCACATGAACACGCACACGCACACGCACACACATACACGAACACATTCACTTAACTAAGTGACCTGTTGAGTTTGATATTTTCTCTTGTATCCGTACATATTAGGCCCTGATGATGGCAATAAATGTTGTCGAAACGTCTACACAAATAATATAAAATTTGTTTTATACTTATCTGACTGATCCTCGCTAAACTGCCCATAATTAAAATTTATAATTAACAATATTCCTGGAAAATGTTGAAGATTAAAACACTTTGATCCTCATTCAACAGTAATACGAACTGTAACAAATCTTGAGAATATTCATATTGGGATTCTCAAGATATAGAGAAAGGCAAGCAAAGAGCCAGTTCCAAGCACACAACGATACATCATAATTAGCCTACTTAGCGTAAAGAAACGTGTTTCTCTTTGTCCTGCTGTTTACGCCGATATAGCGGTAACCTAATCAGAGTTTCCACGTAGATTCAACGTGATCTGTTTACAAATTTCGTGAAGTTTATATTTCATGATTAAAATATTTTATCAAAGTAGAAGTTACCAGCTTATATTACTAAATTCATACTAGTGTAAAATTGTTTTATTTGATCTAATTTAGGAAACTAAATGTATATTTTTCGGTATAACATGACATTACATTGTTACATAACATAGATTGTATATCTATATGCACCTGTCCCTCCACACAACAGACGCGTATTTATTCTGAGTGATTATTACAAATAAACCAAATTTTGTATCTTAGAAGTTTTGGAATGAATTTTAATTTTGTCATAATCTTAATTATTCATCTGTAAACAAACATTCAATGTAATTAATTTAATACATTGCATAATATCATTTTAGAAGAAGTAGTTTCAAAATATTGCCTAAAATTAGAACACTATTTGTGAGAAAAGGGGAAAGTGTATCTGAATCTTTAAAAGAATTTTAATATCGCCTTTTTTTTACGAAGGTTGTGTTTGGCTATTCTCTTTACTACTGTACTGTACTGGTTGTACAATACTGGTTGTTACTACTCATTCTCTCTCAATCTTTTTCTCTATCGCTCACTCAAACACACACACACACACACACACACACACACACACACACACACACACACACACACACACACACACACACACACACACACACACACACACACACACACACAGAGTCACACATACAGAGTCACACATACACACAAGTTATTTACTTTAAAAAGTAATACAACTGACATAGTGCCAGAAATGCGTTTAAACCATACAGTAAAGTATATTATTGAACAATATTTACTCTTAATACTGGTTAGAATCTTATCGATTTATACTTTAAGTTATTTAAACTCAAGTATGGCCCTGAACACAAACAATTGAATAGCATCCAATAAGTCTGCCAAATCTAACCAAGTGCTTTAACTAGTTTAAATTACTTTCTTGACGTCATTAATAACAAATAATATTAACAAATTACTTAAAAAATAGTATTGGGCGTCATGTTAAGTGTGTGTCTGTCTGTATATGTATGTATGCTTTTGTGCAGTCATGTGTTGTGTATGCGAAAGCAATATATACTTAACTTTTTGTTGTGATTGATTTTCTGCAATCAATCTTCCATATCATATACATTATTTATTTATAGTGACAATATCAATTACAGATATAGAATTTCTATTTTATATTAAAATTGATGATTACAATTGTTTTTAGTGAATCTTAATTTTGGCGCATCCGTACAAATGTCACTTTTAATCTAATGGTAACAGTAGCTAGAATAAAAACGGTCTTGTTACGCAGCCTTTCTAGATCTGCGCCAAAGCATTGGGCTGTAAACCAAGGAAAGATCTTCCGCTCCTTCAATTCTATTTGCAATTCACGCACTGTTTGTTCAAGCCACAATAAAAAAATGCACTAAAATACATTTTACTGGCTCTGGATGCCATTGGGAAGCTTGCTAGGCCCCGTACTGTATCTCGTGTTTTTATTTCAGACTTCCCTACCAACAATAGCCTCATTTACTACGCCAGTGCGTTTTTGCCTCCCATCTTGATTCATCTCAATTTACGATAATCTCAAGCTCATCCTACCGACATTCAACCCTAACCGTGGTGTGGTGGATGAGAGTTAACGAATTTAAGTTGATACACGTCGCTGCCACCATGAGGAAGGAAACTTAGAAATTTATCCAACTTTTTTGCTCAATGACTGCCGAGACTCTTTACTGGGTCATGGCATTAAAATCATAGTGTCCTTCTGTAATAGAACATATTCTAAACTGTTTTAAACGGACGGTTTACATCTTTACAGTTCTACTTTCGATTCAAACATCGAAATAAATCTAGGGTTTTCAGAACAAAGTCGACCTACTAAGGATTACTGAACAATCAATGGACGCGATCAAGTGTCATTATGCAAAGCGCGTCATCCTGTTACAAGAGAATCTCTGTCAGAGAAACAACCAACAGTTCTAGTCCTACACATATTAAGAGACTTCTATATCATTGCAACATACTTGTTAAAACCCAAAGGTGGTCACGTGACTTAAACTGGATAATTTTCACACCCTCGTTACATATTTCTTAGTCGTAAAATATAAGGGTAAAAATTAAGTGTTCCGCTCTGGGAACCTACACCCAAGTCATTTGAACATTTTCAAGCATGACTGTGGTTTTAGCTCACTGGGACAAAATATTGGATAAATAAAATTAAAAAAAACAAAAAAACAATGCCAGTTTGACATTTTATTACGCTGTAATAGATATTTCAGAGAGACTTTCCGATTCAGTTAACAACTTAAGCTGTCAGATTGAAAAAGCAAATCCAACATATGTTTTAAACCGAACATATTTGAAAAAGTTTGTTTTAAAATTATAAAGATATTTAAACAATAAAACTTCTCTAGAATTGTAATTAAAAAAATAATTCTTTTCCACCACGATTTCCTTTACATACGGTGTATTATCATTGTATATTACTTTTATCTTGGACTGAATACCCACTTTGTAATCAAAAACTGATTATTAACTGATGTTTAGGAGCGCACTTTACACTCGGGTTATCTTATAAGAAGAGGAGAAAGAAATAGACTTGACTATCAGACTTGAACTGTAGATTCGTAATTGACTAATAAATTTTGAAAAATCACTTAGCATTATAGGCTTTATAGTTGATAATCTTTCCCTCTTACATGGAATAAAAAGAGTGATTTCTTTAAAGTGAAGTGGTATTGTGATTTGTTTTATATTAGACTTATGACTTTTATTTTACAAAGGAAGTTTACAGAACGAACCAAGCTGCGATGAAACCCTCCCAGCTACGTCCCTCAAAACGATACGAAACACTTTATCTCGTTTCTATAATTAAAAAGTTTCCTTTGTCATTATGAGTATTCCCTCGTCATTCCTAACATAACTCTAACACATGAATTACAGTAAATTTATACATGTTTATATAGTGAGACTAAAGGATAAAGAAGGATTAAAAGTTTTAAAAAAGTTACGCCTAAATATTTTAACATCTATTTTATAAAAATAACATATATTTTAAATTTAAATATCTAAATCTAACGTTTATAAAAGGTATGTTTGATCAAATTACGCTTGTCTCTTCACCTGCTCAAAGAGAAGAAAATGTTACTGGCTTATAATCTTTACATTTAAAGGTGATGCCAGTAGGATGGCAGTAAATTTTATATTTAATATTGAATATAATAATGATACTGATGTTTAATATTTATATTTATATTAAGTATATGATAAAATATGTGGTAGTTAGTACGAGTGTAATAAGCAAGTCACGATAAGCATAGTGACTCACAATAAGCATTTCAAACTTTCTTTCACAGCTGAAGTCAAAAGCAGAGGTGTTTCCAGAAAACATCTTATTAATGAGTTAAAGTTACTTGCCACTCTGAACAGTTATTTAGTAGTAAATCTGTTGCTAGGAGTTTTGTAGTTGCTTTTAAAGTACATTTCATGAAATTGTTTTAAACCTAACTAAAGAAGTATTAATATCATGGAATTTCACATTTACTGAAGAAGCTTTCAGCTTTCATTAGATACGTTTAAGAAAGAATGAGCGATTCTGAATTTGGATCGATGTCTATGCGGCAGAGTAGTGCGGAAATGAAAGCGCGCATGTCCGTGATCATGAAAGCACGTTGTGTTACGGCCACCACATTGTGCTGCGGCATCCAGCCTTGCCCCACACACCACACGCTGTCCTCTCCCTACAGCCTTGTCGTCACTTGCTCGCAAATTATATTTATTTATTCTAATATAAACATTTCCAAATTGACTTAATCTTCTGGAAACGGTTTCGGTTAGTATAACAGATCCTATGGCAAATTGATGCATCCAACGTACATTTAATATTAGTGCATTCCATACGTGAGTATGTAATAATCATATATAATAATATAAAAGTGTGTATGTGATAGAGTCATTATCAGGTTCATTGGTTTTTATGTGCACGTGTATGTGGGAACGGCATTAATCTCAACATATTTGAATTAGCATTTTATTATTTGTTTTTAATGGCGCTGATAGGCCTTCATCAAAAAGTTTATAAGGTGTGCAACGCATTTGCATCCACACACATACGATATGTATGGTATACACAATTTTTAACAATGATCTATTTCATCTTTTTTTTTAACCTACAGACATATACCCAAATTTGGTCAGCGTGCTTTAGGCGAACCTTTGTTGATCGGTTAGATTATGCAGGGGGCACCACGTGCAGGCGATCAACTTCAGCAGCCATATCATGGGTCTTGAAGCAACTATTAATAGTGCACTTGTTAAACTAGAAGAGTGGGCCAAACTAAATGCCATGACGGTAAATACCACCAAGACGACATACCAACTTTTCTCTCTATCAACAAGGCGGCCTACGGTCAATCTGCGCTACTGTGGATCGGAACTCGAAGAAGTGAACATATCTAAATACCTGGGTGTTAATATAGACACCAGAATGACGTGGAAGCATCATATAGAACAGTGCGTCTAGGCGCTGCCTACTTAAACGACTCACTGCGACTACATGGGGAGCAAATCAAGATGTTCTGACAACTGCGTATAAGAGTTACATTCGGCCGCTATTGGGATATGGCGCAGAAGCAACTATTACTGCTTCCAATGCAGCATGCCAGAAACTGCACTTGGTCCAAAATGCGGCCCTTAGAACGATAACTGGTGCGCCGAAATCAACTCCTATACTTGCCATGGAGTCACAACTGCAAGTCGAACCTATCCAAGTAAGACGGGAAAAGCTGTGCCTCATATCCTGGGAGAGCCTACCAACAACGGTGGAATAATTATAAAACAGCGGCAGAAAGGCTGAAAACTCAGAAATGCCCGATTGCGATCTATGAAGAACTCCAACGCAAATATGACATTGAACCAAATGAGGCAGCACCATTTATACGTCACCGTGAATTCTTTAGCCAACTCCCAAATGCTAACTTGAAACTCGTCGACCATAATAAGACAAAAACAGAGTCGAATGAAGCCGAGCTTCGTCAAGCAGCCTTACACACTGTACAAAAACGTTTTCCCGCTGAGCAGTGGATACGAATCTACACAGACGGATCCTCTATACCATCTACAGGGGCAACAGGGGCTGGTTTCTACAGCTCTCTATTTGAAGGCCACCTCACTGTAGGAGGCCGCCTAAGCAACTATGACGGAGAGGTAGCAGCCATAAAAGCAGCATCTATTGAGCTTGCCAAGATCTCACCACCTAACAAAGCCGTCTTCCTCATAGACTCCACTGCAGCGATTCAAAACGTGACCTCAAATGGTGACACAAACTGCTCCCTGACAATTGAGTGTAGGCGAGAACTGCAGAACCTTGTACAATTAGGCTGACAGATTGAACTGCAATGGGTACCCAGCCATGTCAACGTCATGGGAAATGAAAAAGCCGACATCCTCGCCAAAATGGGCGCAGCACTACCTCAGCCGGAGACCCCCAGCTCATTTGCATATGCGAAAGCAAGAATAAACTGCTCAATAAGCCTATGGCTAAAAGAAAAACAATTAAGTGCCTGTGTGGGAAAAAGATGGGCAACATTTGTTACGGACGGCCCAATCAACAGAACTCTACCCCGAGCAACTACTGTTGCTCTTTTTAGAACTACAACCGGTCATGACTACCTGGCCTCCCACCTGCACCGCATCGGCGTGTTGTCGTCTCCTGACTGTGTTCTCTGTGGATACGCTTCCATGAATGCGGATCACGTAATTACATGTCCAGCCGTGCTCTCAGACACGAAAGTCCAAGACGAAGATGATACGGCAAGGCTCTCACGTCTCTACTGGTCAGCCTAATGGCCCAACAGCCAGGGTGGGCGTCGGCTAGTAAGTACATATAACCAAATTTTACAATTGGCGGCGTCTCAGCATTATTTCTGTACCAGTTTCTTATGTATCCGGTTCTTCTTCTAGTCTACATTAATGCTTTGCACGTGATCTCGTAAACCGCAGTCTTACGACATAAAACCTTCCTGGACTCAAGAAGTCTACATTAATGCTTTGCACGTGATCTCGTAAACCGCAGTCTTACGACATAAAACCTTCCTGGACTCAAGAAAGGATGTTAGCTATCGTGACAAAACTTTCTTCACCATACTTTTGTGCTTTTTTATGAACCTTTCTGCTTTTGTAGTTACGTGCTTACCTTGTGACTTCATGCTTTTGTATGAGATTATTAAGCATCGCAGAGTGTAGTTTAGTATAATTTTGTTAATTAAAACAATTAATACGATTATATTCTATGGGGTAGAGAAATAACCGTGCAGGCGGTTCATAAAATTATACTTGTACACATTTATAATGTATTTCGACAGCATACAGTATACCGACATCTGTATATCATATTTTTTGGTTTATTTCAAAAGCCTTTATCTTCAAAGCGTTTACCAGATTAATAATGAGGTACAATTTTTGGCTTGTGGCAAAGCACTATTTGATAAAAACGCCTCCTGCACAAGTCTGGATAGTGCGACACAAAATTATTAAAGTTCCGGGGCTACGGGATGTCATTATTCAAATTCCTGACTTGACTTCAGTGAATTAGGAAGGAAACCATTTAGTTCCTTTATTTTAGGAAATACTGGTTTGAGGTTATTACTACATCGCTTCAAGAAATCTCAGTGCTTTGTGACGTTGCATGAAGATGAACTGAACGAGGAAGTGGAGAGAGGTCAAAGTTCGTAAAATTTCAGTTGTGCACTCGAGTAATCAAGTTTTTCTGTATTTCACGTTAGTGAGCTCTTCGCTCCATAAACATTCTCAATTTCGTCACTAAGTAAAGGAAGAAATTAATTTCGCTACCATTACAACGAGAAATTCGTTCAGCATTTTGCTGTTAGTATTTATAAATATAAATTTTGAAATTCATATATATATATTATTACTTAGTAATATTACTTAATAATTATTACTTAATAATTTTTTCTGTCAAAAATGTAACAGAAGACTTTAAATTTTCATGTTGGTTTTAAAAATGAAAGCCAACATAAGTGAAATGAAATAAGTGAAATCCAATGAATGGCAATAAATAAATAAATTAATTTAAAATAATTGATAAATGAAAACCAATTAAAGTGTTACTTAAGATATGTAAACAGTTCAAGTTAGAGTTATCCTCAACTAAAAACTGATAAATACAAAATATCAGTTCAGGGTCATTGCGAATCAGTTTCAATATTATAGTCATACGTGGGGATGAACAATGTCTTTAGCAGTATACTTACAACACATTATAAGAAATAACCAATTAAGTCAAGTCGAAAATCAATTACATTTTGGAAGAATCTAGTCGTAGACTGTGAATTGTAAAAACGGTAGACGTTAACAAACATGCTATCTTTTGCAATGTACAAGGACAATCTTAATTTTTAAACGAAATTATATACCATTTCATGGACGAAATTTGTATTACTAAACTGTAGTTTACTTATTGTCAGATTCCTTATTACTACAAAGTGTTCTCAGATGTTCGTTAAGTAACTTTCATACCTACGTTTAAAACTTAATTTCAAGAAATAAGTGTAAACTTTATACGTACTTATAATTAAGCACAAATAAGCATATGTAAGTATAAATTTTGTAGGTATAAAGTTATACCTTTATAGGTGTAAGTTTTATAAATTGTATACCTATAAACTGTATGCTTTCCTTTAAAACGGCAAAATGTTTTAGATATCATTTACTTCTAGCCTTTATTAACGATAAGAGTCCAAAGAGATATAACGTAGAAGTGTAAACCGTTATTAATGTCTTCCGTCAATAATCTAATCTGTTACTAAGAAGTGCTAAAGGTTGAAAAAATATCAGTTTAAGTGGCTGAACTGTAAACAACCGCACATTTTGTCTAGTGTGCTAATTACAAGATTCGGCCTAATACTCATCGTAAACACATATTGGTACTTATGACCTTTTTTTAGTGCGATTGTTTTCTTCAGTAAAACTTACGAGTAACGGGTAACATTTCGTAATATTTCAGATATATAAGAAAATTATTGAAGTTTCTAAACGGTAATGCGTAACACAAAGTAAATTGTAATATTTCAGTCTTAGTAGTATAGTACATAGCAAACGTATATTTATAGTAATTCTGCGAGCAATCAGATTTGTCTTGACGGTTTGGCATTATCGACAGGAATAATGGGAAACGTGAATGTATCGAGTTTGTTAAAATACGTGTAAAGATGCTATCTATTAGTATCGGAGTTTGATAGCTTTCCTTGAAATTCGAATTATGGTTTACCTATATCACACGTCAGAGAGAGAGAGACAGAGAGAGAGAGAGAGAGAGAGAGAGAGAGAGAGAGAGAGAGAGAGAGAGAGAGAGAGAGAGAGAGAGAGAGAGAGAGAGAGAGCATACGTACAAATTGTGTATTAGCAACACACAAACGTGAGTTTGACGTTAACGTTAAACTTTGAAAATATCATCTAGGGTTGAGTGTGGTTTTTATCAAACGTTTTATAATGGAGATTTATTTGCCAATAATTTACCATTGCTACGTCTATATTTTGTAGGAAAGCATCCATATGTCTATATTTATATCGTGATAGCGTTTGACAATTGTGTTTGAGATAAATTTGGATTCGTAACTACTCTGTAATAAAAAAAAAGAATTTTACAAACTATGTATGCATACATAACATGAAAATACAAAATTTTGATAGTGTAAGATGTTTTATTTATTTTACGCAAATGATCCCCCTTACAAACGGACTTTATTTCAAAATTCCGTCGTTGACTGTTTACTAATTTAAAATAAATCGGTTAAGAACTAGCTAATCCTCCGTAAACTGTTACGTAGGGAACATTATTAGTGATCTCATTCTGATAACAGCGTTTTATTTCGGTGATACTCATGATTTTTAGCAACCGTTAATTAATTGTCTTCAAAATTTATTCCAAAAACTTAAAAAAACATTATTTTTAGTTTATAAGAACTTTTTCTACACTCCTACCTTGCTTAATGAAGACTATATGTTCTCTATGTTTTGTGTATGGGTGCGCAGGTGCGCGATATTTATACAGGATAAAATTAAGACACTATTCTTTAAGCTGACTTAACATAAACTTGAAACGTGGAACATAATTAAGGCTTATGGGGTGCTGGAAACTTAATTTTTGATCTTAGGCTTCTCGAAGGTTTTGGCTCGATCATGGAAGTGAATGTATTGTTACTGTCACTACATCATTACATTAATTTGTTTTGTTGAAGAAAACCTGTTTCTGTTGTAACGAAAACTAGATTACTGGTGTTTAATAATAAGTTAAAATGTTTTATAAATGTTTTTAGTATTGAATGTTAAAAAGTAAAGTTACAAGTTATGATGAATAAAAAATTATAGTTATTTTAAAAGAATTCCTTTAAATAAAAATAATTGCAGTAATATTGTTTGAATTGTAATGTTGCTCAATTTAGTGAATAAAGCGTACTAGCTGGTCGATTGATGAAGGTAGCCGTCGCGTCGATTCTGGCAGCGAAACTCCTCCTCCAGGTTAACCGTCGTCTAAGTACGTAAAGTCAAGTCACGTCTGGACAACAAAATTAATAAAAATACACTTCCACGTACCTGGTCGTGATTCTGGAAGTTCGGAAGTTCACTTTTTATAATTAATAAGCTGCCAAAGCGGTTTCCAAAACCAGCTTGCTTTACTTACAAGTTAGGTTATTCCTTGTTTAATAATGGGCGCCACACAGGTTTATTTCAGGAAAATCCCGTGTAAAACCAATTAATAGAATCAAATAATTGTTAATTTTCTTTAAAAAAAACTGGTAGTGATACTTATTGCCCTTACAGCAATTCAAATTTAACAACGTATAATCTGTAATCAGAGTTACTTTGGTTATTCTGAATTAATTATTCATCTACTTCTTGAAATAAATTGAGTCAAAGTTATGCTGCTAATAAATGGGTTTTATTTGTACCCTTGAGAATGACTTTAAACAAACATAAGTAAGAAAAATACATTAACATACAATTGAAATTATTTCGTTCACTTACCCTACTAACTAGCTCAGAGCATAAACAACTTTTCTGGTTATTCCCAGATAAACTTTAATTTAAACATTAATTTTATATATCTCGGGCGTAAATTCTTTTAAACACAAGAAAGAACGTTCATGCCTATACAGAAGTTAATTATTTCATAAAACAATATTTACTAATACGGCCTTGTTGTTTTTTAAAAGTCAAACCTATTTATAGGTTATGCGTTCGTCACGCTTGCTTAATTATTCACAAATATTTTATACTACTTAAGACTAAAATAAATCTTATGTAGGATTAACAAATCCACTAAATAAATTCAATCACCGTGTAACATATAAAGAGTTTTGATGTTATGCGTCAGTACAAATTTTGTGTTGAAAAAATATCAGTACACTCAGATTAATGAAATAAATTGTCACGATGTTACCTTTTTATTTTAATCTTATAGATTAAAATTTAATTGAACACTCCAGCGGTCGGATTATAGTGACCCTGGTTTATTACACTGCACACGCACTACGAACAGAGACTATTTGTCCTCTTCTCACAAAATTGGACTAATTTAAATACTGGTTAATTATTTTCTCTTGTTCGATTTATCGCGCACTAAATAAAATAAATACTTCACATCGATGCACTGATTATAGATAGACTGTAGTGTAGTTACTTGGTGTTGCCGAAATGGTTAAATGGATGCACTGTTACATGATACTATAAGTTAATAACGTATTTTTCGGCGACGAGCGACAACCTTTCGCCCTCGCTAATGACAATAAAAGTGTTGGATCCTCTTGCATTCCGATTATATACCCACTGTCTTGATGGGGCTTAGGTGATCATTTCATTTAGTAAGCTATTTTTTGATTGGCTCAACCAGACGTTACGAAAATGACGCATTGTTTTCCAACCGTCATTAACCGTCATTTGGCGAAGATGATTGACAGCTACCGTTGTTGTTAGTGTTGACTAACGAATTTCTCACTTTATATTTACAAATGATGCTAACGCATGTCACGCACTTATTACAGTTGCGATCGGAGTTGTATCGCTATCAAATTAAAGGATATTTTATGCGCTTTAATTTGATATAGTTTGACACTGGTTTTATTCGCACTTTCTCTGACATTTCTAAATAAATAACGTTCAGATACATGGCTTCGCGCTGTCGTCTGCTAGTGACGCCAGACCCGATTCTTTCTTATCAATAAATTATTTGTGTTTCACATCGCGTTTTCATTTAAACGTTTTTGTCGGAACACTAATACATCCGTCTTTATACTTAATACCTATTTAGTGAATATAATTATCAAATCTTAACTAACTAGGGCGATACATTGCTATGAATAATCCTTACTTCCTAATTACATTTTGTCTATCCTATTTCACTCTATGCTACCCATTAATAATGGAGTGGTTACATTTATAATATATTAATAATATTCACTGTTACACTTGGTCTAATGATTGTTCAGTGTATTTTATTTATACTAGTAGTCCTTTCTACTTATCCAATTACTGACAATCGTTCGTTTTAGGCGTAGCCTAGGCATACCTTTCACATCGGGTTTATGCCTTAATAATGGTCATTAGTTACATTTGGTACATTGATGAGGTAACTTATTCATACAAGGTTTCCTCTTACAAGTCTCCTTACTTCTTAAGATTACACTTGTGATTGTAATATAAGTTTCAATTTTACATTGTGGCCATAGCTAGTCTTAGTCATAGGCATTGATATTTACTGGTCATTGTTTACTTATTTTCAGCCCAAATACTGTTGCTGATATTATATTATTCATGTCATTCTTTAATTACTTGTATTAACATGTGAAATTACATTTATGTCATAGACTGGCTTGCTTGACAGCTTATAGTGAACTTGGCTTGTCCATTAGTTAGTGTCAGTTATAATATTGGTTGTAGTGTCAAGCAGTGTATTCCTTACTGCTTCTTGTGGTACTTCTTCTTCTTTCTTCTTCGTTGGTCCTTCTCTTCTTCGCTACTTTCATCATCATATTATTCACTTACATTACTATCGTGTATTTATTGATTCTAATGGTATATGTCTAGGTTATGTAACACTTGGTCATGTTACACTGTATCTGGAAACGTTACAACAAGCACAATATCTGACCTTCTGTTAAAGGGCATTAGTCGGAAGTGTTATTATGAAATCAAATTTTTAACAGCAATGAATTAAGGGAAGTAATGCCACTAAACATTGAGAAAAATTATTATTCTAATGTTGGGTGTATTTGCTCTACAATGGAAAACCAGACATAAATTCACATATTTAACATTATATATGTTATCACATATGATGTGACCATATTTCTGGTTCTGTTAGCCATGGTATATTTTTATTTAAAAAAATTTTCGTTTACGTTTTAAGCCGAAAATATTGTTAAGCCTTATTTAGGGATGGCACATCTTATTGAAAGTTGTTCTTTATTGTGAACCGTACGGTAAATTAACATAAATATAATAATTCTTTCATAAAATCGTAAGTTTATAAAAAACGAAAAACCTACATAATGGAAATATTGTTGATGCTTTGCCTCTAAACTAACAGAGAATAAATCACTTGATGGAAAGGCACTCTAAAAACAACACTGCTTACTTTTATACCTTCGAAATGTAGACAGTATATGTAATATACATGAAATATAGATAGTACCGCGGAATTAGAAAAATAAGTCAGGTATCAACTATAAGTGACTCAAATATTACGACTAGTCATAACATTAGAGATTTTTTAAATGTGTTTAGAGAATGAGATCTTTACGGATCTACGTATAAATAGTATTATTTCCTTTTGTACATAACCAAATGATACGCAATCAATAATATAACAACACTAATAGAGTTTATTAAGTTTGCTGTAAACTTCGCCATTGAAACCATAAAGTAACAATAATTAGACAGACAGACCGTTCGGGTAATAACTAATTTTGTAGAAGGTATTCCATCATAGACAAAGGTGATCTGTATAAACTGTCTGTAAAAATAGCAATCATGGGCAGTTTGATGTAAACAGGAAATGCTACAATAAGGTTCTTGAACAGATTTCTTCAATGGACACTAATTTCAATCAATAAGATATGGAAAATAGTACTATTATTATATAGTAATATTATTTTACTATTACAATTATTATAGCATAATAATATTAAAACATATATTATAACATACAATATTATATTAATTTTAATATATTATATAGTTATTGCTCAAGTATTTTATGTTTTGCTACAGGTCTAATAGTATAATATACTATGTTAAGTAAGCTGGAATGAATTTTTAATAACAAATAATCATTAAGGCTGTTACATGAAGTCATAACCAAATAGAAATTATATATAAAGCAACTAATTTATATTTAGTCAACTTTTCTACCCTCAGGGCATAGTGTGATATGTAGCCCTATGTATATATCAATGTGCTGCTGTTGGATACGGTCGGAAGCCTCTCCATTGTTCGGTTCAAGAGGATTGTGAAACTTCCGTTCAACAGCGATGTGTTTTTCAGTTCTATTCTCTACCAATATGTATCACTGGAAGTCGCGTCAGTGACATGTATAAATTTACAAAATTCAACCAACAATTATTTTTAATCTGTACTAGACATTTTTTGAATATTCTTGGTGTTTACGCAGATTCGAAAAATGTATTATTGACCTTAAAAACGTTTTCTTGAAGCGAATCCACTGGACACTGAACGCCTCTAAAAATGTAGGTGAGTCAATGTAATTTAAAAGTTACTATTTACTCTTCCGTATTAATTTTACATAGTTTCAGTAAACGTAAGTAAACAGAAGAAATACTGACTAACAAAAGGAAAAATACTATGCTTATTAAAACACAGCCTATCTATTGTAACATATGTTGTCTCAAGTCGTATTAATTGAACATCACACTCGCTACAAAACAGTAAAATATAAGTTAATGTTAATAATTTGCCTCCATCAGTTTCTAATTGTGCAACTGGCGCGGGTCCACGGGAAGGGAAATGGGGAAAATTGCCCCCTCCGCCAAGTGGTCTTTACAGACGAAATTTTTTTGTCGTTTAGCGATTGTGAATATGATAAATTCATATGACGTTATGTAGGTTCATATTTTATTCTAAAATTACTTTAAATCGTAACTATACCTTACCAGTATGTCAAGTTTTGTTTTGTCTGTACCTTAAATGAGTAGTGTGTATTTTAGATTGTAAGTGAATATTATTAAAAGAGCAATGAACTGACAAACACAGATACGCTTGTATACTTGTACGTTAATAAACGTTTTGTGCTGAGAGACAACACACTGTGCTTTTACTTTCTCTCATTTCTATCATACTTTATACTTTAGATCTTTAAAGAATAGTCAAACATTTTATAATCAAATCAACTGTTTCATGCCCCTCCAAAATTTGTGCTGTACAAAGAAAACGCGTACATAAGTATTTTTCAGTTACATCGGCATTTCTGTTTGCATTTCCCTCTCTGTCTCCCCCTCTATCTCTGTATGTCTGTCTGTCTGTCTCTCTCTCTCTCTATACATTTCTAACAGTCTTGCAAGGCACAGGCGTTGTACGGCGAGTACGGCGCGTGTTGTCTTGCAACGCACATCTAACATTGACGTGCTCATTTTTAAAACAAGTTTTGTATATAGTTTAGTGCCGTATTGTGTTTTAATATTTTGACACATGTCATCATTGATGACATGCATTAGTTTTATAAAGTTCTGATGATGAGGCAAGTGCCTCGAAACATGTAAACGAAATAACAACATCACAGAAAGGCCATAGACGGTGAGTTACAGTATATTTGGTTAACAAACACGTGGATTGGGACTACAATAGGAGTTATTCCATTTAAATTAGAACAAAACCATATATATTGGATGTAAATATTAAAATTTTTGGGGACATTTATTTTATTAACTATGTTGGCCCTACATAGACTGTATAGTAGACAGAGTATTATACTAGTGGCAACTGTGGTAGACTTTCAGTAAAAAATACTACTACATTTCATTAACAATTTTAGTAATCTAAACTAAAAATGTTTCGTTGATTTACAATTATAGGTTTAGAATAATAAATTAAAAGATTAGTGTGAAAAATGTTGATCTACAAAATAAAACGAGGTATTGGATGTTCACACGAGTAGGTGAGAAAGTGTATAGCAGATTACGACTGTCAGTGGTAGGCCTGTACTTGTGATCAATCACAGCCGGCAGTATCGCACGCCTTCCCCTATTAGTTGTTACTCTTGTCTTCATTTTTTATAGAACTACTCGACTGTTACGGTTTTTTTGGCCTTAACAGTTGATTCAAATATTGAATGTTTCCGCAGAGAGTACGTTAACAGAATCAATCTCCGGTGTGAACGATTATTCAGCATAGTAAATTAAGTTAAAGAACTAGTACACATAACAATTAGTTTATGCGAATTTATTTAACAAGAAATTAAGGAATGTTTTTTAGAAATCTGAAAGCAGGAAAAGAGAAATTCCGTTTTTGGTGAAAGCCCACCTTACGTTTCAAGAAATCAGTATTTACATTTTATTTATTTTCGAATCGTAAAAGAGTCGCGCGTCGTAAGAGTTAAGTTGTCGCACATAAGTTGTACATTTATACGATTACATCAACATTAACACCAGCTTTAAGCAGACCTTCCTTTTTCAGGTTACATAGCAATCGTAAGTACAAAGTTTTTTTAATACAGTGAAAACTTATGCAAAACGTAGCTAATAATTAAAACATAAATGAAGTCAAAGGAAGCTGTAGTTACATAGTATACAAGAAATTTGCAGAAAAATTCTACAATTAAGAGAAGTAAAAGACAAAAGTGAAAGAGGAAGGAAGAGGTAGGGGAAATGAATAAGGGAATCACATTAATTTATAAAGGTATTTCTTCTTACTTTTATTTTTGTTGTTACTATTATTATTATTATTATTAATTATTATTATTATTATAGTAGGAAGCGAATTTAGAATGCAACACTACAAATGTTATCTTTATAGTTAAATACTAGAAAGAAATTGTATGCCAATGTATTGATCAATTGATCAATCATTTACATTCTACAACACAAAATTCAATGTTGCACGAATTATCAGAAAGAGAAAAATGTGAGAAAATTTTAGCATTACTTACTTAATCCACAACGTTTAATTGTAAGTTGTTCGTCAGGTAACTAAGCTGTATTTTACTTACACGTCCCTGTTCCATAAGTCGCAACAATAAAATTATTTCGCGATTTAACAACCTCGATTAACAGTGAAAGCAGTTGCTATGTCTAATACTTTCTACTGCACGTCGTTATTATAGCACTTTTCTCTAAGCCATATGACAGTTGGAACTCCAGATACGGTGATCTCTGTTTCTTGGCTTCGTGTCTTAAAAAGGAATACATTTGAATGTTACATTATCTAAAGTAAATTAAATATTTCTGAAAATAGTTAAACGCTTATGTTACAAGATAAACGTTTAGCCAGAATGGTTAGTAGGTCAAAAAATATTGTTACGAGAATCTTTAACAGTGGAATAAATTACTGAACCCCATAGAAATCGAAAGTAACAAAGTCTTTACCTCTAAAAACAATCTAACACATTAAAGAGGTCCCCCTTGTTATACAGATATCTGATACACTCTATACGCAATTAATAATACAATTCTCAAAGTTAACTAACATACTGTAGTATTCAGCACAAAATGGGCAATTAAGATAATGTGTAGCAGAATTATTTCTGTACAGCACTTCATGTGATTAGTGAAAATAACATGTCCCTACACGTAATCTCATTGAGGTTAGCGAGACTCGAATGTGACTCCAATTTGAAGATAACGTAAGTACACTGTAGTAGTAGTAGCAGTAGTAGTAGTAGTAAAAAAATGCAGTCAGTAGGTTTGAATTATTCTTCTCACTTTGATTGAGTCGAGGTCCTTTTAACATTTAACTAACTTTATTTGGCTGCTGGTGATAGAATGTAACACATAATAAAGGCAAGCAAAACCTCTCGTTAAAAAAGCAAACAAAGAAAGCTAGGTAAGATACGTGTCCATCATTGAAAGTGATGTGTGTAGTCCCCTGTATACGGACATGCAGGTTATGACTCTTGCTTGTCTAATGGAAATATACGAGTACTTTAATCCATTACCAGGAACAACACTACTACCTATGGCAAAACAACTTTGTAAAGATGTACTCTGTTGTAAAGATAATAAAATGTTACTACCCTTTGAGATGAGTTAAATTGTTAAGTCTAAAGCGTTATCAAGCAAAGTTTACATTGAACGATTACATTCATATTTCATATGCGTGTAAGAAACGAGGTGAGTATATGATGCCTTCGTACTGCGTTTATTGACTGTTTTACATTACATTTTTGGACATATATAAAACAAGTCAGTCAGTGGAATCTGATACAGTTAAATGTTACAGATACATTAGTTTAGTCCATCTGTAGGAATTATGCACGACGCTCTGTCCAGATCTGTCTTGTTACCTTTTACATGCCAATTAGTATTATGACAAATTATACTGTAACGAGCTACCACTTAATGTCATTTTTTTGTGAATATTAATTTGTTGCACAAGCTGAAGACGGTTAAAATAGGCCTAGATCTAGAAGTATATATACTGCGCTCAGAGTGAAAATGGTGAAGACATAATTTTGTCTTACGTGATAGAAAATGATTAATATTATAATTAAATTCTAACTTATTTCAATACTTACGTGCTAGCAGTTTTCTTTTGAACAAGTTTTACACTCGTTTTTTAACTTTTATTATGTATCTCAAATGCTTTACCTGAAAACAAAAATAATTACAAAATATTATTTAAACAATAATACCGTTTCTATAGATAAAATTAAAAGTTTTGTTAAATATGTAAATTGTCTAGAAATTATTTAAAATTATTACTATTAAAAAATTCAAATTTAATGTTGGATTGTAAATTATGAATGAGAGGTGTTTGTTGATCGTAATGATACTGTTTACTCATGTGTCTGGAAACAAATATTTAGACGAATACGAAGACAATGAATACGACTTTGGTGTCAATGACGAAGACTATCACCCAATGACAAGGTCAACAATGGAATATGTATTTATTTACACAGATCGTTATTCAGAACATTGGGTGTCTGAAGAGATCAGCACTGAACGAGTTGAGAGGCCCGGAGACCAGTGGCCGACTGAGCCGACAGAACAATTAACGCGAGCACCCGTGGTTAGAAAATACATTCATTCGCTTTATGACGAGTACGAGTGTACATCTAGAGGCAACACAACAATCAGTCTGCACTGTCTGATGCTACTAATTCATTGTCTAACACTTATTGTATTGTACCTAAAATAATAAAAAGCGCCTAAATTAATTCTCTTCACAATGCGTACTAGAGACACTGAATTTATGTTGGTTTCCTATTGCCATTATCAGTAGCAATGTTGCGAAAAAATAAATTATTGTTTACCTTTTAATTATTTCGTTTATCTCATATCCCTGAAAGTGCGAATTCGGCCATTCCACTTTTGTTGAAAATTTTGGATACGACTCTCCAGGCGTTTTTGCTGATCCGATTCAGTTTGGTTCTCTGCTTTCCATCGATAATATTTGACAGGTATTGTTGTCAGGACTGTATTTGATATGCTGGGGTTCCCTTCAAATAATCGACGTGCAAATATTGTTTTGAAAGGTAATTTTTCAACGGAGAGCCATTACGCTATCCACCATCTACGACCCCGACATGTCGACCTCGCTAATTGACAATGTTAAGAACACAATTCTAAAGCCACGTTTTAATTTAATAAGATATGTATTGTCTCACATTGTTCTTAAAATTTTTTTAACTTCAAATTTTAAACAACTTTAATTATTTTTATTCAACAAAACTTTAGGTTACAATAAAGAAAAGAACAAACGATATGGATTTCTGTATAATTTGCTTCCCTTTTCTTTAAATGGTTTATCAGCTTCTTAACTTCCAGTCAGCGAACCAGCCTATGGAATTCTCGAAGACAAATGTTACACCCCATTCAGTTCATCATAACATTAGTTAGCTAATCTTTTCCTCCAATGATCTTGTGTCATTTATCTATTGTTTAAGTGGAAAACCTCTCCGTGATTTTTTCATATGTAGTAGTTTTTAAAAAGTAGCTTCAGTCAGCATTAAAACTTTTATGTTCACAAAAATATGTTAAGCTGTATCAATATACATTAATAATTGTCCTTACATTACGGACACCGTCAACGTTAATTTTATTTTATAAGTGTCGATTAATAAATAGTTTTGTATTTCGTAATAATAATACAATGTTGACTTTAAGCAAACGAGAATTTTAACCAATAGTCTGACTAACAAAAAATTAAATGCTGATATTTAAAAGAACGGTTTTATGATCATCATCCTTTGCTCCCTCCAGTGTCGTACAGCTCTGAGAAAATTTACGTGCGGTCCTATTACAAAGGCGGGCCTGGTTACTGTAGCTGGGTTTTTATTGCAATTCTAAAAGACGAATAGAGCCTGTAAACCATAATAGCTTTTGCCATTATAGTGATCTACAATTTAGGATTGGATATGCTTCCTCTCAAACGGGTCAGTTACAAATTCGTCATTCATTACCGAAAATAGATCAGCAATATCATATTTAATTATCTTAACAGAAACTAGCGTTATAGTGTCTCATTCTTTATCCGTAGTTTTTAAACTACTGTAGTACATACTCTACAAATTTTAAATCTACTAACAGCACAAATAAGAAAGTTTTTCAAACTAACAAGTAAACTTAATATTGATTAATGGTGCAGCTAACAAGTGGTAGACGCATGGTATACTATAGTTATTTAAACCTCTTCAAATATGTACCTTTACTTATACGAGCATTATTCTAAAATACTAGTTTACACATACATATATAGTAATCATATATGCATACACAGTAATACATATGTAGTAATAATAATATGATTTAACACAAGTTTACACACATTCATGTGACTTTTATTAAATGTATAAATATTGAATTTTATTTGAATTATCATCAGTAAATAGTTTTAAATGTGCATCAGAATATGCTATTCAACAATCAGATTTCTCGACGTTGCCCCATTTGTTATAATCCTAGTGAAGACACTAGCTAAGTAACACAATTTCTTAAAAAAAAAAAAAAAAAAAGGCTGTGATGAATTGTAGATATTTGAGTTGAAATGTTACTGGAGGACTTTTGGCATCACAGAAAATATTATTCAATACACGTATTAATAGCCGGAAAATGGCTGCTGATTGTTTGGGTGACCGAAAAGTCTCGTATTATTTCTGTGATGGCAAAAATTATTTCTGTGATTTCTAAGCTATGAACACCATTCTTTCAAATTGTAACGAAGATGAAGCCAATAAAATATTTATGAACTTTACAGTCGTTTACTGATGACCAGATGACTCTATATAGCCCGTCATGAAATATCGTTCTGAGCACAGAACACTTTACTTTTGGTACTATCAACTGGATAATCACATTTCGCTCATCTACATTTCCCCATCTACAAAATTTGTGTTCCGAGTCGGTAGTGTTTTAATTATAAAAATTATTTCTCTTAAACGTTAGAACATTATCGTTTAAAATAATCATAATTTACTATCACATATTTTTTCTAACGAGTAATCATTCTTTCATTCCATGAAGAAAGTTCATGGTTTGCTTCAAACCTACTTGAGGAGAGCTGCACAGCAATTTCAACTTCGAATTTGGATAAAGAGTGTTAAAGTTCCAATTTTAGGACAACCAGAAGTCGGACTGTACTACGGAGGCAGTGGAACAAATATGAACAAATATTAAAGTTTTCCATCATTTCTCAGCTGTAATGTACATTTTCGTTGACGTGATTCAGAAGAAAGATCTTCTCTTCAGGTATAATTCAGCGGATACGTTGTCTTGATATATTTAAAAATTCACAGTGTTTTTTGGAATTATCCGTCTTTTGTGTCCCAAAAGAATAATGAATATGCCTTAAGACGCCGAAGAAACTGTTTCAAAATTCTTTACGCCTGAAGAATATGGATGACGATGTTTATGGATCACATTTTTTTGGGTTAACCCAGTGGCAATATTAGTGACGAAATCATCTCCTTCGTGAATAGTACGTAAGAAACAGTTTACCTGTGTTCTTTCGTGAGATCCATTAATTGTTACAGGATCGTCCGGCAATGATTATTCTATAATCCTACGTCTCAGTGATATAGTGCATGCTTTCTTGACTAATACCTAGTTTTAGAGCAATATGTCTTTGAGAATTAAGTTCTGTGACATTTTTTGAATCATGACACCATCTGTGAAATGATTAACGCCATGCACCGCTGTAACAGATCGCTTTACTCATCAAATCACTCAACTCGTCTTATTACAGCGCTTAAAGTATAACCCACTGGCGGAGAGTCTTTCACATTTATTCAAGCATCGCCATAATTGGTTACACGACCACTAGTGTGAAAACATTATTACTGAACGCTGCTATATATTGTCACAGGACAAATGGCGCCAATCGTACACACTATAGTTTTTTAGGCCCTTAAAAGGACCGTTTGTCGGGTACGCTAAATCATTTGCGTACGCTGCCCGAGCCGCGCTGTGATGTTCGGCGGCTGCGTCCGCTGTTCCGGGCGTGCTGCGGTTCTCTTCTTTCGGCAGCGGTATGTAGAGCCCGCTGCTGTCCCAGTCGATGTCCATCACTGCTTCTCCTGCGTTCTCCATTCTTCCTTCTTCCTTTTCTTCCAGCTGGCTTGACGACGTCCAATGGAGTGCGCCAAAAATAACACACAACTGGGGGTTGCGCGGCCCGCGCGAAGCGCGGGTCGCGAGTAGTGCAGTGTCCCGAGTCTCAGAAAGGACTCCTGCCACTGGGCATGTAGCATGTAGCATGTAGCATTGTAGTAGCGGGGCGTCTTTGCACCCGGTGCATGACTGCAGCATCTGAGTCGAGCTCAATGGCTGCGTGTAGATATACATAGGTCTGGTTCTTCGACTGGTGCCTAATATCAGGAATGGACAACCGCCAACCAGTTAACTGAGAAGGCGGGGGAGAAAGGTTTTTAATTTTTATTTATTTAAATTATCAGCAATCAGTGGGCACTGCCGCAAGGACGGGTTCAGGTGACAGATGTCGCCCTTTCCCAGTCCCGCGTGCAGACGCCGTGAGGCGTCGGTCGCTCCCCGCGAGGCAGAGAGCCTCCGTGCCAGTGATAGCGCGTAGCAGCAGCATTCAGCGCGGTCGGCATACTAGGAAGGGAGGAAGGAAACAGCTTTACAGGTAAATTCTGGGGCATGGGCAGATAGAGAATATACAAGTTAAGTGAGGTTTAAGTTTACTTAAACTTATGGCGGGTCATCGAGAATCGCCCGAGGGCGTTTGACCCGGACAGGGGGAGGTGGTTGCGTGGTGCTGATGGTTCTGAGGTAAGGGAAGGAAGAGGTCTCAGCTGCGGCAAAGAGAGTCGCAGCTAATGACCAGACAAAGGCTGAGAGAGCAGGAACTCGTAGACCTCCTCGAATTACACTGTTTCTAACAAACCAAGGAGATCCCGACAAGGAACGGAGGGTTCTGGATTGGAAACTTTCCAGCCTACGCCTGTTGGTGGCGGAGGCAAGTGACCACCATACAGGTGCCGCATAGGTCAATACAGACCGGAGAAACAACAGATAGAGGGTAACTTTCGTGCGCAGCGCCAGGGGGCTGCGGCACGCGAGGTATGGGTAAAGTTTGGCTCGGACGCCGCGAGCCTTGGCAAGGGTGTCCGTCACGTGGGCGTTGAAGCAAAGGCGACGATCTAGCCGAACGCCTAGATACTTCACCGACTCTTTGTAGGCGATAGGCCTCCCTTCAAGGGAGAGGGGCTGGCATCGGGAGATGGACTTACGAGTGAAGCAGATCGCCTCGGATTTCTCCGTGTTGATCGTCACCCGCCATTTCCGTAGCCAGTCCGGAAGCTGGTCCAACTGACGCTGCAACTGTGTACTCGCAAAACGCGGGGACACAGAGCTGTAATGATACATTGCATCGTCAGCGAACAAAGACAACGTGACTCCGGGCAAAACAGGCAGGTCGTTCGTGTACACGAGGTACAGAACGGGGCCGAGGACAGATCCCTGGGGTACGCCAGCGGCGACAGGACGAACTGCAGAGCAGGTTCCGTCGACGCTCACCCTGAAGGTTCGGTCGCTGAGATACGACCGGAGGAAAAACACTATGGACGATGGTAAGGGGGAGTTGGCGAGTTTGAAGAGAAGACCTTCGTGCCAGACTTTGTCGAAGGCCTTGCTCACGTCCAGCAGTGCGGCGGCCGTAGCCGCTCGCCTGTTGGTGGCGTCAGAGAGTTGCGTTACCACGCGGACTAGTTGAAGCGTGGTCGAGTGCTCTCTGCGAAACCCGAACTGTTCGTTGCGGATAAAATTATCCAACAACGGCGAGATGCGGGCCAGCAGGAGCCGCTCGAACACCTTCGAGATAACTGGCAAGAGAGATATTGGCCGATAGCTTTCAGGAAGCATGCGCGGCTTGCGGGGTTTAGGAATCATAACGATGTTGGCATTTTTCCACAGGCGGGGAAAGTACTGTAGCCGGAGACAAGAGTTGAACAGCTCGAGAACGAGGTCAACGCCTGAGGCCGGGAGATATTGTAATGCAGCGGCCCCGATCCGCCTGCCACTGGGTCTGGTAGAGTTCATTTTATACTTTTTATCTACTTATGGGGGGGGTCTGAAGCGACCTGCGATTGGTGGATTATACCACCGGGACTAGCAAACGAGGTCGCTTCCAGGACTCACCTGGTCGCGGGGTGTATTTACCAAGTCCGGCAATGAGGGAATTGTGGGTCACTCTGTCGGAACGAACATAGAATCGTCGCGCCAGGCGTCTCACGGTGTCATCAAGAGAGCGGACACCGAGTCCTCTCCTCAAAAGACGAGAAGAGTACCTCCGGGGGACTTTGCACGCGAGCTTCAGTCCCCGGTCGAGTACGCGCTGGAGCGTGATTCTATGACCACGAGCCAGGTATCCCCAAACAGGACAGGCGTAGGTAATCACCGGCAACACGTACGTGTTGACTATGAGCTTACCTAGCCGGGGGGTCATTGCCGGATTAGATAGCACGGGCCAGAGTCTACTGAGTTGCGCCGAAGCGCGTTGTCTGATGTAATTTGCATGGGTTCGCCAGGTGAGTCGGGAATCCACGTGGAGCCCGAGGTACTTGACGCTGTTGGTCCAGGGCACCTCGACGGGGCCTACTTTAAGCGGCCGAGGCCGCTTGCGTTTTCGCGAGAATATTACCGCGGCGCTCTTGGAAGCGTTAACGGCAACTCTCCAGTCATCGGTCCACCCGACATACGCGTCGAGTTGGCGCTGGAGCTTAACTGCCGCATAACTCGCGTTCGGCTCTGAGGCAAAAGCCGCAGTGTCGTCCGCGAACAGCGACAGTTTCACTCCAGGAACTCGGGGCGTGTCGTTGACAAACAACGAGAACAGGAGAGGCCCAAGGACACTTCCCTGAGGGACGCCGGCGGTAATACGCCTCTCCGAAGAGAGAGCGTGGTCTACTCTCACTCGGAAGCTACGGTCTCGCAGAAAGCTGCCGATCAAGTGAACGTAGCAGTCTGGGAGAAGGACTTCCGTTAGTTTGTAAAGGACACCCTCGTGCCACACGCGGTCAAAGGCTTTTTCTACGTCTAGGAAGATCGCAGCCGTCTGTTTGCCCTGGCAGCCAGCCTCGGTTATGCATTCCACGAGTCTCATCAGCTGATGAGTCGAGGAGTGCAGCTCACGAAAGCCGAACTGTTCGGGGATCAGCACGTCTAGTCTTTCTAGATGGTCGCGGATCCTACGCTGGATCAGACGCTCAAAAACCTTGGACGTCGCGGACAAGAGGCTGATGGGCCTGAGGTTCTCCACTCGAGAAGAATTCTTTCCCGGCTTGGGTATCACGATGACGGTAGCCGTTTTCCATTTCACCGGAAAATAGGCCAGTCTGAGGCATGAATTGAACAGGTCAGTGAGGAACTGGGTTCCTCGCTCCGGAAGGCGATGGAGGGCGGAATTCATGACTCCGTCCGGGCCAGGCGCCTTCCGGGGCTTGAGCTGAACAATCCTCTCAGAGACCTCCTCCGGGGAGATGGGCTCCGGCTGGACTGTGATATCGGCCGTAAGAAAGCGCTCTACCTCGCGGCAGATTTGCTCAGTGAAGGCCGGGTTCTTGGATGGGTTGGGAGCGAACTGACGCTCTAAACTATCAGCCAAGAACTCTGCCTTTTCGAGGGGGCGACCAAGGGGTTGACCGCCGGGTCCGGCCAGTGCGGGGAGAGGCGCGCGTTTGCGCTTTCCCGTTAGGGCACTGGGAATCCGCCAGACATTACGGTCCTCGGCAGGGCCATCCATCTGTGTTACAGCTAGCTCCCAGTTGCGTCTACGGAACGCCAGCATGTCGCGACGCAACTTGCCGGACGCTCTGTTGAACGCAGCCTTGTCGGCCGGGTCACGAGTCCTCTGCCAGCGTCTCCGGAGGCGATTCCTCTCGCTAGCGAGCTGAGACACCTCTTCGGGGATCCGCTGATAGTCGGGCGTGAGCCCCGGCTTCATCCGGGAGGACACGTCAACCGCCGAGACGACGGCTGTGTCGAATACAGCAACTGCCTCATCGACATGCTGGGTAGTGTCGAGCGGGATATGCTCTGGTAGGCGGCGACTGAACGCCGGGCCAAAGCGGTCCCACTCGATTACCCGCCGCTCGTCGCGGACGGTGGCGTGCTGGGTAGCTATATGCACACTGATAGGGCAGTGGTCCGAGGACAGTTCCGAAATGACGGAGACGTGGACCGGGCAATAAACGCCCCTGACCGCGGCAATGTCCAGTACATCAGGGCGGGAGTTAGCCCGAGAGGGATAGTACGTAGGCCCGGTAGGACCCATGACTGTGACCCGAGCCGCATCAGCATACCTGCGTAAGCGGGTCCCGTTTGGGTTCGCCAAGCGGCTCCCCCAATCGGGGTGCTTACAGTTCAGGTCGCCCGCCAGGACTACCCTCCTGTGTGCTCCAAAGACGGCCTCCAGATCGTTCGACAGGAGCTCCGTGTGTGGAGGCTTGTAGGCGGAAACCACGAGTAGACCGCCGAGAGCACCATGGAGCTCGACCGCGGTGCACTCGAGGTTCCGCCGCTGAGGCAGGACAACGCGGTGATGGCGAAGACTCGCCTTCACCGCGATGGCTGTGCCCCCTCCTGCGCGACCCGACCGGTCGTCCCGGTGGCACACGTAGTTGGGTAGTCGGAAACGACGATGCGGGGTCAGGTGCGTCTCGCCAAGAAGAAGCACGTCGGGCTTGTGACGGGCAACGAACTCTAAGAGCTCAGAATGCCGGGAAGCGAGGCCGTTGGCGTTCCACGCCACGAGCTCGAGGTCTCGCTTGAGGGATTGCCGTGGTTGTCCGTTCATAACAGACCTGTAACACGGCATGCTTCCACCAAGAGGAGGAACTTATCTTGGGGCGAGGCTGTTGCCAAGCGTTCCTTGATTTTAAGGAAAGTCTGGGCTACTTTCTGCAAGTCGTAGCTTGCCAGAAAGTCTGATACTACGGCGAGATCATCGGAAGATGAGGCCGGGGGAGAACGCTTGGCGGCAGCTGCATAGCTGCGGCGGGGCGAGACGGTGGAAGCCTTTTGGGGCTGGTACTGGAGCGGGTGGCCGCTCTGGCTTTTGGAGGACGGGCTTGGGTCCAGTGGCAGGTGGTTTAGGCTGGCCCGTGTTCTTGGCCGGGTTCCTAACTTTCTTGCCCGATCTGGGGAATCTAGGCTTGGGTGGCGGCGGCAATGGAGGATCAATTTCCTCGTTGTCCGGCAGCGGGACTTGGGTATAATGGGGGACTTCGCGTTCCGGTTCCGGGGGAGCGATGGTTGGTTTGGCCTGAGGAGCTTTGCTCGGGCTCACTGCACTGCTGGGTTTCGGAACCGGAGCAGACCTAGGGGCTGGTTTCCGGACCACAGGTTCAGCGGCTTTGGCCGTTTTTACAGGTTGTCTAGCATCATGTCGAGGCTTAGGCTGGACTGGTTTCTTGAGTTTGTCCAGCTGCTCGCTATATACTGGGCAGCGCCTGTTATTTGCAGCATGGGCGCCGCCACAGTTTATACAATATCGGTGGTTGGCCGGGACAGCGCAGGCCTGCGTCAAGTGGTCATTTCCACAGCGGACGCAGGTCGGCGCGTTCCGACAACCGAAGCTGCTATGGCCGAACCGCTGGCACCTGTGGCACTGGGAAAGTCGCCCGGTCTGACGGCAGGGCTCGACGCTTACGCAGAGCCCGAAAAGCCGTTTTAAATCTAATAAGGCCTGGGAGGATTCGCCCTTCTCTGCCAGGAGTCTTATCAGCGGGAGTGGTCGACGCGAGCCATAAGTGGTGTACAGCCGTGAGGCTCCCACAACCTTATACCCCGCGTCGCACAGTTCGTCAGCGACGACCTGCGGATCCGCCTGTATGTCCAGGCCCCGAAGGACGAGGGCTACAGGCTTGGTTCGGTTCATAGTGTAAGTGTGGAACTGGAACGATTCACGTTCCAGCCACTGGACCACTCCGAAGTGCTCCGATGCGCTGCGGCAGGTAACGCGCACAGTCTCGCTCGCAAGGAGCTTGACAGATGCGTTATCTGCCAGCGCAACGGTCTTACGGAGTCGGCGAACGAAGCCGATAACGTCCCTGACGTTCGTAACGAACACCGGCGGGACCCTTCCTTCGGAGGTGCGACTAGGCGCAACCTCAGCGGAGGCTTGGAGTGCCGCCGAGTCCGTGGCCGAACTCAAGGAGGTCAGGGAAGGAGACTTTCGCGGCTTGCCACCGCGCCCTACTGCCACCCAATCGGTGGAAGCCGAGGTCTCCATATCTGGGGAGTCAGACTCCGGCAGAGGATTTGGGCTGCTTGGCCTACTAGCGGCCGTGCAGCCGGAAGGTCCGGCCTTAGCGGGCTTGGTCGGCCCTAATAAGGACCGATTTTGCTCACGTACTTGCGCGGGTTCAGCAGGGCTTCCCGCGCAAGTCGTAGGGTTCCCGGCTGGCCCAAGTGGCCGGCCGGGGGGCTCGATGCTGCCGCACAGTGCTTTGGGGACACTAACAGCGGGGCTACTGCCGACTAACTCGGCTCTTTGTCCAGCGGGTACCCGGGGGCCGAACTGTGACACCGTCACAGTGGCGGCACAATGCGCATCTCTATTGGTGAGTCCTACTCTCGGACTCCCCGGGTTTCGCTGGACAGCGCTACCTACAACACTTACCGGCACTGCGCGGCAGGTCCCAGTTGTGTTGCGTTGGTCTTCGTCCTGGCAAGACGGCTGATCTATCTCCATCGCTGCTTGATGTTGGCGCTGGCGAGGTAGTTTATGATGCTCCGGCGGCTTTTTCTTGGCGGCCTCCGTCGGTTGTTGGCCGAGCCTCTTCATTGCAGTCGTTGAGGTCGAGGCTGTCCTCTGCTGCGTTCTTCTGTAGTAGCTGTGTACAACCTTCTGAATCACGTCAACGAAAATGTACATTACAGCTGAGAAATGATGGAAAACTTTAATATTTGTTCATATTTGTTCCACTGCCTCCGTAGTACAGTCCGACTTCTGGTTGTCCTAAAATTGGAACTTTAACACTCTTTATCCAAATTCGAAGTTGAAATTGCTGTGCAGCTCTCCTCAAGTAGGTTTGAAGCAAACCATGAACTTTCTTCATGGATCTCCTTGCCCGGGGAGTGGACGACGGTGAATTTGAAGCTCTGTATCAGTAGAGCCCAGCGAGCGTACTTCGTCTTCTGCCCCGTCGCCTGCTTCAGCCAAGTTAGCGCCTTGTTGTCGGTCCTTAGGGTGAAATGTCGATCCTCCAAGTATGGCCGGTATTTCTTGATGGCCCAGACGACTGCCAAACACTCCAGTTCGTTGGAGTGGTAGTTCTTCTCCGCCTCGTGGAGCTTGGCACTGGCGTACGAGATGATACGCCTCTCTCCGGCTTCGGTGCATTGATAAAGCACCGCTCCAAGCCCCTTTTGGCTGGCGTCGGTCTGCAGAAACATCGGCAAGTCTCGATCCGGTCGTGAGAGTTTTAACGGCTGCCGGAAAGCGGCCTTAACCTCTTCGAAGGCTCGCTGAGTTGTGTCGTCCCAATGCCACTTTCTTGTCCGCAGCAGGTCCGTTAACGGTTCCGAAATCATGGCGAAGCAGGGGATGTACTCTCGCAGCCAGTTGCAGGTTCCCAGGAAGCGTTGCAGCTCTTTCTTGTTGCTGGGGGCCGGCTGGTCTTCAATCGCTCTGAGATGTTGCTGCTGCGGGAGGTTGCCGTCCGGAGTAATCTCGTGGCCCAGAAAGGCGACTTCTTCCCGGCCGAAGTGACACTTGTTGAGCGAGCAGGTCAGCTGGTGCATCTGCAGCCTTTCCAAGACTTGATCCAGGTGTCGCAGGTGCGTTTCCCAGTCGGGGGAGTAGACAATGATGTCGTCCAGATAGACGAGGCAGCACTCCCGTAATAGTCCCGTGAGAACATCCTGCATCAGCCGTTGGAAGGTGCTGGGCGCGTTCTTCAGCCCAAAGCACATCACCCGGAACTGGTAGCGACCTCCGTCGGGCACCGAGAATGCTGTGTACTTCTTTGCTTCTTCCTCCAGCGGGATTTGCCAGTAGCCGCTCTTGAGATCTAGGGTCGAGAAGACTTGGGCCCCGCTGAGGTCCTTGATTGTTTCGTATATCAGCGGCAGTGGTGAGTCCACATCCTCGGTCTGATCGTTCAGCCTCCGGAAGTCTACGCAGAACCGGGGTGTGCTGTCCTTCTTCTTCACAATCACCACCGGAGAGCTGTATGGCGAGGTGGCCGGTTCAATGATACGCTGCCTCAGCATCTCTTCTACCTGTTCCCGGATGGTGCGTTTCTTCTCGTCGGAGTACCGGTACATTGGGAGCCGGAATGGCTGGCTACCTTCTATCAGCCGGATCTCGTGCTTGGCCGCAGATGTAGTGCGGAGCGGGCCACGGGAGAACAAACTGCGATGACGGTGTAACATTTCCAGAAGCCGTTTATGGTGTTGGCCACCTGCTGACGTTTGAAGGCTAGCTTCGTCAATGTCCTCTTCCTCGGGCTCCGCGCGGTCATTCCAGAAGACCGTCTGTCGGTTCTCGCTGCCAATGTGAAGGCAGCCCCGTCGGTAGTCCACAACTGCTTGGTTGGCCGTGAGCCAGTGGTGGCCCAATAAAACTTCTTCTTGCAGTCCGGGCACTTCTAGCAGACTGGTGGTGGTCGCGAGACTTCCAATTATAATGTCTGCGACGACGGTGGCCGTTGAGTGACATTGCTGACCGTGTAGCGCTAGCTGGACAACTCGGGGCTCCGTCTTCCTTCCTCCGGGCAGCAGACCGGCTCGTACGAAGTCGTAGTTTGCGGCGGAGTCCAAGGCTGCGGTCAGTTTTCGGCCGGCGATCTCTATTGGAATGCGCGGTATGTCCGCACCTAGTTGGTTCACGCGCCCCGGTGGGCTATTTACCGGGGCGCTTGGTCGTTTCCCTGCCGGTTCTTCACAGGGCAGTCCCGATGGAAGTGTCTTCCCGGGCAGTAGCGGCACTTGGGCGTTAGGCTGTTCAATCTTTGTTCCTCTTTCGTGCTTGAGGCCGATCGACACTGCTTCGACCCCCCTACTCGATCCAGGGAGTTTTCAGCAGAGTCATCCCGACCTCGCGCACGACTATCTTGATCCAAGTCCGCCTCGATGCTCATTGCCCGTTGTAAAAGTTCCTCTAAAGTCATAGGCGGCGGGAACCTCAGCGCAGGTCGAAGGCGTGGCTGCAGCTGTTGTGTAAGCATGGCTATGCTCGTCCTCTCGTCACCTCCGGGGTACAGACGGCGAAACAGCTTGATTTTTCTCAGGATGAAGATTTCCGCCGATTCCTGCCGCTGCGTTTGTCCGTACAGCTCGGCCAGCAGCTCTGCGTCTCGTTGCATCCCGCAGAAGTGATGCCGGAAGCGGTCGCAGAACTCGGGCCAATTTATCTGAAATCCCGTGTATCTCTCTGCCCACGTGGCAGCTTCTCCTCGGAGCTGCCGCACTGCGTAATCTGCCCACTGTTCAGGTGGGACTCTGTAGTCCCGCAGCTGTCGCTCTAGCTGTTGAAGATATCGTTCTGGATCCTCGTACTTGAGGCCATGGTATGTAGCGGTGATCACCGGTGGCAACGTGCACCTCAGAGCTGCGGCGAATTGCGCAAAGCCTTGCTCTATTTCGAACCCGGTGTCCCGCTGGGTGTAGCTGTTGGGCGCCATGTTGTTTTGTGTGCCGGCTGGTAGTTCTCTGGCGTGGCTGGATCCTGCATCCGCAAGATGATCGTCGCCCCACGTTGGGCGCCACTTGTCACAGGACAAATGGCGCCAATCGTACACACTATAGTTTTTTAGGCCCTTAAAAGGACCGTTTGTCGGGTACGCTAAATCATTTGCGTACGCTGCCCGAGCCGCGCTGTGATGTTCGGCGGCTGCGTCCGCTGTTCCGGGCGTGCTGCGGTTCTCTTCTTTCGGCAGCGGTATGTAGAGCCCGCTGCTGTCCCAGTCGATGTCCATCACTGCTTCTCCTGCGTTCTCCATTCTTCCTTTTCTTCCAGCTGGCTTGACGACGTCCAATGGAGTGCGCCAAAAATTTTTAGCGGCGCTGTTTTTATGCCCTGACAGGTCGTATGCCACGAACCTATCAGAGTGCCGCTGGTCCCTGGTTGGCTCGCCTCGAGCACGTTAGATGGTCACGTTGAGGCCAATCAAGCTGCTGCCGATCCTTGATTGGGTCGCCTCGCCTTCTCGTGTCACGTCTCGGCTGGCGCCGAGAGCAGATCTTCGCCTCGCTATGTCACAATATAACTGGAAAGCTGCACTTACAACTGATAAGCTGGTGGCGGTACTGCCGTCGCGGTGAGGCTCACTCTCGAGCATCACCGAGTCGTCTTGCCTGCAATGACTCACCTCGAAGGCACCGCTGTGGAGTTGTTAAACACTCTAGGCGGTGTACAGATGGTAGCGGCGTATAAACCGCCGCAAAAAGAGCTCCTTCACCCCGATCTAGCTGTCGCGTTCGATGCACACAGGAGGGTCATCATGGCCGGCGATCTGAACTGTAAACATCGCGATTGGAACAGTCGCTTGACTGCCCCAAACGGGAAACGTTTACGCAGGTTTGCCGATTCTCGCAGGATACAAGTGATTGGGCCTACCCAACCTACGTTCTACCCCTCACAACGCAACGCGGCTCCCGATGTCTTGGACATAGCGGTGATTCAAGGAATTGACTGTCAGGTCCATGTGTCCGCGCTAACGGAACTATCGTCCGATCATCTCCCCATCCTGATACACGTCGCTACCCAGCACGTCGTACGCAGAGATGTCAGGAAGGTGGTAGAATGGGATCGCTATGGCCCGGCGTTAAGTCGCCGATTGCCAGACGCGGGACCACTCGAAACCTTCCGCCAAGTCGACGAGGCAGTTGCCGCGTTTGATGAGGCAGTCGTATCTGCGATCGACGCGTCTTCCAGAATGAAGCCTGGCGTCACGCCCCACTGGCAGCGGATCCCAGAGGAGACGAGTGCTCTCGCTTGCGAGAGAAATCGCCTCCGGAGACGCTGGCAGCGGACCCGTGATCCGGCCGACAAGGCAGCGTACAACCGGGCGACCGGCATTTTACGTCGTGAAATGCAGGCCTACCGGAGACGCTGTTGGGAACTCGCCGTGGCCCAGGCAGGGGACGGATCGGACGAAAGTAGCCCTTACCGGATACCTTCGGCGTTGGTAGGGAAGAGGCGCCGGCCTCGCATCCCGGCCATTGCTGGACCTTTCGGTCAAATCCTGGCTCGCCCGGAGGCGAAGGCCGAGTACTTGGGCGCGTGTTTTGAGCGACAGTTCGCACCTAACCCGCCCATGGACTGGGACTTCGACGAAGAAGTCGAGAACGAAGTGGAAGACTTTCTGTCTCTTCCGATCACTACGGAGCCCGAACCCATTACTAGGGAAGAGGTCACAGATCGGCTCGTTGAACTCGTGCCAAGAAAAGCTCCTGGCCCGGACGGCGTCTCGAACGCCGCTCTTACTCGACTCCCGGAGCGAGGAGTACTTTTCTTGGTCGCGCTGTTCAACGCGTGTCTTAGACTGGCCTATTTTCCCCAGAAATGGCGTAAGGCGACGGTTATAGTGATCCCGAAGCAGGGAAAGGACGCTTCCCGTCCCGGCAACCTCCGGCCAATTAGTCTACTGTCAGCCACGTCAAAGGTCCTCGAACGTCTCGTACAACGGAGAGTACTAGATCATCTACGAAATTTCGATGTACTGGTCCCCGAACAGTTCGGCTTCCGTGTGGGGCATTCCACCACTCATCAACTGATGAGACTGGTGGAATACATCACGGACGCCGGGTGTCGGAAAGAGCAGACTGTCGCCTGTTTCCTAGATGTAGAAAAGGCCTTTGATAGTGTCTGGCACGACGGGCTCTTGTTCAAGCTCCGGGAAATCCAGCTCCCAGATTGCTACCTTCGCTTGATTGCTAGCTTTCTGACGGAGAGGACTTTCTGCGTGCGAATAGACGACCACGTCTCTTCCGAGAGACGTATCACAGCCGGGGTACCTCAAGGTAGCGTGCTAGGGCCTCTCCTGTTCTCCGTGTATGTCAACGACGCACCCAGAGAGCCTGGAGTCCAGATGGCTTTGTTTGCCGACGACACGGCGGTCTATACCGCCGATCGGAACGCAGACTTTGCTATCCCACGACTTCAGCGCGCACTCGATGCGTATTCGACGTGGACGGCAAGCTGGAAAGTTGCCGTCAACGAAACCAAGAGCTCCGCGGTGCTATTCACAAAGCGCCGGAAAGAACCACGAGGCCGAGTGAGACTCGGTAGAACGTACCTGCCCTGGTCGAGGGAAGTTAAGCACCTCGGTGTCCACCTTGATCGTCGGCTCACCTGGCGTACCCACGCTGAGACGATGCGAAGGAAAGCGTCCGCTCGTCTCGCGCAACAGTTTCCGATACTTGCCAACAAGGCTATGACCCGCAAGCTGGGTAAGTTGATTGTCAACGCGTATCTGTTGCCGATCATTACCTACGCTCTTCCCGTCTGGGGTTACCTCGCAACCGTTCATAAAAGAAGGTTGCAAAGCGTTCTCGATAGAGGGCTTCGGCTAGCGGCCAAAGTCCCCTATCGGTTTTCTTCTCGTCTCCTGAGAAGAGGACTCGGTGTCCGCTCCTTGGATGACACCGCAAGGCGACTTGCACGTAAATTTTACGTCCGAGCTGCGAGGACCCAGACAAACCCTCTCATAGCTGGCCTTGGCAAGTACCGCATACGTCCAGGTGAATCTTGGAAACGGCCTCGACAAATACTGTACTAGTCGACCTAGTACGAGCATGTCGTTGTAACGACCAATAAAAATTAAATAATCAATATTCCGTCTGGACAGGACCACTAGGCAGGAGCCCCTCATAGGAGGCTCGGTACTAGGATACCATTGGGTCGTCTCACGACGCGCAACCCAACAGCTCTGACCACTTACAACTGATAAGTCTACCTAGGGCTGCGTCACTTTTTATGGCGATTTTTGCTTGTGAATTTCACCGTTATTTATACATTTATCAAAGTGAATTCTTCAACATATCTTCATCTGTATTCATCTTCATCAGTGTGCTATAAATTACCAGTGTATTGTGTCGTGCGCGTGTGTTTTTGTGACTCGTGTGCAGTGCGCGTCTGGTGTTCGTGTTCTTTGTCTGTCAGTGTAGTGATTCAGTGCTGGTGAAAGTCACTCTTTCCTAGCCCTTTTTTGCGTCTTCGACGTTCATTTCGGCTCATCCCGAGATGGCGTCGAACGCAACTCCCGTTCCTTTGCCGGCACCGCTGGTAACCTTAATGGAAACCTGCGGTACTGGTCCTCATTCTACCCCGCTGCCGTCCCATACAATCAGTGATAGTGAAAGTGAAAGTGATTGTGCGTCGATGTGTAGTGTGGGGACGGGGGAAGGTGAATTTTCGCTTGTGGAGGGCAAGTCTGCCAAACGCAAGCGAAAATTGGTCGCCAGCCCGCCACCGGCCGCTGCTACGCATCGGGTATCTAGTCCCGGTAACAGCGCCAGCCATCCGACTCAGTCTCCCTCTCAATCTGTGCCCAAGCCTAAAATTCCTCCGATTGTCATTCCCGACAATCGCAATTATAGGGAAATTCTTCGTTCCCTCCAGAATCTGCTTCCTTCGGCCAAACTCGAGGCCAGGTGCCAAGGCTCCTCGCTTCGAATTGCGGCCACAACAGTCCCGGACTTCCGATCGGTCCAACAGTTTCTTACCGATCGGAAGATCTCCTTCCATACTTTCGCGCTTCCTTCAGAGCGCGAAATTAAAGTTGTTCTTTCCGGACTTCCTTCCTGGACCGCCCCCGATACCATCAGGCAGGAGCTTGTCGCCTTAGGCTATTCGCCGACGGCGGTAAGTGTACTGCATGCTGGCAAGGGGGAAGATCGCCGTCCTGTGAATAGTTTCCTAGTGAAACTACTCAAAGTAGGCCAGTTCGAGGAGGTCTATGGCCTCCAAAACTTCCTGCACCTTCGGGTGCAAGTTCGTACTTTTGACCCGCGGCCAGGCCCCTCGCAGTGTTTTAACTGTCAGAGGTTTGGCCACTCCAGCTTATTCTGTAATCACCCTCCGCGTTGCGTGCGATGTACTGAGCCTCATCGTGGGTGTGATAAGCCCAAGACGGGGTTCACGGCCATTTGCTGCAACTGCGGCGGGGACCATCCGGCTAGTTATAGAGGATGTAGGGACTTTATATCAGCCATGAAGCTGCAGCGGACTCCTGCTCGCCCTGGCGCGCAGGCAGGCCGTGTTGCAGGTCCCCTCCCTAACCGCAGAGAGGCCTTCCCACCTCTCTCCGGAGCATCATCTCAGGCCCCGGCAGCAGTTCCGGCTGCTCCCAGGGCCCCAGTTCCGCCTGCAGTCG
Organism: Magicicada septendecula; assembly: GCA_034769895.1. Taxonomy (NCBI): domain Eukaryota; kingdom Metazoa; phylum Arthropoda; class Insecta; order Hemiptera; family Cicadidae; genus Magicicada; species Magicicada septendecula. The sequence continues at coordinate 1,065,818,101 of CM068367.1, forward strand.
ACGTTTCGGCGCCGCCTGCAGTCCCTTCTGTCCCGGCGCCTGCCGGAGCGCCCGGTCCTTCATACGCGGCTGTGGCCGCTACATCAGTCCCGCCTTCCGCTCCTCGGAGCCACAAACCAAAGCGCACTCGTCGCCGTCAGCGACAAGTTCCACAGGCCTTGCCTGTAAAACCTCAGCGGGCCCCGCCCGCCCCCAGCCATCAACCTAAGCTCCCAATTGAGCAGACCCCACGTCCGTCCCCGAGCCCTGCGCCATCTGCAACACCGGCCGAGGCCAGCCAGGTCCGTCTTCCGGAATCTCGGGAATCTTCCCGGGCCCCGGTGGACCCCCTGACTGCCTGGGCTGAAACTTTGGTAAACAACATCAGGTCTGCTCCAGATACAACCACGGTTCTCGCCCTGGTGTTTCAATCCCTGTCTACCCTCTTTCCTCTTCTTCCTTTGAATGGCTAGGAGTCTTAGGATCGTTGCGTGGAATGCCCATGGGGTAGTCCCTCGACGATCTGAACTGATGACTTTCGTAACGGAGTACGACGCTGATGTCGTCCTCCTTTGCGAGACTCATCTGGCTCGCTACCATACCTTCAACCTGCCATCTTACATCTGTTTTCGTCAGGATCGTCCCCAACGGCCTGGCTGTCGCCCCTCGGGGGGGACAGCCGTCTTAGTCCACAGGCGGATATCCCACAGGCCACTACCCCCTTTAGATACATCTCTTGTTGAAGGTTGTGCGGTGGCGATAGACGCTGGCGGATCGGAGTTGCGCGTTGTTGCGGCGTATCTCCGGCCCGGCCTGCGGCTACCTCCACCGCCCGAGGAGTGGGACGCTCTCCTCGATCATCCCCTACCAACCATCGTAGCCGGCGACTTAAATGCCAAGCATCCCTCCTGGAACAGCAGAGTAGCCAACGCCTACGGAAAATCTCTGTATCGGTTCGTCTCCGACGACCCGGTACTTCAAGTTATCGGCCCAGAAGACCCTACTCACTTCCCCTTTTCCGGTCATCGACCGGACGTCCTTGACATTGTCATAGCCAAGGACGTGACCCATCACATCCAGGTCTCGTCAGTGTCGGATCTCTCATCCGATCACAATCCCCTTTTTATAACTGCCCGTGAGCTGTCGGCCTCACCCCGACCTCCCGCTCAGACTGTTAGGAGAGTCAACTGGCGCTCCTACCATGATGAGCTCTCACGGCGGTTACCATCACTCCCCGCGGACCCGGTCGTCACTTGTGACGATTTGGATCTCCGAGCCACTCATCTTCAGGAGTTGGTCCAAGGTGTCATGGATCGACACACATATACTCTCGAGGTGAATCATCGTAAATCGGCCTTACCTGCGGAAGTACTCCACGCCATCTGGCTACGGCGCAATCTCCGCCGCAGATGGCAAAGAACCCGTGATCCCGGCGTCAAAAGGCGCTTTCAGGCCCAGTCTCTTTACGTCCAGCAGCTACTGCGGGACGTAAACTCTGATCGATGGGACTCATACCTTGAGTCTCTTGAAGTCGACCACGCCTCCATCTGGAGAGCGGCGAGTAGACTGACCCGCGAGAAGAGAACTCGCAACCCACTTGAAACTCCGAACGGGGTTGTATCTTCATCAGAAGGCAAGGCAGAGGTCTTCGCCGACTGCATGGAGGTGCAATTTACTGTTCACCAAGGCGTCTCGGACCCTGCCCACTCGGCAGAAGTCCGTGACTTCCTATCTGGACATTTTTCACGCCCTCCCGAAATCCCAGCCCTCCCGTTCGACAGGGATGAACTAGTTTCATCTATCTGCCGACTAAATCGCCGTCGCGCCCCCGGTCCTGACCGGATCGGGGCCGCTGCTCTACAAAATCTCCCGGCCTCAGGCGTTGACCTCGTTCTTGAGCTGTTTAACTCCTGTCTCCGGCTACAGTACTTTCCCCGCCTGTGGAAATCAGCCAACATCGTAATGATTCCGAAGCCTCGCAAGCCGCGCATGCTTCCTGAAAGCTATCGTCCAATCTCTCTCTTGCCAGTCATCTCGAAGGTGTTCGAGCGTCTCCTGCTGGCTCGCATCTCGCCGCTGCTAGATGGTTTCATCCGCAGCGAACAGTTCGGGTTTCGCAGAGAGCACTCGACCACGCTTCAATTGGTCCGCGTTGTTACGCACTTGTCAGACGCCACCAACAGGCGAGCGGCTACGGCCGCCGTACTGTTGGACGTGAGCAAGGCCTTCGATAAAGTCTGGCACGAAGGTCTTCTCTTCAAACTTGCCAATTCCCCTCTACCATCGACCATAGTGTTTTTCCTCCGGTCGTATCTCAGCGACCGAACCTTCAGGGTGAGCGTCGACGGGTCCTGTTCTACAGTTCGACCCGTCGCCGCCGGCGTACCACAGGGATCTGTCCTCGGCCCCGTTCTGTACCTTGTGTACACGAACGACCTGCCTGTCTTGCCCGGAGTCACGTTGTCTTTGTTCGCTGACGATGCTATGTATCACTGCAGCTCCCTGTCCCCGCGGTTTGCGAGTACAAAGCTGCAGCGTCAGTTGAACCAGCTTCCGGACTGGCTACGGAAATGGCGGGTGACGATCAACACGGAGAAATCCGAGGCGATCTGTTTCACCCGTAAGTCCATCTCCCGATGCCAGCCCCTCTCCCTAGCAGGGAGACCCATCGCCTACAAAGAATCGGTGAAGTATTTAGGCGTTCGACTAGATCGTCGCCTTTGCTTCAACGCCCACGTGACGGAAACCCTTGCCAAGGCTCGCGGCGTCCGAGCCAAATTATCTCCTTTCCTCTCGTGTCGCAGCCGCCTGGCCATGCGCACGAAACTTACCATCTATCTACTATTTCTCAGGTCTGTATTGACCTATGCGGCACCCGCCTGGTGGTCTCTTTTATCCACCACCAACAGATGTAGGCTGGAAGCTTTCCAGTCCCGAACACTCCGATCCTTGACGGGGTCCCCTCGGTTTGTAAGGAACGACGTGATTCGAAGGGGACTCCGTGTTCCTACCTTGACTTCCTTTGTCCGGTCGCTGGCTCTAACTCTCTTTGCTAAAGCCTCGACCTCCACCTTCCCGTACCTACGAACCATCAGTGCATCAGAACCACCACCGCCCATTCGGGTCAAGCGCCCTCGGGCGCTTCTTGATGACCCGCCATAACGCCATCCTCTTTAAATTAAATACAAACAAGTAATCATCAGTCCTAGACCAGAGTATTTCATCAAACTGTCCTTCTCTCCTTCCTGTCCACCTCCTAGCACGCTGAGCCGGCTGCTTGTCGCTGTCATCATTCACTGGCACGGAGGCTCTCCGCCTCGCGGGGAGCGACCGACGCCCTCAGGGCGTCTGCTGACTGGACTTGAAACGGGCAACATCTGTTGCTCGAATCGGTACCAGCGGCAGTGCATTAAACAAATAACAGTTATACTCCCCCGCCTTCTCAGTTAACTGGTTGGCGGTTTCCTTTTCCAGTTTTAGGTTACCAGTCGACATGTACCAGCACTATGTTTACTTCTGGCAGCCATTGGACACGATCCAGATGCTGCAATCAAGCCACGGGTGCAAAGACACCCCGCATCCATAATGCAATGCAATTACAACTGATAAACTCTTTGTTGCTCAGTAAAGTCAAACAATGAACTGAAACTAACATTATTTGCATTGCACACTGTTGCCTAGTGAACTCGTGCGGTCGCGAAAATTTCTTCAACTGCAAGCGACGCCACGCGGTAGGAAACCTTACTAATCAGTAAAAACTGAACACGTCAAATCAAGTGGCCAAATATATGTTGTATATGTTCTGAACTGTAGATCGACTCACGTACTCGCTAATTATAATTTTACTAATGTTTTGAATTATCCATAAACATAAATCTTTGCTTGTGCAAATTTAACTACTACGTGTGTCATTTATCTTTCATTTGCTTTCCACTATCTTTTCAGAAAAAGTACGAAATTTTCGAAAACGTTCCAAACTACAAGAGGTAAAGACAAAAAAATTAAAAATTTATTTGGTTTAAACTAATATGGAGAAACAGACTACATGATAATATTGTTTTAATTTTCTATTTTTAATACAGTAGTTATACGCACAAAATTTCAACATTTTAAAACAATAATTAAAATAATTTATTCTAGAGACCACTCAACACAACACATCGTTTACTGCGACATATAGTAGGCGATCGTTTTTTTACATTTTGTGCATAATTGTTATCGTCATTAGCAGTCGTGTACACACAGCTGAGAAAATTCGTCCCAACTGGTTCTCTTCAGCAGAAAATTACAGCTTTTAGCATCCAATCAGATCATGCCTGGAATTTTCAAAAGGCTGCTCGGGCAATGAGCGAAGATAAAAACGACGCCTCACTTCACTTGGCGTCCAGTCGTCGTCACTACCCACCAGTCAAATGTCCTACCCATACCTATTTTATAGATGGCAAGTCTGTGTGCCTATCGTTACCTCGTGTCAGATCAGACGGAATCGCATTAATTCGGCCTATCCCACTATTGAACCAAAACATAGGTCTATCGTCTGCTTCTGGATAGGTAGCGGTCCAACCTCTTTGAGATGCTAGTCCTACACGTGTAAAAAATCGTTTAGTTATGTACAGTTTTATATGAGTTTTATAGTTCATTAGCTCGTATTGAACCAGACGAGAACCGTCGCGGCGCGGTGGTAACGAGCCAGTATTTACAGGCGACGCAAGATGTTAACACACATGAGCTGCTATTCTCTTCTGTGGACTCGGGGAGTTAGCGGAGATAAAAATCTACGCTTTAGTGAATACATTTGCCTGGTTAACACATTTTCGAAAAGTTTTTGAATACGTTAACTGCACATACAGTGTAAGTGTGAAAACTGTCACTGTATTTATATTTTGTTTTCTAAGTGTAACCACTGCGTACGATTTCTGACCTTATGTTTGTTGTGTGTCGGGTCCATGTGAGTGCAAACTCTGGCTTTGTGAACAGATTTTATTTTGTGGGCAACGTAGACTTAACGATTTTAATTATTCTAAGATATACAGAGACGTTAATAGCGGTCTGGTCATAACTGAAGTTAGCTGAAGAATGGTTTGCGCGTGTTACGAGTTGCTCGTAATTGACGTGGTGACCGACACAACAACATGCTCACCTGATATGGACGTTGTTAATGTCATGAGGTAAGCAAATTTAATTGAAATATTTCGTAAGTAATCGTTTTTATACGATTTGTGTCACCTCAAAAGTAGGGATCATATTAAAAAAACCTTCGTGAAAAGAAAGTTGAGATGAAATTAAAATAGCCAGAAAATACAATTTAAATTTTCCATTGTTCTATGTGTTTTAAGAAAAACAATCAAAAAATAAACAATTATTTACCAGGTAGATAAACGTATCTACCTATTAAGTTCACTTCAATCTAGAGCGATATTCTGTCCAGTAACGTTGACAGTGCCCGGTAAGTCTGATGAGCCCGGGATCTAGCATACGGGCAGATCTATCGTTCTCTATCGTGTTGTTAGGACCAACTGTTTTCTTGTGCAGTGTGCAAACACCGAGAGATGGACTTGATTGGCGGCTTTAAGTTTATGTTAGTTTTTACATATTTTAGTAAAAATTAAGTGTCAAACATTTCGATTTTATGTTGAGCAGCATTAACTCTCTAAAAAAAACAAAACAAGAATATCACTTCTTGGACAACGATCCACATCAACAACGCAGAACACGACTCTCTCTCTCTCTCTCTCTCTCTCTCTCTCTCTCTCTCTCTCTCTCTCTCTCTCTCTCTCTCTCTCTCTATCTATCTATATCTATCTATCTACTTAAATACTATCCATCTACCTATCGATCTATCTATTTATTCTACAAACTGTATATAACTTTGCATAAATCACTTTGGTTGACGCATACGACTCCATGACCAAACATGCAATTTTTGTAACAAAATACCTCTTTTCTCACGTGACGCATTCGATTATAATATTTGAAAAGCAGTAGATTGAAAATTAACAACAGAGGAGAAAGCATTTTTGTAACACATAACCTATGAGACAATGCATTACAAATATATTTTAATTCGTCTTCTTAATAAATAAATAAGTAAAATCACTGACGCTATATTCCTAAAAACTAGTTAGTATTTTTATTTTTTATTTTGTAACTTGTAATTACTCTGTTTATTAAGAACGTAATTTCTACAAATGTGTAGCGAGACTGAGACGTAGTGTTGAAATGAGTGTATGTTCAACAGATATGCTCATAGCAAACGATATCCCTTTGTACGGATATAATGAAATTTTAGTTATATTGCTGAAGCATATTACAGATAAACTGTGTATTAACCAAACCTGAACTACATAAATTAAAATCGCTTAATATACTAAAATTTAATTTAAAAAGGAAAACCTTAATTAACTTACAAATTAATATTTTCAATTTTAATCAATACGTAGTGAGTAAGCATGTTGTCTATGTAATATTGTCATAATTTTTATACTCTGCCTGCTTATTAACTCCACATTAAGGTTTTATGTAATTTCATTGGAAAATGTCATAAGGGTTGAATTGAGGGTACAAGTCTGAAGTTAGCTGTTACAACAATGTTTAAAATAACGTTGTGTACAAGCAGTAAAAAAATTGACAATGTTTAATTAAAATAACTTCCACTTCTGAAACAATGCAACTTTATGATTTTGATTGGGCCCCAAATTTAGATACTGTAAGCTTAACTTACAGAACAAAAACGTTTGAACTTAGAATGCACAGAAAACTCTCCGCCCATAGGTCTAGGCGTTTTTTGCCTCTGGTTTACCATAACATGGAACAGTTCAACTATTGATATATATCAAACCAGATTTAGACTGTATGTTATGTTTGAACCTGCCTTTGTATGTCTGTTTCGAGTAACCGAAACACTATACAGGACTACTATTAACAGGCAATACTAAGCCTATTCTCAGTATGTGTTACCAAATGTTAGAGAACGTATCCTGTGTCCAGTTAGAAAGAATAAACAAACACTATGTAGCTAATGTGTAAAAATGAAGAAATTATATTCTACGGCCTCCAGTTGTCTGAAAATGTGTATCAAATAGTTCAGAACGAAATTAAACGAATTTTTGTAACCAACTATAAAGTTTACTAAACAACATAAAAAATCTTAGTACAATTTCTATAATTGCGTATAGTAACAATGCTATCATCGTTTCTATGGTTAACTGATTTTCAATATATTTGTCAGTATTAAACAAAGTTAGGTTTTAGAGAAATCTGTAGTAAAGATATGACAAAATAATTAGTATATTTAAATAACAAATATAAATATTCAATTAAATGAATTTAAAATTCATTGTAATTACTTTTTTAATAGCAAGCAACGCGCTTCCATGTTCACCAGAACGTGACATTCAGCTTCAACACACGACACAAGGTGAACATGATACCCAGTTCGTTGATAACATAGCCCTTTCTACCAAACCATTACTGACTACTCCAGCTAATGAAGCGAGGAACAACACATTGTACTCAGCTACACCGACAAGTTACACTACATCAAACCACACATACGGCAACGCGTCTGTAGAAGACATCTTTGAAGAAAATGAAAACAGGTATAATCTTCATTCAGTAGCAAACTTAGAACCCTTAAACGAAACTCTGAAAAGACACTTCATTAGGAAGAAATTTAAACCTGAGGGTTTTCTAGAAACAACTTTAACCACAACAGAATCTAGTGCAAGGGGAGGCTGCGTTACCGTATTTGTGAACGTGAAGAATACGGTCAAAAATCCAGTTGTAGTGCTGGATATGCAATCAATTTTCAACCGTTTAAACAACGCAGTTTTGAATGGGGTTGACTCTTTGTCTACTGTAAACGACACTATTTTTATCCTGTATGATAAACATTTAAAACGGAATTCGACTACACCATACGGAGGACAAACAGTTCCTATGAAGACTAATCGAAAACAAAGCTGGCGGTTTCCAACAACCAGACAATACGATACATATCAAACTAGCAGAGAGTTTTATCAAGGAACTGGAGTACATAATACAACCGAAAATGACTCCATCCGTCACGAAGCAGGATCTACAGCACACTACTTCCATAACGTTGAAACTACCAAAAGAATAGCGGATAACCCTAACAGAAACACAATCAAACTTAGCGTTGTCCATAAAAAAACAAAAAAGAATCATAAAAAGAAACATAATAAGATTAATTTAAAACCTAATCTGAATTATCACATATTTATCAACCAAAAAAACACACGTCGAGATGACAACACCTACGTGCCTCATGACATTACTACAGGCACGGATGACAAGTTAAACATGGTTCACGTAACCAGTGATTTTCCGACCTTTGCTAACACAGGGACTGTTACAACTTTATCTACAACCATACAGCGAAGGAAAAACATGAAGAAAAAACACAGTAAAAACAAAAGTGCATTTGAAAAAAGTAAAATGAAACATAAAAAGTACATGACATTGACAACAATTCCTACCACGGTAAAGGAAAATGACAGCCGTACTTCGTCTACAGAAATGCGTGAGACGAAGTGCGTGGAAGTAGTAACCACAGAAACTACGACTAAGACGACACTGTCTGAAAATGATCTCTGCACGCAGGAAAGTAGTGTGTCTGTGTCTACTAGTGCTAATCCTCTAACATCGAGCGTATCACACAGTAGGGATCCAAGACGTAAACAAAGCCTTAGAACAACACCGTACAAAATACATGTTACTCGAAAGGTGAAAACAAAACCACCCCGTATCCTGGCACCAAAAACGTATCACCATGTCCGCATCACCACCGCTAGGCCTACATCTGCTCGTATAACGACAGAGTACCTCAGTCTAGGTACATCGACGAAATGTGTCGACACAAGTGAGACTCCATCTCTAACAACGATAGTTACAGAAACTCCAGAGTCTACAAGTAAAGCTGTCTTGACTTGGCCACCAATACGTAGAAGCAAAGTAAACATACTAAATAAGATAAAGAAAATGGCCAAAGAAAAGAAAGATCCTTTTATTAAACTTAGACCAAAAGTTTACGAAACAACCGTAAAACCAAAGAAACATAAAACGCATCATATACATAAACATGAAAGTTCAACACCTACAGTTGCCAGAATAAGCTGTTCTACCATCTCGTCTTCAACAATAGCAACTACACCACCGAAGCCGAAGTTCACTACCGCAAAAAGGGTACCCAGCAAAGAAGGCGAAGTAACAAATAAAATCAATTGTTACAATTTTTCTACTACTTTACCACCGTTTAAGTTACGTAAGCCCTTTCACGATGGGAACGACATATTCCGTCTTCGCATGCTGGGCACAAATGTAGACAGTGTACAAGAAGTACAACCAAACAGCAACATTTCGGATGCAGCATCATCAGAGCTGCTGAAGTACTACAAAGAATGGACACTATACGATGACTATAACTGTGCCTTCAGCACAAATCCGGTTAACCATATGAATTTATTATTAATAATTATTTGTGTGTATTACACTTTATTCGCCTGTAACGTGCATAATACCCTGGCAATTTTAAAAAATAAATGTAACTTTCAGTTTATTTACAAAATGTCTTTAATTCTTAAAATAAGCGTGTTTTAGGTTTATACTTCTAAAATTTAATTCATACATAGATAATTGATGTTTTTCTTGTGACTTGTTGTGTAGTGAGTAGATCCACAAACGCACACTACTCACTGCACAAAATGTCTTGTTGTGCAGTGAGTAGGATAAAGATCAAACCTGCATCTGCATCTGATATGAAGCCTCTTATATAGCATAGAAAAAATTGGTCGAATTGATTTTAAGTAAGGAAAATAGAGAAAGATGAGAGTGAACCACATATGTTTTAATTAATAAATGAGATGAAAAACTTTCCTACCAAATCAGCGTCTACTAAGCGACAGCCTTAGTAGCAACATTCTTGCAACTAAATTGTTGTATAAAAAAATATATAGCCTACTCTTAGACATATACGTGTGCGTAGCCTTTACTCTACAAAAAATTAAAAATCAATGAAATATTGTACTCCATTTATTATTAATTCAGAAGAGACAAATATATTCACGTCACTTAAATTTATAACAGTCAGCTGTCGTATATAACTGTTTATGCACTGATGTAGGATATTATTTCTATTAAAAATTCAGTGTTTTATTTTTCAAAATTCGACTCGGTTGGTAGTGGTAGACAGCAAATTCAGTAAATGTATATTGTATGTTTGTATGTCAATATAAACACACACACACACACACACACACACACACGTGTTTGTTCTTTATTTCGATGAGTGTACACCGCCATAATTGGTCTCATGTGACTACATCATTGGAATGATAGATTAGTGATTATGAATTAGTGTGATGTTTTATTATTATCACCCTGAAGACGTCTACTGATTTCAAGTGTAACCGTTAAATTGCTTTTTTTTTATAAAATTAAATCGGCGATGGCTAATATCCGTTTTTCACATTTAAATACATAATTAAAGGCTCTTTACCACCCTACTAAGTACGTAGACATATACCGTTTTCTAGGGAAAAGTATTTTAATAGAACAACGTTTTTATCCTTAAAACTTTTTAAATGTGTGTGTGTGTGTGTGTGTGTGTGTGTGTGTGTGTGTGTGTGTGTGTGTGTGTGTGTGTGTGTCTAGGCCTATATAAGGGCAAATTAAACAAATGCACAGAATTGTAAAATTTATTTCGTGTAGTTACCACGTTACATACAATGTATATATGCTTATTCAGTTGTAATTGTAAGCATTTTTTAGACAGTCATTGAAAGCTGACTCGTTTTGGGTATACAATCCTATCTTCAGCTTACAAAATTTTCACCGATTACAAGATTTCGCCGACTGAAATAATAAGATCATAAAATCATATTTAAAAAACCACATCAAATTGGAAAACACGTACTTCAACATGTACGTCAAAAACAGACCATTTTCCTACAAGTTTACACCACAAGTAAGGAATGCCTTTTTTTCCGGCCCGCGCTGGAAATTTTAAACAATCCATGTTTCCTCGACGTGTCTGTCGAGGGTCTTTGACGATGAACTCTGCGATGAAGTGAATAACTTCTTGCCTCACGTTACTAACATGCTCGAACTCGTCTCAAAAGATCTGCTCATTGGGCTATGAACTGGAAATACATCTGGCCTGGAGGGAGTTTCAAAACCTTCAATGGCATGTTAAGCAAGCAAACGATTTTAATCCTAGTCACGCTGTTTAACTCGTGTGTCAGACTAATCTGCTTGCCTAAATAATGAAAGTAGTCGTAGTGATGCCGAAGCAAGTGAGGAATCTACTCATATAGTGGTCTCCACACGATCAGTATTTTGTTGACTACTCAAAGCAATTCGATCGTCATATGCAAAAAGACGATATGAGTTCGTTCAAAGCACCTTGACTCCCGAACAGTGTGGTTTTCACGCATGTCATTCTACCATTCGTTAGTGATGAGTATGATAGAAGTGGGAGTGGGTGGGTGTGACCTTCAAGAGCAGTCAAACCTCTTTTTAGATATGGGAAAACCCTCTAATGATGTCCGGCACTTGTTACTCAAACTGTGGAAATTCCTCCTCCCGGATTGCTGCACTCATTCAATTGCTAGCCTTTTACGGAGAGGATCTTCTGCGTTAGAATATAAAGTAACATTTCTTTCAAGAAACGCATCATTGCCGATATTGTACAATAGACTCCGACCCCTTCACTGTATACTTTCTGCCCAAACAGCAAGGAGATCTGCTTCTCATGTCTGTTGAAAACACGAAGGTTTATACTTATCATCGCAACTATAACAGGTCATAAGATTACAACTAGGCTGAAAACTGGCAAATGTCCATTAACAACTAAGTACTCTGCTGTGTTATTCTCCTAACGTTCAAAAGACTCAAAAGACTTGCGTGTGTGAATAGGCATGATTTCCTTTAGTACCAGATACGATATTGACGCATTGTGTTCCCAAATGAGTCGACCTATCCAACAACTTCGTAATTACATAAATTTGTTAAGCTTAATAAAAAATTAAAAGAAAGTAAGATCAATATTGCGGTCATAACAAAAACGAAGAAATAGTTGAAGGGAAAAAAACAAGACTATTCTGACAGATTCTAGTGAAACATGGACGATAACTGGGAAACAAAAGCAGTAGGCTATATACAAAACTTTGAAATGAATTTTTTAAGGCGTGTGAGTGGTTATCGTTTAAGGGATCGAATGCGTAATGAACATATAAGGGTTGAACTGGGTATATTCTCCATCAATGATAAGATTGAAGAACGAAACAGCTGTGGATGGAGCACGTCTACAGAATGGACCACCAGAGGCTAGTAAAGCGCGCTGTATACTACAAACCAGCTAGTAGACGATTTGTGGGTAGGCCTTGGAAGAGATGGCTGCAGTGAAGAAGGAACAGGCTATAAGCCTACACCGTGAACTGACGACGACGACGTAAATCTGTGCAATTTGTCTGTCCTACATATTTCAAAAATTAGAATTAAATTAATGAGAATTACTAAATTTATTTGAAATATTCAAAATATTATTTAGGTATGACATAATTTAAAGTTTAATGGAAAAAGTTTAACACGAAATATGGCTCAGGTCCCGATCGTTGCTTCTATTTTATAGTTACATTTTGCACAGTTAACACAAATGTTAGGTTTTACCTACAAAATGACTACTTACAATACAATAATTTTGTTACTGGCTTGCAATAGCTGCATAATAAATAAACCCATACCTGTACGTCCTAAAACAGTGCAAATTGAAAACTGTGAAAGTGATGAGGGTGCCGACGAACTTGACACGGAAGAAAGTGAAAATTTATGAATTCCTACAGCTACCAATATGCTTTCTTGCTGAGCCGTGTTCGTCGATATTTATAAGCCAACTCGGAAGATGAAATATTTGACCACATTGATAAATTAGAACAATTTGTTGAAAATAAAGAATTGCGTAACTGTGTGCAAAAGAAAACAACGGACTATATTAAAAAAATTGAACGTTATAACTATCAGAACTTCAAAAAACCTACTACATTTATATATTACTGTACTTGGTGTTCTGCCCTAAGGCAGGTCTTCAAATGGTAAAAGCTATCCAAGCTGTCCTATCCCATGCCAGTCTTTTCGTTTCTTCGTAACGCCCTCTGATTTTAATGCTATCTGTTAACTTCATTCTTCTACGCCCTCTTCTTTTTTCTCCATCTATGACACCCTCCATGGCAGTTGTAAGCAAGCAATCTCTTCTTAAACAATGACCTAACCAATTCCTTTTCCTATTTTCTATTACCTTCAGGATTCTTCTCTCTTCCCTTATTCTTCTTAAAACTTCATCATTCATTACTCAACCCACCTCACTTTTTCCACTGCTCGCCAAACCCAGATCTCAAATGCTTTTAATCTTTTCTCATCCTCCATCCTCAGTGTCCATGTTTCTGCACCATATAAAGCAACGCTCCACACATAACATTTTGCCAAACTTTTTCTTAAATTCTTATTAATTTTTCCACACAGCAGTCTTTTCTTTCTATATAAGAAAAACTAAATCGTAAGTCTTAAGTGAAGAACACCTACAGTGCGTGGGTACTAAATTTTACTAAATTTTTAGAAAAATTAACCAAAAATTCTTCAGAAGGATAAATAAAACTTTACATTTATATACAGAAATTTAAAACATTTAATTTACATAATTAACATACATTTAAAACTTTATAAAAATAGAATAACTTTACATTTTTGTTTATATTGGTACGACGGTCTCACTGTAAAACAAAATACAGACACCAATGAAGTCACTAATCGCCAGCTTTAATTAATTACAAATAACAGTTTGTAATCAACAAGTTATTCAGCAAGATTATACTCGTACAATATGCAAGTTAAATTTGTCCACATGGAATACTAATGTCAACTATTAAAAGTTCCACACTAATTATAACATAATAACACTTTCCGTAACAATGACTTCGAACCGCACTTGAATAAATCCCCACTTATAACTGACTTCTAAGCGGCATCTGTCGCCTATATATAGCCTGCATGGTTCCAGACTAATGTTCAATAATATGAGTCCTTAACAAGCACTCGAAAACTGTAGAGGATACTTGAGTGCGGCCTTGGCAGAAACACGCACCTGGCCGGCTACCCGGAAAACGTGTAGAACAACACACTCCATTGTTCTAGAACGTTCCGTCATGTCAATATGTTTTCCTTGTGTTCGATGCTGTTACTTATAAAAAGTTTCATTTTATGTTTTAAAATTTGTGTTGTATTTGTAATTTAGCTATTTTATAATTCCATTCTGTTTCTTTGATTTTAACAAGACTCGCATTTTTATATAATTTTATTGTACTACACTAGTGTGTGTGTGTATGTGTGTGTGTGTATGTGTGTGTGTGTCTGTGTGTGAGTGCGTGTTGTGTGTCTGTAGGACTATAAATGCCGATATATTTATTATAACGCTATTAATATTTATATGTAAATAACGTTTGCGAATATGTGCAAATAATGGCGATCTCCTACTTTTTTACACGAACTTATATACAATGTATGATGCTAAACCGTGGGATTAACTTTTGAATTTATTTAATCTTTTCAAAAATACATTTTGATAAGTGGTAAATAACAAAATGGGAGTGTGAATCAAATTGAATAATTTGTTTAATTAAATGGTTCTAAACAGATAAAATTGTTTATCTATTAAGCACCATTGTAAATTTTTATTTGCACATATGTATTAACTGTACTTTGAGTTGTTCAATTTTACAGTCTTTGTGGTGTTCCTCAATTTCTTTGTGAGTCTATTAACATGTTTATAATAATAATTAAAATAGAAGTCTTACGTAAGTCGTTTTCTTTGACGCACTTTTACCAATGAAATTGATAAATCGGTACCCTGATCTGTAAACCGCACAGGAGAAAAACATTATTTTTAATATATCCGGGTTGATGCAATTAAAACTACCGCTTTGAACGTTCATGTTTATTATTTTGGAATTTTGTGTACTTTGTGTTGCCTTCTGCATCGATAAACGCTCCAGACTGTTGAAAAAATATGGCGGAGCGGAACCAAGACATTTTCTTCTTACGTAGCCTCTCTAAAGTGGCAGTTTAAAACTTTTAAAACATGTTGGAGATGGTATTTCAAGTTTATTTATTATTCAAGGTGGCCAAATATAATTCTCAACTTCCTGCGTTTCGTTTTTTACCGGTACACTGTTTGTTTTTTAAAACTTAACAAATTTTTGAGTTTATTCTGTAGCTTATTTGGTGTTGAACGGGGTGGTGTACGGTGGCTGCGATAGCACACGTTCAAATCGTGTTGTAGTATCAACATCTACAGCTTTACATATTTTGATTTCTACACTTTATTTACTTAGCTGATTGCTTGCACGCTCCCCTTGTTTCTTAACACCCCTAGCCTAACGCTAATGTATACTGTTACAACACACACACACACACACACACACACACACACACACACACACACACACACACACACACACACACACACACACACACACACACACACACACACACACACACACACACACACACACACACACACACACACACACACACACACACACACACACACACACACACACACACAACACCTATAGCTGTGAATTTTAAGCAACCAGTATTATTGTGCTTAAATTAAAGTAAAAGCTGTGTTTTTGAGGCATTGTTTCTGAAACGTGCCATAGAAAAAATACGTAATACTGAACTCGTAATAAGTCACCTATTGTTGTAAAGTAAAGAATTCATACATTACCTAGAATTTTTGTAAATAATGTTATCACATAACTCGCTTTAATATTATAAACAAATTTCCAGAAAAGGTATTATTCCTTATTTGTAAGAACACGTACGTCATTGTAAAAATATTTTGCCAGGAAAAGTAGCGAAAGTAATGTTACGTGGGAGAACGTAAGTGTCCTCCCAGTCTTTATCATGTTAATCTCATGCGGGTACTTCTAAGCTAACATTTGAGCCATTTCATCGTGGTTAGCATGTACAATTCAGCTTTTACTGCATGGTGGTGTTTGCTCAGTGAATCTTTACATACCAGGCAGGCTTATATCTTGAATTGTGTCATTTGGCAGTGGCAGACTTAAGGGTACATTGTTTAATTTTCCCTAATTTAACTGTACATCAGGCTGCAGATAAAGATATTATGTTAATGTAAAATTTTAATTAGAATGTCTTTGTTATTCAGAGAGTGGCGCATCAGGCATCAATTTAGTCGAAGTTTCCGACATCAGACGCTAACTAGACACGAAACAAGAACTTCACATGAAAGCAAGAGTTTACACGTTATATATATGTGAAGCATGAATGAGGAAAGTGTATAGCCTATCCTCTTTTTACTTGCTTTGTTAAAAGATAAACTGTACGTAATTCATCTTTTAGGCCTATATCACTACATTAAGTTATTATTGTTATTTTGTTGTTAGGATAATGGTAACAGTGAGTCAGCAAAAAACGTTTTTACGGAAATTATTTGCTTGAACTACGCATTTCGTATTACGAACAAAAACTAATTAAGGATAAAAAATGAATTAATCATTTATATATATACATATATATATATATATATATATATATATATTTCACACCACTAAAAAACTAAAAATTCCGTAAAAATATTGCTGAATTCCTTGAGATGAAAGGCCATTGCGTAACGTTCGAGATTGTCGTTCTACACTTTTCACGACTAGCTCAGCCCGTGCGGACGGTTCATTCTACGCTGTTTCAGACACGGCACACCTGACGCGCGTGTCTCAAGGTTATGCACGAATCTACTCTCCAGATTAGTCGAGCGCCTGTAAATACACAAATTATCTCGACACGCCGCCTGCAGAATAGAAATTTTGAAATTTTAAATAGGTGAAAGCACTTTCAATAAACGTGTAAGCATTAGTTTAAAAGTCGGACATTATCTTTGATCTTTGACTTTATATCCATTTTTACTTCCATATTCCTTAAGGAATGGAAGTATGATGGCAAAAAAAATCGTGTTCGAGATTATTGCAGATTCTGATTCTACTACACTCAAAACATGAAAAAAGTCGTTTTCCGAAAAGTGTCTGTGTGTGTGTCTGTCTGTCTGTCTGTGTGTCTGTCTGTCTATGTGTGTGTCTGTAGATTTTTTTTCTATGGCAAACGATAACTGCCGCAAATTCAAACAAAATCAAATAATTTTTTGCATGCAACCCTGATTTGCAGAGTACTCGCGACCTATTGTTTTTGGTGAAGATCGGTTGAGGGAAAGGGGTAGTTTACCTGCAACGGTTTTTTTTATCAAGGGTAATTTTGTTTGTATGGCAAACGATAACAGCCGCAAATTAAAACAAAATCATATAATATTTTACATGCAGCCCTGAATTTTAGAGTTCTCAAGACCTATTGTTTTCGGTGAAGATCGGTTAAGGTAAAGGGGTAGTTTACCAGCAACGGTTTTTTATCAAGGGTAATTTTTACTTCCATATTTCCTTAAGGAATGGGGAAATATGGTGATGGCAAAAAAAATCGTGTTCGAGATTATTGCAGATTCTGATTCTACTACACTCAAAACATGAAAAAAAGTCGTTTTCCGAAAAGTGTGTGTGTGTGTGTCTGTCTGTCTGTCTGTCTGTCTGTCTGTGTGTCTGTGTGTCTGTAGATTTTTTTTCTATGGCAAACGATAACTGCCGCAAATTAAAACAGAATCAAATAATTTTTTGCATACAGCCCTGATTTGTAGAGGACTCGCGACCTATTGTTTTTGGTGAAGATCGGTTGAGGGAAAGGGGTAGTTTACTGGCAACGGTTTTTTTTTATCAAGGGAAATTTTTTTTTTTGGCAAACGATAACAGCCGCAAATTCAAACAGAATCAAATAATGTTTCGTATACAGCCCTAAATTGTAGAGTTCTCAAGACCTTTTGTTTTTGGTGAAGATCGGTTAAGGGAAAGGGGTAGTTTACTTGTAACGTTTTATGTTTTAACAAGGGTATTTCCTATGGCAAACGATAACAGCCGCAAATTCAAACAGAATCAAACGATTATTTGCATACAGCCCTAGATTTTAGAGTTCTCAAGACCTATTGCTTTTGGTGAAGATCGGTTGAGGGAAAGGGGTAGTTTACTTGCAACGTTTTTTTAACAAGGGTATTTTCTATGGCAAACGATAACAGCCGCAAATTCAAACAGAATCAAATAATGTTTTGCATACAGCCCTGATTTGTAGAGTACTCAAGACCTGTTGTTTTGGTGAAGATCGGTTAAGGGGAAGGGGTAGTTTACCTGCACCGTTTTTTTATCAAGCGTATTTTCTATGGCAAACGATAACAGCCGCAAATTCGAACAGAATCAAATAATTTTATGCATACATCCCTGAATTGTAGAGGTCTCAAGGACATTCGATTTTGGTGAAGATCGGTTAAGGGGAAGGGGTAGTTTACCTGCAACCTTTTACGTTTTAACAAGAGTAAAGTACTTGCAAATTTATTTAAACTTTTTGAAACAATGGTAATTGTTAAAAATAAAATAATTTTGTTGCCAGGCAATAAAATTAAAATTTTTTAATTTTAATGTAATATAATATTTTTCATTTAATACGGCAATAAAAAGGCAGGTAAGACACAAACACACAATTCACGTTATTTCTGGCCTCACTCATGTTTATTTTCTTACGTTTGCACGCTTTTTAAATGGAAAGTGCCGAAACCCACACCAACATAACGCGTGCAAGCCGAAAAAATGGACATCAATTTGCTTACTGGCGAAGCTAGTAGTTAATGAATGGGTAGGCAAAAATCTTATCTTAAATTTTTTTTAAGGAATCACTAAAAGGACGGTGGGTCAAATCGGACGCTGAGGTAGAGTTTGCTGTAACCGAATGGTTCCACAAACAGCCGTAAGAATTTTACTAGCAGGGAATCTACAGGTTAGCGCAACAGTGGAACTCATGTCTTAATGTTATTGGAGACTTCTTTTAAAATCGTTGAATAAAAAATGCTTTACAGCTCTATACGTGTGTCTATTGAACAATCCTTGTATTAGTCATACACAATAATACAACTGATTAAACTTCAAATTTTTAAACTTGGTTAGTTTCTATATATATGTTTAATGTTACAAATAATTCAAATAACAATCTTGATCATCTGTTAGTTCAGCGGAATAACAGTGACACTTTTAATAACCGCATAAAATAAACACTTAGAAACAACACAGGCGCTTTAACTTAACTGTTTGGGCCACAGAAGTGAGGCATGCCTCAACGCTCTATGTGTACAGCGCGGGACAATCCCCCCTCCCTACACTTCCCTATCACACCACTACATTGCTTACATACGATGTATACAAAAAACGCTGAGGCAAGTTCAGGTTGCCTCATTCGCTTTAAACGAACTATGCCGAATCTCACCTGTCACCATCTAGCGGTCGCTCAATAAAGCACGTTTCGGTTTAATAAATTTGACAGTCACAGTAACAATGTATAATCTTTACGTTATGTAGTTCATACGTATTTATAATTTTTATTCTACAGAATTTGTTAGGGTAGGCATTGCCTCAATTGCCTCCATGTAACTTCGCCACTGATATATATGTGTACAACGTTATCGGCAACAAAGAAGTAGTTTTTGTTAAAATTCCTTCCCGGGATATTTGGCCGTAGTCCAATGTTTTCTACAAAACCAGACATTTCGGAAATGCCATCGACTTCCATCATCAGTGAAAATCGAGTGCAATAACGTGAGGTGGTATACGTTAGTGACCACAGTACTGTGGTTAAGGCTGAAGCAGTAAGTAGAAAGAAGTAGTTTCTATGGTAATATTTCATTTCGAAAATGATTTTAAATATAAATCTTAGAATATGGAAGTCATGTATGGTTCTCCATACCGATATTTACTTCCATATTCCTTAAGGAATGGAAGTATGGTGATGGCAAAAAAAATCGTGTTCGAGATTATTGCAGATTCTGATTCTACTACACTCAAAACATGAAAAAAAGTCGTTTTCCGAAAAGTGTCTGTGTGTGTGTCTGTCTGTCTGTCTGTGTGTCTGTCTGTAGATTTTTTTTCTATGGCAAACGATAACTGCCGCAAATTCAAACAGAATCAAATAATTTTTTGCATGCAGTCCTGATTTGCAGAGTACTCGCGACCTATTGTTTTTGGTGAAGATCGGTTGAGGGAAAGGGGTAGTTTACCTGCAACGGTTTTTTTTTAGCAAGGGTAATTTTGTTTGTTTGGCAAACGATAACAGCCGCAAATTCAAACAGAATCAAATAATGTTTCGCATACAGCCCTGAATTGTAGAGTTCTCAAGATCTGTTGATTTTGGTGAAGATCGGTTAAGGGAAAGGGGTAGTTTACCTGTACCGTTTTATGTTTTAACAAGGGTATTTCCTATGGCAAACGATAACAGCCGCAAATTCAAACAGAATCAAAAGATTATTTGCATACAGCCCTAAATTGTAGAGTTCTCAAGACCTATTGTTTTTGGTGAAGTTCGGTTGAGGGAAAGGGGTAGTTTACCGGCAACGTTTTTTTAACAAGGGTATTTTCTATGGCAAACGATAACAGCCGCAAATTCAAACAGAATCAAATAATGTTTTGCATACAGCCCTGATTTGTAGAGTACTCAAGACCTAATGTTTTTGGTGAAGATCGGTTAAGGGAAAGGGGTAGTTTACCTGTAACATTTTATGTTTTAACAAGGGTATTTCCTATGGCAAACGATAACAGCCGCAAATTCAAACAGAATCAAAAGATTATTTGCATACAGCCCTAAATTGTAGAGTTCTCAAGACCTATTGTTTTTGGTGAAGATCGGTTGAGGGAAAGGGGTAGTTTACCTGCAACGTTTTTTTAACAAGGGTATTTTTTATGGCAAACGATAACAGCCGCAAATTCAAACAGAATCAAATAATGTTTTGCATACAGCCCTGATTTGTAGAGTACTCAAGACCTTTTGTTTTTGGTGAAGATCGGTTAAGGGGAAGGGGTAGTTTACCTGCAACGTTTTTTTATCAAGCGTATTTTCTATGGCAAACGATAACAGCCGCAAATTCAAACAGAATCAAATAATGTTTTGCATACGTCCCTGAACTGTAGAGTTCTCAATGACTTTCGATTTTGGTGAAGATCGGTTAAGGGGAAGGGGTAGTTTACCAGCAACCTTTTACGTTTTAACAAGAGTAAAGTACTTGAAAATTTATTTAAACTTTTTGAAACAATGGTAATTGTTAAAAATAAAATAATTTTGTTGCCAGGCAATAAAATTATAATTTTTTCATTTTAATGTAATATAATATTTTTCATTTAATACAGCAATAAAAAGGCAGGTAAGACACAGCCTGGCTGTTTGGCTGAAAATGATTTTAAATATAAATCTTAGAATATGGAAGTCATGTATGGTTCTCCATACCGATATTTTCTATGGTAAACGATAACAGCCACAAATTCAAACAGAATCAAATGATTTTTTGCATACAGCCCTGTATTGTAGAGTTCTCAATACCTATTGGTGTTGGTGAAGATCGTTTAAGGGAAAGGGGTAGTTTACCTGCAACGTTTGATGTTTTATAAGGGTATTTTCTATGGCAAACGATAAGAGCCGCAAATTCAAACAGAATCAAATATGTTTTTTCATACAGCCCTGTTTTGTTGAGTACTAAAGACCTGTTGTTTTTGGTGAAGATCGGTTAAGGGAAAGGGGTAGTTTACATGACACGTTTTTTGTTTTATCAAGGGTATTTTATATGGCAAATGATAACAGCCGCAAATTCAAACAGAATCATATAATATTTTGCATACAGCCCTGAAATGTACAGTTCTCAATACCTGTTGGTTTTGGTGAAGATCGGTTAAGGGAATAGGGTTGTTTACCAGCAACATTTTATGTTTTATCAAGGGTAATTTTTTTTTTGACGAACGATAACTGCCGTACATTAAAACAGAATCAACTACTCTTCTGCATACCTTTTTGAATTATACAGGACTCAAGGTCTGTTGATTTTGTTGAAGATCGGTTAAGGGAAAGGGGTAGTTTACCTGCAACGTTTTATGTTTTAACAAGGGTATTTTTTCTATGATGAACGATAACTGCCGTAAATTCAAAAAGAATCAACTAATGTTTTGCATACAGCCCTGAATTGTAGAGTTCTCAAGACCTATTGTTTTTGGTGAAGATCGGTTAATGGAATAGGGTAGTTTACCAGCAACGTTTTATGTTTTATCAAGGGTGTTTTCTATGGCAAACGATAACAGCCGCAAATTCAAACTAAATCAAATAATTCTTTTCATACAGGCCTGAATTGTAGAGTACCTAAGACATGTCGTTTTTGGTGAAGATCGGTTAAGGGAAAGGGGTAGTTTACCTGAACCGGTTTTTTATCAAGGGTAATTTTTTTCTATAGTAAACGATAACAACCGCAAATTCAAACGGAATCAAATAAGTTTTTGCATACAGCCCTGATTTCTTGAGTACTAAAGACCTATTGTTTTTGGTGAAGATCGTTTAAGGGAAAGGGGTAGTTTACCAGCCATGTTTTTTGTTTTATCAAGGGTATTTTCTATGGCAAACGATAACAGCCGCAAATTCAAACAGAATCAAATAATGTTTTGCATACAGCCCTGATTTGTAGAGTACTCAAGACTTACTGTTTTTGGTGAAGATCGGTTAAGGGGAAGGGGTAGTTTACCTGCAACGTTTTTTTATCAAGCGTATTTTCTATGGCAAATGATAACAGCCGCAAATTCAAACAGAATCAAATAATGTTTTGCATACATCCCTGAATTGTAGAGACCTCAAGGACTTTTGATTTTGGTGAAGATCGGTTAAGGGGAAGGGGTAGTTTACCTGCAACCTTTTACGTTTTAACAACAGTAAAGTACTTGAAAATTCATTTAAACATTTTCAAACAAAGGTAATTGTTAAAAATAAAATAATTTTGTTCCCAGGGAATAAAATTATAATTTTTTCATTTTAATGTAAATTATGTATGAGTTAATATCTTTATATATATAATTTTTCTGTACGTGTGTATGTCACTGAACTCCTCCATGTATAAAATAATATATCGTTCGTGGCAGGTAAGCATATCTCAGTTATGTAATGTTTACGTTTCCATTTTATTATTATGCCTACAACAATAAAAAGGCAGGTAAGACACACACACACACACACACACACACACACACACACACACACACACACACACACACACACACACACACACACACACACACACACACACACACACACACACACACACACACACACACACACACACACACACACACACACACACACACACACACACACACACACACAATTCACGTTATTTCTGGCCTCACTCATGTTTATTTTCTTACATTTGCACGCTTTTTAAATGGAAAGTGCCGAAACCCACACCAACATAACGCGTGCAAGCCAAAAAAATGGACATCAATTTGCTTCCTGTGGATCGCTGGGCAGTGTAACTGCACGTGTTTACAGAGGAACGATTCATAGACAGACTTTTCGTCTTTAGGGAATCAACCCTCTGCAAGATGCTGAGGGTCCATGAGTGACTTCGGAGCGCTCCTTATTTTTCGCGTGTTTGTTCTGTGAAACATACACTGTAGATTCGCAGCTTTACTCTATGCAACACTCAATAGGAAATGTTGAAAATTTTTGTCCACAGTGTACCCTCATTCACACTAAACCTGCTCTGATGTTTTAATTATGGACATCATAATATTAAAACTTTGGAAACTTGAGCACTACTTAATGGAGATCAATCATTAACTTATACAAGCCATTAATTTTATGCATATTTTTTATATATGTGTACAACGTTATCGGCAACAAAGAAGTAGTTTTTGTTAAAATTCCTTCCCGGAATATTTGGCCGTAGTCCAATGTTTTCTACAAAACCAGACGTTTCGGCAATGCCATCGACTTCCATCATCAGTGAAAATCGAGTGCGATAACGTGAGTTGGTATACGTTAGTGACCACAGTACTGTGGTTAAGGCTGAAGCAGTAAGTAGAAAGAAGTAGTTTCTATGGTAATATTTCATTTCGAAAATGATTTTAAATATAAATCTTAGAATATGGAAGTCATGTATGGTTCTCCATACCGATATTTTAATTAAGACTACATTTAATATATTCTCATATCTTAATTTTAAGAGCATTTATTCTGTACCTTTATTTAATAAATAGTTCCCTGTTTAAAAGTCGATTTTATACAGTGTCTTATCACGACGATTAACCTCAGTTCTATACAGACTGGTTACCATGATACTGAGTTAATATAATTGGACACACGGGAATGATACGCTTTTATTAATACGACTCTTGTACAAAAGTGGAATCCACTTTGTATCATCGTGGTGGCAACTTTCCTTTGAGTATATCGCATTCCAAGTTAGTTCAATAAAGTGCAACATTGTCTGACCACTTAAACAAATGTGTAATGTGTTAAAAAAAACAGTGTTCCTCTCACAACCAAATAAATTAGCTTCTGTCTCTGACACCTGGCTATCGATCAGACACCGTACTTGGTACTTCTACGTGTGTGCTTTCAATGTGATAACATCTGAAACAAAAAATAACAAAAAACAAGACAGTATTAGGGGTAGTGTTAAACAGATTGCAATGATAATATGTGTAGACATTCATCGTTCAATGTCAGTTACACACACATATATATATACCAAGTATAAATGGCATGCTTCGTAATTCTTTCGGATCTAACTTAATGATGATATGTTTGCATCTCAGGAACGTAGGTTTTTTTATCTTTGCACTAAAAAGTGTGTTGTTTTACACTTATAAGTTTATATGTGCAATTCAGCACTTTACTGCAGAGAATGTCACTGAAAGTGAAATCATAGAAAATGAAAAAATCTTATACTTTACAAAACACCTATGAACATAACTTAGCAATTCATTTATTACTTTAGTTATTTATAACATTTGAATAGGTTTGTTCATATAAACAATATGGATACAAAGCGATAGTGTTTTGGCTAAACAAGGCTTTGTACCTTGCGACAGCGTTTTTCTGTGTAGCACAAGTTTATCATTAAATGCCCGAACATGGACAAACCTTTCTCATTTGTCTTAAAAGTTTTCCCCAAAATTAAAATCATTCAGTCATTCATTAAACTAATTTTTCTCCAAAATTAGATTCGTTGTAAATTAAATGCATTTAGGTTTTCTGTGATGTCAACATGAAAGAAAACTACTACTGCTAAAATAAATTCTTCAAGTACTTGTCACAGTTCATTAGGTTCTTACACTAGTGCAGACAGTGGCCCATTTATATTCGTCGTCTACTTAGCCAAAAAACGTTGCTATGAATTATTAGGTCCCTATTTACTTCATCAGTGACTCTATTACCTGTATCTTCCCTCATTTATGATTTTCACTACGACTTCATAACGCCATTCTTTTTCAAACATTTTCCACATATTTTTTGTTGGATAACATCGTCATACGAACGGAGTGAGTAAAGCTTAATTTGTATGGCATAATGCCACACTATTCTTATCATCCCTAAAGATAGTTGACAAACCTATTATATCTCCTACATGTGTTTGGTAAGCCACAATATTGCATAACAAATTTTTCTTTGAGACAGAAAGACGTTCTATTTATGAAAATATGCTTTCTCTATAGTATGTCTCTTAAAGATTAATATTCATACGTTCTTTAATCTTGTAATCGATGAACGCCATCCATACAAAGCAACCGATTAATCGGTATCAGCAACGTCTGTACCAGCATACTCGCAGTGGTACTTGTTACGTTGGAGTGTAAAGTAACTGTAGACTTTCATGTATGTTTGACTTATAAAATAACAACATCATTATAAACAGCATCACTTCACTTCACCATTGTGATGTCAGGAAGCTGAACATTACTTCAACCTAGTTTTTATGTTATAACATTTTTTATCAGCAGTGTCTAAAAATGTCTCTTTTACAGATTTGACGGCATTGGATATCTTATTTTTCAGCAATAATAACAATCTGAGGTACGATGTAATAACTAGATGTTGCCTTTCTAATGTTGCCGTTTCTGAAAATATCAAATTATTGTTAAGGTAACTGATTTTTTTTTATTGTCTCAGTATTCATGCAAATGAAAATTGTAGATATTTTATTTTTCGCCTTATTAAATATTACTGAATGTTTATACAAGATAAAGTCTTTTTATTTTGTTCAAAATTATGAAATATTATAGAAGAAACTACAAGATTCATTTGTGGATAAAATAAAGTGCAATTACATTGTGCCGTCTTGAATTATGTGTTTGGTAGATGACAGATTTCCACAGACCGGGTAAATAGGTTTTTGCTGATTGTAACGGCCACTAGGACGTTACGCAAAATTTAAGACTAGGCTACTTAACCTAGAGGAAGCAAAAAGTGTGCTGAAGCCCAAACAGAGTGACAGGATTTGCAATCAACACTCTTTTAACAAGTAACAATTTTTATTAGTGTTTAACTTGTGACACACTGTTCTCGTAAGTAGCATTTTCTATAAGAGCATTAATTTATGTTGTTACAAAATATTCAGTTACAAAGTATGACCAGTTACAAAGTGTTCAGTTACAATATGTTTAAACAGCTGGAGTTCTTGATCTGAGGTGTTGTGAGTTCTTAACAAGATTTTTAACGTGAACACCAGGGGGCCAGTCTATTGAGTTGATGTTGACTGAAGGGTGATAATTAAAACATTCCCACCTGTGCTTTTGTGTTGAAGAACTCACGGTACCATGATGAACAGTGTGCCATGAGTGCTGCAGATTGTCCTTAGATTGTGGTGAATCTCCAGTGAATGTCGTTCCGGGCAGATGTGGGTCCTTCGGTGTTCTGTTGGATGAGTATTCCTGGTCCTGATCCTGTTGCACTGCTCTGCGGATAGTGACAGGTGTTGATGTTACTACCGCTGCTGCCCTTTCTCCCGGCTGGTGCGGGGACCCTATAACATTTTTATTTGGAGATTACCCATCAGTTAATACACCTACACATAACACTCTCTCGCCTCGGAACACAGACACAGCACTCACTGTCACAATTTTTATGAACATTTAATTTGCTCTGATTAATTTAGCATTGCTTATTTAATTCAATTATAGTCATTACTTTTAATCAAGTTTATCAAAAGACAATCGAATACAATGTCACCACGTGTTTCCAGACCGGAAGTAACGTGTGAATCAAATTTACAATACAAAGGTTTTACAATGAAATAGGTTTTACAGAAGTCTGGGCCACACACACACTTACACAATCATAACACATAATCCATCATTAAATGAACACAGAATAATATAATTAAGTCTAACCTGAAAGCCTTTACTGGATTACGAACTCATGTGGAAAGATCTGCACATAAACCCTGGGCCGTCAGACCATTGGACACTGTCCTTGAAGGTTGGTAGAGGAATGTGAACAAGGCCTGGATTAGTCGGTCCCACTAGCCTGCATATACACGACATGTCCCAATTTGTAGATAATAACCTTTGGTAAGCTGCTTACTAACAACGTACAACTACCAGCTGATACGGTTGACTAGGCCTGCTAGATCGCGTCGCCGGAGCGCAGGCACAGTCGTGGCAATCATATTTTAATGATCGAGGTGGCTGTGGCAAGCACAGCTGCCAAGCGCGTTGGCGGCACTGAACACATTTAAACCGAGCCGGGAAAATTCAAACCCCGGCACATGATCACTAAAATCTCTCCATATAGGCCTATCAAATGCCTTGTCAAGCTAACGATCCATCGTTCAATACGAGACGGTTTCCCATATCTATTCGCTTCACCACGTGTGCTTCGTATACTGTTTCTGTTTGCATTGAGTACTGCATTAAGCGAGGCTCAGCACTTAATACCTGAAATTACTGCAGACACTGTAATGATAGGACTACGAGTATACATTAGTTCCTTGATTTCTGTGTAATTGCTCTGTACATCAGAGCGTACGTGAAACGTTACGAAGGTGCACGTTTCTGTAACGTAGAGCAACGTGGAACTGATTAGTCGTTGCTGTGCATTGATGCGATAAACATGAAAATGTTA
Organism: Magicicada septendecula; assembly: GCA_034769895.1. Lineage (NCBI taxonomy): Eukaryota > Metazoa > Arthropoda > Insecta > Hemiptera > Cicadidae > Magicicada > Magicicada septendecula. Next base: position 1,065,846,175 of record CM068367.1, read on the forward strand.
AACCTAACGTTTTGCGTGCAAACTGTTACAACAAAAATGAAGTACACCTTCTCTTTAAATTAAATTGACAGTACGCCTGTAATTCAATTCTCCATAAATTATTAAAAATCATGTTACATAATAAAAAATGATACAAAATTACTACTGACAAGTGACATTTGTGTTGGTTTTGTTAGCTTTTAAAAATATAAGTACAACATTGCTTTTATTACATTGGAAGTAAACTACAACTCTACTCCATAAATGTTAATAATTACAACCCTTTCGTATCATAGACACGCCGTCCATACATACACGCGCGCGCGCGCGCACACACACACGCACACACACACACACACGTTTCGATATTACGGTTTTCATGATTAACAATTTAGTCTTATAAAATTTACTATCAAAGTTATTTATAATTCTTAGAGTAATTGAGTTACACACTTTGGTAAAAATTAATATATAGTCTATTTGGGTAATATGTATAGGCTATAAAATTTTAAGAACGTTTAAGCAATTCCGTTAATATTTTTGAATCGAAACTGATAACTCTAAAATAGTGACTCACTAAACCAGCTTACCTTACTGATACAAAATATCAGGCTGTTGAGAATTAAATAATATCAGGCTTTGTACGGCTAATAAATATCAAATATTAAGTGAATTGAGTAGTAATTTAGTAGTGCTTGGTTATAAGCCAATACTCTTGAGAAATATTACTTTATTTATTATGATAAATAAAATATAATAAAAAATGAAGTATTTTTTTCTTAAAATATGATACTGTTTCGGCGGTACAGAGTTATTATACAACTCTTAAACTGTTACAAAATATCTTAACAAGCTAAAAAGAATTGTAAGAGTTCCAAATATATATAATTACAAACTATTTACTGAGGAATATCTTGCTGATTTAGTTCCCAAACAAAAAGAATAAAACGAATATGACTTTGTTGCTTTATTTTTATTAATTATATTAGTGACTGAAAATCGTTTGAATATTTCTATTATACCACTAAAGATTAGTTTTAAAGACAAAGTAAATTATCTAATTTAACATTTCATAGAAAAGAGACCTGTGTTATTTCAGACTAATGTAGTCCATATCACAGCTGGTACAGACAGATAATTTTCCATTAAGAGAGGGATAAGTTTGCGTGGGAAAGACAGCGTGGTTCTTGTCGTCGTACCTTTAATTAAAAAAGTAGTTACAGTAAATTAAAGGCATAAACCTTATGTTCAGACAGATATTAGTTTTCAAATATTAGTAAAATAAACAGTTTTTATCTAAGTGCAAAGTTTTGTAAGAATCAATTCTTTCTTAATTCAAATATTTTAAAATAACTTTAAATGAAACATGAATGTTTTCCCTTCCCTTCCACCTCCTCAGCTGCCTTTAGCTTGGTTTTCCCACTCACTTTATCAGTAGCTAAGTGATTCCATATTCTTGAAACTTCCAGATGTCCTTTGAATCTACGGAAACAACATCATTCCATTTTTTCCTTGTTTCACAAGAGGGCCTTTTTGGATTTTACCATTATCTTCTCTCGTAATTTGGCCACCCACTTGCAGTTTCCTCAATTTTATGTTAATTCTTACTTTTTGCTCAACGAAATGATCATTAATCTCTTGATTGTTACGTATCCTCTATTTTCTATTTTTATACATGGTTCTGATGTCCGCCTCAGCGAATTCTTGTCGAATATCTTCAAGCGTTCTAGTGATCTTTGAGTTTATGTTGTAATTAGACGTTTTACGGGTTTTTCTAAAAATGTAAATGTTACCCGTAGTAATCGTCTTTGTATCAGTAACAATTATGTGTAACGAGCGTTTTTATTTCGCTCGTAGTATAAGTGTGTAATTGTGGGTAATAATCTGTCAAATACTCTGTGAAGAGTTAATCGTATGTAACGAGTCGGAATATACTTTTTCTTAATACTTACGGGCAAACCGTATCTATCGTGGTTCGATTCGAATCTTGCCGCCTCGTTACCTGATTGGCCCACGCTGTCTTGCAGTGTCGTTTTCGCTAACTACCGTATGTAGGCATTTTCAGTTTAGTATTTGTTTATATTACTTTATTTTCTATGAATCAAACATACAGGGTTGAGGAACATTAAAATTTATTAACCCTTCTTTCTATTATCCCTTCAGTTACATTTAATGAATAGTACAGATTTTTTATATTATTCCCGGCTTTACAATTTTCTCGGTTGGTATCGCTCAGTCGTATATTGAGACGACGGCATGGCTTATGTTTGTTTACAATTATTATTTGTCTCAAGGTGTTAAGTCCTTTTGACTACAGAAGTTTGGATTATCGGCTAAAATGCACAAAATTATAATATTTCTTAAAACTAGGTACACAATGTTTAATACTCTAATACATTCAAGTACAGTAAGTTATCGGCAATGAGAATTAGAATAGTGTTTGGTTAGAATTTTGTCAGCAAGTTATGTTCATTATAATTTATTACAAATCAATTTCAAAGGTTGTTAATTGATTAAGTTTTATTAATAGTGATATTTTAATTAACTTCAGTTCTTGTTTCAAAATTGTGATCGGTGAAGTGAAAAATTTACCTCGTTATTATGGATAAAGGGGAATTTATTTGTAAGTGAAATTATTAGTTTATACTCATCGGACTCTCGTTGTGGCTTCTTCGATGTTCGTCTACTTCTTCCGGATAGGTCTAGTCGTCTTCTCTTCCTCGGATAGTTCTCGATTCCCGTTCAGGTGGTTTCAATTAAAGTTCGGCTTCCCTCTCTTGTTCCGTAGTCGTTCGTATCCTCAGGTTGAAGTAGGTCGATTCCCTTCTTCCTTCGGGATGAGTCGTCTGTTACGTTCCTTCGAAGTCTTCTTATTTTTATTGTTATTTTTAAGTTGTGAATATTTTAATACTGGTTAATTCATCAGGTGTCATATGGAATGCTTCTATAATACTTCTTCCTTCTTGTTTTTATTAAAATTTACGTTTTTATAGTTAAATTCGGATTGAGAGCTGCATACATCCGCCCTCCGCGTCAGTCAATAATGGATTAATTAGAATTCCAACGGTTTTTTGGTAATAAATCCCGGTTGCTATGGTTACTTATTAAATTATGCTAATTCTCATTGGTCGTTATTTTATGTCATTGTTATATTCTAACGTTTATTTTGGTTTAAATCTATAAAATATCTTCAAATTTAGATTTTTTTCTTATATTAGTAGTTATATTAATTACATGAATACCATTGTTCTTCTTTTTTGTTAAGGATTATTTTGATATCCCTCATGGTTACTTTTGAATAGTTAATAACATTTTAGTTATTTTCTTATTTATATTTCTTATATATTTAATCTAAAACTGGATATTATTTATACATTTTTGTATTAGGTATACTTACTTAACTGTTTAAACATTTGGTATACTCTGATTGATACTGGGCTATTGTTTTGCTTTTAAATTTACAAAGTTCCTTCACTAAATGTTAGGTCTAGAGCCTAGACTTCCCCATACTACTATTTAACATTTTTTGTAACTTATTAACTTTATATATGGTACATTAAAACAATTTTTATATAAACAGATAATAAAACATTGGTGATTCTAACTACACCTTCTATTATAAAAATATTCCTTGCCAGGTTCAAGCCTGAAATTAAACTTCTAACTAGTTTTCTGTTTCTTACTATTATCTTGCTTATCTTATAATTTACTACATTCTACGGTTTTTGAACAATAACAAAACTCTTATAATACTACTGTTAAACTGTACCTTACACAATATGTCTTACTCACTAATCCCTTCACTTAAATACAGTGTCTGTCCTTCTTATTTTACTATTCATTCTAATAACTTACTTTTACCTTATTTTATAATTCTTACTTCCTATTACCTAACTTAATAATAGCACAATCAGTTTAATCTTACTTGCTAACATTAAGTTTCTCAAAGATTGTTAGTTATTTTATTATAGTCTGCTTATAAAATACTTTATTCTGCACACCCACTGCACTTTTTCCTTCATAGAAGGTTTCTTTAGTTATTATCACTATCACTTTTTTATCACATGCTATACATAGCATTTCTTCACTTATTTATTTTTATACACTTTTCATTTCACTCACTAATATTATTCACACGGTTTGTCGGATTATTTTGATATCACTGTGTAATTATGGGTCATGAATAATTAGTTTAATTTCAAATCACCTTGATCACTTTTGGTTATTATTTAATTATTGCCTTTGTTTGGCTCAAAGCATCTTTTATTGGCTTTGACTATTATTATCACTATTAATTTGGGTATGGTTAGTTTTTAACTCCCTACCTTACATTTATTAGTACATCTTTCTTCTCCTTTCACACAATATATATATAACATCATTATCTTACTTGCTACTGTTAATATGGTTATCTTTTATTTATGCCCTAACTATTTTAGTGCATTGGTTTACATAAATATTATAGTCATAATTCGGAGATTACAATGTTCGTTATTACATTCTTGGTTACATTTAGTTTATTATTCCTCCTTCCTTGTTACATTATATTTTCCTTGTTGTTTTCCAATCTATTGGGTTAAGTCATTGTCAGTTTCTCAGTCATTTGTTATCGTAATTTGGTCATTAATCTTTGATTTATAAGTTTTTGGCCTTTCTTCTCATTTTCAGCTTTTCTGTTTATTATTAATCATCAGTTTATTTTACCATCTTATGTCATGTTACAATGTCCAGGTTTCATTGTTATAGCATAGGATGGGTTGTATAATAATTATGATTTTTGTCTAAGAATATCTCTTTATTGAATGTAGAGATAAGCGAGAAAGATGCCTTCTTGGTTAGAGTATCCGTTTGCCTCATCATTACCATCCTCGGATATTGTTTCTCCCTCTAGACGAAAACGTAAATGTTGCAGCGTTCTTCTCTAATAAGATTTTGCCTGGATCAGATAGAACTTGTCTGGCTCTTTTTTTTGGGTTTTAGACATATTTATTGATAGTTCTACCACTTACCTACATGTTTTCTAATATATGTGTATGTCACTCACAGGTGTCGTGGAACAACCTAGTATATATCGTCAGTATTTGATGATATATATACTACTTGTTATAGATATTACTGAGCGATCTACAATCATTATTCTTATTGCATACTGTACAGCTAGACTAAAGAGGAGCGGAGCTAGCCTGTTGCCCTGTTTGAGACTCTGGGAGAGTTCAAATGGTTCTTTGAGCTTGTTCTGTTTCCTCACCTATGTAAATGTTACAGCCATGGTCATTAGCAATTAAAAAATGTTTATGTTTAGGTATTGTTTGATGTTTAGGCATCAAAAACAGATCGAATGAGCTGTTAACAAACAATTTTGTGGTAATGTGTTAAACATCATCATCTTACATTTACTGTACTTACAAAAGATATTGGCGAAGCTGACTCTTAGCTATTTCACATATTACTCATGAAAAGTGTGCTATTATTATTCCTAATTTTATAAGAATTTGAGTGACAAAAAAATGGCGTGTGTAGCACAATTTTGTTTTCATACACATATTTTATTTTAATGATATTAAACCTAAAGTAAATTATTCTATAAAATTGATTACGTATCTCTCGCAGTGGCTGACAAAAAGTGGGCGTGCATGCTGTTTAGTCGTGAAGACGATCAAAGATTTAGAACGTGCCTTGGAAACACAAAAAGAGGAAAATAAAAACCAGTACAAATAGAAGTGTCTTTGAAGATGTTTTCTTTAACAGCCCTCACTATTCACGTCCAAAAAATGTTGAATAATTTTATATTTTGCGCGTGCCTTGCATACTAATCTCCCTATGACAGTGCCGCATGTCTGTGCCAGATGAATCAACTCGTCACATCTCTCATCGAAAAATCTATAAATTGTTATGTACTATTAAGATTTCATAATTCTAGAAACTAAAATTGTCCTAGACAGAACAAAATTTAATATTTTGATTATCTATGAATTAACAACATTAAAGGATAATAGATACGGTAGGCATATTTCATTCCAAGCAAATACGATTAGTTCTTCTGATACACTCTTCCTTTTGAACACAATATTCGAATTATTTACACATGTTACCTTATTATTTTGCTACAATATGTTTATAAATTGTTTTGCGTCAGATTGAAGAAAAACGTAGTCTTTATTAATCTTATGCTGTCAAAATTTTTGTTCTCAAGTACTTGGTATTGTAGTTTTTAAGACTAAACACAATTTAATTAGCATTCAGTAAATGAAATTTAAGTAGAATTTCCTTTCCAAATGCAACAGACGCGATTATTTCTAATAATTTAAAAACAAGCGTTTATACGTTATAACACTATCTTAATGGAATAATAACTCATGGATATGATTTAATAACATAATGATTTAATCTGTGTAACATAAATTCAAATTATTGGAAAATTCCATTCGATACATAAGGTTGTCACAGGGTCGATTTTATCTCAGGATTTATAATTAAATAATTTTAATATATTTCGTGGGAATTCTTGTGGCTGCTACGAAAAGTTCCTTTGCATGTTGATTAATAATAGAGAGTACCTTTACAAACAATATATTACTTATAATCTAAAAATTTACACAAATTATATATTAAGTTACATACAAGTTTGACGATATTCAATTTGTCCGTCTCAGAAAATAATGTAGTTTATTAGTGTACAATAAATGTTTTCCTTGTAATCACTGTTAGCTTATATATTGAATTTGGTTGCACTTTAAAATGTTGACTAGTGATTAGTGTTAGTGTAAATTGTTATATTGTCTAGTGGTTGTGCCTTGTTGAAAAAAAAATATTGTCAAATTATACTTTACACATCTAGACGATATTGCTGAAGGGTTCCTGGTTTATTCTGAATATTTTTCTTGATTGTGTGTATTATTTGTTCATGAAAAAGGTAGTGGAAGGATTATTATCTTCGATGATGGTCCTTCAGATCTTCTTTCACACACGGGTCATCTATTTTTATATACTTTTAATTACCTCTAGACACGCACTATTCAACTGCTTTCCATCACAATTAACAATTAAGTGTTATTTCTTCTTTCTTTTAGTTACCTACCTCATACAAATTTCTTAAATTTTGATTGGTCATTTATGTACAGTTTAAATGTTATAGGATCAACACCCATTACCTACATTATATTTTATAAATTACCTTTAATAGATAATTTTATTATTATACTCTAATTATATATGCAATGTTTATACAATTAATAATTAGATAATTATAAACAATTTGATACTAAACATGCCTCAGTTTATAACTGTAAAACCTTATTAATTTGAATTTCTATGATATGTGGTGGAACAATTTTTATGGTTTATTGTAATTTCTACTTTGACTACCTGAGATAAATATATTTACATAAATTAACTGGTGACATAAAATCTTATAACATACAACAAAACTCTTAATAATAATAATTGTTTTTGACAGTTTTAGTTTATTTATACTACTAAACTATTGTCTGTATGATAAACTAAAATTCTGTCTAATAATAACAATAAAACACTTTTCATACAAAAATAATTAACACTGTTTAACAGTAGTCTGTGTCACTATTTATATTCTGTCACTCATATAACTGTAAGGTTTGTGTCCCTTTTTCTATCCTTAAAATATGTCGATACAATTTTGTTAATACAATTTTAATTTATGATTAGGTACTCTTTATTGGGTTTGGTTGTTATTATTCAGGGTAAGTTGATTAGTTCTACTAGGTTTATTTATTTAACTTTTTTCTGTTTACTGCCCTATTCTACTGGGTTATTTCTGGGTTTCTGGATAATATTATATAAGTCAAACCAAATAGTTTCCTTTAATTTGCTTTCAATTATTATTTCTTGGTTCCTCTCTGGATCGGATTCCACTATTATTTTGTAACATTTTGTTTCGTTACAAATTGCCTCCCTTCAGAAGTAATTATTTCTGAACACTTCATTAGGTGTGAAGACATAATTACTTATGTTATTTTTCCTTTTCTTCCTCATGATATTTTTTCATGGATTGTTGATTATAATCTTCTGAATTGCTACTATTGGGCTAGTATATGGTGATTGGCTATGCTCATTTAACAACATTTTATTCATTTCAGCTCTAACCGCCTCCTTCAATAAATATGGTATAGGATAGGATTTTCTGTGGAATTCTGCTGGTTCTTTAAATTGTATTCTACACTGATAGTTTTTTACTTTTCCTGGGTTTTCTGAAAATACATGTTTATACTTCTTATATATTATAATGAGATCTTCTACTTGTTTTACTGTCAAATTATTTGTTCCTTGGTGTCTAAACTCTCTTATCTCCTGTAATTTACTGTTCCACAGGTCTTCATTTGTCATATTATACATTATTTTTCTGCATTGGGTGTCATTATTTAAAAAATTTAATTCCCTAACTTGGTGATGGGTACGGTTCAGAGGGGCACCATCGCTTCCTATTAACTCTGCCGTCCACATAACACCTTCTGAGTTCAAGGACACCTTCTCCTTGCTCAAATCAATAATAGCTGAATATTTCCTCAGCATATCGCATCCGATTAATAATTCGAATGGTAGGCCGATTGCGACCAAACATGTAATATTAATTGTAACACCTTTGCTTTCTATTTCCAATGACACTTGTTTTCTCACTGTTTTATTTTGACGCCCAGTGGCACCTATTAAAATAACATTATTGACAGGTAAGGTAGGTATTATATTTTTACTTTGTTTCTGTATTCTCTCCAGTTCAGCGTCATTAATAAGTGATACATTTGCACCAGTATCTATCATTATTCGTGTAGGAATTCCTTCAATTTGAGCGGTTATGTATAAAATTTCGTTATGCTGGTTGATTCTACTTGTCACCATTTCCTCCAACAGTTCTTCTCGAAGATTTTTCAAATAATAATTGTAAATAATAGTAAGATTTTGACTGTCCGTCCTTAAACTTTGGTTATTGTTATACTTCAAAATTCTTTTATTTTCCATAATTAGCTTTTCATAATTAGTTGGTAGTAATTTGTTATTACTATATTTTTGAATTTGGTGGTTTTTGTATTTCAAAATTCTTTTATTTTCCATAATTAGTTTTTCATAATTAGTTGGTAGTAATTTGTTATTACTATGTTTTTGAATTTGGTGGTTATTGTACCCAGTAGTTAGTAGCAGTATGGGGTCGCGAGGGTTTATTACTGCCTCACTCCGTTTAAATTAAGGCTATCATGATTATTTTCCGGGCATGACTGTTGATTTGCCTGGACTGGTGTGCTGGTTCCTGGTTGTTCAACCTCTCGGTTGTCTAATTGTTCACTTCCCCTTGATTCTCGGAAGTCCTCCTGGCTTCTACTTCTGACTCGGTTATAATGGTGACTCATCCCTTTGGGATTTCCTCTTTGATCATAACTGTTATTAAAACTGTTCCTCCATTTGTTTTAATAAGTTTTGACTCAAAATTTCATTTTGTTTCCTTGAGTTTTCAGTGAATTCTTCCTTGATGTTCTTCCAATCTCCCTTCATTTCTTCCTTCTGCTTCTTAAAATTGTCATTCGTTTCTTCCTTATTTCTGTCCATTTTTTCACTCATACTATTCATTAATTCCATTAATTTTATAAGATTCGGGTCTCCCCTATCTTCCTTTCTTGCTAACGTCTCCACATCCTCCACCGAAGTTACTTCTTTCTCTTCCATCCTGACTTCCTTCTCTGCCTCCTTCGTCCGTTTCAACGATGTAGCCCTCTTACGCATCTTTATTATTTCTTGGAACTTATAGCAGTCGCCAGCTAAAAATTAGGAAATTAATTTGCTTGATTCAATTTCTTCACTTAATATTCCCTAATTTCAGCCTCACTAGTTGTTGGGCCAATTTATAACACTATCTATTTAATAATGGAATAATAACTCATGGATATGGTTTAATAACATAATGATTTAATCTGTGTAACATAAATTCAAATTATTGGAAAATTCCATTCGATACATAAGGTTGTCGCAGGGTCGATATTTATCTCAGGATTTATAATTAAATAATTTTAATATATTTCGTGGGAATTCTTGTGGCTGCTACGAAAAGTTCCTTTGCATGTTGATTAATAATAGAGAGTACTTTTACAAACAATATATTACTTATAATCTAAAAATTTACACAAATTATATATTAAGTTACATACAAGTTTTGACGATATTCAATTTGTCCGTCTCAGAAAATAATGTAGTTTATCAATGTGTACAATAAATGTTTCCTTGTAATCACTGTGAGCTTATATATTGAATTTGGTTGCACTTTAAAATGTTGACTAGTGATTAGTGTTAGTGTAAATTGTTATATTGTCTAGTGGTTGTTCCTTGTTGAAAAAAATATTGTCAAATTATACTTTACACATCTAGACGATATTGCTGAAGGGTTCCTGGTCGTTTCTGAATATTTTTCTTGATTGTGTGTATTATTTGTTCATGAAAAAGGTAGTGGAAGGATTATTATCTTCGATGATGGTCCTTCAGATCTTCTTTCACACACGGGTCATCTATTTTTATATACTTTTAATTACCTCTAGACACGCACTATTCAACTGCTTTCCATCACAATTAACAATTAAGTGTTATTTCTTCTTTCTTTTAGTTACCTACCTCATACAAATTTCTTAAATTTTGATTGGTCATTTATGTACAGTTTAAATGTTATAGGATCAACACCCATTACCTACATTATATTTTATAAATTACCTTTAATAGATAATTTTATTATTATACTCTAATTATATATGCAATGTTTATACAATTAATAATTAGATAATTATAAACAATTTGATACTAAACATGCCTCAGTTTATAACTGTAAAACCTTATTAATTTGAATTTCTATGATATGTGGTGGAACAATTTTTATGGTTTATTGTAATTTCTACTTTGACTACCTGAGATAAATATATTTACATAAATTAACTGGTGACATAAAATCTTATAACATACAACAAAACTCTTAATAATAATAATTGTTTTTGACAGTTTTAGTTTATTTATACTGCTAAACTATTGTCTGTATGATAAACTAAAATTCTGTCTAATAATAACAATAAAACACTTTTCATACAAAAATAATTAACACTGTTTAACAGTAGTCTGTGTCACTATTTATATTCTGTCACTCATATAACTGTAAGGTTTGTGTCCCTTTTTCTATCCTTAAAATATGTCGATACAATTTTGTTAATACAATTTTAATTTATGATTAGGTACTCTTTATTGGGTTTGGTTGTTATTATTCAGGGTAAGTTGATTATTCCTACTAGGTTTATTTATTTAACTTTTTTCTGTTTACTGCCCTATTCTACTGGGTTATTTCTGGGTTTCTGGATAATATTATATAAGTCAAACCAAATAGTTTCCTTTAATTTGCTTTCAATTATTATTTCTTGGTTCCTCTCTGGATCGGATTCCACTATTATTTTGTAACATTTTGTTTCGTTACAACGTTTATATTAAAATATAGTGTTAAATTTATGTAAAGTCTTTGTAGTTCTGTTGAACCAAATTCATTTAATCAGATTCGTACACGAAAACTTACAAAATAAAACGATGCTGTTTAATTCTGTGTAGGAAGAAGTCAAACGATGGAAGGGTAAACATCAACTGAAAGTTGACAGCTGTGTTAGTCGTTACACAACTTGGAAATACAGAGCTCTTAGGAACTTTTTTTACTATCTAAAAAAAATCTTATGCACATTTATTTTATTCCATAATATCACTTACCGATGTTTTTCAGTATTTCGTTGAACGTAATTTATTGTGCATGTAAGATTAACTACAAATTTGCTTTATTTATAGCTAAATGTATTTAAAGAGTTGGGGTTTTTACTTTTAAAAATTATAAATTCAGATGGCCAAAGAAACGGGAAAGTGTAAATAATAATTATAGTAGTAGTAGTAATAATAATAACGTAATAGTTAAAAAACTGTAAAATAACTATAATATTACACTAGAGTTTAATTAGTACAACTAATATATGTACTGCAAAGTATGTTTCTACATATAGCAATGCATATATGTACTCGCGTATATGGGCACACATTCCAATTCGACAAAGTAAAAATAATACATACAAAAACTAATCATTTCAAAAGCAGTTACTTGAAATGATAACTACTGAAAGAAATAAGTAAAATTCCGTTTACAAAAAACCCGATGTACAGTGCCTCAGTAAGTGTTATTCAAACCTTATACATTCCCAGAAAACAAATATAATAGAAATCTAACAAGTCAACAACCCCATCAACCCCTCCTCCATTGATACCTTTAATACCTGACAATTCTTTACTTTGTGCGTCCGGTCTTTCGGCAGTCACGTAATAGATTCACATACTGACACTATGAAGTATACAAAGTGAGGAAAAAATATAATATATGTATCATAATATTTTTGTATCGTAGTGTAGTGTGTAGTTTTATGTAATGTGTGTATCTGTGACCCAACAATATTTGTAAGTTCTATTAGTTATTCTATACAAAACAACGCCACTGTTAATATCATAAAACTTATATATTATAATTATAACTCTCATTACAATTATATTACTTATATTTTATGTTGTAGACAAAAATATGAGATAAAATAAATCTCGAAACGTCGCATAAAAACTGCATTTTTATTAGACCAAAACTCGATATCAACTTGAAACCATAATTAACACGGTCGATAAATAATATTCTCACACACACACACACACACACACACACACACACACACACACACACACACACACACACACACACACACACACACACACACACACACACACACACACACACACACACACACACACACACACACACACACACACACACACACACACACACACACACACACATTTATTTACCAATAAAAATCAATCACAAAAATATTTGTAGTTAGTATAAATTGAATACAAATTGACGTAGAAAGTAGTTTCATTTATGAAATAAATTCAGAAGAATAAAGGAAACAGGCCAGACGAGAAACCTTTGTTAACAGGGACACATCTGCTGAACAATCAGGGTGAGCCGAAGTGCTGATCAATATACTGGAATGGAAGACAGAAGCCAATTTATCCGAACCCGTGGAGTCTTCCACGTGAGTAAACATTCGCAAGACGTTTCTCATTGGCACTAAAGTATACATTAGAGAAATCTAAAACAAATAGGAAAGCAACTATCCCAGTGGCGCTGGAACACGTTCTGTATGGTGAAATAATATCAGCGATAATCTTATAAACTATAGATTTAAGAGTGTTTTGTTTTTGTACCATTGAACTGTACTGTCTGCAAAGTGGGTGTAATTAGTTTTGTACACACTGCTTGTTACATCGCACGTAACATACGTATACACAGGAATATACTTGGTTTTGTGTGTGCGTGAGAGAGAGAGATGGAGAGGTAGAGGGAGAGGCAGAGAGAGAGAGAGAGAGAGAGAGTTACGAATGTAGCTTCATCCAGTCATACATTCAATCACGTTAGTATATACAACTTTTGGTAACATTATTCATATTGTTTATACGTGACGAGAAGACGGTCATAATATGGGCATTATGGACATGCTAAATAATACCGAAACATTATCAATCTGATATAGTTAATTCTAGCAACCTGTAGTATTTTAATTATACTTTTCTGTTTTACGCGTATTAGAACATTCCTCATATTTTAATATTTTTTATTTATATATTTTATGCCTCATACTAGAGGCATAGCTAGTATTAGAACTATTTCCGACCTTTGTATCAATTGAAGCCCACTCACTAAAGTGCATTCACACTGTATATTGTTTTCCGAACATACCAAACAGAGGTTCATGCGTAGCGTTCTGCAACTACAGCAAGCTGTGCTAACTGTAGAAGTATCAGCTTTGTAACAGATCATATACTTCTACATCACAGAAAAAGTAGTTTTTAATTTTAGCCCGTGTTAATAGTATAACTATGGAGCTTAGCAGCAGACCAATGGGTATACCGCCTAACTACTGTAACCCCTCTTTCCTTTTATGCTTTATATATATATATATAAAACAAACTTTTTTTTTTTTTTTTGAAAGAGAGGCCACAAGTTATTTAGAACTAGGCAAGAGCCTAGAGAAGCCAAAAATGCGCTGGGTCCAGTATGATGGGACTTGCAAATGAAACTCTGCTCTAAGATAACAATAACAAGATTTATTGCATTCTGCTTTGTACAATATATGCGCCCTTGAAAAAGTAAGATCATATTACAAGTGTTTCATAATCAAGAATAGCTCACATCCAACACCCCCAATCGTTATTATAATTCCATTAGACATCGGCATCGCCAAATAGTTGAGCTTGAATAATAATGGCGCATAAATAATAATAATGTAAAATGGCGCATAGTCTCGACCCTCCTAGTAAATTACACAAATCATAACATGATATAAATATAGATATATGCATAATCAAGTATAACAATCTAACAATCACATAAGGCATAACACACAACATATAATTAACATAGATACACATTTACATATAAATGGCACACCACATGTTCACCTGGTTAACAGCGTATATTTTGTCATCACACCCCCTCAACCCTCTTATTCAGATCACGTATCCGGCTCACCATAAATTTTCAATTAATAAACTCAAACCCAACTAATAAATCTCAAAAGAGTAAAGTAGACATGCCCCAAAATTCTAAGTATATGAACAGCCAAAGTCAATGTGACTAAACAGTCCGAACGGCACACAAGTACCAAGCAAAAGTTAATTATCAATTTCGGATCTCAATAATGATAATGATAAAAAGTGCCATCACGAGGCCAACATGGATGCCCGGTTGCATAACTGCATTTCTCATTTCCTTTATTTTCCTGACAAAAATTTGCAAAAACAGTGGAACGTGACCACCCATAAATACTTATAACTGGTACTGATTTGTCTTGCATTCTTTAACATTCATTAATTAATTGGTATTATGAGCAATAAAAGTTTAACAATTATTGTGCTGGCTATGGCAAAATTTAATGGTTACAAAATTAGCTGAACAGTAAAATTGAATTTCGAAAAGCAGAATCTATGCAATTAATGTACTAAAACATGCTTAAGGTGTTCATTAAAAAATTCCACTTGGCCTCAGGCACGGTCATGCGCCCGGACGAGATCCAGCAAAATATGACATGATATTGTCCTGTGTTGAACGGCACCTACAGGTGTCGTCCACAGGTTAAAACACCTCCCCCCGACCTTTAAATTTAAAAATCCAAAACATAACCCAATTAAATGTAAAGCAATTAACCATAAAATTTCCCAACGGGGACAGATACATCCGTGCATGCATGCTTAATTACGAAATAATTTAGTGGATGAAAAGCCGACCATATTTAGAGAAAATTCACATCAACTCGGGTGATGCATGACCCTGGCTGAGTTTACAATTCTCTGAAGGAGATAAACATTAATATGTTAATGAGGCGTAAGCCTTAATAAAAAAACCAATGACAAAGTAACACGTAAACCCAATTGTCCCGGAACTAAGTCCCCAAACTGGAGCATCTCCACAAGTGTCTCAAAAAGAGTTTATCGGCCACAAACATTTTGTTCAAAAAAGCTTAAATGTCACCTGGTTAGCAGCATATGGGTAGAGGATCTGGTCGAGTGTGTGTCCGTCCATCCGGGCTGACAGCTGACGGAAGTGGCTGAATCTATATCATGGAAAGCAGGTATTCGGCCATCCTCTGGAGCGAGACAGATTATCGTCTACATCGGAAACCCTGCACAATTATATCGGTAATTACTTACAGGTTTAATAAACCACACTACCTCATTTACCCAGCTGCCCACATTTCGTGACAAGACCAGTTTACAATCTCCGAAAATTCACTTATGTATTGAACCCCATTAAATCAAATAAATCACTTCAAACTAACACCTTTAAATATTATAATCTATAATATATCCAAATATAGTCATTCAACATAATAATCATTTTAAATAAATAGTTATTCACGAGTTTTTGTGAAGCACTTAACCCCCCCCTGACAGGAACTAGCAAACTTTAACAAGTTCGTGATGTACAATCATCTCAGAAAAATGACTGACTTACGCCCCATTCTAATTTAATGAACTGAGTATTATTATTATTACATTATTAATGAGATAATGGGTTAATATCTGTTAGCCAGCTTTAATATTGAAAGATACATAAACCAAATTTAACCTGTTGCCTGCCACGTGCTGATAAATTACTGCAATACCTATCGCCCTGCATCGGCGTTAATATTAAGTAAATACAATTTATTTGTATGAATTAGTAAGTTATATATATATCTTAACACACTTACCGGAAGGTTGCGTAGATTTCTACTTATACATAGTAGCAGATAGTAGACAAAACTTTTACATTGATGCTGTCAGCCGGACGCAGACGTTAATACGCTGAATGCTACAATTGGACTGCACTGACCAGCGGCCGAAAAAATAGTATGCAGCGCTGGACACAGAGAGCGCGTGGATCGGCCCGGTGGTAAGATAACGCGGCGAACGTAATTTATTACGACGGCGAACGCCGATAATACGTAACTTAACAATTCAATTTACGGGCAGGCCGTTCCCGTTAAAAAAAAAACCCCGCCGAGTTTTTCTAAACACGGCACACTACTAATACAGAGGTCCCGCGTTCGATTACCGGGAGCGCCATGAAATCCACTTTCGTTTTTCAGCCCCCAGGTAGACTCAGTTTCTAGAAGGGAGTATCTGGGGTAACAACTTGCGATAATAATTGGCGGCTGAAGCACAGTACTGGTCACATAATCTTCCTTCCTTGTATGGCGAACAGATCACCTAAGGTAACATAGCCTGCCTAGTAGGAGATAATGTTTCGACATATAATACAACTAATGAAAACAGATTTTTGCAGTAAATGTTTATAAACTGTATAAAGATAGGTATACAAAATCAAATGTTCGCTGCTCAAATAAACTGACAATCAGACATTAATTCTGTAAAAAACATCTCCTGACCTTCTGGTGACACGTTGTCCTGAACATACTGCATCATCATGAATATGAATACTCATACTGAAACTGAAACTATGAATGTTGTAGATAATTTCATAAGATTTAAAACTATGTTTTATAATTTATTCACTAGAATCTTAATTTCCCGAGATTTTTCAAACAAGACAAAACTCTCCCCCGTGTGTTGCCAGCGTCTTCCAAAAAAATCACTAAAATACTCATAAGAATCTTAAATAAAACAACTTACTGAAAGTGTATATTACATTTTACTTGATAACCAATTTTATTGTTTATTTTGTAAACGGTGATCCACTTTTACGATACGCTGACTGTACCTGGCTTTTTTGCAACATATTAACGAATAATAATGTACAAAAGTACTGCTATTGACTAAATAGTGAAGGTTATAAAATATTTTTCAGTTACTTAATTATTATTAGACATAAGTGTATAAATATGTCGGACAAATATACAAAATGTATCAAATATAAGCAGATTTACCAGGTATATACTGGTATGAGAGTACATATGTTTGCATACGCTTATGTACTTTCTCTATCTTTTAATGCGTAAGATTTAATTTCTAATAGGAACCAAACGTGTTACGTAAAAGGGCGGGAGTCGATATAAATCCTCGTTTAAAACTCTCGAGAAAATAAGAACATAACATGAAATAGGATGTCCAGTGAAAGTGTGTAATACAGCCCTTCCATATTGGAGTCTTTGAAGCGGCCTGAGTTCATTTTTGTGCCGAAACACGAGCTGAATTGAATTGAATTTGATAGCCAAACACCGGCTGAATGCACAACTGCTTGTCCCTGTCGTGTGTCATACAAATACAGTGCACTACTTTGTAATCCCTACGCCTTTATTGCACAATTCGTTACTCATGTACAAATGTTTATATAGACATATTTTAATGAACTTTGCAAATATTTGGCTGTAATATTCCACGTAACAATTCCTTTTTATGAATTAACGGCGAAGCAATGATCCCCACACAACGGGAATTACATTAAAGCTCACAAATTTGACATCTGTGGCCGGGTGTAAATAGGCGTGTCACATTAAAATTTAATTTTGCCCGACGTTCAATTACGTTTGACGTTTCATATCTGCAGAGAATAATAAACGTGTTTGTCGACTTGTGATGCAGGAGCACAGTGAATTTTTTAAAATAATTTTATAACTGTAGAAACCTCTTTTCTCTTCTTCCATTTATATCTACCTAAAGCATGAGTCTTGAGTTTGATTTTTATTGGTATCCTGTAATAACACTGAAAAACAATAATTCACTTTTTCAAATATATCAAAGGATCATCAGATTCAAAGAATAAGTCTATCCAATAAAAGCTGGATATAAATCACTAGGTAAGCAGATTAAATGACCATAAAAAGCAGGAGTTTTATACTGGCAAACTATGGTACTAAACAAACGTGTATTTTATAATAATAAAACTAATAAACGTTGCAATAAAAGTTACTAGTACTCTTGCTGCATTTGAACTTGGCTGTTTAAACACAACGTAACTATCAAAATAATCATCTCTGTGGTCAGAATCAGTGTTTGATGTAAAACGAAAGCTAAAGAAATCAGTTCATAGATATTCCTAATAGACCTTGTCAAAGCTAACACCGAACTGTTAAAAAAATACTACATTGAGTTGCACAGCATGCGGCAATAAATTGCTTAACTTAAGCAACAAAGATCGGACGCACATGAAGTAGTTAAGTTAGCTGTTTGGTTCTCTTTATTACGTCTTGTAACTTTGCTAAGAATTTATTACTATTAATTCGTTAACGGTTATATTACTTCCTACTTCATACTTTCTGCCCTTTTCTGCGTTTTTATCTGTCTTCTTCCTGATTTTGGCTTTATTATATAGTTCACAATAATGCATCCTTTCCTGGCTTCTGTGTTAGTACCTGAAAAGTTTCATTTAATTTTGATTTTTCAGCATACCTAGATTGCTCAGGCACCTAGTACTTAAACACAGCTACCTGCCTATCACTAAGTTGGTATTACCAGGTTTTATTGGAAAAGGCTTATATATATATATTTATTTACAACACGCGCGCGCGTATATATATTGCAAGGTAACAGGTAGTTAGCTGACCAGACTTGCAGAAAAAGAATGCTCCATTAGTGATTTACATACATTTATTGTCTCTTTCTTTTACACTAATTTGTATTAAAATGTTTTCTTGTTATTTCAAACAATGATACAACTTTAAATGTTCAAAATCTTCTTTCAAAATTATAATAGAAATAAATGTTTTCTTTTATTTAAAACAATGATATAATTTTAAATGTTCAAAAAGTTTCTTTTTTCTTTTGAAGGCTTATTATTATTGAAAATCAAATTTAGTTTTAAATTTTGCTTTCCTGAATCTCGTCTTCGTTGTCGTCCCGGTCGAAGATCTCGGTCCCGGTCTCCAGCGATCCGTCGTCCGTGTTCCACGTTCCAGCCACCGCCTACAGATATTACCCGCGTCTAGGAGTCCGTCTCAGCCGCCACGATCAGCAAACGAAGTTCAGGAACGGTAGTAGATCTCGTACACCGTGGTTGCTCCCTGACGAAACTCGCTGCTTCCTCGACTCTACGAGCCCCAAGGACTGCCTGAAATGGGTGTAGGACTGAACGATGACTACACTGCAACCGCTCTCATGAGTGCTACATGAAAACTGCCTGAAAACTCCTGTACACTGAACCAGCAGCGATATAGGGTGACGTCACAGACTACCTGTGCACAGACGTAATTCCTATACATTCTATGCTATACGTAAGAACATTCTGGACACGCCACGTGTTGCAAATTGTATTTCCGTTTTCTCGATTTTTCTAGAACACACGTTTCCACTACATATGAATAAATTAAATTAACCTTTTTATACGCGCACAACACTTCAATAAAACACTAAACTATAGCTTCATAGTCTTTATATCGTCTTATTACTAATTTATACTATTATTCTTAATTTTTAACAATATTTTTACTTTCAATCTCACCCCAATTGTCCCGGACACCCACTACAGCTGGTCATAATTATGCTTTACATAATCACATATGGTGTGACCGCCTGTCACATTGCAATATATATATATATATATATATTTATTTATGTACGTATATATTATTTGGTTTTTAGCTTGTATTGTAATCCTCTTGTGTTATCTGTTGTATTATGGAGTCATGTCGATTGGACTCTCCAAATATCTACTACTTACAATTGCCTTTCTGTACATTATCCGTTTTGTGTTTTGGATATGTTAAACATTATAACAAACAATGCATAAAAAGTAAATTAAAATCAACATAAAGAACAAAGGCTCAAAATTCCAGACACAAAAATCAATAATGTCTGTTATTGTCATCTGAACTGCAAAGGGAAAAGTGTAACCGTGAGTAACGTGAGTAGTGATACTGAAGACAACAAGATGCGCCAACGGGAGTCTGCCGTGATACACAGAATACTATAATATAGCTAAAAAAATTAACATTATCCACACAGAAATAAAGAGTCCTGAACATTTGAAACGAACGGAATTTACAGATTCTGTGGATAAAGTGTAAACAGGGGCTTGCACTTGGTGAGCCAAAAACCTGAAAAAGAGAAAACTTATAACTAACACAAAGCAGACTGTGTTATAACTTATTAAAAAATATGAATTTTTATGAACCTTGACAAAGAAATTGTCAAACATATAAATGTATAACAGCTCGTATGTTTTAAACGTTAAACGTTAAACGTTGTAAAACGAAAGTACAAACATATTTTGTATATATAGAGTATTGGATAACGTCTCTAACATACATTTAAGAGAAAACAAAAATACGAAAATTACGAAAAATCAAAAATACAATACAACAGAAAAGCAGAGTAGATGCCAAGATACATTACAAACGATAAGAACTTGGACTAGTGAAAGAAGTACAAAAATTTATTATTAATGGAACTGAAAATACAATAGTGCAAAAATTAAGATTGAGCCAGAGAATAAACAAATGGGATAAGGGGACGCTAATATCAGCCCTCAAGGAAATTCTACTATTTGGTGCTCTACAATTTCCTGTTTGGAAAGTACATAATTAGAATAAATAAAACACACGCGCTGGCGTGCGAGCGAGCGCACTTGCAATTAGTTGTTCTCCTCTTCTACTAATGGTGGCAGTTACTTCTTAATTCCCAAATGTTTTCCGTATCTTTGAGCCAAGTTGCAGATAACTTTTCAATCTGTGAAATCATGTAGTCTTTATCGATCAACACTGGTACTGTACTGTACTGCTGATAATGTACTTCTCCAAACTGATTCTATAAATTGTGTGTAAAAAGTGTCTATTAGAGTCTACCATGCGAGACAAGTCTAATTCTATTAATTCCAATGCCTGTAATATCTGAAATAAAAATAACTACAAATAGAAAGTTGAGGACAGGTATGAAGGTGTATTCTGTAATACAAAAACAACGTTACATTGTTAACTATCAACTTTCAACGGTATCAATAATTCGAAATATATGACAGTGAATAACAGAAAAAATCAAATTTTATTAATCCCTGTAATCGGACTAACATTTAATTTGATAATTCATCTTTACAAATACAATACTCCAACACATAGTATTTATAGTTCACAGTATTAATATACAAAAATATACAGACACACAGACAAACAGACAGACACACACACAGACACTTTTCGAAAAACGACTTTTTTCATGTTTTGAGTGTAGTAGAATCAGAATCTGCAATAATCTCGAACACGATTTTTTTGCCATCACCATACTTCCATTTCCTTAAGGAACATGGAAGTAATAATGGGATCTTCAACTCAATGTTTGTAACAATTGTCACTTAATATACAGATATACGTGAACATAACGTTGCTTAGCAGCGCCAAACACCACGCGCATACATAAACAGAAACGCCTATAATTAATGTATTTGCTAGTCGTAGTAATAATATGCAATTAAGACTCGATGTTTACACTTCTTTTCCACGACCTACTCTTTGGTTCTCCACATCCAGTGTCCTTCAAGGAGGAGGAAAATGTATGATCCTTAAGATATGCAGCTTTAATTACTTTTTCAATTCAATCTATATCGTGACAAGAAGCAGGAAAAGCGTAATAGTCGGTTGATAAAATGATATTCTTTCCATTACTTTCTGCTGTTTTACTTCCTTTTCTAAGCCGTCTTGTCGGTATGTTTTTATGTATTCTTACAGTATTCATCAGCATAATTGTTACGTTGTCCTGCGTTTTCCAATGATAATAATATCACTTTCTCAGCTGTCAAATATAATTTTAGACAGCATATATTTGTTGAGTATAAAGAGACAATCAATTGGATTGAATTTATTACGGGTCGACTTTTTTTTGTCTATCAAGACATAATTTGTAAAAATATGTAACACAATTATGCTAAGTATCATAAAAACATTTAAAAATACAAATGTTATAATAGTAGGCTCTGTACTTGTAAACGAGACCTACTATTCGTCTCTATTACATTTTATTTTAACGTTTGTTTGTGAGGACAAAAAGAACCGAGATACAGCTGTGAGAGTTTACCTCGTTATTTGGTCTGTGAATTTCGAACAAGATAGTACAAAATTGTAATACCTAAACGATTGTCATAAATGGAAGATTTTTGAATTTTTATTGTGTCAGTTGTCTCTATCTAAAACGTCTAGTGGATTCAGTTTTGAATACTTCGGACCTCCTCTGAACGGACTGTGTATTAATAAAGTAAACAATAGAATTGAAACAATTTTTTTTAAATTGAAAAATTGTATTATATTGATTTTAATTATTGTATATTGTAGTTTGTACGAGACAACATGCCACTTGTTATTATAAAATCTGGTTAAAATAAAAAAAAGCATCGTGTGAGGTATTGTCGCCTGAAAACTATAACAATATACTGTCAAGAACACATTTACAAAATTTAGATTATTCTTTACTGCAAATTGCAATTCTTATACGTGTTCATAATAATTGGTGATTAAAGTTTTACTGCAAAATTAAACAACAGATTTTGATCTTAAAAAATTAACTTCCACAGATTTTCCTAAAATCTGGGCCATAATAGTATTTATATAAAGCTTTACGCAATTATCGTGTCTTGATGGGCTAATTTTTTTTTCAACGGCCATCTAATGACCACATGTCAATTTCAGTTCTTTATTCTTTGTTCTTTTCTTTTTCTCCAATATTCTTTCATCTTTTCACTGTGTCTCTTCTTCCTGTGTTCAGTCTACTTGGAACCTGTGTTTTTCTCTCTCCTACCCTGGACTCCTTCTATTTTTAACACTTTTGCCGAAAAACTATTGTTTTGCTAGGAAAATGTAAAATTATCTAATATGTTAGGTTAGGAAAGATTGTTTTGTTTTTTAGTTTATTTTGTAAAAAGAAACAATACTCGTGTTGCGACAAATTAAAATGTTTATTGACAGAATACTGTAAATATATTGATTGAGGCACAGAAACACTTAACACTAAATAGAGCAGAACGGTTTCATGAAATTTACAACTGAACGATTAACAATTATAATAGATTGCTTATAATGCACTAATATTTATAAAACACAAAATATGGCTTTTAATAAGGTAAAAAATGAAATTTGATTAAAACGTAAACTACCGTACCGTACTTATCCTTGTGCACGAAAGCTTTATACGTTTTTACAAATTACGTGTCATGTGAAAAATACTAAATATATCGTTACGTATTATATTCAAACATATATACCATATAAACACGATACCGACAGAAAATTCTGTGTAGAGACAAATAATATGAAAGCCAACAATTTGTTTACTGTAAAAAATGTAGTGAAAATTTTAACGTTTACAGGAAAAGTGAGTTCTGTTACACCACAGTAACCGTAATTACTTTGATTTGTTTTTTGCTTTAACGTATGTTTACTTCAGTTTGCGTGTTAACCTACCAATGACGCTGCCACTAACGCAGGTTTAGCGTATGGTATTGCTAGAAACCCTTGGCGTAGTAATTGAATAATAAGAAAAACCGATTATGAATAAAAAACCAACTATGCAACTAGATGAAACCACTCATTAACTCGTTTTGGATTATTTTAACACGTTTTGTTATTACAGTTTAAGCGATACTGATCATATATAAATTCCAATCATTGCGTAGATAAAATATCAGAAATTAGTACAAGTAAGATAATGGGAAATTAGCAAACATTCTTTGATACAGGAAGGAGTGAACTTGGCGTAGTGAGTAGTTTCTAGAGTTAAAGAGTTCGATTTCTATAGCGGCCAAATATAATCTGGCTTTTAAATGATCGCGCTACTCTCAGGTTACAGAATCAATTAGTGTTATCCCTGCCCGGTTTCACCCTGTCCAGTTTGCTGTAAGAGCAGGGAACTCAAATGTGAAGATACAGAAGAGACATAATAACACTTTTTCACAGTTCTCAATTTTTTTAACCCGTGATTTGCAAATCACATGTGGAAGTCATACTTTTTTCCTTGATAATTGGCGCTCCCTCAAACTATCTGTTTGGATGTTTTTATTTCATCATTGTTTATCGCTCGCTGCCAGTGTAAGTGTGACCTACGACCTTGAAAAATGAATTTGCTGAAAAACTGATTTCACCAAGTTGGTGTCTGGAAGAATATACAGCGTGGACATTGACATATCAGTGAGAACAAGTATATTTGTATTACGTTTAAAATAATTATAATAATTAAGTTAAAAAGTATGTCTCTAGTAAAGAAATCGTATACACTAAATAAAAGTTTTTTTTTTCTTCTGGAACTACTGTAGATGGAGTTAATAATAACTTAATATCAAAAACTGTCTTTTGCCTACGTTCGGTTAGTATCGTGCATAACAGTTTGCTTTTGCCTACGTTCGGTTAGTATCGTGCATAACAGTTTGATTTTGCCTACGTTCGGTTAGTATCGTGCATAACAGTTTGATTTTGCCTACGTTCGGTTAGTATCGTGCATAACAGTTTGCTTTTGCCTACGTTCGGTTAGTATCGTGCATAACAGTTTGCTTTTGCCTACGTTCGGTTAGTATCGTGCATAACAGTTTGCTTTTGCCTACGTTCGGTTAGTATCGTGCATAATAGTTTGATTTTGCCTACGTTCGGTTAGTATCGTGCATAACAGTTTGATTTTGCCTACGTTCGGTTAGTATCGTGCATAACAGTTTGCTTTTGCCTACGTTCGGTTAGTATCGTGCATAACAGTTTGCTTTTGAGAACCGCTGCTTTATCAAATTAATTGTCGACCAAAGTTGTATCGTCTGCACTTACCTATAAAGCACAAGGCAGTCACAAATGAATTTAATGTAGAGTTATGTTGCGTTGGATACCTGGTACCCATGGGTCTTGTAACAGATGCAATTGGTTCCAGGTTACAAAACCAGTCATTCTAGTGTATGAATTATGTATGTTTATGCACACTATTTATAGAGACACTATTTACAGAATACAGTAGAATGTTCTGTATAAATGTACAATACATTTACAGCTATCGTAGTATATTCGGCAATGGACACTGTACTTTGTTACGTGATTGAAGGTGTCCTTATGCCTTTGAACCCAACAAACACCATGCTTCATGTAATAAACAATAACTTCAAGTACTTATTGTTGTTCAATTAAACGAAGTAATAAAACGGAGTAATCCATGCTTAATTAAATGGAGTAATACAAGGAAACGGTGATAATATCAGGCCACAATGAATTGCTTGCACACTTTCAAACCTTATACATCCTATAAGTGGTAACTAACACTTGGAAACATTCGGTTTTTGATTTGTTCTTTTGTTCAGGACAATTGTCACTGAACAAATGAATCTGAAGGTCACTGGAATTGCTCACTGAACAAACTCAGCGAATTTGGCTTTAAAAACACATTAAGAAAAATAAAAACTTTATCGCATCTGTTTGTTCTACTGACTATACAGCATACGTAGAGTATTTGTTTTGCTGTGCCAAAGAAAACATCCATTGACAGGGATAGATATTTTACTGAGAGGCAGCTTTACTGTTTTTTCTTGCTGTCACATTCTATTTTACATTCAGCACTTTGTATTTTTAAAAGGTTTGTATGTACAAATGTCAAAAGCTTTTCTTCAGAATATTTAAATCTTTTAGAAAAGGAAAAACTGAGAATGATATATGTATATATATAGCTAATGGGAAAATACTGACAGAAAGAAACGATATAATGAATAGATGGAAAGAATACTTTCAAGGATTACTAGGTGGTAAGGAAATCAACAAAGATGATCATAAAGTCAATATTAATGAAGAAGAAGATAAAGAGGATGGTGAAGTTGCAGAAGAAGAAAAAATAACGATGCATGAATTAGAAGTAGTGATTAAAGGACTTAAAAGTGGGAGATCACCTGGAACAGATAAAATTACAGCAGAAATGATAAAGAATATGGGGAAAAAGGGGATAGAAATACTTTTAGAAATTATCAATAAAGCGTGGACAAGTGTAGACGTACCAAGAGAATGGGAGGAAGCATTGATAGTTCCTATTTTTAAGAAAGGTAACGCAAGAGATTGTAATATTTATAGGGGTATCAGTCTGTTAAATACAATTGTTAAGGTTTATGAGCAGATAATTATTAATAAATTGGTCCCAATTTTAGAAAATAGTTTGGAGGAATCGCAGAGTGGCTTTAGATCAGGGAGAAGTGTGCAGGATCACATTTTTACTCTGCAACAAATAGCTGAGAAGTCGATACAACAAGATAAATTGGTATGTTTGGCTTTTATTGATCATGAGAAAGCTTTCGATAGTGTGCCTAGAGCAAAAATATGGGAAAGTTTAAAAAATAGAGGAATAAGGAGTGAAATAATTAAGGTAGTACAGAGGTTATACAAAAATAATGTAATTATGTAATTGGTAAAAATATGAGGTCGTTAGGATTTACAACACACTATGGATTAAGACAAGGAGGTGGACTGAGTCCGACATTATTCAACTTGTATATGGACGACATTATTAAGAAGTGTTCACTGAAGGTTAAGAAAATGCATATTGGATACAGGAACTTGCGAAGTATAGAAGTAGCACAAGAGGATTTTGCGGATGATGTAGTGCTAATGGCTACAAGTGAAAGGGCGTTACAGGGTAATTTTAATATACGGAATGAAGTTCTCCAGGAAAAAGGGATGAAAATAAATAAGACCAAAACAAAGGTAATGGTAATCGGGGATAAAATAATAAATATAGAGATTGGAGGAGTACAAGTCAAACAATTCAAATATCTAGGGGTTATAGTAGACAGTAATGGGAAACAAGAAGCCGCATTAAATGAAAGAATTGAAAAGGCAATAAAAGTATACTATGCATTAAACAATAGATTTATAAATAAGAAGGAGATATCAAGAAAAACGAAAATGAATGTGTATAAAACAGAATATAGTCCGGTTTTAACATACGGCTGTGAGACGTGGGTGCTATCCACAAGCCAGAAAAAGTAAAGTCCAGGCGGCAGAAATGAAATATCTTAGGAGAGTAGTAGGAATAACAAGGAAGAATAGAGTTAGGAATACACAAATAAGAGAGGATCTAGAAGTGATATCGATTCTGGATTTTATTGAACAGAAACAACTATGCTGGTGGGGACACATGCAGAGAATGGATAGTGATAGAATGGTAAAACAGGTTTGGGGGCAAAATCAGGGGGGAGAAAGAAGAGAGGAAGACCGCGACTGACTTGGGATGGAATGATGGGAAACATTTTGTGAGAAAGAGGCTTAGGCTGGAGGGAAGCAAAGACATTGTCAATGGATAGAGTAAGGTGGAAAAAATGTATACAGAGTGTAGTTGATGTACTTATCATTATTGATGTAACCCGACACCAATATGGTATAAGGGTATTTTGATAGTAAATAAATAAATGTACAAATGTCTGTATGTATGTAAAATTTAAAAAATATACTTACGAAAATTCATAAATATAACTGTTTACATTTGGTACCAACAGTACCTGTTCAGCCCATCGATTTAAAGTGACTACAGAGAATAACTCATGCTCTCTTAAAATGTAACTTATTGTTTAATCCCCTAGTAAACGCATAGAAACATAAAGCGTATTGCCTTTCTTTACATCAATAGAAAATCTGTGTACGTAGTTGCTAATGTGTGGAAAAAATGTATTTTATGAACTTTGAATATACACTTTGTAACTCCACGGGATTCTCCCGTATCTTATCAATATCTTCTCTAAACCCCTACTGTTGTGAGCGCCAATCTGTTACCCTTCAGGAATTACAGGTTCTTTATGCCTCACCTTGAATGTGTCAAATTACAACAAGACGGGTTTTAAATTAATTTATCCCTCTCTTTGTTTACATCAATTTGTAACACTTGTTAATTCTATTTCTACATAAATAAAACACATGGAATGGTATCTGGTAATAATAATCATAATATTGTATTTTTATTAAAAAAAATTGCTATAGTCTATTTAATGTAACTATTAATATAATTTAGAAATCTCAGGGTCGATTCTCTTCTCTTTTGTTAATATTATTTTTAGGTTCTTTTGGCTGACATAAGGTTCAGTGATTATAAAGAAAAACAAGTACAGAAAGTACATTACATTACAAACAATAATAATAATGAATAATATAAATTGAGTATTAATTATAATAATAAATATACGTTACACAATGTTTATCAGTTCAGTTTGGTTTCACACAGCCTCCTGGTCTCAGTGATGAAAAATTTCCAATATCAGTTTGTTTATGTTGTCCAAATGAAGGAATCCACTTTTTTTGGTGATCAATAACTGTTAACTCTTTTCAATTCCGTTGTCCGAAGCCTTCTGATGGAATATTTGGATTGAAGTCCAGTGTCCTGTTACTAAGTTGATCCAAGTGTAGTTGTTCCTTCTGGTTGTTGGATCAGTAATGTTTTAAAGGTGATTTGTTTATGATATTTCTTTATATGCTCCAATTTTATATTCTGTTATAGATTGTATATAGTGTTTTTTACCTTGTATTATATTATTTTTTAATAATATTCATATATTTTCTGTATAAATATTTAGTTTCTTTTACCAAAATTCAACCCAACTCCTTGGTTTGTTTTTTATAATAATAATAATCAACAACATTCTTTTTCTCTCTTTTGGTTTCCTGGACACACATAAATACTCTGGTCATATCTGTTCAAATTGAGATTTAGTTGTCATAGGATATTATTTTTATATAATACATTACTTTACCTTCTACATACAAGTTGCTTTTTAGTTATTACATCATAATACTTAATACAATTTACATATTATTTTATCTGACAAAACTATGAACATTTTTAATATCAAATATTATAGTTATTTGTAATTTGACAAATATTTTTGAATAATTTATTATTTACTGAACATAATCATCTAGGCCTATGTTGACTGGTTATATTTTTATATTGGAAGACTCATAATCGATCCTGCTTACACTTGTTTTATATTAATTAATTTTTTTAAATATAAACAAACTATTAATTAACAATTATATTTTAATTACTATAATTCTCTTTAGGGCTTAACTGAATTCACACTTTTAAACCATTGTCTGTGTGATTAATATCTATTAAACTTATATAACTTAACACTAATAAAGACAAAACTAAATGTTAATGCCAGTATCTTCTGCTACTATGGATTAGTAATTCATTTCATTAAATAATTGTTTATAATTACTATCCACTCACAGTTATTCTTAATTGACTACCACTGTATCTCACATACTCTTACCAATTAATTACACTTGTCTTATATTACATTTGTATCACTTCTTAATTACATTTTACATTTACTTCTAAATTTGTATTGTACTTTATATGACTTTCTAATTGATTCATTCATTATTCATTAAATTTATTATCATTATTTATTTGTTTATGGACTACTCCAAATCTAACTGGGTACTGTCTATATAGTATATTAATCTGTCATAGTAATGTCTGTTGTAGGACTTTTGGTTTGTAAATAGGTTCACACTTTTATTTATTATTGTTTCTTCCTTCAAATTATTTTGATTTCGATTTGTTTAGATAACTTGTTGTTATTGCTTGCTGATGTCTTCAATATTTGAGGCGTATGATATTATGGTATTAATATTGCTTGGTGATAAGATTGACATTTATTAAACAAATTCTTCATTATTATAGGCAAATTGAAACCTACTTTTCTTGTCAATACCAATTATTTTCTTCTTTATCTCTGGAGTTTGTTTATTTATATGGGTGGCTTTAATGAATTGTAATTCTTGAGTTTTCTCTTGGTTCATTGTGTATTCTATTTATATGTTCCATTCTTTTATTCACATTGATTCCATACTAATGTTAAATGATTCCCCCTATATTAAAATGGTATTATGAATTAATATCGGCGTTGAGTGGCCCTTTTACGTCCAATTACGTCCAATGCTCATCCGAACATTCACATACCTGGTACAGTGCACTTTGGCTGCTGCCCATAAAATAATTCTAGAGTGGTGCCTTAGCTTTCTACACTCTATAAATAAAAATAATTAAAAATCTTATCATTATACACATCCTTGGAATCTTTTATCTTCTGAATATTTTTTCTTATTCTACCTTGCCTCCCAATAACTCCATTTATTTATTATATTCAATATTACTGTTGGTATATTTCTTAAGTAGATTTCTTTCTCTTTTATATAACTTCACTTCAGAGTTCAATGATTTATTAGCCTTAATGTCATTCACCTTTGTTATTCAATACCTCTTGTAATATAGTAGTTTTAATTATCCTTCTATTATTCTATCTGTTTTTAGACTGCAACTCTTCTTCAGCAAGTTCATTTTCTAATTAGTTTATTAAATTTCTCTTAGGCCTATTGTCATTAATATTGCGCCCCATTATTATTATTATATTACTATATGTATTATTTATGCTTGATTTAATAAGATGTGCTTATTTCTTTTAGAATTTTGGTGTCGTTACAACTTTTAGATTTTATGATTACATTATCATTGGTTTTCCATAACGTTAATAGAAGCACCATAATTTACATGATATTTTTATTTTATAAAATAGGGAAAATAACTCAATATTTTTTAAAAATTAGACTTTGTTAATATTATAAAAAATTGAAGACGGGACGGAATATTATAAAAGCCTCAAGACATCTTCTCGTCTACATAAGGAGTAAATAGTGCTTGTCTATCCCAATGATAGACAATAATCTAGGACCTGTAAAAGAAAAGAAAAAGAATAAATATTTATTTTAAAACGTAGATGGAACTGAAATCAATCGAATAGGATAAATTTTATACATTTGTTGGAAATGTGGAACAGACTTTCTGTTGTAACCAAAATTGTTCTAGGTTTATAAACGTTTTGTCATTTTTAAATTATTTGCATCGTTACAACTTAAAGTCTGAATAGTGTTTACTTGTCATTACATAAATGTGTAGTCTTGTATCTGATTGTATTTACACTTGCAATCTACAGTAAACGATCGTTAAGTTACAATAGACTTCAAAGTTTACCTCGAAAAGTCATTAATTAAAACTTTCTTCTTTTAACTTGTGTTGATGTAATTTTTATATCACTTCTCCTCAATTTAGAATTTTAGATATTAAAGTATGGCCATTAAAGTGATTTATTTCTTAAAATGTAACTTTTTAATCGCAATTGTTCTTTCCTTCATCGCTATTTAAAATGTATACTACACAGCTTCAAAAGTCAACTAATCTTAAATCTAAATTCACTATAATGGATACTATATCATTAACGTTACTACATTCGTTAACTACCTTTGTAGTAAAAGTTACTTGTCAAAACGTGATGTGTTCAGTTGACAGAGCGTTCATGCAGTCTTTCATCCCATCGAGTCCTTTGACAAAACATTATAGTTTTAAAATTTAACAAAACCTTTTGCTCTACCACTATACTGTTTACTTTTGTTCTAAAGAAACAATAACAGAACAAAAACGTTTTTCATAAGTGTTAGAAGTTACTATTAACAGCACTTGCAATAAACGTATATCAAATGATAAGCTCAGCTTTCAGTTTTGGAGAGCTGAAGTATAAAGTAAAATAAATTATATCGTCGTTTTCTCATTAGCATATGATGTGAGAACATTCATTTAACGTGCAGGTGACACAACATTATAAAACCAAAGCGTTGAGTCCCCGCCCACAAGGTTGTTTGGACCGTCGCAGAGAGTAATGTAACACACAATAAGGACTGTCACAAACAGGGAGGGAGAATGTAACATCCGAAGACAATGGCTGGAAAAAGGAAAAAAAAATTAAAAGCAAACGCCAGTAAACTTAATGTTTCACTCGGAGGGTGAGGACTCTTGCTTTGCCAATGGCGTAGAAGAAAAATATTGCCAACGCAAACGACACTGGTAGGAGCTATAATGTCCCTCACAATCAACCCCTTTACAAATTGTATAAATCGTTTAGCGTTTTCTTACCTGTGATGCTGTAAGGCTTCTACGTCACTTCCACATTTCTTTCCAGAACTCAGAACAGGTTAGATGATAACCAGTCACAGGAGAGTAATGTTACTTCTTTTTTCCTGACATACGCTGTAATTATTTACAGAGAAATACGAACAAATTAATTAAAATTAGTGGTGTAAATTCAAGTTGTCCGTTTACATTTCACAGCATTAAATTCACTGAATGCCTAGCAGGGAACACAATTATAGCTCTCACCAAGTGAACCTCAGTCTCTTTTACTTTGTATTTGTCACGATAACAAGGCCGGTAAATGGACCACTACAGTTTGGTTTGTGCAGACTATCACTAACGTGTTACAAAAAGCTTATACACACGTGGACTTGGAATTAAATTTAATAATTATTTGTAAGGTCTATTACATTTATTTACAAAATTACTTAATATTTGTTAACGTTTATGTTGACATTTTAAATATGAAAAATAATTCCTACGAAGAAAAGACTATAGATGTCGCATTCAACACGAGATCCTCACATTATTCGTCAGTGCTCTCACCCACGGTCCCTGTAGTATCATTGTTCTAATCATGTGTTGTATGTACATCATTCCATCACTGTTGTTATAGCACAACCCTTGTAACATGTTTTCGTGCGAAGCAGAGCGTGCTGTTGATGATTCATCTCATAGCAAAGGACTTCTACTGCACCCTGTGGATTAGTCTCCAAGATCATAAAAGCCTAATGAACAATTCTAATGACTTTACGGTTTTCCTTGTCGGTGTCCTGTCCTACATTTAGTTAGCAAACGGTTTTACTTCGACAAATGAGTATTTAGTGAGTGTCATCATAGAGTTATTGCTTCTAACTGCGATATTCTGATTTATTCTGATAGTACAATATTATTTGCTGAGTACAGTGCGTACTGAGCACAGTTTTTAATACGTAAGTTGTCGTATGTAAACTAACGTAGTGCAATTAATAAGTACTAATAAAAGTACTAGAATACATTGTGAAGTGGTGCCGATTTTTCTAGTACTTAATAATTCCAGATGCTACTGTTGTAATATAGCTATGCACGTTACTTTCTTAACATAATTCAGTACGATTTGCTTGTTAGTTTATGAAATCGTTTATTTTTTTTATTTTCACTTTTTTTATTTACTTACATCTTTGTGTAGTAAGCTAAACAAAATTGATTGTAAAGTCAATACTTTTTTTATTCCGAGCTGTGATGAAGCAAAATTATGATTCTGTTATATCCTCACGGCAAGCAATAAGATAAATATTGTTGATATAATTTTCTTATAACTGAAAAAACCTCATGCTACATCAATAGGTCTATAATTTGACTGAGTCGCTTACTGTAGCATCTAAGAGTCACTGGCGACGAAAATTTTATTTTATGGAAGATCAACTAGATAAATTTGTTCACTCTACTTACTGAAACTATAATTTATCGACTCAGGTACGTAGATACATAAACGATGAAATTATTATGAAACACAAAAGCTTTACGATCTTTGCAGGTCACAAACAGAATACTAGTGCTAAAAGTTGATAAAGTTACCATTTTTCCGAAGAATAAAGCTAATGAATAAGTAAAAGTGTATTAATCAAATCGGTTAGAAATTGCGTATGTTTGTCTACAACTCTTTTCTTCGTACTGCATCTCGTATACATACATTGATAACTAAGAGGTCATTAAATATGATATTCCTGATCTTCAGTCGCAGTGCACTGCTGAGACGTCATAAAAATACTCCGCATGTTTTTTAATACATAACACTAAAAAAATATGAGGCTACATTGAATGTATATTTCTAGAAATATTGTCACATACTGGACACTTTGTATTTACTATTTTTTCCTATTTTGTTCTAACTAGTTACTGGGCACACGTATCTACCGCACTCTTCAATGAAATAATAAAATACACGAAACAAAGTTCGTAAAAATGTGAAGTCTTTATGCACTCACAGTTTCGGTTATTTCTATGAATTGAAGTGACAGTGGTTGGGACAAATAAAATTGGTATTTATTAACGTATTCAGATTAAAGTAGGGTATCAATAGAAAAACTAAATGGATTTAATAAAAAAAACTAAGCCGTCGATTTAGAAATATTGTCACAAAAGTAAATTTTCGTAATAACAAGAAAATATGAACACAGAGATAAGTCGAAGTAAACATAATAAATGACTGCATTAGGGCGATAAGGAAACTAACTAAAACAATGTAAAGACAATGATTATAAAACAGAAGAAAAAGGAAAAGGTAGGTACGTGTAGGCTTATATAAATTAGATGTCGTGATATTACTGATTTTACATTAGCTTCAAAAATACATTTCATTTTTTCTGTACTAAAGTTATGTCTTATGCAGTAACGGAAGGTATGTTATTAATACTTCGTCTATCCTGGAACTGGTGGCCTAATTAAAATTCCTAAAATTAGTGGGAGAAGTTTTACTATGTTTTGGTTGATTAAAGCAAAGTATGCTGTTTTAGTTACGTTTCAGTATTACTTAAACATTAACTACCAACAGAGTTTCAAGGTTGGATAAAATGTTGACAATTGGTTATACACAGAATATATACATTTTTAAAACACAAAACGTGCTTTCCAACCTTCTGTAGCTGTTTATCGTTTCAACAGTTGTGCTTAGAGATTTGTACGATGACTGCTTTTTGTACGAGAGGGAATGTGATTTTAGTCCCTCTGTGAATTGCTTTTTTTGTTTACATTTAGGTTGTTTATCAATGTGTCAGTAACTCTCTGACTTGTCGGCTGCAGGGACGCTGTTTCACGCCCACAATCAATCATGTTCAAAACCAAATCAAACATTATACATACGTTACCTTCTCACAGCTCTATTTCACTGTAGCGTTAGTCACTTAAATAGTAGAAAATGGATACGTTTTAAAGCAGTGGTGTAGTTTGTACCGATAAAATGCCAGCAATGTAGTATCTAAATGAGCTTAAAATTCGTTTTTTCTTTAAATTTACAGACTATACAAGTGAAACATAAGATTAAGCGCAATATAAATTGCAAGTAGATTCATACTATGAATCAGTCATAGTCTTCCGATTAAAGGTATGACTAGTGTACATTTTAATATCGTTATTACTATTACTATTACTAATACAATTATTATTATTATACTAGGCCTATTATTATTATTATTATTATTTGTCTGTGTTCTCGGGGCTCAGCAGCTAAGCCCTTTAGCCCAACGATGTCTATCAGGAGCGGCGCTGGACGGAATGTTTTGATTTCACTTTCATTTTAGTTGACTCTACGAAAGTGGAAACTCATACACACAAGCCTTAAAACGACATTTTCAAAGCCTATACAGTAATCTTGCTACCTTTAGGAAGGATAGAGTTCTTCTATCGCTAACTGTTCGTTTTCGAGGTCTTGTTTCAGGTTACCTTTTAATCTGTGACTCTGCCTCAGTTCTGCAAGAGTACTACGGTCGTCGATTATTTGTTTCACTGTGGGTGCACCGCCACAAGTGCAGACGGGTAGTTGTAGTCCTTGTAGGAAGTACGAAGGCGTCAACTTCGTGTGCTCAATTCTCAGTCTGGTGACGCAAACTTGTTGACGGCGACTTAGATCACCTGCTATTTGCCATTTACGGACGCCTGCTTCACGGCAGGAAGTTTGCTCTGCCACGTGTTCCACATCTGCTCCCACACATTAATAATGACGCTTGTGGCAGCTAGTTTCGCGTCATCAGGTCGTATGGCAATCATATCAACTGGTGGGCTGTTCGCAGCGTTTCTCGCTGCACCTTCAATTCCTACATGACCTGGACAGTAAAAAAAGTAAAAGATGAACCGAGGTCTTCTAACGCATGGTATAACGCCACTACTGCTGTAATAAGGAATATAACGGATCTACTGTCCCTGAATTGGCCAAGGCAGCTAGAAAACTCAGTGAATCAGATATCAAATTTCCTTTCACCTCGGTGTTCACAGAAACGAAGAGGCTGCCAGACCGTATATAGTTCGGCGGTGTATACACTTGCCGCCTTGGGCAGTGTCCAAGAGTGGAAGGCGCCCTCGATGACAAACGCACTACCCAGACCGCTCTCGGTAGTGCTTTCATACTTCCGTCACTGGGATCGACCGTGTTATGATAAGAGACCTAGGTTGCCCAGCTGATCGTTTTGCTTCGTGCGTAAATGCATTTTCCCTCCTCCTTAAAAAATGTATTGATCCTATTATTGTTTAATTATTAAAACAATGAAACGAAATAATTTCTAATCTGTGAAATGAATTTAACTGTATAATGAATGGAAACGTCAATGTTGTAAAATTCAAAGATTTAAAATTTTGTCCCAATCCCAGTGTTTCTTTTAATTTGTAATTTTTGCAGTTTGTCTCGTAGTAAGTGATCATAATTAATTGATATGAATAAGTAACTTCAGTCAGTTACAAAATTGGATTAAATGTGCCCTTGTATTTGTGATTGTTCAGTACTATCTAATGTTATGCCGGTTCCATTCTCTGATAAAGCCAGTTACTCTAGGTCAGAATCTTGACAAATATAAAGCAGGGAACAACCACCCGTTATTGTGGAGTGTATTACTGTTATCACCTGCGTTCAATAATATTTTATATAATATTGTTATCATAGAAATTTAGTAAAATGTAAAATGTTACAGACAGAGATATTTGTGACGTAATCTTTAAAATCTGAAGACGAAAACGTATTTTGTTGTTTTAATTTATCTTGTGCAATTATTAATCGTTTATTCACATTTCGATAATGAATACTAATATACTTGCAAATTATAGTATTGCCACAGCTTATAAGAAAGAAAAACAACTTGTAACGAGGCGTATGTTGATAGATTGTGTAATGGAA
Source organism: Magicicada septendecula (assembly GCA_034769895.1). Classification (NCBI taxonomy): domain Eukaryota; kingdom Metazoa; phylum Arthropoda; class Insecta; order Hemiptera; family Cicadidae; genus Magicicada; species Magicicada septendecula. The sequence continues at coordinate 1,065,883,472 of CM068367.1, forward strand.
CGAGTAATACGTAGCAATGTGATATATAATAAGGTAAAAATAGAAGAGAACATTTCCGATCTTTCTACAATATGGAGAGAATTATGGTGACGTTAATATTCTATCGCTGTCACTTGTGATCTCTGTGATCAGTGTAAATGTCGATTGAGGGAATATCGGTGTGTTACCAATAGGCCTACAGTTTCTGAAAAAAAATTGGCAGTTCAAGGTCAAGCAGGACTCGCCAGCCCCACCACGCTGCTTCCTTATCATGTCTTCACTGCTAAGATTTATGGCTGTTACATTTTGATTATTTATTTTTTCAAACATGCTGCATGACGAAAAGAAAGTGTGTATAAATGTATACAATTGTAGACTTTAAACTCGTAACTCTGACACTGGCGTTCAGAAGTACAAAATAAAAGAGAACAAACGTTGTATATAACAGTGTTGAATTTGCTACTAAAAGTTGACTCAAACAATTCAACTGAAAGACAAACACAAAACAAAATTAAATTCTGACATTTTACTACGTATCTATGGTATAAAAAGATGTTGGGTATTGTTAATCTTTTAGTAGCCTACTTAATGTCATTACAAAATTAATTACAGATTAATATCAGTTTTTCTAATATTCATAATAAATAACTGAAGTAAAGGTTTTATTTGTCGTAAAAAAAGAATTTATCATATGTAGTTGTTGTAAAGATTAAATAATGTTGACTATTATTTTATATATTATCAACAGGAGTTTAAGTCTCAAGTCTCAGCAGTTATCATTCGTCAAGTCTAAAATTGGGCGTTTACTTCCTTCTGCCGTTATTCGCTGAACACTTTGAAGGGACGAAGAACACGCTGCTGCTGTTTATTTACGGATGTCGGTAACATTTCACTTGTGCTGGCTTTGGTAGGTCCGTTACAAGATCCTTAAGTTAACTATATATACTGAAAACACTTTTCTTTGTCAACCTCTAATATGCCAGCTAATAGTTTCAGCTAGGGGTAACCAGTGTAAAGAAGTGGGAAATACTGTACCGATTAAATTCAGCATGATAGTTTTTGAGTCATTTAGTAGTGCGTTGAGATTGATGTCAGTATTATAAAGAGTCCATTTGTTTATTATGATTGTTATCCACATAGACAAATGTTAGTTGTAAATATTAAAATCTCGTTAACAATTTAGGATTATTTAAAAATATATTAACAGTACATAAACTACGACAATGACATAACATTCTCAAACGTGGGCAGGTGCAGTTACGTAAACGTTGTACACGTTGCCGAGCAGGTGCAGTGTCTCTGTCGAGGCCGTGCGTGCACTCAAGTAGCTTCGAGACTGTTCGAGCACTCTTAACTACGCAAATTATGTTGCATGCTGCCAGCAATATGAAACCTCTGTGGGACCTGTATAATAAGCAACGACCGGCTTAGAAGTTAGTGACACCTGGCGATATTGTAGAGTGCGGATCAAGTTATTGTGGCGGACCTAGTGGAAAGTGATTATTTTTGATTTCAAATTGTTATTTGTGAATAATTGAAGCTGGTAATTCGTGATTAACATTGGCGTCTCTAGTTTGTTTCCACTGTTAAATATGACGATCCGTGAGACCTTCGTAACAGAATTTTATTCTTTACAACAAATTAAATTTAATGTTTAACTTTCGATTTTTAATTTTTTTTTTTAACCTTCAACTACCGTAAAGTAAGTTGATTTAAATCTTTCAGGCAGGACGCTGATATTCAGACAGTACAGCTGTATTATAATTTTTGGGAGTATATTTATTATTTGTTAAGAATATCAAATTTTGTCTATAAAGTTTTACAAAACATAGGGCCTATATGTTAAACCTTATGTTTCGTAAAATTAGTTCTGCAGACTCCAAGAGCACAGACAACCTTTATCTTTACCATATCAACATAGTAAGAAGTTGGCTAAGAAGTACATGTTCTAAATGTCTTTCAGACTTCTCCGGTTAGTAATGGGATTTATGAAGATAGGGTAGAACCCATTTTCTCCTCTTAAGGTAATGTAGATGAAACGTTCAAAGTGTCCCTAGTAATATAATAATATATTTCATCTTATGTCTATTTATTAGCTAGAAATTCCAGCTATATGGTAGATATTGATAACATATTTTTAATTTTATTTATTAATTAATCTGTGTTTACTTACCTACTGAAAATATCATTACTCAAACACATCGCATACTGATTAAGTAGAAAAAGCTCTTATCATAGTTTATTTAAACTTTAAGCATATTTAAAGTGTAATGTAACTCGCAGAGCAATCGTAATTTCAAAACATTTAGTCTACCTACAGTCGATTCACATCTCCGAGTCAGTAGCCAGTGTAGTGACTCAGCTGGCCACAAGCTTATAACAGCTTTATTAAGCTTATATAAAGCTTACGAGCTTTATTTATTCGCGATTTATCAAGTTACTGCCGTAAACGTGTTCCTAGAATCTGTATAGTTCGAACAGATTTACTTAACATACATCAAGTTTGATCAGACGTAGCGGCTCGTATGCGTTGAGTAGTATGGAGTGGACGACTACGCATCTACTTGTCAGCTGTCATGTCTGACAACATTCCTTCTCTGAGAATTTGCCAGCTTGTTCAATGCATAAGAGTAGGGGCAAAATATGTAAAATGAAAAACATATCTGCATTGACATTACCAGTATCAATATCAATATCAGTAACTATAAACGTAACTCAAGGAATTCTTTTCAAATATTTTCTAATATATTTAATGTAAGACTTCTTTTGGATCGCTAGTGTTTATCTATACTTGCACTATACATAAGCTACATATAACTGTAGGGAGCTATATGAACTATACGACCTAAACGTAGCTACACTTTACACTGCCATTACTTCTATTTACATAAAACTTAAAATAATTAACTAACAATGAAGTAGATAAAAAATATTTAATTAGTAAATGAAACTGGGAAACTGAAAGAAAAATGCTTGGAGTTTGTGAATCTGTAATGTTGTAGCAAACTCGGAACTCCCAAGATGAAAACGGTAACAGATTGCCCTGTATGTTTGGTGACAAGTAACATCTTATCCTGAAAGTATTAATGACGTAATAATGATGTATTAATATCAGCGTGAGAATAGTTGTTTTAGAGCCATTTAGGAGTGCGTTGATATTGATGTCATTATTACAAAGACTCTGTTTTTACTTCCATGTTCCATAAGGAAATGGAAGTATGGTGATGGCAAAAAAAATCGTGTTCGAGATAATTGCAGATTCTGATTGTACTACCCTCAAAACATGAAAAAAGTCATTTTTCGAAAAGTGTGTGTGTGTGTGTGTCTGTGTGTCTATCTGTCTGTCTGGCTGTCTGTGTGTCTATCTGTGTGTAAATTTTTTTTTGCATACGTTCCTGAATTGGTGAAGATCGGTTAAGGGAAAGGGGTAGTTTACCAGCAACACTTTATGTTTTAACAACGGTAATTTTTTCTATGACGAACGATAACTGCCGCACATTCAAACAGAATCAAATATTTTTTTGTGTACGTTCCTGAATTGTAGAAAACTCAAGGCCTATTGATTTTGGTGAAGATCGGTTGCGGGGAAAGGGTAGTTTACCTGCAACATTTTATGTTTTAGCAAGAGAAAAGTACTTAATTTTGATAAATAAAGTATCCTGATAAGAAGATCATAATAATCTACTGTAGAAACGTCGATGGAATATCCATAAATGAAGAGGCTAGTTGAAGGGGGTGGGGTAATTTTCTATAAATGAAAATGATAGTTGTAGTGGGAGGGGATAATTTTTATTTATATGTCATGTGTACTGACACAACAAAGAAGTAGTTTGTTGTTAAAATTTCTTCCCGGGCTGTTTGGCCGTGGTCCAATGTTTTGTACAAAACCAGACGTTTCGGCAGTGCTATGGACTGCCATCATCAGTGAAAATCGAGTGCGCTAACGTGAGGTGGTATACGGTAGTGACCACAGTACTGTGGTTAAGGCTGAAGGAAAAGTAGTTTCTATCGAAATATTTCATTTTGAAAATGGTTTTAAATATAAATCTTAGAACATGGAAGTCATGTATGGTTCTCCATACAGATATTTTATGATTGTTAGCCACATAAAAACATAATGTTAGTTGTAAAAATTTAAAAACTAGGATCACTTTAAAATATATATTACGTAATTAGGAACATTCTCGAACAATGGAGTGTGTCGTTCTACGGGTATTTCGGATAGTCCAGCTGTAATGTTTTTGTACGCACATGAGATGAAAGACAATTACGTGACACTTATCATGTGTCAACAATCGAGTCTTTTCCAAATCGCATCGGCCAGCGCACTGTGTTCAATGCCAGACATCGACACTGTTTCTGGTAGATTCTAGAGCGCCTGTAATACGCAGTTTGCTCGACACGTCATCCAGAAAGTGACCGATTATTCTAGAATATTAGCGGGGTATAAATATAAGCATCCAGCGACGGTCAGTCAGTTTTACTTCGGGCGATTACTCAGTGCGTTCAAGTGGTTATTAGTGAAAAGTTATTATCGTTCAGGACTCTATTTAGTTGACATTATTATTGCGTGTGGACAAAAATAACTGAATTATTGCACAAGTATAAATTTTTTGAATAACTTGTTAATTTTTTAAACTGTTAATTGTGATTAATTAAATAGTGACTGTGATTAATTAAAACTGTGATTAGTGACTTAATTGGTGCCTTTATTTGTTGTAAACAATATTCCAGACATTCTACTTCAGGTTCAGTTTCTCTGTGACTATTTTTATGACAATCACTTGTGCCTAAGAAGGAGTACCTTAGCATTCTGACATTTAGAGTGTAATAAAAAGAATCTGAGGACCCAACATTGAACCAACGCATAAAAAAAGAAAAAAGCATAACTCGACAAATACTTCTTTCGTTAATGTATGTAACAAGTTGTGATATTACAAACATTTGGATTTGGAACACAACTTATGAAAGTTTACGCAACGGTTTTCTCAGAGTTTTAGGAGTTGGGGGGATGTTATATTTACTCGCCTCACTTAGATGGTAGTATCTAAGCAAGCAAGGTTTGGGATGTTTTACTGCCATGCTCACAGATTTCTTTTGTGCATTGTTGTGATTCTACTTCTCGATAAGAGTACGCCGCTCTTTACTGGACTACTAAATTCTGCAATGAAGGTCGTGTCGCTGACTCATAGATAGATTCCAGTAGATCATGCAGCTATCCTTAATATGTCATTCTTTATCACTAGAGTAATGAATAAGCGGTTATATAATTTCTGTTTTCAATTGTTAGGATTATTTCCCTGAAGACTGCTATTGATTTCTAACGTAGCCCAACGCTGGTGAAAAACTTTTTACTTCGGAAAAGCTAAATTCTGTTTTTGAAAATATAGCCAAATATCTTAATAATAGCTGACCCAACAAATTCTAGATAGCCTCAAAGAAAGTTTCCAGAAGAAATATTTACATACTTGAATTATTTAAGCTTTATTAAATGCAGGCTAATTCTTTGGACAAGATTAGAAACTAAATAATAGAATTTTTAAATTAAATTTTGAAGAAACAAATGATTTATAGCCCCATTGTTATTTTTTCATGATAAAGATTTAAAAAATAAGAATATAAGACAATTTTAGTTAGTTGCATAATTTTGAATTACATAATAGTTACTTTTAATTGTTAATTGTTGATAGGTTTCATTTAATTAGTTCAGTAAAAAGTTTAATTTGTTTTTGTTAGTTTAGTTAAAATAATGGTAACATTTCGTTCATCAAAAGAGATCATTCTGTATTAAGTGTAACTTGAGTTTTGTACAAATAGAAGTTGATTTTCTGTTAAACAGAATTTCTAAATAATTACTTTTTTCTGTCCCTTTCAAAATTTGTTACTTGGAATTTCACTCAACTGGAAATTAATAGTTTTTCAAGTAATTACGACTTAAATTTAAAAATAAATATGTAAAATGTTTAATTGTTATTCTATTTCTTATATAATTCTACATTCTTCTTCTACTGGGGTCACAACTCAGTATGGGTTTTAACTTCTATACAACGATTTTTCTCCATTCAGCTCTCTCGTTACATTGTCTCCCCCATCTTGTTATCTCCATATTCCTCAGATCCTGTTCATCACCGACGATCCATCTCTTCCTTGGCTTTCCTCTTGATATCCTACCTACTGGTCTCCAGTCTAGAATTTTCTTGGAAATCTCCATTATTATGTGTAATGCCATGTAGGCTATGTTTGCCAAATAAGCCCTTGTACGTATATATCTTCCTTGCCTAGTTTACATTGAAATCACCCAATGTATCGGCACCCAAAATGGCATCGTGTTTTGGAAGTACATTGCACACTACTTGCAGTTCTTCATAAAACTCATCTTTTGCTTCATCTTCTGCCTCCACTGTCGGTACCTGCGTATATGTTAATAAATGTTGTGTAGTGAAACACACCCTTAGGCCGGGCACACATTGACGTGCAGGTAACTTAGGCAGGGCAGCTCAGTTTCTGTGACTCCATCTTTGAAGGGGAGTCACGCTAGTTGAGACGCAGAGCAGGGCAGGGTAGCACTGCGCCAGACGTGGCCCTCCCCACACTTGTGGATCTGACACAGAAGACGTGTGAACACATGTGATACTAGGTTGAATCATGCTATGAATCAAACTCTGCTCGATTCAGACAGAAATAGTTCACAAATCGTTCATTAGAGAATTCTCTTGTTAGTCCGAATTCCCCATGAGTTCCTCTTTCTTTCATGTAGGTACTCACTTTTCCACAGCTTTACCTTCCTAGACTTCTGATAGAGTAATAATAATATTTCTAACTCGGCATCCGAATCTGACTCAGAGCTCAAATCAAAGTATTCCGCCAATATATTTTTTGTTACACGCACAACATTTTGGTTACAACACGGCTCCTGACTTCGTCAAACTGCCGCACAAAACTGCTATTCGATATACCACACAGTTTTTTTTTCGTGCTGCCCTGCCCGTACTGCGCCTCGCAGCTCAATGTGCGCCTAAACTTAATCTTAGAATGTAAATTTTTTTAGAGAACGGTGAAAATCCTAGTACTCACTTATTGAACTTTGAAGACTTCCTGATTTTCTTATCTGTCGTCGTTTACAGAGAAGTACAGAGTATATTTTGATTTCCGAATTGAGCCTTTCTCTTTCCACCTTATTTCTTGAAGAGCTACCACTTCCATATTATATCTTTCAACTTCTTCTGCCATTCTGTCAGCCAGCAGCAGGGTACGCACGTTCAATGTACGAAATCGTAAAAATTCATATCCTCTTTTTGTAGTGCAGGTCATTTCCATGAGGGGAGTCCGGGTATATTCATTGAAATCTTCGCAACGGTAGAATTTTTACAATACAGAGTTATCAGCTCTGCTCTGATACCCCAACATGGAGGACCAGGAACATTGATTTTGGGCTGTTCTTGCCCTAAGCAGTTGCCTTCATCTCGACCCTGCCCAGTCGCAGTAGGCTATCTAACTCAGCACTTTAAGTAGTGCAGCCGTTGACCCATTAGGGCCTCCTCCGTCCCCTACACTAGGTGTATATCCTGTTGCCGATGCACATCTTCCTGGCAAAACAAGGCATAAGATAACACCCAGGCTGCCTTGACAAGATCACATCTCTCATGTGATTGCCGACCCACTCCACCGAAGCGATTGGTTACCACAACCTTGGCGTAACAGCGCTCACCTCGTGTAGGTAAAAGTAGAGTTGGAATTCATACAATAAAATTATTTCCGGTGGTAAATTGGCTGGGAAATAAAAACTATCTTCTGACCGAATATCTGTTACCGAATATCGGGAATTTTCAGTTTTATAAGACTAGAGGAAGTCTTAGTCATAGCCTTCTACCGATTTTCAACTCGTTTTCAAACGCTTTTCTGAGCAACAAGAATAATATCCGTATTTATTTCAAAATGTTTAACATTACATTAATATTATTATAATATTCATTATAACAGGTAAAAATAAAATAATAACCCTTTAAAAGCAAATCCTGTACAATAAAATTACGAAATGAAACATTTCGTGTCTAAAATAACAACGCTTATATTCTGTACATACAAGTTTTTGTTACAAACTTTAGGTGGGACGCTTGTACTGAGCAAAACTGGATGAACTGTGTTGTCATTTAACTACTATAAACGTCCTTGACACTCTGCAACCGTGACCGATATGATAACATGGTAGTTTTAATGAAATTCGTATGCTGTATCCTCCAATATAGAAATATCTGTGTACGTTTCGGATAACATTTTATTTTAAAAATCTGAGACTCTTTTGTTCACAAACTACAGTATGTTTATGCTGTGAACATTAATACCTTAACCTTAAAAAAAACTTAGATTTTTAGTCATTCCGTTAAAGCGTGCGAGACATGTTTACATACATTTCCATAAACATTTATATCATACATATTTTATTTATATGCACATCTGAGTCACAAAATCGAAATTGAGTAGGTCAAAAAGATTACGATTGTGTTACAATTTTTAATGTTTTGTATTTTATATATCTTATTGAATATTAACAGAATCGATAGAGTAGATTATTTACATCATCTGTTAAAACTATTCATATTGTCATGTTAAACGTATGTTATATGGATAAGTAACTAAAAAAACCTTTGTGTGTGTGTGTGTGTGTGTGTCCGCGCGCGCGCGCACGTACGTTTCTTTGAAAGTATCTCACTTTGCAAGAATATTATATTAATAAATAGAAAATGAAGAAAATTAACGTTGATATATCACACATTAACACGTTATTGCCGTTTCTATTGGTTAATTTTTAAACTAAAGTGTTATTATTTCTTTTATGAAATTGCTAAACTGCTACAATTTTTGTTCAGACAAATCTTTTCGTCATCTCTGACATCATCAGGTCTAGAACAACATCAGCCTTTGTCTGAACAAAAATTGTAGCAGTTTAGCAATTTCATAAAAGAAATAGTAAGGATGGCTGCTAATTCAAATAATATGAAGAATAAAGTGTTATTCACAAGCAATAAACCTACGATTAACGATATGTGCAAACGTTTGGTTTCAACGTTGTTGCTTAAGCACTGAAGGACATAAGAAAAAGAAGACTGTAAAGAATATTACTTGTTATCTTAGAAGTCGAAACTATTGAACTATAAAGCCTGGGTTAGTCTAATATTTAATTTGTGTTACTGATGCGTAAGCAAAGACAGAATAACCGTTCTCTCTTCTCACGTTTAGGTAAGGTTATATTAGCTCTAGTTGCTAGCTGAGTTACTGGTGACAGTATTGACACAGAATTAAAAAATGCAAAATATATTTCTTTATATAATGAAATAAATAAACTAAAACAGTAGAATGTAATTAACAATAAAAATTCCGAAATCGAATTGTGCTCAACCAACATACTGATATTGTGTAATGTAATTACACACTTTAATTATTGATTCTCAGTTGTCTAGAATCACCTGCGTACTAAAACGTCCTTTATATACATAATACTTGAATAAAATTATCATTTAAGTGCAAGGATTCTGGTGAAACGTCTCTCCACCAAAGAACGTTTTGTCTTCCTCGCGCCATTTGTCAGACTTTCCGTTTCCGCAAATTCGTTTCTGTCCAGGATTACCATAAATGATGTTTGTTGTTTAAACTTTATTGTAATAATTTGTTTATTCTGCTGACCCGATACTCATACGTATCCGCACATTCCTCTCGTCATTAACTAAAAACGAAATCCAAGTAAACAAAATTTTAATTTAATATTATAAAACTTATTATAAAGAGATCGAAGTAATATAACACGTTTTCACTCTAAATGCCGTATTTAGATTACATCAACAATTCCAAATCTTAACAAAATTTTAAGTAAATCATAAAATTAAAGAAAATAAATATACACAGCTGTAATCTTTTTCACATCTGTTGAACTCTGGTAACAATTGGTACTCAGTTACAGTCGTGTTCTAGTTTATCTCAACTACTTGTGTGCCCGCAATTGGGAATGGTCTCAATTGAGACACAGTATATATGTTTATACTGCATTGTGTGTGTGCGCGTGTATAATTGCGCAAAAAGTAAGACTATAATTTTCTTGTGTATTACCTACTCCGTTGTGCTTTATAGTGTCTGCGGTTAACATATACTGTCACGTTAAAGCGTTACGGTCTGTAATTAAAAGTAAATTTAAAACACTAATTTAGATCAAGAGATTTTAATGAGATTAAAGAGATTTTTTGTAATGACTTGCTGGCACAAAAATATCACGTAAGTTGAGAGAAATTTTGAAGATTTTTTTCTACTGCAGCTTCTTCCGGCATCTCCCACTTATTACTTGAGTCCTGTTTGCACAATTTCTCTATCCTTCTATTTCTTCTGTTTCCTCTTGTTTCTATCTTTTCGGTTTTAATTCTTATACACGCGTTAGGAGTTTTAAACAGTAACTTTAACTTTGCATTAACAAGTTTATAGTCGTGCATTCGCATTATATTTCGAAAAGAAATTTGGACTTAAGTTGACTGGATCTGGAACTAGTAGAAAGGAGTGGGGAATTTGCTGTTGTGTTCGCGAATAGGTGTTCTCGTCTTATTGAAATGACATACTTCTTCACTTTGCGACTACTTATCTCATGGCGTCATGATTTTCCTATGCTGATATTATTGTCGGACTAGCAAGAAAACGTGTGATCTATCGGTTATGTAAAGGACCCTCGTATTTTAACTCATTCAGTAAACTTTAATTTACACTAATTTACAACTGTTTATAAGAAAGCGTTTCGTTTAAAATTCTACACACAAAACCAATTACAACTGTGAGGTCGTTAAACCAGAGGCAGCAGCAATAACTCACGTACTGGCATCACGTAGCAGTCACTGCGCTATAAGCAAAGTGATCTATTCTCTAATTATTTTACTCTATTGCTCTCCGACTTTTTATTTTATAGCTACGTGGTTGAATTGGAAATTATACGGCTTACGAAAACCGTATCTTCCATAGTGACACCTCAAATAAATATACTTCTCTTGACACGCAAACAATCACTCCAGAAAAAAAAATGCTGTTATTTTTGCAATACATCGCTCCACTGCTTTATTTCTTGGTACAGAAAGTACTGATAATACAGTATTTCACCATAGGCCTATAACAATTGTTTTAATCATATTAAAGTCTCAGAAAGTAATTAGATATTGAAAGCAAATATTTCTATTAAAGTTATTTTTAATTTAAAGTAAAACACAATTTTTTCCTTGTTTCATAGACCGTTTAGTTTGTTACGACGATCCTGGATCGTCGTGTTGTACAATAGTAGTAAAATAACTGACACCGATGAAGTCACCAATTACACACTTTAATTAGAAATAATCACCAGTTAGAAATCACAAAGTGGCACTTGTACAATAATTCAAGTTAAAATTGTTCAACACACAATAATAAATGCCACCTAATTACAGTCCGCACTAATTAACACAATAATCACTGCAACATTCGTTCCATTCCGCACTTACATAATATCACCAGGTGTAAATGGGCAGGGGCGCTCCAAAATCCAGTATATTTACTAAGACCGCCTTGCATTGTAGTGACATAGCAAGCCTCTATGCCGGTACAGTAATCAGTAACGTCTGGAAGCAGTATCTCAAACAATCCAGAGCGTTACGTAAGTCTGCCGCACGCTCAAGGCGTAATGCAGTCAATTAGCGATGCGGTACTATCAGTTTCATCAGCGTAGCATATTTAACAATTATGAAGAGCATTATAATATTCTAATTTATTTTCGAACCATACATTTCTTTTGCGTAAATTGAGTTATCACTATTAAAATGCAAACTAAATAATTCGCGTATATACAAACATATCATTTCGCGATATAATTCGTATTCGAGTATTTTGTCTGTCTGTATTACACTGTAACGGTGATCACACGGAAAGTGTTGTATAGTGGAAACAGAATAACTGACACTAGACGATATCGCTAATTACAACTTTAAATGCAGTTAAAAATAAACAAAGACATTCATATACAACAATTCTTCAAGCTCATAATTGTCCAACACACTGTAATATAGTAAACAATAAATGTCACCTTCTTACAGTGTCGCACTAAGTAAAGCACTATAATCACTTTACACTGAACCGCACGGTACAATAACAACAACTCCGATAACGCATTGCAATTTTTCAGGTCAAGACTGAAATTGTCCGGCCGCTGGCCGCTTATGTTTGTACCCTCGCCAATGTTTGAGAAGAATCTACCGCTTTCCGGGTGACGTCTAAGAATAATTGTGTAGATACTGGAAGTCGACTTTGCTGGCTTTGTATTAGCCTTTAGTCTGAGTAACACACATATCACGTTATGCATATGGGCGTTACGTCTCACGGGGGTAAGATTATGCAGTAGCTATCTGCAGAAATGGGACGTTTACATATTTTCATATTATTCAGGAGCCACAAAAAAGTTATATATTTTCCAATGGTCATCTTAGAAATCAACTTATTTATTATCTCTAAGAATTGTAAGCGTTTTTAAATTTCTCAACCCTCGTGTCACTTGTAAAGTGTGTATAATTATGCAAATGTCTCCTTTCTACAGAAATTAAAAATTAAACCACACAATATTGTAAACACCGTTTTATTTTAAGCATGAAAGCATAGAATATAATAAAAATAACATAATCACTTAGGTTTTTAGTCTAAATTATTGTCCTTTTACTGTTGGCTATCTCAAAATATTATACCAAAATTGTAAATGTATTTCAGGACCACAACATTAGGTTTCTAAACTAATGTTGCTATGCTACCCGCCGAATTTACCCAGGCTAGCTAGTGGAGAAGGGGTGGGGTTCCTTGGTAGATATTAACACCACCTACGTCAGTATCAAGAAGTGTGAGTGGTAACCAGAAATCCAATTCACTGATATACAGTTTTTTTTTTTTAAGGGCGCCACTCCGTGCAGGGAAAACCAACGGGCGAACACGGAGATTCAATCCCGTCCCAATAAGGTTGATCACTAAACCACTTGATAAGGCAGTTTGCTCAAATTGACTATACCAATCATGTAAGGCATACAAAATATACAAAATAAGAAATCATATTCTATTTTATTAAGTCTTGCTTGTATCTCCAAATAACAATGAGAGTAAATGACTGTATATCATTAGCTGATGCCGCAATAATAATAAATGTTTAAACTGACAACAACTTAAATCTAAATAACTTATGTAATACGCTATACTAATGTATACAGTATTTATGTGGCGCAGAAGTGATAATCCCTCGAAGAGTAACTCTCCGCAAGTCCGTGTCGAAACACCAGTCGTGACACAGTTTAGGAAATTAATCAAGGAAAAGATACACTCACCACAAGTTCTCCGCATAATGCACGCACAATCGAACAGTAAGCGTATCGGAAGTCCAGGTCGGTCGCGGAACGCGGCGGCGGAATGCGGAAATCCGCGGCGGCAGAAAGAAGTCTCCAGATGACAGCACCAAGCCCCAGGTGTGAAAATGCTCCAAAGTAACAGCAATCAGAGTCCCAGATAGTTCAGGAATCAAAATTAAACCCTTTTCGCACTTGGCTAAGTGCATAGATCCTCACGTCGAGAAAAGGGTTGTACTGCAGCGCTCGAAACGTTGACTCTCAGTAGTAGGCGAACTTGACCAGCAATGACTCATTTCAAGACTGCCACAATCTTGGGTTCCTACATAGTTAGGCTTCCTACCGAGTTGGGGTCTTATCAGTTGCTGATAAGAACGGACCGGCTGGGTAGATCGTAACAGCTGTGCTCTAGATATCGACATTGTTTGCATGCACAACAATGATAACTATACTCAGGTTGATCAGGCCTGATTTCGATAAAGTATTGAGCTATTTTACTGTTACAAATTACCCCCCAACTCGAAGAAAATTTCCTGAAATTTTCTTAAGCAATGAATCGCTTCAGATCAGAAACATGCCAATTTCCCAAGTTCGATCCATCTTCCTTTTTAAGTTGATAGACCAGTGGTGAAATATCACTTTCTTAGAAATGACAAACGGACCTGTAAACTTTGGTGCCAGCTTGGTGGAAAAGCAGTTTACAGCGTTTGACTGGGGAAAGTTCCTCTTCAAAACCCTTTCACCTACTCTGAAGTCCTGTTGTCTTCTCCGTAGATTATACCTCACCGCGTTCTTCCAGTGTGCTGATTTAAGCCGGGTTTCAACCTCCTGGTAAACATTCTTCAACTCTTCCATCTTGCGCCCATAAGATTCTGTCTCGTCTACTTCTGGTATTTCTCCATTTTCTTCCGCCTCCTTGGTCCTTAATGTCAGCTCTCGCCCGAAGTTGAGAAATGCCGGAGTATATCCCGTTGCTTCGTGCTTGGCCGTCCTCAACGCAAACCCAATCTTTGGCAGCTGTTGATCCCACAAACGGTGGTTGTCGCCGACAAAGGCCCTCAACATATTTCCAATTGTCTGATTGACTCTTTCAGTTGGATTTGCTTGGGGATGCCTACTAGCATTGTACAATATCTTGGTCTTGTATTCGGTCGCTAAAGTCTTTAGTGCTCTTCCAGAGAATTCCGCTCCATTGTCACAAATAAGATACATGGGAATGCCGAACATGAGGAAAATATTCTGCTCCAGGTGTTTGGCTACGAGAGATGAAGTTGCCGCCCGCAGGGGAAACAAAACAGTAAACTTGCTAAAGGTGTCAGTGACCACAAGAATGTATTTGTAGCCTGAAGTGGACCGAGGTAGTGGATCTAACAGGTCCGCCGCAATCATTTTCCATGGTCGATCTACTCCTCTTCGGGATCCCATCATTCCAGCTGGTCGTTGGTTGTCACTCTTTGTGGTCTGACAGACTCGACAGCGTGCAACGTATTTCGATATGTCCTGTCGCATCTTTGGCCAATAGAACTGGTTTTGTACTCGTGAAAATGTCTTGAAGGATCCTAGGTGACCTGCTGTAGGTTCGTCATGACACATATGGATGATTTTGGCTCTATCCTCTTTGGGGATGACTCGCTTCCATTCTGAAGTGATATCCCATAGCGCTGTTCGACTAGGGATGTGTTTCCACAAAAGGTCCTTTTCCACTCTCCAAGTGGGATACTGGTCACCCTTCTCGGTCACCTCCCGTAGCATCTTCTTGTACCATCCATCTTCAACTTTCAGAACTTCGGAGACCACTGGAACCATCTCCTGCTCCTGCTCCACAGATCTTGATAACATATCTGGAACCACGTGCTCTTTCCCTTTTCTATGGACTAGAGTGTAGCTGTATGGTTGAAGTCGAAGTGCCCATCTGGCTAGCCGACCTTGGGGGTCTTTTAAGTTATGCAACCACAAAAGGCTGTAGTGGTCAGTAATAATTGTAAAGTGACTTCCCTCAACATAAGGTCGGAATTTTTCCACCGCCCATATGACGGCCAAACACTCTCTTTCTGTCGCCGAAAATTTTTGTTCAGTTCTTGACAGAGTTCTAGATGCATAAACGATTACTTGCTCTCCTTCTTGAGTGAGAACAGCTCCCAATCCTACACCTGACGCATCACATGGTATAAAGAAGGGTTTGTTAAAATCAGGGCATGTCAATATAGGAGCTTTAACCAGGCAACTGCGTATGTCTTCAAAAGCATTTTGGGCCTCATCTGTCCATGTAAACCTCTTGTTTTTCCTTAGCAGGGACGTGAGTGGATAAAGTCTACTTGCAAAGTCAGGGATAAACCTGCGGTACCAAGAGGCCGTTCCGCAAAATTGTCTAACTTCCTTTTGGTTTCTGGGCACGGGAATCTGAACAATAGCCTGAACTTTTTCTGGGTCCACGCGTAAACCTCTACTATCAACCACGTATCCGAGGTAGCGTAACTCCTGGCGACAAATGCAGCACTTTTCCTGGTTGAGAGTCACGTCCACAGCTCGAAGTCGATTGAATATCTTCTCCAGAACTTCCAAGTGATGGTCAAAATGTTGAGTCACTACAATTATATCATCCAGATACACGAAAACGTGTGGTTCTAGGTCCGCTCCTATGATTTGATCGATGAACCTTTGCCAAGTGGCAGGCGCATTATCACAAATAAGCCAAACGGCATTGTCACAAATTCAAACAGTCCACGACCCTGTACTGTAAACGCTGTTTTTTCCCTACTGTCTGCGGCAAGCGGGATTTGCCAATAAGCAGATTTTATATCCAATGAGGAGAGGTATCTAGAATCTCTTAGTCTGTCAAGAATCGTCGTAACCTGAGGTAGAGGATATGCGTCTCTTTTTGTTACAGCATTCAATTGACGAAAATTAACACAAAATCTTTTCGATCCGTCAGGCTTGTCTACCAAAACTATCGGTGAAGACCATGCGCTTTTTGATGGAGTAACAACTCCCAATTCCAACATTTTGTCCAGCTCCTCATTCACAATCTTCTGTATACTAGGGGACATCGGATAATACCTTTGTTTTATGGGTTGGGCGTCGCCCGTATCAATCCGGTGTTCTACTACACTTGTCCGTCCTAATGGTTTTGTCTGTTGTTTGAATTGGTTTTCAATAAATTCCTCTAGCCTTTTCTTCTGCTCAGAATCAAGATGTTCTTCAGACTGCAGTCCCCCTTTTGTCCAAATCGATGCCAGTCCCACTTTTGTCGGTGCAAATTCCCAAGTCCTGTTGTAAATGTCTGTGACAATTTGCATAAGGTTCCAGAAGTCTATGCCTAGGATAAGTGACTGGTTCAAACTCGGTACAACAATGACTCCTAGGTTTCTTGTCCTAGCCTCAAGAGTAACAGGAAGGTCAACAATTCCTTCAATCACATGTTTTTGGCCATCCGCTGTTTCCACATATTTGTTCTCAATAGGTTTCAATTTGGCTGGGAACCTCTCTAATATCCAAAGTCCTTCCTTACCCAAAACTGAGTGTGAAGCTCCTGAATCAAGTAAGGCTCTAATGGTTTTACCAAATACCCGCACTTCCAAGTATGGTCGGGGATCTCCAGATTTAGAATAGAGAATGTAATTGATTTTTATATTAATTAAACTGTCTTGGAAGCCAACTTCAGGAATCAAGCTGACTTCCTCGTCTACAAGTTTTTTGGCCCGCATTTTTGGCATTTATTTTTGATGGTATCTGGCTCTCCGCAGCCATAGCAAAATTTCTTTTTAGACTCCTTGCAAGTAGCATATCGATGTCCTCTTGCTCCACAGTTCCAACACTTAACACTTCCTTTAGTTGGTGCAACCTGTCTGATACAAGAAATTTGTGGGGTTCTTCTTTTATGGGGTTCAGCATATGCTAAATCTGGTTCTAAAACACCCATAGTTCGATCTACATTGCGAGGTACAGTAACCCTAAAACGTCCTGCTTCTGCCTTACGTCCCATCAGGCGTAAATCTTCCAGAGTTTTTATGTCACACAGTGCTAGTCGATCTTGAAGAGTAGGGTGCAGATTGTTCAGAATCTGAGCAAGTCTGACTGATTCTGGGGTGTTTATTGACAGTCTGCTATACAACCCCTCCATGGCAGCAATAAACATATCGATTGACTCCTGCTCTCCCTGGAGGCGATAAAATATCTCTTGTTGCAACCTAAAGTCATAGTCAGGAGTTCTAAAAACAATTCTCATCTCCTGACATAATTCGTTCCACGATTTAACCCTAGATATGGTTGACCTATACCAAACCAATGCTTGTCCAGCAAATAAATCAACAGCTGATTTAAAGAGTTCTTCATGGGTTACGCCCCTAGCTCTACGAATCTCTTCTACTCTCTCAAGAAAAGCACCCACACTTTGACCATCCTGACCATCAAATCTTAGTCCCCACTTGTACACGGGAACAGTTTTTGTGTTTGCTGCCAAGCTCTGAGATTGCTGGATCAGTTGGGGTCTATCCTGGTTGGCTAGTACAAGTTCAGACGGTGTGCCGTTGTGCCGGTTTGTAGTATCAACTGGTTTCGCCAAAGGGAGAGTGCTGGGTCCTAGTGATGACTTCTTACTGTGACCAGCAACCGAGGCTTCTCTAATTGGTAGAGTCTCTTGAGTAGCTGTAGCTCTGGCTGGTCCTTCACCTATCTTCGGTTTCTCCACTTCAGGTGTGACAAAAGAATCCAATAGACTCTTCACCTTGCGTTGTAGCTCCATCCTCTTCTCCTGCGATTCCTCTTCTTGGGTGTCCTCAGCATCTGGAATCGGAATGCGTTCAACTCGAGGGTAGAGATGCCATAGCCTCGCCACTATCCTCTGATATTCGTCATCTTTGAAGTTTCCCTCATATTGTTGTACTAGGTCCTCCAAATCATCTAAAATTAAAGTACACCCTTCCAGCTCTTCATCAAAGTGAAGTGAATTGACGGAAGCCTCATTTATTGGAGTGTTTTTCGACATCGCCTGCGTCAACCGTTTCCTAAGATCATTAGCCGAACCATCAGTTGAAAGGCCTCGGATCCTGAGCTCATACGCAACTTCTACTTTCCTCAACTTGTAGGCAGACATATTTAAAGTAGCAACCAAATTTAACAAAGAAGGAGAAATGCTCATAAGTTATACACAAAACCAATGGCTATATATCAAGCCAATGACAAGTTCTTATCCAAAAATCTGATAACGAATGTCCAAGTTCAACTTTACAAAATGTAGCTTTAAGGTGGACCGCAATTCTACAGCTAAATACAGTCCCAATAGATATTTCAAAATTATCAAAACTCAAAACATTTACAATAAAAAATCTGTAAAGAATTCAAAGATTTCAAGCATAAAATAACCTGAAAAAAAAATCCCAACACAATTGGTATAGATTTATCTCAGATGTTACGGATATAGATGTCTTCACCAGAGAGAAGGGCCCCACGTTGGGCGCCATTTGCTACCCGCCGAATTTACCCAGGCTAGCTAGTGGAGAAGGGGTGGGGTTCCTTGGTAGATATTAACACCACCTACGTCAGTATCAAGAAGTGTGAGTGGTAACCAGAAATCCAATTCACTGATATATAGTTTTTTTTTTTTTAAGGGCGCCACTCCGTGCAGGGAAAACCAACGGGCGAACACGGAGATTCAATCCCGTCCCAATAAGGTTGATCACTAAACCACTTGATAAGGCAGTTTGCTCAAATTGACTATACCAATCATGTAAGGCATACAAAATATACAAAATAAGAAATCATATTCTATTTTATTAAGTCTTGCTTGTATCTCCAAATAACAATGAGAGTAAATGACTGTATATCATTAGCTGATGCCGCAATAATAATAAATGTTTAAACTGACAACAACTTAAATCTAAATAACTTATGTAATACGCTATACTAATGTATACAGTATTTATGTGGCGCAGAAGTGATAATCCCTCGAAGAGTAACTCTCCGCAAGTCCGTGTCGAAACACCAGTCGTGACACAGTTTAGGAAATTAATCAAGGAAAAGATACACTCACCACAAGTTCTCCGCATAATGCACGCACAATCGAACAGTAAGCGTATCGGAAGTCCAGGTCGGTCGCGGAACGCGGCGGCGGAATGCGGAAATCCGCGGCGGCAGAAAGAAGTCTCCAGATGACAGCACCAAGCCCCAGGTGTGAAAATGCTCCAAAGTAACAGCAATCAGAGTCCCAGATAGTTCAGGAATCAAAATTAAACCCTTTTCGCACTTGGCTAAGTGCATAGATCCTCACGTCGAGAAAAGGGTTGTACTGCAGCGCTCGAAACGTTGACTCTCAGTAGTAGGCGAACTTGACCAGCAATGACTCATTTCAAGACTGCCACAATCTTGGGTTCCTACATAGTTAGGCTTCCTACCGAGTTGGGGTCTTATCAGTTGCTGATAAGAACGGACCGGCTGGGTAGATCGTAACAGCTGTGCTCTAGATATCGACATTGTTTGCATGCACAACAATGATAACTATACTCAGGTTGATCAGGCCTGATTTCGATAAAGTATTGAGCTATTTTACTGTTACAGCTAGTAATATTTATAACATATTATGATCTGGATGTTTTAATTAAAAAAGTTCACAGGCTAAGTTGATCAATATGTTTGTATCCTTTTTATGCATAGTGTGGGTGCTTTTTATTGGAAACGATTATGCGTTGCTAGATCATAAATTATTCTACCAATATTAGCATTTACAGTTGTATTTTCTCTTAAGCAATGAATGGCTTATTCTTCCATAAATAATATAAGACCTACGATCCTCTTTCTTAATTATCATAAACTAATTCAAATAATTTTTTTAGAAACTGGGATGATCCAATGGAATGTAATACTACACAGAAATAATTTTCAGTATTTATTATATTTTTTAAGACATTTTGAGTCTGGCTGTTCTTTAGAACTTAGATAATATAAATACTATTCATCCTTGGATCTTGTTTGATAAAACATTTAAAAAATAACTGGCCAGAGTCAGAGCACAATACTTGTTTTTTTCTCTTGAATAAACAGTTATATTTCTCTCTTGAGATGGACAGTTATATTTGTTATTATAGTATGTGCTGATGCTAGCGCGGGCGATTGATACGCTCGTGGTTCCGGGTTCAATTCCCGGTGGAGGGTCCGTACGGCGTGCACTCAGCGTCGTGAGGCAGAACTGAGTAGACGGCTGAGATAACAGCGGCGCCTCCTGGCTGTGACTCCGACAATCAATTTTTTTCTAATAATTCAATTCCATTTTTCTCACAAAGTATTAGCCTGACAAAAAAGATGATAAATAGCTTTTTTGTAGAGAATTTAATGCTCTTTAATTTTTGTAATTTGTCTTTTTTTCGTAAATTTGTTATTTGTTAAGATAATCACGAAAAATGAATTTTTTGTAACTTCCCCCTCCCTTTTTTCGAAAACCCGCGACTGAATTTTTGTAAACTTTTTTAAAGTTGTTTCTCACTCTTTTATCTAGCCTTATGCAAACAATCTCGTAGAAGCCACTTAATTTGAATTTTTTTCCTTTAGTGACTGTACTAATAGGAATAAATCGGTCGCAGTAACTGTGATCACATTAAGCGGCGGTCACTGTATTTGATTTTTTTATTTTTTTTAAATATGTTCACCGACCATTTAACAGTAAATTTTTATCTGTAAAATTTTAATATAATATTGTTCTACATAAAACGATATTTCTTCTTTTATTAAACAGAACTTACTATGATTCCTTCCATCCCATTCTACAGCGATTAAGTAGTCATTCTTTATTTT
Source organism: Magicicada septendecula (assembly GCA_034769895.1). Taxonomy (NCBI): domain Eukaryota; kingdom Metazoa; phylum Arthropoda; class Insecta; order Hemiptera; family Cicadidae; genus Magicicada; species Magicicada septendecula. Next base: position 1,065,904,606 of record CM068367.1, read on the forward strand.
TTTATAAAAATAGGTTTGAAGGTAATAACCAATTAAGCTATCACCGTGAGTTACAAAATGAGTGTGAATTTACTGAAGAGTAACATTTTGAAGGGCAAACATATACTACACTCTTTGTGTAACCCTTGTATTAGATAATACAGAAAAATAATATAGGCCTATGTCATAAAAGTTAATAAAGTTTACGCTTATATACATGATTTAAGTATGTATAAGTAGACAATAAATTGTGCTTTTATGACTTATGTTTACAAAAATTTTAAGGGGGAACCCCGACCACTGGTTTGCCCCTCCCGACATTAAATTTTGGATCCGCCCCTGTGTTATATTAATAGTAGTCATAAAAACAAATTAAAATTAGTTAAATTAATTAAATAACAAAGTTAATTATCCATAATACCTAAACACATTTTATCACAAGTGAATAGGGTGAATATAAGTGAATATTGTGTCAATGAATGGAAGTAATGTTGTTATCCTTGACAAACGTACTCCTAACAATACGCTCTGAACATTTGCTTCTTGCGTCACTGTGCCAGTTGCCAAATCGCGAACTTTGCGAATACTTTTTCCATGAAATGCTCATTGCCATAATAATTCCAATGTTTAGGTATTTCCTCTGATTTCCATATTATCTTGTTTAGTAATGTATATAAGTCCATTAATTTTTCTGCATCTACGCTCAGTAGTCCACGCTAACACTATCATATATTCTTGATTGTCTCCCTCCCATCCACCGTACTCTTACGGTGCCTCTACTTCTTCACTCCTACGTTCTACACATTGTACCGAATAATTCTTCACTAAAATACTCTAATTATCTCACTATAATTTTTCATTTTTATTAGCTATGCCTTCCTGTTTCCTAAACGCATTGTGGTGAACTTTTTATTATTATCTAGTCTTTACAGAGTTCTCATTGTTCTCATTACAACTTCCGCTTCGTTCACATACCGTCTTTTATTGTGAGCGCCACCTCTTTTCACATTCCCTCTTGTCACGAGCGCCACCATTTCTTTTTTATTTTGTGGTCAATTTGGTACTTAATTTACCCACCCGGCATAGACGTGTAAATTCATGAACGTTTCAATGAGGAACTTATACCTACGTGTACCAAAACCAAAAACGAGGCTGTCGTCTGACATACCCAAAAACATCCTGGGAGGAAAAGGGGAGCGGACGGCGCACAGAAACAGGAGCCGCCATAAGATCTTCATCCGACGGAATCCATAATCATCTGTACCCACCGACAGAGGGTAAATTGAAAGTAATTAATATATAAATATTATCAACCAATAAATTTAAATGACAATAAAGTTAAATGCAATTCAGTTTAAAGTGCAATATTTTAAAAACCTTATATTTATGAACATTTTCAAGGGCTCTAAATTAATATAGCTTACTCTGAAACATAAATTCATTACAATACACATATTCTCACTTTATTGTTATTATTTCAGGAGTGTATTCATGTGGGAGTTTAAATTGTTTATTATTTAATAATTAAGCCTAAATTATTTTAAAGAACAAAAAACTTTCTTACTTTAAATGAATTTAAATTTAAAAAATTTAATAAATTCAAATTTTAATTCTTAAAAGACTTCATTTAAATTTAATAATCTAATAATTCGTGTTTATTTGTATAATTTTGTGTACCAATCGACGTGCTAACCACTCTCCTAAAAAGCTTCCCAATTGATAGACCTCAAACGGTTATTTATATAAAAAAAATAATAATAATAATAATAATACAACTTTTTGTACCAGAATATATTTTTTATTATGGTGTGAATATTACAATGTTCCAATAGTATTTAAACTATTTTTAAACAATCGTTTCCTTTGAACAATTGATTTTTCGAAATGTTTAAATTTATTAATTTATGAATCTGATGATGATAGTTAAATACTATCGAAACATTTTAGTATTCACAAAATAAAAAATTCATGAAAAAATTAATTCATAAAAAATATATTCCTGTACAAAAGGTTTATTAATAATAATATTAAAAAAAAAATATATATATATACACACACACACAAACTAAGCAAACATGAATGTACTATATATATATATATATATATATATATATATTGTAATAAACTACGTGTGGTGAGTCCTTCTTTGATCAGTCCCCCTCGTAGGAGTCGTCAATTTGTTATGGAAGAAGTATGTTAGGTACTAGCGGTGAACCGTCCGTCTTATTCAAACCCCACTGTTATAATCAATTTAGTAACGAACTGCTTGTTAATTATGTGAGGACGTATGTTATAATGTATGATACCAGCTGGAGACGTCAAATTATAAAGAAATCTTGTTTATGAGTGTAATTAGTTATAAGAGACTCCGGTGTAACAAACGCCAAGTAGTACGTTGTAGGTGGCGATTCGTAACAATTAAAATGCTGTTACCTGGTTTAATTAATATGTTATTAACTAATATACCTTGCGGTTGTGACCAGTGAAACCCTCAGAACACAGATTATTAAGTCCACAAACTTAGAATTATATTCCTGAATTTATAATGGTAGTATTCTGTAGACTTAATTTAATTCTCAGTGGTTGTTTAATATGAGCAATATATATGGAGTATTTACTGAACGTAAGTGGTTTTTGTCTCAACCCTAGTCCCTCAACGATAAAAATTTCATTCAAATTTAGTATGGCAAAACCCGTTAGTTCAGCAATCTCCCGTCCCACCAGCTGTAAACTTGGAGCGCTATTACTAGAAATAAGTGTACGTATAGGTTAGTTATTCTGAGTGTTTGTATCAATCTGTTAATAAATTATTACGCCAATTACATATAGTATTTTCTCTGCAATGATTAAAACGTTATCTCATACAACAAATGTACTTTATTTATTTTTCTCTGGTATTTAACAAGTTACGTTGTCTCAGACAAACAATAAGACGATCCAATCGACTATCCCAACATGTATCGATTCTTAATTATTCGAACTCTAAAAAAAAACATATATATACTTTGAAAATAATGACAAATAATTCTTATACCAGGGTTCGTGTAGTTCTTTGAACCATTAGTAAGGCCAGGTAAAACGCATAATTAAGGTTGTTCAATTTACAAAAAGAATAAAATTATTTACTTAAAATACAATGATATGAAAATAATTTGTTTTTTTACCCAAGCGGCGAAAGCTTCATTAGGCGGTGAATGTTTGTCAACAACGGTCAAAATGCAGTTTATATCGTCTTCACCCAGTAAAACTGCTCTGGTCTTCAATGAATGGATGATGATAATCCCACAGGAACTCTTGTGCTTCGATTCTTCTTTTGCGTCTTCACAATTCTTGGTCCCAACGAACTGGAATTAGGATCTCAGCTTACGCTGTCAATGAAGGTTATTTCGTCAACCGAATCTTCTGTATTTCCAAATATTTCCGTTAATTCAGGCTTCAACTCTTTATTGGTCTTCAATTTATAGCATGAATTGGTTTGATACCAAATTCAGCGGAATTGTTTAGTGAATGAGGTGAGACGCTTTCAGTTCTTTTTTATTGTATTCATTGATAATTTAGAGGGTTATTTAATTTGTATGATTCATTAACATTCCAGTATAATTGTTTTGCAAAAATGCTTTTTCAATTTGGATATATATTTTCTTTATATTTATTCATATATTTTAAATATATCGGTTAATCTCAACCTAATAGCTTGTAACAATCAGTACCATCTATTCAAAATCAACAACTTATTAAAAATCAGTTGCCTTAACAACCATGTTTTCTATATATCCTTGAGCCGGCATTATAGAATATTACTACTCCTTTCCAATAAAATACTCCATGCTTGGATTAATATTGAATCACATAAAATTCTCCCCTAACCTTCCTTATTAAACAGTAAATGTTTTACTAGAGTTTCGTTGGACTGGGTTTACTAAAAAGGTATTAATTTCCTTTCACTAATATGGAATTTAGGCCTATAGATTCATTTACAACCATTATAACATTATTTGGTTTTTAACTTAATTTTCTTTTTACCTGACCTACTGTACAATTAATTATTGATTACATAGTTAATTACATGAATTTTAATTTACTGGTGGTTAGTTGTTTTTACATTAATTAATTGGTTCTGGAACCCTTTATTAATTTATGACATAATTGTCAGAACTACTTGTTAGACTTGAAACAGTGGTCACACTCCTGATCCAGTTTATAAACATTAATTAGAACAACAGTATCTTTCAATTTTATACAATACTGACAACTTAGTACAGTGCCTAACATTGGTAACTATACTGTGCTGTATAAAAACAAATCTAATATAAAATATAAACATAATTATTGAGTAAGTATTATTATCAAACAACATCATTTCATTTTTAACACATTCAACATACAATATAAATATTCTGTAGACCTTAACATGTCACAGTACAAAACAAATATTTCATTACATCCAATCATTCATTGGTCTGGCTCTTTTACATTTAATATTAGTCATTGCCTCCTTTTTACTTGAGGTCCTTCTCAAACACATGAACTATCGAACAACCTTAAGTTAGGGTATGGTCGTTGACCATATTTCATTCAGTCTTTTATGTAACGTTGGGGAACCTCAACTATGTTGCGTTACAATATATATATATATATATATATATATTGTGGTCGTAATGAACATTTTGGAAAATTTACAAATATACAAACACAAAACAAACTAATACCTGATCAAATATAAATCAATACAAAACATGACAATTTTTGAAGCGCTCAACATCGAAAATACAGAAAATGCTAATATATTACCACAATCACATACAATAATACCAGTTTAAAATACCAAAAACCAACAAGAAACCATTACAACAACCAACCAACACACAAGTACTCCACAGGATTCAAAATTAAGAAGGCCGAGGATAGGAAAAATAAGTTTCCCGAAACATGTTCCAAATAAAGGGAAAAACGTCTTGAGGTAAAGTTATTATAAATATTAAACATATTATATATGCATCAAGAAATAGAGTGTTGCAAAAAGTGTTATATATATAGTGCGACGTTACATTCTTATAAGTGTATGTTCTTGTGTTAACGTGTGTTTAGTTAAGCATAACACCCGACCAGGCCGTAAGTGTTGAGCTTATTTTAGTTACGTTCAAACACTACGTCACATATACATATAAAGATCAAATCCGTAGAGGGGAGAGGGTATTCTAAGATGAAATAATTAACATGAATTTGAAAACATTACAACTGAGATTTATTGAAAAAACAATTCTTAAAGATTAAACCAAATGCCCCCTTCTTATAACTGTAAATGTACTGCAATCACAGTATGTAATAAGCAACGTTTAAATAACTTACACTTATTAAAAACTTTATATTGATACACTGTACGAAAAAAATAAAATTTATTTTAAGATTGAGTGCTTGGTAGTCATTAATAAATTACTAACAATTAACAATTCACACTTTAACTAATAATTACCATTTTAAAATTCTGATAATAAATGTTTTCCTGCTAACATCATTCTAATAGGAAGAATGTGCACTGAAGGAATTTAAATGTTCAGTGTGTCAATTATATTTTTATATCAAATTTCTTACTTTAGATTCTTGAATAAAGTTATATTAATTTTACTATTTACAATTACACAACTATTGTAGATTTACAGATTCTTTCTTGTTGTTTCTGTTTCATTACTGTCTCTGTTTTTATTTATTTATTTAAATAATTGGGTTCATCGTCAGCTGATGCAGATCACTCTGTCGTGGTGTGTGTCCATGGTGGAACTCCTGACGATTGCGTGTGCTTCTGTACGTGTGTGAGTCGTTCAGCCTCTCGATAACAAGCGCTACTCACAAGTTTCATTCTGCGATAATCTGGCAGCAAGGAGAGCGAATGGTTTACCAGGGATGGGTATAAATAGTCCTGGTATTACAAACCTGTCGAAGGTTGCTTAAACACTCCTAGGCTTGTTCAAAAAGGCCGTCAACTTCATAAAATGAACAAGTATTTGCATATTCTGGGTATTTTCATCGTCCGTAGGGAAATTTAATAATCGTCTTGATTTGCGAAATTTTTCACTTCATAGAAGTGTTTTTATTGTCTGTACACTGGGGTAATTAGAAAATAATTACACTGTCACTTAACACTTGCACGAATTGGCACTATCTCAAGTCCGCGGGCGCGTAACATTTTGAACCATATCACGGAAACACATAGGTTTGCACGCGTCTGCAACTAGTGCCTGAAGTGGAATCACACACACACCAAAATCTTACAGCGTATATTAACGCGTACACAGAGATCTCACCCCTATTGATTTTACATCAGATGATACTTGTCTGTGAACGTTCAGTTTTAAAACCGTACAGAGTATTCAATAAACGTTTCTTATTATATGCTTCTAATAATTTACATGTGCAAAACACACATACGCGCGCGCGCACGTGTATGTGTATGTGTGGGTCTGTGTGAAGAATAAAAGCACAAATTTACAATAACCCCAAGCTTCTAAGGTATAAAAGAATTTCAATTAGAGCTGGAATCATTCTGAGAATCTGCAGACAAAAGCTACAAGCTCTGAGATGTCAATTTCGCATTCATTGTAACAATAATATTGCATTCCAATGGCAATAACTCGACGATACAAGAAGCACATAAAAGAGTTCGGTAACTTTACCACTAAGCTAACGAAGTTGCATTATTGAAAAATGAATCAAATTTTTCTCGACTGACAGCATTTGCATATTTCATGCATACAATGGTTGTTTTTTTTTTTTTAAATTCACTCCTTTTATTAAACAACCATTATAATACAAGACTAATAAAAGGCTGTAAGTACAACTTACTTTAACCAAAACCTTATGTCTTCTAGAATAATATCCCAGTAAAAGTTGATTTAAAATGATATCCCGTTAAGTAAATGTTGAGCGTTGTTTTACAATTGAGTCAGACTGAAGATAGTGGTGAGCGCCGCCATCACAGTCGTACACAGCGCTTGTACGTGGTAGGCTACTGCTACAACTCGTGAATTAGTTATTAGTTATGGAAATATTTTATAAGAGTCGTGTTGTTAGGTACGTTTTTTTTGTCATCTACGCTCTCTTTTAAGCAGTCTTCACTAAGACCTCATATATAACGCATATTTTTTCGTGTAGAACTGTGTTAGATACATATGTTGTAGAGTATTGATCAGATGACTTTATTTCCCGTGTTGAAAATGATATTTTGTGATTGAAATGGTAGTAAAGAGTTTAACGCATGTGCTACTAATGCATAGTAGTTTAGTGTTAACCACAGTCGCAGTCCAGAAGTTATTCGTTCAGGTAATTTAGAGTCATTGGTTCAGGAACCGTCAGTTTTAATATAATTCTTATTAACTTTAATCAGATTTTTTGTTTGGCGTTTGATATTCACAAATTACATAGATGATTTCTAAGTATTTGTGACTGTGTGTGTGCGCGCCCCCGCTCTGTTTGTACATTATTTTACCATAAAATATTCCTTTTTATGTAGATTTTTGAAAGTTTGGTTTTTATCATATTTGCAGTAAGATACAGTGTTGCCCAGTGTGTTCTAGGCCTTATCCGTTGATGGCCTTGCTGCCAGCAACAATGCTTCGTGCTCGAGTTGAACCTATGTTGTAAGTAAACATGCTAAATATCTCAACACTCTATCAAATAATGTTTTAATATTCTTAAGTAGATGATTTATGTATATTTTTGAAAAGAATTGAACATCGTGTAGTGAAGGTGTCTCGCCGTTGGTAGAAATTTGTCCTAATACAGTTAAAAGTTACAATACTACACAAATCTGAGGATCTGTAAAATGTATTGGATAAGTAAGAAAAAATATTTTTCCATGTTGAGTTTTGTAAAGTAGGCCTATATAAACTTGTTACTTAAAGAATGAGGAACTGTTATTACATCATTAACTAATGTTGCCAAAACTGTATTGTTATAAATTAAACTTTTTATCTGTTAATAGGTTTATCTGTAAATCGATTGACTGATAAAGGAAAAATGTATTAAGTTAAATATGGTCACGAAACTATAGTAAAACAAAACGACAATTTTATAATAAAGTCTTATAGTTTTGTTGATTTTTGTAACCTAAAAGTTATTTGTTGATAATAAAAAGTAACTTTGTAATTCTAAAATAATAGGAGCTAAAGTCTACATAAAAATCTTTAAAACATAATCATAAGAGACCGGTAATATTAATGCTAAGTTAACATTAAAGAATTGTGTTACTGTAAAAATAGTTAACAGAGCATAGAGTAATCAGTTCTACAGCAGCAACCGGATAAAACATACTGCCAAGTGGTGTTTAATAAACAGTAAAACGAATATTAGCCATAAGTGTTAATCATATTAGGAAACCATGAATACTAATTTTTTCTAAGTAAACTTACGTAACTGTCAGAACGCAATTTAAGATAATACTTGTATGAAAGTATAACAATCTTTTATGCTTTGTTTCCGAGAACTGACAATTTTCTGTGAACAATATTGTACCGTCAGGATAAAAGGAGACAGTGTCAGTGTGCTTTAAGTACTATCCTGTTGAGTCTAAGCTTAACAAACAACGTTTTGTGTCCTGAGGGAGCGCTACCAGAAACTATCATAGCAGCAGAAAGGAACAGAAAAACAGGGTGAGAAGAGAATGAGACTGAGAGGGCGGGGTGCAGAGTGATATTGCGTGAAAAGTAAATAAAACAGAAACGGCAAAGAATAAAACTGTGTAGATGATAACTTTTTTCTTTACCAGGGGGTACAGAGATGACAACAAACAGAGCAAGTGGATGAAGTTTCCGTTAGTCGTTCTGTTTATGGGCGTCCAACTAAATGTAAAGTAACGATTCAACCGTGAAAAAATTGCACAATGCAAAACATACTGTACTCACTGCATGTTGAATATACTGGGCGCTTTCATACCCGTAACTGTACAAAGACAGCTCTTTCACTTTAAGTGTATAGTAGGACAGCTGTGAATATCTCTAAACGTAAGAGTAAATTTTTGTTGTTGTTATCGTTAAAAGTGCGGTAACGTTTTCCAGCCGTCTCACACCGTGAACACAAGTTGTTATTGATATTTTTGTTGAAATTTATTGCAAGATACATGCAGTTACAGCAGACCTATAGAGTCCACCACAAATACAATTTTGGCTTTATTATGTTCTTGGGTGTACGAAACTTCAGCAAAGTAGAGTGCTGAATACAGATTTGTTTCAGCGAAGTTTCACATTTCATCTCCTCTACGTGTTACAACTAAATACTCAGTGTTACAGGAAATAACTTGACAATTTTTAAAACTATTAACTGTCATTCATCTTTACAAAAGCACAGTTCATACTAAACAATATATTAACATTAAACAATTTTTTCTGTTATTGTGTGTTGTTGTTATTGTTCATTAATTTTTTTAGTTTTAAAAAACTGATGGAAACGAAAATAGTGTTTTAATGCTCTTAACATACAGTAAGCCTATAGGCGTCAACAAGGCAGCTTAACTTTATTTCGCTTTAATGTATTGAATATGTCATGTCATTTATTCGTTACACACCACATAAATGCGTTGTGTTTATCATGTTCATAGTGGTTTTTCTTTTTTGTAATATTAAAATGTTAAGGAAGAAGTGATTATTCTTTATGTCCTTTGTGTAAATTAAATAAAAATATTAACGAAAAACCCTGTTTGGCAATGTTTTATAAGTATAGTGTGAATCCACAATTTACATTATAGAATTTATTCGATTTCTTTAACAACAGAAATTCTATTTCATTTTGACAAAAATAGAAATTCGATTTCTTTATTCGATTTTAAAGATATACTTAACAAAAGGATTATCGATTTTCAATACTATCTTTTAACTAATACCTTTAATTTAAATGTCTAATATTATTGTTTTATCCAATCTAATTCTCTAATCTAGACGTATGTATGCTTCAGTCCTGTAATTTATGTATGCTATATGACTTCCATCTGATAATTAAAAAATATGAGACTTTCTGTTTTCTCATAATTCTATACTTCTATAAACAGAATATAAAGGTATTATAGAGTACAGTGTTATCTTAAACAAGAGAATGCGGAAGTTATCTCGTAACAGAATAAATACAAATTAATTAAACTGTAATGTAAATGTCACAGTTAATTAGAGATTATTTACAATCGGGTTTCTTACTTACTTGTTACTTGTTCTTACATTTTTTTTATTGTTTTAAAGAGAAAACGTAACAATAGAGGAAAATATATTTTGAAATAAATAACTAAAATTTCTTCAGTGTTAGCAAAGGTTACGGTCATACATTAAACAGAAAGTGTCTCACACAGAAAATCTGTAGATATAGTTTTGGTAAATGAGTGTTACTTCACACTATACAATTCAATTTGTTGAATACAAAATAATTTAACTTAGTCATACCTGACAGAACAAATATCCGCAAACTGAAGTATTTGAATAAACTGATTACCCGTCGTGGTTCTTTACCATAGTTCAGCAACTTAACATCATTTTATTCAATAAATGTCAAACGTTTCAAGGTCTCAGGCAAATTTTATTCACGCGGTATAAAATGTTAAAACAAAAAGCGAAGATGTATGTCTGAAAGTATTAGTGTATACAAACATCCTTCCCTCAAGCGAAGGTTATAGCACAATTACTGTCAGACTTTTTTTTTGAACATTCCATTGTATAAAAGTAATACATTCAATTATTTCGCAATAGAATTAAACATAATATTGTTTAAATAATATTTAAGTTTTTAATTATGAATAACAGCAGCAAGTATAATTACAAGCAAAGTACCTAACTATACAGAAAAGATATGCTAAGTGACACAGAATTACAATTAGGAACATAAAAAGTCCAAACAGTAAAGGACTTTACAGTACGTAGGCTTACTACGTAAAGGACAATACCTGTTGTGATGTATTTAATCTCCTATGATGAAGAGTAACATAAAGCCTCTGAGCACTCTTCGCTGCATAGATGTAGGTGTATAGTGATTGCGCGCAAAGTGGACAATGAATCGCCACTTTAATAAAGATCGTAATACTTTAACACAGCAAACTAATTTGCGTTGGGTATAAAATTAAGTCCTTCTGAAGAGAAATGCAGGCCGTCATCCAAACACACACTGCCGAAAAATTGTGTACTTATGGGTGTGATCAAGAAGTGACAAACTGTATGGGGAAAGAAAATGTTCGCGAATCGTGTCGTGCGGGTCGTATTATTTGGTCATATTTACCATAGTGTCATCTTCTCAAGGATAATAGAAAAAAATACGAGTTTTACAAGAATCAACTTCAAATTAAATTAAAATCACAGTCAAGTTAGCACCACGCTTCTGATTCGACCACTTCTAGTTGAGTGGTGAGGAAGGAGATGTTTTTAAAACAACAAGAAAGTTTAATTAAATGAAGACTTCTTTAAATTGTAATTATAATAAGACAATGCAATTGCATAGGCTTTTAATTAACTTTAATGCATACACTTAAAAGAAACTACTCTGGAAAATTGAAATCTTCTAATCAAGAATTCTGTAAATATTAAACAAATACAAATACACGTATAAATGCAAATACAAATACAAATACATATTAATCAAATACGTATAGTAGGAGAGGCAACATAGTAGGTACTAATACGGTACCTACTAGTAGGAGAGGCAACAATATTTAAGGGAACTTATTTAAAAATATGTTTTAAATATTTATATTTACATTTTATTAACAATAACATTAAAACTACATTATTTAATAATTTCTTTTAAACTTTTGACTCCGTACAAGAATTTGTTGAATGATAAGTACTGTAAGAATCACTTAAATTTTACGGTATAACAAATAATTTATACATAAATGTCTTTATAATATTGCTTTTAACATATTCTGTTTTTAAACTACTTAATGTTCAGTTTTAGATAAAAGTTCTTTTGTGCGCTAGAAGCGTTTAATGTTTACACTATTGCACACCTATGTTTTGTGACTAAAGAAGAACTAAGGAAACATTAGACAATAGACGCCTGTTAAAACTGACTGAAGTATTTTTTACGGAAGAGAAAAGTAAGAGGGTGAAACCTTATTTTACAAGTGTATGAAGTGTATGAAATCTAGCAGGCCAAGGGTTGAGTCCCAGAGCGGGGTTTTATGAGTATGTGAATATTACTCAAGATTGCTTGGAGGACGATAGTACAGTCGGGAACTATGTAGTGTCTTTCACCTACTGTTGTCGTAAAATAAACAATAAGAGAAAACATATCTTGTTGCAAATATTTTTTATGAAGTTTTGTTAATGTAATTTAAAACAAAAAACATCGGAATTATCAACATTTTGTCATTTATCCACATAACCTAGAACTTGACATATTTATGTATTTAAAATAACAAGTGTCGATGGTTGAACGTAATTATTTTCTGGTTAATTTCTATTAGAGGGCATCAATTCCATTTAATACTGCAAATAGATATAGCGAAATTAGATGTATTACTCTTGTACTATAGGCCTGCTACTAGCATAGTAGTATCATCCGTATACATGGGTCCAATACTAATATTGTATGACTGTTTAGTGGCACTGTACTATTGACTACGTCACCAGCACAGTAGCAGCCCTAGAATATCGGTAATATTCGCATGTTACTATACCACATATTTTTTTAATGTGATCTATGAAGCAGACGTGTAAAATAGTCAAAATATAGATTACACTGCATTTTACAACCTACAAATTGTTCAATATACATTTTATAATAGAATCCATTAGAAAGAATCATATTTACATCAATGCTCACTTTTTTCTTTCTCTAGTAGTCATATCATGGGTATTGAAACCAGAAGTCACATTTCCAAATTTTATATATTACTAACTTGTTAGTTAAGCACACGTCACTGACTTTGGTTCTTTCAGTAATATCGCTTTGATTCTACACTTGTGGGTTTCGAACTACAAAGAATATGAGCACAAAAGATTCATTTGGAACGGTTCGACTATTTTCCGTGTACATAGAAAGACGGGATTCAGTAGACTACTTTCTAAGTTCCAATAACGTTTATTTGATCCTCTGTGTTCTTTGAAAGCTAAAGAATGTTAGAGGTTAACAACAGAATTCGCATTTAAGTAACGTGGTACAAGATTTTGTATGAATTTTTTTACTTTTATAGCTGTGTATCATCGATCTAAATTTGTTATATGTTAAAGAGAATAAGTCTTACTCTTTGTGGAAGTAAGACCATAAATCTATTTAATAACATTTTGAGCCGTGTGATTCATAGGCCGTAAACAGGATTAAAATAGTCGATAAATGAGTATCGTATTACAGGCGATAATTGTAACGTTATACCTAAAAGATGCTAATAGGTACTGCAATGTTCCAAAATCCACGAAATTATTTACGAAGTTCAGTTTACGATAGTCGAGTACGCTTATGCACGTGGCGAAGCTATACCAAGTGGGAAACTGTGATAGCACTCTTATTAATGGCGTTTTGATGTGGGACTTTTTAAAATAAAGTAAAGTACGTGTAACTACCGCTGGTAAGCAATTACAATTTAGAAGATTTTCTAGACGTGTTGAAGACAGTCATATTGATAAAGCAAGTTAGGCAACATGGAATACATTTACGTAAGTACAGTCATTGCAAACACACACACACACACACACACACACACACACACACACACACACACACACACACACACACACACACACACACACACACACACACACACACACACACACACACACACACACACACTGTGAGCCGTACCTTGCTTGGAACAGTAGTTTTGAAAAAATGCATTTTGTCAAGTATAATTTGTTGCCTACTTTGCACATTCATACAATAATACAGATGGATGATATTTGTATTAATTATTCCCTATACTAATTACATTTCAAATAGATTAATAATACACGCGTTGTTAATATTTATTAGATTTGAAACTAAATTTTATTAACATAAGAATTTATACAGCCCCCCCGAAAATCCAACCTTACGCCCGACCCTACATCTTGGCTCGTGCGGGGCGGGCAACAGCTGTCACTGTGTAATTGACTAACAGGGCAGTGGTAACTGAGACTTGACAAAGATGTGTGATCCTCTGTAAAACATCGTAACCCATGGTAGGACCGATCGTGCATATGGCTGGATGGCTCTACGTTAGTGTGTCGCGAACGATGGCCTCAGGGCAGCAGGACGCACCCTGTTAAATTTAGTCCTAGCAGCGGTACTGGAGGGCTCTGTCTCTGGAATTATTTGATAGTTTCACAAACGAATTCAGGGTCTTTGAAAACCTTTATCTAGAAAAAGAGAAGAGAGGGTGAAGAGAAGGAGACAATACTCCGTAGTTGACGCAGAAAGATTTCTGATGTGTCTGCCAGTCTGGAAGTGGTGCCAACATATTTAGTCATCAAAAGATAGGAAGACGACTTCACAAAAGGCTGTCATCGCCTGCACTGGATGACCCGTACAACACATCAGAAAAGCCGCAGGTGGTTTACTGATAGAGACCCTGAACGATCAACAGAGTTTATTTTCTGTACAATCAAATCAGCGTCTTGTCGAGACCGCCGTCCGTTCTATAATGATGTGATGTGGCTATGTGTGTATATTATGTCTAATGATGATACAAATTGTTCGCCACTTCTCGGGTTTTCGAAGACGAACTTATATGGGTTCTTCCGACCATCATACCAAAGGCTCGAACAAATGACTGAGTCACAGTAGTCTCTTTTCTTTCATAGTAGTCTCTTCGATTCATATAAAGTTTGTTCTCTATACCTTTGTTTCAGTATGTAAACCTCCCATTGGTCTATTTGTGAGTTAACCATGTTGACCGTCTGATTCCTGCATAAACCAATTTATTTAACATTCCGTCCGTATTTTCAGGCAACGATTTCCAGATATCTGTATGCTTACAGTTATATACACTAAACTGGTGTCGGAACAGGCAAAGTGACTACTCCGTGAAGTGCAGAAGAAGATTGTTTTACATAAGTTCCATTACACTGTTTCCAGTACTCACAAACGTTTTTAAATTGTTTAACATAATTGTATCTAATTGAATATAAAGATGTTTAGACATAAATAATATCAAAGCCACATAGCACTATGGAAACCATGTAGTCCTCTCAGAAGAAAAATATATGAACAGTTTTTGAAAGGAAAAATAATGTTTGAAAAAAAAAGCTATTTGCTTTTATATACAAAAGCTATGTATACCAGCTAAGAATAAAGTTAATTAACAGAGTCCATTCGTATGTAGTAACACGGGGTAGTAAGAACTTGTTATACAGTCTGTACAGGGCGTGATGCAAACACGCTGTCAAAAATATGCACGGGTACAAACGTTTCCTTAAAAAAATTGAAACTATTTCACATCGTAATACAGAAAAAAAGTAAATAATGTGTTTTCATAATGTGTTACATTAAGTTTTCATTTTATAAACTAAATTAACACACACCGAAATACATTTACTTTTACTTATTGACAATTTGCAATTTAGCATCTACATCCGTAACAAAATATTAAGTAACTCAGATAAAAAAGTTAAGCTTGTAAAGGAAACATCCACTAATGTTTCTCCTTGTAGCACAGTGTTTTCAAGCATGCAGCAAATCTTGAGGCCAAGTTCTGTGAAGTCTTTTCACCTGGGTAGCGTTTTGTACAGCAACTCTATTAACTCATTTTCGTGGTTCTCTATTGGCTGGCTGCATTTTGTTGGACTCTTCTGACTTTTATCCTTTATGAGTGGTACTTTCAGGTCCGGTTGAAGCGTCTGATTGCCAATGCACCATTTACTAAAGATCGAAGCAATTTTGATTGAAATCTTTAGATGATGTGTAATCTTGTTGGTTTGTTTAATACATACTCACAGCTGTGGAGTCCGTATAACCGTTTATATTTCACCATGGTTTTGCACAGTTCGTTAGATATTATAGTTTAGACTTGCGCCCGAGAAGCAAGGACATATTCTAAGCTAGAGGTCCTTCCTTCACTTCCTTCCTTAACTCAATTATTAATTTATCTGAGGTAGTATCTATAGCCTTCTGGCAGTGTAATTCGGTTGAGCACTTTGAAATTGTAGTTAATAGTTTTTTCAGGAAAAGGTTTTAACAAGTGCAATGTAGGTAAACTTATTTTTGCAATTTGGCATTTTAAATATTCCATAGTGTGTTGACCATACCTCCGTATCCACCTATTTTAAGTACTGAAATAGCTATTATTGTATGTAAATAATTTCCCTACTTTTAGTAGTTATTAATTGCAGTGTGAAACTTGTATATGTGTCAACCGATATTTTTCCCTTATTTCTATACCTATTATTGTCGAATGTGCTGAAACGCATTAACTCATTACAGACAACATTAATGACATAATATATTCCATTAAACGGGAATATATTACTGTATAATTAGATAAATCCGTACACAGATACAGCAAACTGTGTACACAGTACACCTCCCTCCCACTACCAGCATAAATTTAATGGGTTTTTGTTTTTCAGGACTATACCGCGAAACGACGAGACAGTGGAAACACAACGGAACCTGAAAATACGACCAAAATTAATCGGTAAGTTTATGCAGTTTGACTGATGAAGAAACCGGGTTTTTATATCAGGGTACTATCGGAAGTGTCTTCTTGCTTTCATCAAAAACAAGCTCAAAGATTTATGTTAAGAACTATACCGCTAATAGCCTAGAGTAAATGGTAAACTCATGCTATTTTTTGTTTTTGTCAATACCTATGTAGACCTATTGCCGATATACGTTTTACTCAAATTTTCGAGCACATCTAGTTTAACTAGAACGATAAAAATGTGAAACTAAAAGTACCTTTATAGTCTAGGTTCTGTCTTACCCCATACTCGCGCAAATACAACATGTAGCGTGGGTCAAACGTGCGATATTGTGCGGTTGTTTGTCAAAGCTATGAAGATCCAGCAGCATCCGATGTACGGTACATCCGGCTAAACGTAGCGTGTGGGGCGCCCACTCACAGCTCTGCTACCCAGTGCGTCTCCGGAACTTTATTATAGAATTTCTCTGTTTTCCAATATTATTTTAATGCTTCATTTCATGAATTAACAAAAACTGTTTTGAGAATTTACATTTTATAATATATTCCAAACTCAGCAGGCGTTTTGCAACCATTATAGGTATTCGAAATTTACTGGTCCCACACTGGAATTAAGCTTCATACTCCAATCGTTGGACGGATCATATAAAATTATGGTTAAATAACAAAATTGGATAACTTTACATGTTATTATAGTAGTGAAATTATAGCATTTTTATACAGATGAAGTAGTTGATACTATGGTTGATTGTAATGGTGGTTCCGGTAATGAGGTCAGCTTTAGTTTCAACTATAAACGTCTGAACTTAGTTGTTCGCAGTCAACATGTATGTATTGTGTACCTGATGCATGCACACCATAGCTCTGTGCAAGAGCTGTAGATTAGTTACTCATGATCAAAACAACATGTAAGCCTATATTATTCATAATATTGTGTCATATGCCACAACTTTAAAATTCCTATTTTAATTATCGAAGGCAAATACAAAAAACTTCTCAAGTTTAAAATGTTCAGTTTATTAGTAGTATACTATTTGTCCAAAACCTTAATATTCAAATTATTGTATGTAGATACGAGTGCGTATGTCTTATAGGGATATAGGCGCGCGCGCGTGGGTTTGTGTGTGTGTGTGTTTGTTAAATTATAACTTTAAGATTTTTAGCAGCTGTATTTTAAGTATCATAGAAATGATTTCTTTTCCAACAATAAAGACTGCATTGTCTGGCACACGTTTCACCGAATAGTTATGTGCATATTACTTATAAAATATTTCTTTATTTCTTTAAAGTATTTAAAATTTAAAAAATCCTGCAGTTTTGTTTTAGTTTGAAATTTAGTTAGTACTGTTATTATTGTTTTATTGTAGTAACTATAAAATTAAACAAATAATACAGAAAATACAATAACAATATGCATGTATATTGTTTTTTTAAAAACAGTAACATGTTTGCAATTATTTGAATATAATCAGTACAGCCTTAAGGTTTTGACGAATGATATTTCCTCTGTTAATAGACGTTTGATTTATGGGGTCAAAATAAATTAAGTGTAATTAACAAGTAATAAATTTTGAATTATACCCTTCTAACGCAATAACTTTGTATCATCTACTATGTTGATGAAAATTCTAATAAGCTAATGCAATTTAAATCATTTACGGAAATAATCCTGAAATCAATGACAAGTAATTTACTAATCAATACACTGTAAATATAAAATTTTATTTGACTAGTTACTGTAATAGAATCACTTTAAACTTAACTGGCAACCTACAATAAACTCAACAAGAGAGAAAACTCATCAAGCTGAAAATATTTTGGATTACAAATGGAAACGAGTAAACCTTGCATGAAGACAACTGCAGTACTTAACGTTCTTCAACATCTCAAAATGTATACCGGTAACTGGAAGCTGATGGAGCAAAAAAATGCTTGCTTTCAACGTGATAATATAAAGTCGAGTAACACTAATAAACTCTATATATACCTTAAAGATAAATTATTGTAAACATACAGTATGTCTCTCCTCAAACAGTTTTCACATGAAGGTCACAATACGAGTGTTTAGCGGTGACTGAATGCTTATTAACGAGAATGTGTACATGTTAGAGCTGAATTGTACTTACAGATGTTATTTACGTACTGGATATTACATAAGTATAGATAATATCTATGTTCTATACATCTCTCAATTTGGCGACGTAGAGACCTGTAAGCCTAGCCCTATCCACAATATAAATCCTAAGATATGTCAAAAAACAGAACCTCAGTTACAGGTTATTTAAACAACTAAATATATTTTCTTAGGCGGCTCAGTAGACCAGTGGGTATGGCACCTGGCTACTAATCTAGAGGTCCCGGGTTCAATTCCCGGGCCCGCACCATAAAAATCAAGGTGCGTTTTTCAGCCCCCAGGTCGACTCAGTCTGTTGAAAATAAGCGTTTTGCAACCATACAAACGACACATTTGCTAAAACAATAATGTGAAGCTTCCTAGACTAAAGAAGAAAGGTGGAGAGGTTTTGTGTGGGAGGGAAAGAAACATACATTTCTTATGTTACATGAAACAATTGACTAACAAATTAACTGATTGCAAAGTGAACTGCTAAGCAAAATTCATGAAACTTTTCATTACCGCCTTCAGGATGATTTTATTTCTTTCGATGTAGATGTCCATTTTTTTAAATCTAGCAATAACATTTTATTTGATTTAAGTTTGCTCATTATTTTTACACTCAGTTTTTATCTCTGTTTATTTGCCCCTTGCTATGATATTACTTTTTCCGTCCTCACTTAATAGAATTTCTAGCAACTGCCCATTGAATGGGATTTTTATGTCAAAGTGAATGTCTGTAATTCCTGGGTATAATTGATTTAGTTTGAAATTCATAAGCATTAATTACGCTACAATATAATTTCTTTATTATATAATTTCTACAATATAATTTAATTTAATTACAATATACAATATAATTTATTTTATTATATAACTTATTTCTAACACTTAATATATTTATGAAATTTACACTATTATTTATAGGAAAAGAATAATGTGTTATCCACAGATACATATTAATTTGTACAAACAGATGTTTTGCTGTTACTAACATCTTTAAAAATAAAAATACTTGAGGTGTTTTATTGCTGTTTTATTAGTTATATGTTAGTAATTATTAATGATACATTATATATATTACATTCATATTTGATTAATTATGCTTGTATATTTTATATTATTATTATTAATAAATAAAACGTTTTGTACAAGAATATATTTATTATTATTTTTTGAATAAAATTAATTTATATTATATATAACATAATATTTTATATTAATGATGATGATAGTTTATGCTATTAAAACTGTGTTATATTCCAAAAATAGTAAAAAAATATTCAAAAACATACGTTAATAGTCCGTCAGTGACTTACTTTTTTGTCGTTACGACGCGTTTCAAGACGTATGTCTCATCATCAGGTGTTTCACTCGGTAGGAGAGGTCGTCAATACATTAAATTAAAATAAATAAACGAACACATAAAAACACAAACGTGAACGGAACAAATACGGCCGGTGCGCACCGCGTTGAAGTCAAGCCCGCACAAAAAAAGTAAGTCACTGACGGAACTATTAACGTAAGTTAGTATCCAAGTGACTTGGATATTTGTAAAAATGAATCTTAAAATAAAAAAATGTATTCTTGTACAACAAGTTTTTTTATTATCAACTATATGTATATATAGTATTTAAAATTTATATATATCAAGAAACGAACTGTAGCAGAAACTGATTGAATATATATATATTGTACTGTTAATTTATGCAGATATTTTATTTCTTATATGCCACACGTTGGTGACGTCATTTTGTGTGCTGTACTTTATTATTAGTATTGTAATTAAAATATTTAATTACAGATATTACTGTTTTCTATCTGCACATGAAAAGAAAACTCTATCTCAGGGTTAACAATTATTAAATTGATTTATATTATTTAATACTGTGTATGATTTATTCTTTTCTTTAATCCGTACCAAATAACTTTAGGGTATAAATTTTTTAATAAATAACAAGGTAAGAATATCTACCATATAAATGTAAATAGTTTGAATCTGACAACTGCACAACTGCAACGGGTTCAATTCT
Source organism: Magicicada septendecula (assembly GCA_034769895.1). Lineage (NCBI taxonomy): Eukaryota > Metazoa > Arthropoda > Insecta > Hemiptera > Cicadidae > Magicicada > Magicicada septendecula. The sequence goes on from CM068367.1 coordinate 1,065,925,310, forward strand.
CGCTGATGTTTATCATTTTAAAGGTAATGTTAGGCTTCGTGGTTTGTTCCTTCTCGGGGATTTCTTATTAGATTAAATGTTGAATTATATTTTCTTCTATGATTACTAAATTGATGCTTCTTCGGAATATCGAATTTTATTGTATTGACACACAAACTATCTTCCAGGACAGGCTTCTTCTTTTAGTTCGGCGTTCTATAAATGATATACTCAGACTTCTTAAAATATTGTTGTTTATTAAGTTGTATGAAAATTATAATTCTTTCAATGTTACAGATTTATACTCTTGTATGTTTATTAGATTCAAAATCAATGTTAACTCCCTTCCTTTACAGGTTTCCTTTATTAAATACAAAATTAAACTCTTTTACAAGACCACATTTAGATGTTTATGTGATTAAATATAAAAATAGACTTTTTGATGTGTCTCTTCTTAAATATAAAATTAGACTAAACAAATTTTCTTCCATCTCAATACAATTCAAATCTAACAATTAACAATTTGCCATTTAGATACCTAATTACATTCGTCACATCTTTCCATCATATGCCTCTTAAAAACATATATAATTTTATTAATTACATTTATTTGACTTTTTACATTATCCATTATAATTAATATATTTTAAATTACTATTCTATTAATCTTTCATTTTATTTGAATGTTTATTTCCAATTTAATATAATAATTGTCAACACATACTTCTTAATGCTGTTCTATATAATATTGGAGTCTACCTCTATGTTGGTCGTGACTCACAACTCAGTCTTTTTGTTTACAATTCTAACATATGTTCACCATACTATCAAATTTATACCTTTTCTCCTTTTAAAATTATTATTTTACTCTTATGTACTGTGGTGTATTTTAACAGCAGTACATAATACCTTCTCTTATTTCATAATCTCAGATATAATTTGATATGAGATTTTGAAATAATTAATTTCTTATCACAACCATGGTCTAACATTAATATTGAAAACATCTGATTAATTCACTAAGTGTATATCACAAAGTTCTTTACATAAATTGTTTTTTTTATTAATACAACAAATATGGTTCATCACTATCACGAATCACAATATCTTATACACTCATTTATAGATTAAAATAACATTAGTCAAACCAACTGGTTTTACATAAATATAATAAGTATGATTTAACAATTGTGCCTACTATCATGGCTAAACAACTCAAAAACATAAATACAACATTGTTTTCTTTTGTTTTTAATTTCACCTTCACAATCCTGGTTATAAATTTCATGTGTGATTTATCTTAGAATTATTTTTCTTTTAATTATTAATTTATTTATACGGGCGAATCTGATTAATATTTTATGTCTCTTTAACCTTTTCATCTCGGTATTTAATTACTATAAATCCACACAATTTAATTCTACTGGCTATGAAATTATTTAACTTGAGTGTCATTCTATTTTTCCCCCATCTGGTAAGTACCCTCTTAATTCTATTACAATATTCTTCCCAACTGTTTGATGCAATTACTAACTCATCGACATAAACCGTAATAACTTCTAAAATCTCCTTGCCCCATACTCAGTCAAATCATTCTATAAATATGACCACATTATGGACCAGTCCAAAAGGTGTTCTCTTGAAATGATAACCTATACTATTCACATATTCTATACTTTCTGGATGCAATTCTCTTTGCCAATATCCAGGTATAGCATTACAATTATTAAAAAATGACGTTATTAAAACGTTTTAAAACTACTCTCATATTTTTTGGGGACGCCTTATCAGGAATTATCATCTGATTAATTTGACGCTCATCCAAACACAATATTAAGGACTTATCCTTATATGGGAATTACTACTAACGGGCTCGTGTGTTTTGACTGACTTATTTCACTTATATTTTTACTAATCCTTTGTCGATTTCTTCTTTTATTTGCTGTCTTACTTTGTAGGGTATTGGGTATAACTTCTTATTTAAATTCATCTTCTCACTTATGAGTCACTTGTATTGCACTCCTATTATCTTGCCAAGTTTATCTTCCATTGCTTCATTCAGTAACTGATGGTCCATTTCCTTATACCTTTGTAATATTAATTTTATTTCAGCCTCCTGCTGGTCTAATTTATTATTCACACCATTTATTTGTTGTTGATTGGTTTCTTTTAGCTCGGTGTTCTGTTGATCTATTTCATCTTAATTCATAGAATCATTTTGTTTGCAATAACTTTCATATTATGTCGTCTGTATTAATAATTAATCTAATCTTTGTTCAATTAGTTTGCTTTGGTCAATACCCAGAAAATCAGTCCCTTTTTTCCATATTTTTCATATTTAGTTCATCCGTTGTCAAATACATAAGTTGTCCTTGTTGCACGGATTATTATTGTGTCCATAATGATTTCTGTTCTTGTTAAATATCTCTCTGTTATCCTGTATAGCAAGTTTTCTTCTATAAAGATTGTAATATCAAAGTTTAGATCCATCACTTTATCGTCTGGTTTACTATACAGATGTGTTAATGGTATATTATTTATCGGTGATGTCACTGACCTTTTGTTAAGTTTTTCTTTATCTGGTATTTTAAATTTAACTATTAATTTCCTTACGTTTTTACTATGATTTTTTTAATTCAGTTATTTCCCTGTAATTAATGATTGTGAGATTAAATACAATACATTAATTAATATTGTATTAATTAATTGTATTAAGTAATATTAAGTTGATTAATATTGTATGTTCCTTTAATTTTTCCATCCTGGTATTTTATTACTACGGTATTGTTATTGTTCACCGTGTCAATTATGAATGGGCCTACACAACATAGAAATAATTTTTTCATCAACTTCTCCTTACTGCTGGGACGTTGTCTGTTACGAACAAGTACTAACTCTCCTATATGATAATTAATTTGTTTATACCGCTTCTTGTATTGTCGTCTGGCTCTTTCCTCTGCCTTCACTTTCAACCGACTTTCTATAATAACTTGGATGTCCTTCTGTGGTTGAGTGAACCACGTAAAGTCGATTAAACTTTCGATAATTCTGGGTGGGCGTTTTTTATGCATTGCCTCATATGGCGTCACACCGGTACTGTCGTGATTTGCTAAATTTATAAACTCTTCTGCTTTACTAACATATTCACTCCATTTATTACGTTGATCATGGCAGTATGTGCGAAATAAACGACCCACTTCTTTGAGCATTCTTTCGGCCGGGTTACTATTTGGATGGTATACAGATGTTTTATATGTCCTAATTTTTATTACTCTCATCGCATTCTGCCACTTGACACTTTTAAATTGTGTTCCATGATCGGATATGATACTACTAGGCAACCCTACCTCCTTTATATACTTTTCTTTATTTATTTTTACTATAGTATGTGTATTGGCCTTAGTTATGGGATATAGCTTTGTAAACCTAGTCAAACTGTCTAAGATAATCAGTATGTACTTACTACGTCTCCTGCCACTAGTTGGGAATGGTCCATAAATGTCAATAAAAACTTGCTCTAACGCTCTCAACGCTTGATTGTTTATCCACCTTCCCTCATATCTGACATTGGCTAACTTGACTTTTTGACAAATATCGTGTTTCTATGGATCGAATTACCTTCTTTTCTAATTTATTTGTGTAAAAGTGCTCCTTGAGTGCTGACACTACTTTCTTCTGGCCTTGGTGTCCATATCTCTCATGATAATCAACAATTAATTTATGACATACCTCTTCCGGCACTAAAATTTTCCAATCAATATTTCTTTTGTCGGTGTTCCTAAACATTACTCCTTCATGAATCATATAATGTGATGTAGTGTTGGAAGTATTTTCCATCCTTTTCCTCAACTTCTGTATTCTATAATATCTGTTGGCTGTAATTTATTTATTTCTTCTACAATGAGTTTTAATTCTTTTCTGTTCCTAAACATGCCAAAATATAACGTGCTTCTTTGGCCATTATTTCTTCTTGACCCCCTACTCGGGATAATATATCCGCTACTATATTTTTACTGCCCGGTAGGTACTCCCATTTTATACGATATTCTTGTAACTGAAGCATCCATCTTGTGAGCCTTCCATGGGACATCTTACAGTTTTTAAAAAAGGTTATTGCTTGATGATCGGTTCGTACTACTAACTCACTGTTTAATAAGTATGTTCGGAATTTAGTTATTGCAAAACCACACTCAATGTCTCTTTTTCAGTTATGGTATAATTAAATTCTGCTTTAGTTAGTGTCCGGCTTGCAAAAGCTATTACCTTCGGTTCTCCCTTGTCATTTTCTTGATATAATACCGATCCCAAACTTACTCCACTGGCATCACAATTTAAATAAAAAACCTTACTAAAATCTTGGTGACTTAACATGACACACCTTAAAAAACTATATTTCACTTCATTGAAGACTTCCTCATCTTTTTCAGTCCACTTCCATATATTCTCCTTACAAATTAAATGTTGATAATGATGTGTTAGGTCGGAATAATTACTTTGGAAGTTTCTATAGTAATTACAAAGACCTAAGAAACTTTGTAATTGTTTTACATTTTTTAGCTATGGGAAATTCTGTATTGATTGTATTTTATCAGGATCCGCAGGTATGCCTGTATTCGAGATTACAAACCCTAAAAACGTAATCTTGCTAGCTATGAACGTTGACTTGTCTAATTTTAGTGTAATTCCATGTTCCCCCAATCTGGTAAGTACCTTATCAATTCGATGACAATGCTCTTCCCAACTGCTTGATGCAATTACTACATCATCGACGTACACTGTAGTAAATTCTAAAATATCCTTGCCCAATACTGCATCAAGACATTTGATAAATATAGTCACACTATTAACCAGACCAAAAGGTAGTCGTTTGAATTGGTAATTTCTACCGTTTACTATGAAACTCACATATTTTCTGCTTTCTGGATGCAATTCTACTTGCCAATATCCAGATACAGCATCCCAACTACTAAAAAACTGTACGTTATTAAAACGTTTTAAAATTTCTCCTATGTTCTCGGGCGACGTCTTATCAGCAATTATCATCTGATTAATTTAACGTGCATCCAAACACAATCTTAAGGACTTATCCTTCTTGGGAATTACTACTAATGGGCTAGTGTGTTCTGATTGACTTATTTCAATTATATCGTCACAAAGCATTTTGTCAATTTCTTTTTGTACTTGCTCTCTTAATTTATAGGGTATTGGATATGACCTTTTGTTGAACGTCACATTTCCTCTTATGGGTAACTTACACTGCACTCCTACTATCTTGCCAGGTTTATTTGAAAATACTTTATAATGTTTCGAATAAATTTTCATTACTTGATTTATCTGTTCTTTGGTTAGTTGACTGTTGTGACTACAGAATTGTTTTATCCCTTGCATTTTCTCCTCCCACATTGGGTCGTTTACAGTTAATATCTGTGTTGACTTTCTATTGATTGGACTATCCTCACCTGGGTATTCAAATCTATCTCTTAATTTGGTTGAATTGACCATTTTCATTACACCTTCATTTCTATTAATAATTTTGATAGATACCTTTTGCTTATCGTATGTAAATACCACCTGATTGGTTTCTAAATCTATTATGGTTTCATACTTCCGCAAGTTATCGCATCCGACTAATATTTCTGTTTCTATATTCTGGTATACTACAAATATTAATGGTATCACCCTTCCATTGAATTGTACATTAATCATTATTTGATTGCGAGCAGTTCGGTTGGCTCGTCCTGTTACACCCACTATAGTGATTTTGCTCACGGGTAATTCACATATTCTATTTGCCCTTCCTTCGGATGAAGTGATTCTCTTTTCCATTTCCTTTAACTCGTGGTATTTAGTCATACTCATCAATGATATTTCTGCACCAGTATCAATAATACAATTTTGATTGGTTTCCCCATATTGACCGGTAATATGAATATTGATACTACATCACTTTCAGTTACATTTTTATTGCTTCTCTCATTGTCCATGAAATCTTGGCCTAAACTGGTTATCCAATACAGTGATCGGCTATCTGACTGTGGTTGACCACTGCACTCACTCACAGTCTTCTTTAGTTTCCCTGATTTTCATTTGCAGTTGCTCTCTCCTCTCTCCTTCCTTCATGTTGACTATTTTCTGACTGGGAAAGGGAACCATGTTGATCTCTATGCTTTATCTGTTCATAGTTGTTGTTTCCCTCACTTTGTCTCTCCTCACTGCGAGAACGTTCATTTCGATCAGTCTACCTCGGGTAACGACTATTATAAACTCGGGAATCATAGTTTCGGCGTATAAAATTTGCTTGATCAGTATTTGAAGCATGGTTGCCCGTATAATTATTATTGTTATTATTATTATTATTATTATTATTACCATATCTTCGGTCATTCCGGTTATCGTTTGTGCCGTAATTTCTTCCACCTTCCCTATCTTGGTATCTTGGAACATTTCTTTGGTCGTTCCTTTCTACTATTTGGTTTCTACCACGGTTTTGTTCTTCCGGATATCGGTTAGTGTAGCTGTCTCTTCTCATATTCCCTTGTCTAGCACTGCTGTCATAAGTCATTTTTCTCTCATAATCAGTGAGTAATAATGTCATCGCTTCTATAGTATGCGCTTGACTGGCAAATTGTGCTAAGCTCACTGTTTCAGGAAAATAGTGACTCAAAGCTTCTACCACATATCTGTCATCCAATCCCAAGACCCATGGGTGGATCTAAATATCTTGCTCCGCAAATATGCGCCAAGAAATACGAGGTCGGTGTTTGTCCTCTGCTCGGGTCGTACCTACCATTTACTATGGTCTCCCGTACCCTCGTCTGGATGGATCGTGTCCAATATTTATTCTTGTAGCTTTCCATAAATTTCTGGTAGCTATTCAGGGTGTTTCTCACGGCATCCCACCAATAATCTTTCATTTCATGGAATCCTTGGTCTAACATGAGCTTAATTCTTTCCCATATATTTTCCTTGGTACTACGCAAATATTCCTGCATTCTATTTAAATATTCCGTAGGATTTCTTATATATCCTTTCATATGTGGCACCTCATGATTTGTATTCTTGTCTTCTCGGATAACACCTGTTTGATTACCATTCTGTTCCATTTCATTTACTCTTAATACTAATTGTACCATTGTATCCTCTATTTTGGTATTTTTGTTGTCCAACTGGTGTTCCATGGATTGAATATTGCTGGTTACCTCCTGTTTGTGTTTTACCAATTCTCTTGTCATCTGTTCCATAACTTCCTGTTTATTTTCTCCTAATTTCTCTTCCACTTCTTCCTTCATTGACTGTTGTCCCGTTTCTATTTTGTCTACCCTGTTTTCCATTGTTTCCATATTCAATTTCACTTCTGCGAATTGCTTGACATTCCCTTCCTCATAATTTTGCAATATTAACTTAACTTCAGCCTTCTGCTGGTCTAATTTATCATTCACACCATTTATTTGTTGTCGAAAGGTCTCCTTTAATTCATTGTTCTGTTTATACACTTTATCAGTAACGTCAGCTCTAAATTGGTCTAATTTATCATTTTGCCTGTCTAATCTATCATTTTGCTGGTCAAATTTATCATTTAACTGCTTAGAATTATCAGTAACCTCAATCCTGAAAGCATTTTGTTGCTCAGAAATAGCCTTTAACTGGTTAGAATTATCAGTCATATGTTGGTCAAATTTACTGGTTATTTCAGCCTTTAACTGGTTAGACTTATCATTTTGTTGGTCTAATTTAGCATTTAACTGGTTAGACTTATCATTTTGTTGGTCTAATTTAGCCATTATTGCCTCCATCATTGTCTTCATATTTGTTTGTTCACTTTCCTTAGTGGGCTGTTCCATTTCAGCTTCCTCCTCTTCAGCACTATTACTTCTTAATTCATAACTTTGTTCCGGTTTGTTACCCATGTTACAATATTTAAATTAACTTAATTACGAGTAAATTTTTATTGTAATTAAATTTAACAAAATTATTTTATTGTAATTTACTTACTTCAGTTCGGAACTATTGCCTATTATTCATTTTATGTTATTTGGTGCTGACTTAAAGAAAATCTTTGCTTTCACGCGTGGGCGCCATTTTGTGTGCTGTAATTTATTTATAAGTATTATAATTAAAATATTTAATTACAGATATTACTTTTTTCTATCTGCACATGAAAAGAAAACTCTATCTCAGGGTTAACAATTATTAAGTTGATGTATATTATTTTATACTGTGTATGATTTATTCTTTTCTTTAATCCGTACCAAATAACGTTAGTGTATAAATTTTTTTAAAAATAACAAGGTAAGAATATCTACCATATAAATGTAAATAGTTTAAATCTGAGCTCTTCACAACTGCAACGGGTTCAATTCTCGCTGATGTTTAAAGGGTTCAATTCATCTTAAAGGTAATGTTAGGCTTCGTGGTTTGTTCCTTCTCTGGGATTTCTTATTAGATTAAATGTTGAATTATGTTTTCTTCTATGATTACTAAATTGATGCTTCTTCTGAATATCGAATTTTATTGTATTGACACTCAAACTATTTTCCAGGACAGGCTTCTTCTTTTAGTTCGGCGTTCTATAAATGATATACAGTACTCAGACTTCTTAAAATATTGTTGTTTATTAAGTTGAATAAAATTATAATTCTTTCAGTGTTACAAGTTTATATTCTGATATTTATTCTATTAGATATTAATTTCAATTCTCTCCTTTCTTTTAAATGTTTCCTATATTAAATACAAAATTAAACTCTTTTACAAGACCACACTTAGATGTTTATGTGATTAAATATAAAATTAGACTCTTTTAATGTGTATCTTCTGAAATATAAAATTAAACTTTTTGATGTGTATCTTATTACATATAAATTAGACTAAACAAATTTTCTTCCATTTGAATACAATTCAAATCTAACAATTTACAATTCGCCATTTAGATACCTAACTACATTCGTCACATCTTTCCATCATATGACTCTTAAAAACATATATAATTTAATTAATTATTATTAATTACATTTATTTTACTTTTTACATCCATTATAATTAGTATATTTTAGATTACTATTCTATTAACCTTTCCTTTTATTTGAAAGTTTATTTTCAATTTAATATAATAATTGTCAACACATATTTATTAATGCTGTTCTATATAATATTGGAGTCTACCTCTATGTTGGTCGTGACTCACAACTCAGTCTTTTTGTTTACAATTCTAACATATGTTCACCATACTACTAAATTTATACCTTTTCTCTTTTAAAATTATTATTTGATTCTTATGTACTCCGGTGTATTTTAACAGCAGTACAATATTCACCAAGAAAACTGCAGCTGTCGATTCAGGAATTAGCCTGCCGACAGTTGAACCATGACGTGATAGCCCCCACTCTTGTCCTATTTCACATTTTTGCACTTTTTCGCCAATCGCACTGTTTAACGCGGATTTCACGGCGATAAAATATTGTCTAATTTAATGACTTATGTGATGTGCAATTATCATGATGCTCGCACCACTAGTGTAATTATAATGCTTTAAAAATCGCACAGAATTTGCACTGATTGTCCGAATTACGTAAAATTCGCACTGCACTTGTGTCTGATTTTTACCCCATTTTTAGAAGTTTTTACCTTCTCGCTAACATTTATGGTTTGCTTAATATTAAATATATTCTTAATTTAGCATTGACTTGGGGTGAGACTGCAAACTTTCAGGCTCAAACAGGCTTCACGCACACACACTATTTACTTGTGTACACGCATGCAGCGGTAATCGCGTGATCCTGCGTGTTGACTCCTGTTTGCAAGCCAGCTTCCAATTTCACACCTGCTCGTCTATTATATATTATTAAAATTAAATTAAATATTTATTTTATATTATATATGCGCATTACAGCCTATGCTTGTATTGTCGTAATATATATATATATATATATATATATCAATCACTTTCTGCTACAGTTATTATTGTATTATATATATATAATACAATTATATTATTTGTGTTATATTGGGAAACATTTTTTCTGTAAAGATTAATCTAATACTATTTAATTGTTATTGTTTAATCTAGTACTAAATTAGGCATTTAAGTCTAACTGATTCCTACGTACACTGTTTCATTGCTTATCATTATTTAGCATCTTGTAGTATAATGTGTAATACAGTATATTTATACAGACATTATATATGTTATGTGAATCTATATTTTATTTCTTGTGGTCTCTAATGACTGACGTTTACGTACAAATAAATACGTTAATAATAATAATAATAATAATAAAATTTGTTCTATTATTGTTTTTTATTATATAAACACGACACAAATCGTCGTGTTCTTCAGTGGAAACCGAATAACAGATACCACACACACGTATAATGTAAATAATATTGTCCGGTACCGCTGCAATGTTGCTGACAGTGCGAATAGCGGATTGTAATTACCTCTTCGTAAAGGAAGTTATAAATCCTATGGCCTTCAAGATGTTGCTCGAATTCGCCTTTTTCTTTAGAGACAATTGTGAGGATAGTTTTCTGAACTACTGACCTCGCCATGTCACGCACCCAAAGTGTCAGCAATTTCACTGGAGTTACACATCAATTTACCATCATGCTCTGTATATATGTGATCATTCCTGTACAACTGTTGCTCTGTAGCGACTGGTTTTCCATACTTCTGTTATTGCGATCAACCTTGTAATGGTCTAGACGTAGTTTTCCCAGCTTCGTCTTTTAGCAGAGAATATTGTCTTATGGCCATGCAATTGTCTTTGGTCAGCGCTAATTTGTGTCTGCTTAAGGCTCGTCTTTTCTCTCTTATTATGTCTCTAACAACGGCGTTGTACCACGGTAAGACCACCGGTCCGACCATCCTGTGGTCCCGGATGAACGACCACTGGTTTATCGGGATACGATCCATAGTTGCTGAAGATATAGCATCAGTAAAACTGTGTTCATCTTCAACGTTTCCATTCATATCTGTACATGTAGTGACAGCCTTGAAGCTATCGAATCATTACGATCCACACCCCATCATTTTTGTTAGGGCATAAAACTCTTCGGCGTTCGCGTTGTTATGAGCAACAGAAAGTAGTCGTTCCCATGAAGGCCTGGAAGCAGTTCTCCACGACAGACGTGGGACAAGATTCGTGCTACAGATCGAAAGATCGACAGTCGAGAAAGTGCCACTTCCAACATTAAAATAGACTTCCAACATAAAAAGTGTTCCCGCTGGTGTTAAAAGAGACAAGCGCGTTGTTGAGCAGTAGATCTTCTGTTCGTATCTTAGCATTGTTCGTCCTATGACAATCCTAAGTGGGAATATGGGCATTGAAGTCCCCAGCCAGGAGTAATGGAGATGGCAGCTGCTCGACCAGATCCTGTAGGTCTTGTGTTCGCTATTTAGAGGCTGGTAAATACACGCAGCAGATCGTCATCTTCAGTGACTATAGTAAACTGATAGCTACTACTTGTACAGACGTAGCAGTTGGGATACGCCTGGCAGGGTATGTGTTGTTAAGAAATATATACCAACGCCTCTCTTAGCTCTGATGTTTCATGTATCGTCATATAAAAGAATTCTTCTGTCCTCAGATGTGTTTCCTGCAGGCACACACACATGAGTGTATGCCTGGCTAGTAGCATTTTCAGTTTGCAATAAAGTGAAGTTGATATTCTACTGAAGGATGCTGTATGGTGAAGAATCAGTTGCTATGGACCCTTATTTCCTTGGTGAATCCAGTTTTTCCTTTTCTGCAAATTGCCGAGTAATGCCAGGTCACCGAGATTGGTGAGATCACAGGAACCAGAGTAGGAGCTGGACTCCGATGCGGAGTTCTGTTCCCCGCCTTCATTTTCTAAAAGTCCATCCTGGTGTATTTGGCAGGACAGGCGATGGGCGGTATCCTCACTGTCTCCTGCAAGAGTGGGTCTTCCAGCAGGACCGTTGATACTATCTACGCAAACCGTCTGTACGTGTGACTCAGAAGCACGATCTTTATGAACTTCTGGTTTCTTGTAAACTTCAGAAAAGTATCACTCCATTAACTGAGTTACTGCAGGTAGTGTTTCTTCCATAGTTGGGGCTGGTGATACTGTTGAGTTTACCGGTGATACTGGGGGCGTAACGTATTTTGTTTGGGAACACAAGTTTTCTTGGGAAGTAACTAACTGTTTTCACGGTACGTACTTTCTGAATAGCCACCTCTTGCTTGTAAATGGGACAATTGCGAGATCTAGATGAATGTTGACCACCGCAAATGACACATTTCATAGGGTCAGCACAAGTATTGTCACTATTGTCACCATGAATCGACTTCCTACAGTCAATATTGTATTGACCCACAAGCATGTCTTGACGTGACCACATCTGGATCCACCTCAACTTGATACGCCGAAACTCAATCACTGAAAACACTACGTTGGCTGAAGGATCAAAAATCTTAGAGTGACCCTGCGAATGCCTATTCTGAGTTGTCCTGCTGAGTCATGGGACGAGGTCGGAAGCGTCTCTCCATCCTTTCGCATCGTTAGCCTCCAACGCCTTGAGGGGCAAGCTCCATCGTAATTTCTGCCTCTGTGCAGTTTAGTTAGTCCCCGCATACAATATCCCCTTTGTGGTGTTCAGAGTGGTATAAAGTACGAGATCGGTATCTATGTCCCCTATCTTCTGTAGTTTGAGTAATTTTGAACTCTTTTGGTCGTTCGGGGTCTCAACGACCCTGCTGCTTTTCTGATGTCTTGTACGGTCGACCCAGCGTAAATGGTGATAGCTTTTTCTATAAAGAAGGGACTCACTTTCGCGAAGTTACCCTCTCTCTCTTTGTTAGCAGATACTTCGGCACCGGTGTCACACTGGCAGACAATGTCAGAAACCTTTCAGCATCAACCAGGGAAATGCCTCCTTCTCTTTACCTTCCGATGAGAGCTTTTTTCTAGACAAAGGTTTTTATTGGATTCCTCAACCCATAATTATATTGGGAACCTTGCAGGAGTCTCACGATTACCGGGAAAATAAACAGACCACAGTGGCAGAGGCCTCAAGTACCACGGCTAGGACTAAATACAACAGGGTGAGTTCTGGTGCCCTGAAGCCATCGTTCAGGCTCTTATGGCGAAAAATGTTGACTGATGCCACAACATTGTGGATAAGAAAAAAATCGTTTTTGGACTACCTCAATCTTTTGATCGGTGTCGTCCCTTGCATATCCTCAAATCATGTAACAGTACTCCATAATCTTCAAAGCTGCAAGCTTCGAAAGCTCTTCAGAGTCTCCAAGCTGCAAATCCCATTATGTTAAAATTTTAATAAATTGAGTTAATGCTGCCGTGTTTTACTACGTTTTGTCCTCCATCCCCTAACACCACAAATATAGATATGCAAACAACGTTGAATCCTGTTTAAAAATAAATGGAAATTTTTGTACTGGTACAGACTACGTTATGTCCGAAGGTTATGCTGGTGCAGAATACGTTACATCCTCAAGACTAAAACTGTAGAAAAAGCCGTTATGTCTCATTGTTAGTAAACGAGGCACCAATAAAGAGTAGCAAACCACATTATGTCCATTCTTGCATACTTTAATGTTTTACTACATATTCTTACAATTGTATGCAGGGTGAAATGTAGAAATGATGAAACTTCTATCTCTACGTAATGTGAAACGGGGTCCACTTGATTGACAAGTCACGCTGTTGTGCACGGCTATGGTATTTAGTACCCGGAGTACTCAGAGGCGAGGTCACGCTGTTGTGCACGGTTATAGTATTTAATGCCCAGAGGCGACCTGCTACTACGTTTCAAAATACGCGTAACTCCTGTTGCTCCTGTTGCCTTTTAGCTAAATTCAAACAAACAGACTTTTAGTTAAATTCCCCAGAACTGGACTCTGAATCTTGCGAGTTATTTCACCTGTATCTTCCATCCTGACTGTTCGTAACTTACTTTAAAAATATGTTTGTGATTGGCAACAGTGCATCCAAGTTTTACTCTAGCTGTTATGCCATCTGTTTTTATTATTTATCGGACTCCTATAATATGAATCCTCTACAAGTTCAGCCAGTTCAAATTGGGAAAGGAAGAAAGAAAAGGGCTAAACCGGATGCTTGGAAGAGAAATAAAGCTAAGAAACTCAGGTAAGATTTTACGTTTTAGTACTTCAGAGATTATGATAAATCCATAACCTTCCAAAGATCTTTATTACTGTGTTACAGTATTTTATTACTGTAACACACTGAGGCCTAAGCCTACTGAAAATTTTATTTAAAACTTTCCCTAGGCATTAATGTTTTGCAATAGTGATTTGCGCTATTTTAAGCTATCATATGAAAGCAAGGTGTAGTAGTTAGTTATGGGTTTTTTTCGGATATTCTGTACCATCCCTTCCCCCGCCACCGTTGTGCAGCCACACTGCCACTGTAGCTTACCGACGCCGTGATGTTAGTATCCAGGACGTGAGACGCATGCTTAAAAAATTCTACGGTGAATCAAACAGAAGAACTTCATACTCCGTCGTCACGAGAACTGTTCATAACCCTGAACGAGAACGGTCCAGAAATAATGATGGATCTGATTACCACACAAAAAAAGGTAACCATTAAGTATTTGCCAGTGTTTAGGGGACATAATGAAACAGACTAGGTGCAAGTTTGTAAAACGCTTTATATTAGGACATTACGTGTAGGAAGAGATAGAGTGCAAGCGCTGTGTAGAAAGTTTTTGGAGACAGGTGATGTCCCAAAAGACCAGCGAGGAGGACATACAAGATCACAACAGTGTAGTGACAAAAAGCAGTCTGTAAAAACTTTTATTGAACCGCTTCAAGTTTTAGAAAAACATTACTGTGGAGGATAAAACATTACACGGCAATATTTTCCCAGTGAACTAAACGTTACCAGACTTTGGAAACAATATAAAGAGACCCATGAATAAATTCTTCATGATGACTGGTTGTTTCAGAAAACTTTTTAATAATTTTTACTACATAAGTTTTGGTTCATCTGCCACTGATATGTACTCCACATGTTTCTCACTAGGAGAGGAAATAAAGAACTACAGGAAACCCACAAAAAAAAGAAACTTTAGAAGCTTGTCTTTATGTCATAAAAAGAGAGCAGAGACTTTTTATCAACCTGTGAGAGAAAATATAGAAGGGTAATTGACAGTGAGCTTTGACTGTAAAAAAATTAAGCTCCCTCATCAGGCTGCCTATCATCTCAGGCAACTTTATATCTATAACTTCACAATTTGTAAGGGATCTTCAAAAGATTGTCAAAACAAAGAAAAACGCACTCATATGTGCGTCTAGAGCATGAATACAAAAAGGGGTTTAATCAAATTTCATCTGCCCTTTTTCATTGTTTAACTAATAGTGATCTAACCAATGTTAATAGCCTTAAGATTGTAGCTGATGGATACAGGGACATAACAAAACAAAATTTTAATCGCTATGCTCTTTAGATTTTCCTGTATAGATGCTCTACCCAATGTCAAAAAAAAAAAAATTCTTTTTCTGTTGTAGGACACTCATTCATCTCACTCCACAGAGTATTTGGGCGCATTGAGAGTCGCCTGAACAAGCATACAACCGTTCTTGGTGATCAGGATTACATGAAAATGTTTTAAACACAAGCTCAAGTTATTCAGCTGGGATCAAACCGTTTGTTCCGGAATGGAAATCAGCTGTAAAACCTATTGTTAAGGTCCCTAAGGACTGGCACTTTAGGCTTCGGCCCTCTAAACGGATTATTCTTACAAGGAAAACAACAATGTGAATGTAAGGGAAGGACTAAGTTACGATGTTGATGCAGGTAAGTCAGTGAGTATCCTTAAACATGGAAACATTCAGTAATTTAAATCCTTTATCTGAAAAAGAATGAGTTCCTGTAAAAAAACTAAAAATGTGTGATCTGAACACCCTTCTTACAAAACATTGTACTGGTAATTGGAGGGTGAATGAGAAACTAAAATTCTTTAAAATGCTTTTTGAACAATAGAATTTGATCAATCAAGGAGAAAAAGAAGAGCCTGACCTTGGGAAGTTGATGATGAAGTTAACACTGCGGATTTCAAAACTTATAAAAAAAAAAATATGAACAAACTTTCAGTACTTAATGTAGTTTGTAAGAAAATACTATTGTAATATTTCATTTATTGAACATTTCCATGTTAGTTTTCTTGTTACTGTCTGTTTACATTTAACAACACTAAAATACTGCTGCAAAACCTGTTACGTTAAAAATTAACCCCGTTAAAACTAACCTTGTAGTTAACCAATCTTTTTTTTAATTTAAAACATACTTTGACGCAATCCAAATAATTTAAACTTAGGTTAAATTATTTGAGGCAATTCATTTTAAAATGACAATTTTTGCACTTCTTGAAAATATTACAAAAAGGGCGTAACGGAGTTTGCAACTTGGAGCGCTTCAACTCAAATTGCAAGGGATGTGAATGAGAGGGATTTGACGCTAAAGCGGGAAGCAGATACATCACTTAGGTACAACTAAAATAGATCATACTTCAATGAGTAAATAAATATTTTCCTCCAATGTTAGGTCATTTTCAAGGTATCAGGCCAATTTCTTCCTTTTAGTTTATACTTAATTTTTAAAACATTTTCAATTCATCATAGTATGGCCCTTGATGAAGAATAATATGTTTTGTATACGTATTCCTGTTTCCTTATAAGAAATTTCGGTGACCCCCTATAAGCACTTCTGTCTTGCATTTTATACAGCGAAAATTGAAGTTTTATCGTTATTTATTTAATGGAGAGGGAAAGTTCTATTCCTAGTTTGGCATAAGTTGTGGTTTGGCACTATAACATCCTACATGTATTACTCGTCCTTGTAGCAGTTGTGTGCGCGCGCGCGCGCGCGTGTGTGTGTAAATAAGTTTATGCAAATGAGAATCTGTACATGATGTGTGTTGCGTTTGCGTTTAGAACAACATATATAACAAAATACTGATGGCGAGAGAACTACAATATTGTCATAGATATTAATAATCTAAAACGTTAAAACATGTTTTGAATATATTTTATTGATGTCTTACGTCGCTTATATAAAAAAAGTAAGACGCTATGCAGGTACTTATGTATTTATTAAAAACTTCAATCATACGTAGAACTAACGGAGTCTACATACTACGTTATCTTGTATGCGAAAGCAAGACTTTTTAAAGCTGGTAAATTTACGTTAGCTGATATAAGAAGGTTCACCTGTTATTATGATATGACTGGTATTAGTGAGAACGGCATTTTTCGCTTACGTGAACGTTTGAAAAGTGTAAAAAACAAAGAACACTGAATCTCATAAAAACATTGCATGAAGAGTTGAGATAGTGAGAGTTGTTTGTTTAGTCTCAATATTTATGAAGTGTGTTGTTAACAACGGTGAGAAATAACAAATGATGAGATAAAAAAAACAACAGCAGGAGAAAACGAAGGAACAAGTACAGTGGGACCGTAGTAGACTGAAAAAAAGCTGAAAGGGCGAATGTATGAATACAAATGGCATAAAAGGCTTTAACGTTCGCCGAGCTGTACCCAGTAATATTCGCTTTAGTAAGGGGAGCCATACGCAGGCGCTACAACACCCACATGTTCAATCCATAAACACAGGAGAACGTTCGTTTGTGGTGGAACACTTTGATCAGACAAAGAAGTCTGGTCACTATGGTACAGTACAGATCTACAGAATATTACTTAACATCATAACTACGATTCCGAAATTTATTTATAAATTGTAGAAGTAATTTATCAACTGCAAATAAAAGTACTAAGTTGACTTTACTTTTAAATAAAATCCAAAAATATTTTTAAAAACTTTTTAATATTTTTCCTTTTATTCCAGCAAAGAAATATGATTGAGAAGAAAGAAAAGAAGTAACAAAGATTTTATTATGTACAAGCTTTGCTCTTTATCACGCCACGTACTCTCGATTCGCAACGTACGTACTACTAGTACTTTACATATCTCCTGCTGACACCAAATACAACATCAACTTGTGTTAGGTTTTAAGTCGTCTTCTTTCTTCCACACTCTCTTTCTCCCTTTTTTCTGAGCGTTTCTTTCCTTCTTTACTATACGATCTCTTATATTTGGTTTCCTTGCAATGTATTATTTCATACGATCTTTTAAAATACTTATTCAGTACTCTTTACAAATCTTACATTTAATGTTATATATACTCTTGCCACAAAAAAATATTATAATACCTTACCATTTCATTACTACTAAATGTAAGCAGCCATAAGTGCACTAAATACATAAGTAGTCATAAGCAGTCATAACTGTTCGTTGGCGTTAGATCATAGACGTATGTTGTAAGTGGTCAGCACAAGTTCGCTTTATGAACTATTTGCTGATTTTCCAGTTTTGGTGTGCACAAATATTTAGCTGTGTCAATCATATTAAAAATTTACACAATAATAAAATTATTCTTTTGTTTTTTGTATTTTACGAAATTGATGTATTGTAGTCGATACACTAATTGTGTTGGTAAAATCACTAGGACACAACTATTTTTGTTCTATTTGACAATGTAGCAACGCTTGAATAAAATACAGCATCAGCTCTTCACAGATGTTTTAGGTTGTATATTTTTATAGTCTTATATTTTTGTATTATAATCCTCCAAAGTGTTACCTCATCCTTCCTCTAACCATAGAAGACAATTAACAATAAATTCAGTAATGTTTAAAATTTGTAATTTACAACATGCAAACGATTTTTTTCCGGAATTTACCTAAATAGGTTTGACGCAACAGTTTTGTTTCTAAAACTTAAGTTCTGCGGCCATTATCAGTCTAACGCAAAATAAAAAATATAAAAAATTAAATTTAGATTTCCTTATAGGATTTAACTACGTTGCCTTCCTTTTGTATAACATCTGTAACTCGTAAGTTAAAAATGATTTTAAAATGAAAATTCTTTTATTTTTACTATATACTTACACAGACATAAATAATAAAGGACCACATTACATTTCCTAAGTCTGAATAAACTTCTAAATTACAAATTTTATCATCAAGAAATAAATATAAAGCATAAATCAAAGTAAATGATTTAAGTTTACAATTTACAAATCTAGTAATTTATTGTATTTCAAAAACGACATTAATAATACTGTGGAATATCTACACAGAAGGATAAAGAAGGAATTAGAAAAACAGAGAGAGAGAGAGAGAGAGAGAGAGAGAGAGAGAGAGAGAGAGAGAGAGAGAGAGAGAGAGAGAGAGAGAGAGAGAGAGACAGATAGACAGCGACAAGTAAATAGACAGACAAACTGGAGACAAATTGACAGTGATACAGACAGCATTACAGACACACACACACAAAGAGACAGATGATGGGAAAATGAATAATATGATTACCCATCAACTTAATATTAAAAGACAGCACTTAAGCGATAAATATTTTCAAATATTGCAGTAGCAATACAGCAGTAATAGTACAATAGTATTAACAACCATTCTGCATTGTAACAACTTCTACATTTTTACATTAGTATTATTGTCTACTGAATTAAAATTTATCAATAGATTGCTAACGTCATGTAGGCTGAAAACTGTATTCGAATTTCTTGTATAATTTCAAAAACCAGAAGTGACCGTAACCATGTTTCTAACGGTAAGAACTGTAACTGGTTTGGTGTACACGTTTCTAACCTCTTTAAATTCGTACAAAAGTAAGCCCAATACAGTCACGAACCAAAAGTAAAACGAACTGTGCGACGAATGAAAATTATTTCCAGTTTAGAGAGCACAAACAATAACAAGTTTATCGTAAAACGTCATAACTTACACAATGGGGCTAAGTAAACATCCTGTTTCACAAAGATCGTAACAAACCTAACAGTACAACTTTGAAAGAGGGGTGGCTTTCGTACACAAAACCAGTGTATGAAAAGCCTACATCTTGCAAACACATCGGCCGACAAAACGAGGCCTTCCATTTCTGTTACTGTTTTCTATAAAACTACATTTCGTAGCTGATATTGTAGCTTAAATAACAAACCAAATTTTAAACCATCGTTTAAAATTAAATACTATTAACTTTTAATTTATTGATAAGAAATCCAACAAACATGCTATAAACTTTCAGTTTCGTATGTTGTATAGATAGGTGAAACTAATTCTGTAAAATAGGAATATGAAAAATTAAAATACCTTCAGTTTTTAGCTGAAAATGATTTTTTTAAACCTGCCACTGTAGCCTCGCAACTCACCTGCAAAAACAAAATAGATTAAGTAATTAGCAGGAGTAAAGAGATTAACATTAGTAGTAACCTTTAATGCACGGCCACTTTATCCAGACTCCTATCATGTTTTACAATTTTGTAAATTATGTTTCCATTAATTAGGAATTATTGAAATTATCAAAACTTCTTGATATATGTAAACTCAATGTGTATACGTTTAAATAATCGTTTGTAAGCAATTGCGGATAAAACATACTTGCTCAAAAACAAACAAGATTGCAAAGAGGAAGATCAATAGCGGTTGAAATTTTTTTATTGTGACAAACCGTTAAAAACTGGAATTCAATTGGGAAACAGATATTGGTTTCATCGACTCCCTAAAAAATTACGGTAATGTCAGTAGAGAGGAATTACGGTCAATATTTAGGAGAATGGGAAACATGTTTCATCGGTAACACCGAGTTTTATGAGAACGCAACTCTAATCTGAGGTGCTAACAACAGTAGTTGACGGTATTACATTCAAAACGTGGTTGGGAGGGTTCATTTCCCAAGCGTAATGTAATGTGTGTTTTAATATGTGTGTAAATGATGGATTGTGAAAATGGTAATCTCAATTTGGACAAGGGATATGAATCGATAGGGAATCAGTTACGAACATTTATTTTTATGCAGACGATATTACAATTATCACTGAAAAAGAAGAGGGAAATCCCGAGGAATCTACCGGTTGCATAAGGTATGCAAGAATATCGGTCGATAAACAAGGCCTTAATAACAACAAAGATCGTGATAAACAAGTCAATTCAAGAAATGAACTTTTCTAATTATCTTGACTGTTACATTTTGTACGGTCGTGATAATAAAAGCGATTAATAAACTGGTTAACGGGTCATATATATTACGTAATATACAGATTGTGTTAAGTCTACGTTGTCAGGTTACCATGGGAAATCTATGTATATTAATGAGATGATTACGAAAGCTGGGGTGACCAAGAAAGCGTTGGGCACCATTACAGTGGCTTAATAAGTTATGTTGGCCTCTAACCTAACCTAACATACAAATTGAAGAACGCTTACAAATTAAAACTGAAAAAAGATGTTTGTTTTTAAATATTGTTTAAATAATGTTACTGAAATTGTTACAGTTCATCGGGTTATTAGGCTGTGGTCTAATTTGTTGATGTTTTTCACCAGACGTTTTGTCCATACCGATGATGGACATCATTAGTGGCGCCGTGAAAGCTTACGTTAATTTATTAATATTATTTAAGCTTTTAAACATAATTAACATTTACTCTAACAAGAGAAAACATAGTTCCGATGTAACCGTCAAATCAGTTGATTACATAAAAAAAAAGTTAGAACAATCGAAATACAAATTTATTATTCGTTATAGTGAATCATTTATAATGCAGATATTGTACGTTAAGCTGCATACAATTTAATATTTGTATAAGAAAATAATACACATATGTATAATTACATATATATTGAAATAATTAGTATAATTACATATATATTGAAATAATTACAACTCCAAGAAGGTTTATTTACACGAGTTACGTACAAAGGAATTATATATATATATATATATATATATATCATAAAACTTTTATATATACTAATAATAAATATATATATACTAATAATAAAACTTTTTACATGAATATATTTTATTTTTTAAATTACATATGTTTCGATAGTAATCCAACTATCGTCATCAGATATAACATTTTATATCTTTAAATAGTTTTAATACTAATAAAACTAGTTATATAGTATATATTATTATAAATTATTTGTATATTATATTATAAAAGATTTATTATTAATAATATAAACTAGAAAACAAGAAAATTTTGAACATTTATGAATATATATAATTTCTTGAAATACTAGTATATAATTTCTTGTTTTACCAAGTGTTTAATAAACGTACGTATTTTCTCCAGATTAAAAATACATTGTTTATATATTAAATCAAGTAAGCAAAAACATTTTAATCGTATATTAATATGAAATTAAATTAAACACACACACACATTATTCGAGAAATTGCCAACGTAATGACGGACATTTTACGAATAGTGTGTTGATATTTTATATAATAAAGTGTTTCTGTTTTCTTCATATATCTCCAACATACTGTTAAATGAAAAAAAAATTATTACTTAAACAATACTAAAAATGTTTGCTTAAATATCAGAATATATTTTCTATTAGCACCAGACAACTTATATTAAAAAAAAGTTTCCCGCTATGGCCATTATGTTGTGTTCATTATAAGAGGTTAATAAACTCATTGTTGTAGCACAATTTATTTATTTATAATATGGTTTTCTCATCTCCTCAAGCACTGGTTTACATCGAATAAATGAATCTGTTTCACTATGAACAATTTGCATTTTGTTCAGAAAGACTTTACATCTCTAACCCAGGAGAGGATCAAATTAATATTTGGAAGGTAACATCAAATCCCACATTTTGAAAATAAAAAATTTAATATAATAAATTTAAAAGTACTGTTTTCTAATTTATCGTACGATTATGTGAACAAGTCATTAAACGTTTTTAATACATTACCAAGGCACAGTACCGTTTTCTGTAACAACGAATTATTTCTTCCTCCAGAAATATGATTAATAAATTTTGATAATCACAAAACGAAGTATATGTTCATTTTTTCAAAGCATATCAAAATTACTTAAAAACAACACAGTTAAATTTACATTATAAATAAATATATAATTAATATATTGATTTGAAGTAGTGCCAGTGCTGGACTCCTTTTCTTGTTCATCATGAGGCCTACAAACCAAAATAAAACAAAAGCCATAGGTACGATATCCATGGACTGGATTCATTCACACTCCTTCATGTTTACCGAAGGATTAAGGTTTCTTCTACCATGACAAAATATGGCACCCAGTAATTCAAAAAAGTGAATAATGACTTGTTGATATTGCCTAAAACAAAAACCAGTCATTACTTTTCTAGAGTAGCCTGGGTTTTGGGACCAACAAAGTCTATACAAATCTACTTGATAGTAAGTCAAAAGATTTAACCTTTAAAGTTTCTTACCGTGTTTATTATATCACTAATTTGTTAGGGCGTACACTATCAAGTAGGGTAGTTTAGGGCATTTTATCAAGATGTGCATTCTCGTAACTCCCTTACTTACCAAATTTATTCAAAAATCGACTAGTGTTCTAGCACGAGGCATCTATAAATTTCCGCAGGACTTGAGATTGAAACCTTTTGATTATATCGACGATAGAATTAGCTGCTGAGTCGTACAAGTGCAGGTCTCGTATGTCTATGAAGATCTTAAACAAATTTTGTAGAGGAGGGTTTTGATACATGTTTGTATGTTTTAAGCATAGCTGAGGTGTTTACATTTAGTCAGTGCACATTACTTCTAAGCAAGTCGACAATAGGACTAAGATCAGATTATAAAACTGCTAGTTACTACACGTAAGTTAAATCAGAATTACAACTTTCATAATGTATTTTATACTATTTAATTAACAAGGCTGTATTCCAGGAGACGAATATCAGGGTGACTGTCAAATGCCCAAAAGTGGATGGTGTCGGGTAGCCAATAATCTATTATAGTGTCGGTCTATCTTTCATTGCGCATAATCTACGACAAGAAAGAAGAACAGGAATGTCTGTTTATAAAAAATATTCAAACACTTTTTGCTACAGTCCGTTTCTTGATGTACAAAACAAACTAATACCTGAACAAATACAAATCAATACAAAACATGACACAATTTTCAAAGCACTCAACATCGAAAATACACAAAATACTAATAAGCCTACATACACCACAATCACACACAATAATACCACTTTCAAATACCAGAGACCAACAAGAAACCACAACAACGACAAGCCAACACACAAGTACTTCACCAGACGCAAAATCACGAAGGCTGAGGATGAGAACACAATGGTTCTCGAAACATGTTCCTAATAAGGAAAAAAATATCTTAAGGTAATTTCTTTATAAATATTAAATATATAAACAAATATATTGGTACGACAGCACAGAACAATCTACGCGTTTATCGAATGTGCCAGAAAGATCTCGACGTAAGCGTGTGGTGTACGTGCTACTAGACGCATTTTGCGAGAATCGTCTCGACTGTGCCGGGCTTCGCTCAGTCGCCCGGACTGTGTCAAGGCCGTAGTAATTACGTAATTCACGAGAGATAAGACGCAGTTTGGAAGCTTCTGGTGTATGAGCGTGACTATAAATACATCGCGTAGCGGCCTTAGCTTTCAGTTCAATGCGAGATTTTTGACTGTGCGGTTCGAGAGTATTAGTGTGATATATTTACAGAGCGGTTCGAGTTATTACGGTGTACGTTCAAGTAGTTATTAGTGAAGTGTTGCGTTTTATATTCGGACGGTATAATTGTAATACAGTGGAGTTTTAATATTAGTGGACATTTTATTGCGTATGAACAATTTTCATTTGATTTGTTGTAGACACTGTGTTGTTAATTACGAACTGTTTTACTATAACAATTAAAGGTGTGATTAGTGACTTAATTGGTGTCTTGTAATTATTTTGTTTCCACTGTACCTACGATGATCGAGTAGACCGTCGTAACAGTATTGTCAGAAGTGGGATAGAACGGTTAACAGTGGAAACAGTGGATACTTTGTACAAGACGAGTGTAATTCGTAATTAATCGAAAAACAATGGATGCCAGTCAGATGATGGGAAATTTCCAGGCGCTGTTGTTGCAGACAGAAGAACGACGACGACAGGATGCAGAAGAAGCAGAAAGACGACAAAAAGAAGAACGAAGACAAGAAAGAGAAGAAGCAGAAAAACGACAGGATGAAAAACGCAGGCAGGAAAGAGAAGAAGCTGACGAACGTCAGAAAGCACTAATGCTAGAGACAGAAGAAAGACAAAAAGATAAAACGGAAGCTCTCTTTGAAACTATGCAGAAACAGTTACAAGAACATACTACCGCAGAATTGGGTCTCCTACGTGGTGACGTAGGTGAGTTACGAGGTGAGCTCAACAATCAGGTTACCAGAATATCTGACGTAGAAGAATCCATGTCAAATAAAATAGCTAAAGTAGAAAAATCTGTCTTGACTGTGGAAGAAGTTATGTCAACAAAAATATCTGCAGTAGAAAACTCAATGGAAAACATAAGAGAACAAATTAAAATTGAAGTTGAACAGTGCATGAAGATTCAACCAAAACAAATTTCTGAACAGACTGTACCAGTGATCAAGACAGAAAATAAGTTAACAGAGAAAGTCACTTTGCCTGCAGTAGGGACAGTTCATGTCAAAGCTCCAACCTTTGACGGAAGCACTCACTGGGCAACGTACCTCCGCCAATTTGAAGCTGCTGCATGCGCAAGTAATTGGACAGAAAAAGACAAGGCTGTTTCACTTGTTCTTGCATTAAAAGGACCCGCGGCAGAACTACTACAGAAAGTGCCACCTGACAGCCAGAACACCTATGCCGAGTTGATAAAAGCTCTGGAATTACGGTATGGTGATAAACATTTGCGAGATGTGTACTGCACCTAGTTGAGAGCAAGGCGACAGCAATCCGGGGAAAGTCTTCAAGAGTTTGAAGCAAGTATCGACAGACTAATTAGACTGGCCTATCCTGAAGCGCCAGAAGATTTTCGAACGCCTTTTGCGATGCAGACATTTACTGCCGGTGTCCGAGATAACGAACTACAGCAAGTGTTACGAATGGCAAGACACCAGAACAGTGCGGACGCCCTGGTACATGCTTTGCAATTTGAGGCCGCCAAATCAGCGTCTGGTTGGACAAGTCATAAAGTGCGCGAGCTAAAAGATCGCGACGGCACAGACGATGAGGAAGAAGAACAAGGAACAGAGACTCGACGGTCGGCGCCACAGAATAAAATAAGAAAGGATGGAAGACCGAAGTGTTATCGATGTGGGAAACCTGGACATCTACAACGAGATTGTCGGGTTAGAATTCAGCAGCAGGGAAACGAGCAATAGTCGGTGCAACGGGGCGTGTGCTGACTAACTGGAGGAACGAAGCCCCTAGAGAATACGCAATTTCTACGCTTCAGAAAAACACCGGGAGCTTGGTAGTTACCGGATTTGTTCAAGAAAGGCCAACCTCGATTACAGTTGACACAGGCGCAACAGTTTCTATTGTGCGCCCCGACGTGGTGAAAGATCTCAAGCCAATCTGGTGCTCTTGCAGCTTGCGAACAGCTACTGGACGGCCTGTAAAAGTGTATGGAAAAGTGGAGATACACCTACGCCTCGGTAGACTTGAGTTTAATCATCAAGTACTTGTTGCAGACATTGTGGATGAAGCAATTCTTGGTGTGGACGTTATGAACGCATACGGATTTATAGTCGACTTCAAAAACAATGTCTTGAGAATCGGAGGAGAAGAGGTAATGCTATCAACAATGACGACAGGAGAAAAATCGATGGACGTCATAAACCAAGTGGCCGTAACTGTTCCGCCAAACTCCGAAAAGATCATCATGGTTAGAACTGCGGTAGATACTAGGGGCAATCAGTGCTCTATATTCGAACCCCAGGTAGTCAGCACACCGGGCATACTAATTTGCCAGAAGTTTAGTAAAACCTGACGAAACCGGAAATGGACCTATTAGAGTGGCGAATATTTTGGATCAAGCTATCACTTTACAAAGCAATACGCTCCTAGGAAAATTGACTCCTGTGGCCTGGGTAGCCGGAATAACGCAACGAAGACCCAGTTCTTCGGATACTTCTAAATTACCAGAGGAACTGCAAGAATTATTGAACAGATCTTCTAACGACCTCTCAAGTGGTGAGTTAAAAGAACTCGGACAGTTTTTACACGAATTCAAAGATTGTTTTGCAGTTCGGGGACAGTCACTGGGAAGAACCTCTCTTGTGCAACGTCGCATCAGTACCGGGGACACAACACCGATACGCCAACCTCCTCGAAGGCCTCCATTATCTAAACAAGAGGAGATGTCTCGGTTAGTACAGGACATGTTGACAGAGGGAGTAATTGAACCTTCGTCAAGTGCTTGGTCTTCCCCTGTAGTGCTGGTAGCGAAGAAGGATGGTGGATTGCGTTTCTGCGTAGACTACCGGAGGTTAAATGACGTTACAAAGAAAGACTGCTATCCATTACCTCGCGTTGACGATACACTCGACACGTTGTCCGGAGCACAGTGGTTTTCCACATTGGACCTGAAGAGTGGATATTGGCAAGTGGGTCTTCATCAAGAAGACAAGGAAAAAACCGCTTTCTCGACCCCAAGTGGCTTATTCCAATTTAACGTCATGCCATTTGGACTCTGTAATGCACCGGCAACATTTGAGAGATTGATGGACCTGATACTCCGAGGCCTGACGTGGAAAACTTGCCTTGTTTACTTAGACGATGTCATAGTGATCGGGAAGACTTTCGAAGATCATTTGGAAAACCTTAAGGAAGTTCTAACTAGAATTCACGGTGCACAACTGAAGCTGAGCCCGAAGAAGTGTTCTCTACTCCAGAAGGAAGTACAGTATTTGGGCCATCTGGTTTCGGCAGCGGGCGTTAGCATTGATCCTAATAAAGTAGACACCGTCAGAGACTGGCCAGTTCCGAAGAATAAACACGAAGTTCGGACTTTCCTGGGGTTATGCTCATATTACCGACGTTTTGTGAAAGGCTTCGCTAGTATTGCTAAACCACTACATGAGCTAACGGAAAATAAACGAAACTTCCAATGGTCGAGAGAGTGTGAACAAGCATTTAGAGCGTTGAAGATTGCATTATGTTCGCAGCTAATTCTCGCTTTTCCAGCTTCCGAAGGGAAGTACATCGTAGACACAGACGCAAGCAATACTGGTCTAGGAGCAGTTTTGTCTCAAGTGCAGAACGGTGAAGAACGAGTAATAGCGTATTACAGCAAGACGCTTTCTAAACCAGAGAGAAATTATTGTGTTACAAGAAGAGAGTTGTTGGCAATTGTCAGAGCTTTGGAGCACTTCCATAAATACCTCTATGGGAGAGAGTTTTCACTACGTACCGACCATGCTGCACTTGCATGGCTCTTGAGATTTAAAAATCCGGAAGGACAGTTGGCAAGGTGGCTCGAACGTCTGCAAGAGTACAACTTCAAGGTACAACATCGGCGGGGGCGCCTGCACGGTAATGCAGATGGCTTATCACGAAGACCGTGCCCGGAAGACTGCCGACATTGCCACAGAAAGGAAGAACAAAACTCAAGCGAACATGTTCAAGCCATCACTGTAGATTTCCTGGCTGATGGCTGGACAACACAAGACTGTCGACAAGAACAGATGACTGATGAAGACATTGGACCGATCTTGACAGCAAAAGAGGAAGGTCGCCGCCCGGATTGGCAAGATATCTGCCATGGTTCCGAAGTGCTGAAGGGCTACTGGGCACAATGGGAATCTCTCACCTTAGAAAACGGATTGCTGAAAAGGGCTTGGGAAAGTGCAGATGGACGAGACGTGGTCATGCAGTTGATAGTTCCCCGAAGTAAAGTGCACTCTGTTTTGAAGGAGATGCATGATGGAACATCTGGAGGCCATCTTGGCGTTAACAAAACCCTTGACAAAATACGGAAGCGATTCTATTGGCTTCATCTTCGCCACGACGTAGAGAAATGGGTTCGGACGTGTGAAATATGTGCTGCAAGCAAGGGCCCACAAACCAGAAGCAGGGGAAAAATGAGACAGTATAACGTTGGACAACCTTTCGAGAGAATTGCCATAGACATTGATGGACCATTCCCAGTTACTGACGATGGAAACCGGTACATCATGGTTGTAGGTGACTACTTTACTAAGTGGGTGGAAGCCTACGCAATTCCAAATCAGGAGGTTACCACTGTGGCAAAGCAGTTAGTTCACAACTTCTGTTGCCGTTATGGAGCCCCTATGGAAATCCATACGGATCAAGGGAGAAATTTCGAATCAGGAGTGTTTAAAGAATTATGCCGTCTACTTGGAATTCGAAAGACCAGGACAACGCCTCTGCATCCTCAGTCGGACGGGATGGTTGAGAGATTCAACAGGACACTTGAGCAGCATCTTTCGAAAGTTGTTGACGAGAACCAAACAGACTGGGACCAACGTATACCACTATTCCTTAT
This sequence comes from Magicicada septendecula, assembly GCA_034769895.1. Taxonomy (NCBI): domain Eukaryota; kingdom Metazoa; phylum Arthropoda; class Insecta; order Hemiptera; family Cicadidae; genus Magicicada; species Magicicada septendecula. Next base: position 1,065,954,633 of record CM068367.1, read on the forward strand.
GGCGTATAGGTCATTAGTACATGACACAACCGGCATGACTCCAGCAAAATTGGTGTTTGGGCGGGAGATTCGTCTTCCTGGGGACTTGATGTTTGGATCACCTGAGACTCCTCCCAAGAGCCAAAGAACTATTCCTCGCAATTAGAAAACCAACTGCGAGAAATGAATCGTTTGGTAAGAGGACGGCTGAAGATTACCAGTGATAAAATGAAAACTCGGTATGACATTCGCAGGAATAGTGTGGGTTTCCAAGAAGGAGATCAGGTCTGGTTGTTCAATCCAAAGCGCCGTCGTAGTCGCTCACCTAAGCTTCAGTCTAACTGGGAAGGACCCTACACTGTGAAAAAAAGAATTAACGATGTTGTTTATCGGATTTAACAGGAAGGACAGCGAAAGTTCAAGGTCGTCCACCTAGATCGCCTGGCTAAGTACAAATTTAGAGACGCTTTGCCAGTTCGGGACGAACAGGCTTAAGGAGGGGTCAGTGCTACGACAGCACAGAACAATCTACGCGTTTATCGAATGTGCCAGAAAGATCTCGACGTAAGCGTGTGGTGTACGTGCTACTAGACGCATTTTGCGAGAATCGTCTCGACTGTGCCGGGCTTCGCTCGGTCGCTCGGACTGTGTCAAGGCCGTAGTAATTACGTAATTCACGAGAGATAAGACGCAGTTTGGAAGCTTCTGGTGTATGAGCGTGACTATAAATACATCGCGTAGCGGCCTTAGCTTTCAGTTCAATGCGAGATTTTTGACTGTGCGGTTCGAGAGTATTAGTGCGATATATTTACAGAGCGGTTCGAGTTATTACGGTGTACGTTCAAGTAGTTATTAGTGAAGTGTTGCGTTTTATATTCGGACGGTATAATTGTAATACAGTTGAGTTTTAATATTAGTGGACATTTTATTGCGTATGAACAATTTTCATTTGATTTGTTGTAGACACTGTGTTGTTAATTACGAACTGTTTTACTATAACAATTAAAGGTGTGATTAGTGACTTAATTGGTGTCTTGTAATTATTTTGTTTCCACTGTACCTACGACGATCGAGTAGACTGTCGTAACATATTTGTGGTTTATTCATGTTTTTATATATACTTTTCTTTATGTTTTACCGTCCTTAATAATAAAGCTATGTATTGTTAGCAACGGTACACAAACACCGGAATAAGCAGAAAATTAATTTTAAGTGATCTCACTCATTGCTAGTAAAAAGTATGAAACATGAAATTAAATTTTTAAAATCCGTGTAAAGTATAGCTGGAAGACTAGACAGATGGGTATAGCACATAACGAGAGGAGCTGCGGGTAAAGCTCGTATATTGTTCTTATATTGTTACCCAACGGAAAATTACGGTTTTTCTGCGACTTGACACAATCCTTTATACCATGTTGCTATTTATTGTCGTCTTTACGCTTAAAAGTTGTTTTCTTGCTACTGTATTACAATCATTTTTATTTTTTTTAATATCTAGTAAAAATTACATAACAAGATTGCAATGAAAAACATCATTTATTACAACACTTTTGTTCTGGCATAACAACAACAGCTATAACTTAGCAATATAACATAATAGAACAAACGTTTAAATGACAAGACTGCAGCCTGTGGTATACTTATCCTCATAACAGAGATTCAGTTGAGAGCAAAAATATAGGTACGCCCTATGAAATTTATAAGAACATTAAAAATTGTGTAAATTCTGGAACGATTAAGTTAATGAATTTGAAATGTGGTCGAGATTGTTATTACTGTTTTTTTATTATATATAGGCTACTTATTATTATGTAACTTGTTGTTACATTTATTGTTATATATTGTTTGTCGTTGCATATGTTATTACGTATTATATTTATTTTATTTATATTTATGTTACATATCTGCATGATGTATGATTATAATGTTTGTGTTTTGTGGAAAAATATTTCTCATTTTATTTTGCATTATTAAAACAAATAATTTTTATTTGTAAAATATTTTTATTTATCTAATTTATTTGCATTATTTGGTATTTAAACAAATATTTTAATGTAGTTTTTAAATACTACCAGTTCCTGTGTATTTTTTTGCAATGTTTGTCTTCACTAAGCACCTTCTAGTTTAATATATGTTACTACATCTGTATGAGAATTCTGTATGATTTACAAATTCATTTTTATAATTTTTGTGGTCGCTAATGACCGATGCTGTTGCAGCGACCTTATAAATAAATAAATAAAAAGTAAACAAGAATAAAAAATATAACAACATTTGCTGATAATTATAAACTGTTTAAATTTATGAAACACCTCTCTTCTTCATATGTTAGTTTTACACAGCTTCAAAAAGTATGACTGAGGCTGTCCTAACGTCTAAGCTACAGGGCTCAGTGTCCAACATTTTTGATTCTACATCTTCAACCAACACTTTTTCTCCCTCCAAAAACTGTTAAAATGTTCATTCAGGTTTTAAGTTAGGTTAAATGACACAAATTCTTGTATATTTAAAAATACTAATTAGAAAAATTATATTTCAAATAATTCATATACTTGTTATTCATATCTACATACCAATAACAAAACAATAACTGGCAACCTGATAACATAACCGAATAATATCAGCTGATCACTTATTTAAATTTACCAAACTCTTTTGCAATAAACACGTTTTAGATCATAACAAGTAGTAGAAGGTAATGGGGGTATGGAGCCTGTATACTAGTTTAGAGGTCGGATTCAAATGTCGGGCAGCACGATGCGGGCAGCAAGCCGCATTTTCCAGCCTTAGCCGCATTCGACTCAGTCTTAGTGCGTGGGATAACTTCCAGGAACAGTAAACGGGATGTTACTGGTTAAATTACCTTTCTTTCGTGTCTCATGGCCGTCTACCCTGGCTTCGAAGTACTAAAAGAAGCCATAAAAAAGTTAAATAATTCGTCTAGTAAATGCTTCAGGGGGCATTATAGGCATAATAAAGATAGATAACTGATTATTTCCAATTACAAAAACAGTTAAATCATTTTCCACTAGTAATTAACTAATTGTTGTAATTGATTAATTTGGCCGATTAAAACAGCTACTTTAGTTTAACCATTTACATGTTTATTCTAAAATCCAACTTCAAATACGGTATCTCATGAGTAACAACATTCGACCTTAATAATATAAATAAACTGTAATTGCTGTGTGGACTCAAGACACATGGAAGCAACATCGAGCCGTAATACGTGTTCTCGGTACAGTATTAACAGAACTCGTATACACAATAAGTAAAATACTAGTCCAAGCGGCATTACACGTTGACGTATTTAATTTACAGTCGTACGCGTAAAACAAGGTGTGATGTTAGGAGAACTTAAATCTCGTAAGGACAAACTATACGTGAAATACGTCAGAAGCGATACTTATTATACCAGTTTTGTATACTATAATTTACTTCAGTTGATTATTGTTGCATTGCATACAGTTATGCAATACCTGCAGCCAAGTAAACGTTTTAATTTTCTGTGTTGGCTCTAAACGTTACATTTACGAAATCCAGAATCGGTTACAGGAATTAACTAATAAGTGTTATGAATTACAAGAAATTTATGATTCTCATCATAGTTTTTAAAGATCTACTAATTTTTATCCCAAGTTAACTCCATGAAAATAAACTCCTTGCTGTGACAACAGTAGGCTTTTCAGAAAATATAATGGTGTAAATCAAAATTATACACAAGTACGTACACATAACATAGATGTATTTACACGCGTTAATGTGTACACTTTGGGGGGGAGGCAGTTAAGAGTGTGAAAATTGTGCCAATTATTATTCTGGAATAATCAATCTGTTCTCGGCGTTCCCACCGCTACCTCACACCACCTTACAGGACTAAGGACCTCCGTCGTCTAGTGGCTAACGTTCTTGCCTCATGTGCAACCGGTTGCCACTCTAATCCCACGAGAGATCTGGTCGGTGTCCACTAAACGACGTGAGGCCAACCTCAGTAGCCACGACATACGTAATGCCTCCTGGCAGGAAGGTCAGAATAACACTGGGGACTAAGCAATGGAATCGCCCCCTCCCCCGTAAGAAGGCCGTCTGGCTGGCCAAGTCCCAAAACGATTGTCCGACTACAAATTTATTTACTTTTAATCAATAAAAAATAAAGTTTCTACAATACAAGTAAATATACGAATATACATTACTGATGTTATGTTACATAAGGTTTAGTATATTTAAGTAGCTTAAAACTATGAAATACTTTTGTAAAAAAAAAGACTGTGTATTTAACTGTGGCAATTTTAAATAACATAGTCGCTTTTTATGGTCTTAAAATGTACCAAGAGTAAATTATCATCTGTCGATCAATTCAGTGTGATTACCAGCCACTAGAAGCTTATTTTTAATACGTACGTGTTTATTTTGTACTCTTCTCCACTTGTAGTCCTAACAAGCACAGAGAGCGACAAATCGAAACCAGACATTTCAAAATGGATTCGATTTCTGCCCAATTTCCAATTAAAATAATTATTACACGTTCGTTATTCGTGCAGTTCTCAAGGTAAAAGTGAGCTGAAAATTAAGGCGTATACGGTGCAGTGTGTAATAATCACAGGTGGGAGGAGAAAATACGGGGCTTTCAGAGACATTGTAAACTTACTGAGATGTCTTTCTACGTGTCAGAGCTGTCTTACAGGTTCGCAGCGTCAGTAACGTAACTAGAGTTACACACACACACACACACACACACACACACACACACACACACACACACACGTTATCGAGAAAACAGACTCATGAAAACACACTGTGTCATATTTTGACGCTTTATAAGTAACTGGAAAATCTACATTCAACTCAACTTTATTTTGTATGCTTATACATGTTTGATTCGTACTACTATTTTTCGTTAAGTAATTCACGTACTGTCGGAAAATAATTAAATGAATAAACGGAAAAAATTGGCGGCTTGACAAACAGGTTTTATTATAGTCGCCTTCTAGTGATAGTGAAACCTTTATTCCTTAATTTTTAACATACTTGTAGTCATTATACGTAAGTAGTATATCCACATTAAAAACAGTAAATGGTTAAACGAGTGAACGAAGCTATGAAGCGGGATTTAGTATATTCAGATAATTTTCACATAATATTTACATCATATCATTTGCATTCAGTTATAAGTCAGCAGCCTGTAAAAGTTAGACGTCGTTTTATGCGTTCATGAGAGTTACCACTTACGCTTTACTACACATGGGGAGAGAACATTTTATGCAGGCTTCTTAAATTCTTAATGGACTGAAGCATAAATATAAAAATGCAAAACCATTATGAAAACATTCTCGAGAAATATATTCACAACTTCACGCTCTGTATTTTTTAAGTATGAGAGAATCTAATCTACTTTTAACTTCGTAAAATCGTGTATTAAGAATAAATCCTTAATTTAGTAGTGTTCATCGATCAATTAATTTTAACGACGGAAGGTTTTGCAAAGACCGGTCAATAAGTATAACAATTTGTGTTGGCGTTTCGACAATATTTATTGCTATCTTTAGGACGTGTTTACGGACAATAGAGGAAAATCAAACACAACAAGGTTAATTAATTGAGTGAATGTGTTTGTGTGTACGGAGAGGGCGTGCGTGTGAGGGAGTTGAAACAGTTTGTTTTAACACACACACACACACACACACACACAGGTTTACACATATGTATATATGTGCCCCCAGACGCGTGTGTGTGTTTTAATCTCAAGTGCCCGTATGTTCTGCTTACTCCGCGCAGTACACGAGGCAAAATAACCACTTCGTAAACATTGCTTGACTATTACTATTAGCTTATCTTTTTCTACCCTATAATAATGTTACCTTGTTTAACAGAACTCTTTGGTAATCTGAATTTAGTATTTAGACAAAAAAATGTTGGTAAATTTATATAATAACGAAGCTTACACATTAGGCCTTTATATTTGGGGCCTACAAATTATTTACTTCAGTTTTGGAGAATTTCAGAATAATGAATATTAATAAGTTTTCACTTTTCAATAATTTTGAATTATTGTCTTTAGGTAATTTTATAGTTTATAATTATACGCACACAGACACACACATACACATATATATTGGGATGCACAGGTGTCGCGTAGAATAAGTAGTCGGTAAATCGAGTATTGGAACGCTGTCGGAATTATTAATAATTTACCACAAATTGCACTACTTTGATTTTAATACTGTTTATATAAAAAGAACGACCTATTAATTCCTCTGTCTCTGTTGACCTGACTACAAATTAAAATAATTTTTATCCCTTTTAATCTAATATATCAAAACTTTTTTAAGAATTCTTTTGTCTTTTTAGTTTATAACTTTATTTAAAACAGTCACTTCCCGTGTATCAGGAATGTAGGTCGAGATGTTGATGATCCAGTCTGGAATACAGATGTGGGTCGTTCACTCTGGGTACAAGTGCGTTGACTCAATCTGGATACCGATGTGAGTCCTTCCTGGTGTCCGGCGGTCAGGGTCGTTCTCGGGTAAAACGATTCTTTAAATTGCAGTTAATTAATTTTTCACCGCTATTTTATTTTTACTGCAATTTTGTGTATTATGCTTACACACAATACATCCAGTCGCCTTGAAGTGTCTTTCATCCCTACACGGATAATTTTCCACTTCCTTGGATTAGCACTATTTAAAATTTACGATATCAACAACTAGCGAACTTTCTAACTTGTGTTCGTAACGCTTTAGTAGACCTAGCGTCTAAAGTAGAGCAATACATCCGCACGTTTTTGAGTTCACAGAGTGACTGTTAGACAAGAAAGTATAATTCAACTGAAAATTTGTCCTATTTCTAGTACGCTGATTGGTTAATTCGTAACCCTTCTCTGCGTCTGAAGCCAAGATAAAATTATTCTTGCATACGATTGTTCGAAAGCAATGCACGGGCTCTTAAAAAAAAAAAAAATCGGTATGGAGAACCATACATGACTTCCATGTTCTCAGATTATATATAAAATCATTTGGTACTGCCTTTATGCGTACCAGCAGTTATTTCGATAATGCGATTTTTGGGCTTCGATATGTAGTGAATATCGCACATAATTTTATGTAGTGAAAGAATTATACAAATTTTAATTTTGTATGTTGCAAAATAGTTGGCTGGTGATTGCAATTGATTTCGTTTGTCACTTTTTAATGGAAAATGACTGTAGTAGTAATTTATCACCGAGTCGTGGCTGTGACACCAAAAATTGATTATGTTAGGTTAATATGAAAACTGAAATTATACATGGAAACCAATACGTGTGTAATGTAAAACTATTTTTTTTTCTAAAACCACGAAAAACCCAACTCGAAGTAAGGCGGGATTGGCCCAAGGGTCAACCCCTTGCCTATTATTATAGGCCTGCATGTCACTTTTTTGTGGCAGAACTCGTTTTTTGGTAAAATTCGTTTTCCTACAAGTAGGTCGTTTTGTGACTAACAAAAAACAAACATCCATTATATACAATTTGTAGAGCATATGTTGTCATTCCTTAATACAGTGTTTTTTTTTTTCATTACCCATAAATATATGTATTTTTCATTTTGTATTTGCTGTTGTTTTTTCCAATTTGTAAACTTAAAAATGTTAGGTTCTTTATTTTCAGTGTTACTCTGTTATACGCAGTGTATTACACGTTTAATGTTATGTTTTCTCAACCACAGCTTTTATTTATTTTACCAGTAAACTAAAAACCCAAAACCATTATTACCTAACTACCGAATGAAAGCAACACTTAATTTTGTTTTACATTAAGAAATGGGGCAGTTTATACACTTCTTCTTTTCCACACCGTAATATATCGATACAATCGCATATTAAAAACATCGAAATGTATTGCGGGTACTCATACAGTTCCAATCATTTACTTGAATTCGGTTCGATAATTCCTTAAAAAATATAGAATTTTGACAAAGTGAAATAAAATGTTTCCATAGAAACTACTTCTTTGTTGTCAATAACGTAGTACACATATATACTTATAAAAAAATGTCTCCTCCCTCATCAACTACCATTTTAATTTATAGAAAATTACTCCCTTCCCCTTCAAATACCCTTTTCATTTATAGATATTTCATCTACCTGTCTACAGTGGATTATTATGAAAGGATACTTTATTTACCAAAATTAAGCACTTTACTCTTGTTAAAACGTAAAAGGTTGCAGGTAAATTACCCCTTACCCTTAACCTATCTTCACCAAAATCAATAGGTCTTGAGTCCTCTACAATTCAGGGATGCATGCAAAACATTATTTGATTCTGTTTGAATGTGCGGCAGTTATCGTTCGTCATAGAAACAATTACTCTTGTTAAAACATTAAAGGTGGCCGGTAAACTACCCCTTTCCCTTAACAGATCTGTATCAAAAACAAAAGGTCTTGAGTACTCTACAATTCAGGGCTGTATGCACAAAAGTATTTTTCTGTTTGAATTTCCGGCTGTTATCGTTTGCCAAAAAAAAACCTATAGACACACAGATAAACACACAGGCAGACAGAGAGACAGACTCACACACATACACTTTTCGAAAAATGACTTTTTTCATGTTTTGAGGGTAGTACAATCAGAATCTGCAATTATCTCGAACACGATTTTTTTTTTGCCATCACCATACTTCCATTTCCTTTCAGGGAAGTAAAACCGTATAATTTTACAAGTTGTCTTACGAGCCATAAAACATTCTGTGTTAAACAAACTTATATATTCTGTTCTTTAAATTACTTACAAGTCTCATCTCAAAACTCAATTTAGAGCAAAAGATATTCAATTCAATATGTTTTTTATATTAACCCGTAAAATAATTAAATATTCTCGCTCACGCGCACACACCACACGCCTACGGATCTTTCCGCACCATTTCACAACACTAACAGTTTTTTTTACTGTCGAAAAATATTTAAAACTAATAATTTGAACATGTCTCTTATCGACTATCACACAATGTCCTAACCTGTTGTCTTTACTTATGCAAATTTTCTATATGCATATTCTACTCACTGTAATATATATATATATATATATATATATATATATATATATATTGCAACGATACATATTTGCATATTTGCCCTGGGTAATTTATTTGTATATAAAATAAATATAAGCAGTTGCAGTACATAATTTTAAAATTATGCATACAGGAGCAGACAAACTTCGACAATTCTTAACTTGTTTCTTTGTGAACAATGAGTTACTTGGTTACTGAGGGGTAGCGAACTGTGTGTGTGTGTTTCGCGTCACCTGATCGAGGGAGAGAAAAGTAGTCTTTGTGTACAGTGTATTTAACTTGTGGTAGTGTTTTCCAGGCCAGACAGGCAGAGAATGCAAATAATTAAATATGTTTCTTTGATAAAAATTCGCACACTCACATTACATAAAGCAAAGTGAATGATTTCATTTTGAGACGTGCAAAATCACGTAAGAGTAGATACAATTTGAAGGTAAAAGGTAAAAGTACAACAGAACTATAAACAAATTAATTAATTACTCCGTTAATTAATATGTGATAAGCAATTCATTAATATCTAAATAAAGTCAAAAACTTCACGAATTTCATGCTCCTATTAGTTCGGACATGAACAATAATCATGAGTGGGAAAAAATGAAAACAGTGATATGTGATAACCGACACACAGTACAAGCCTGAACAAAATCTGACAAGTTTGTGATGGCTTGGTAACCAATCTGCGACCTGTCGGCGTGTCTCGGTATATAACGCCGTACGATTCTGACCGATATGACAGATGCTGATAATTGTTCTTGGGAACACTACGTCAGTTTGCTAAGCAACATAAGACAGACGCTAATAATTTGTTCACGGGGATACTATGTCCGATTGCTCAGCAATATAAAACAGACGCCAACCATTCTAAGGCGTGGGACACTCTGTTCAACGGACAACCGACAACAGACTCCGGCACCAGGAATAGCATCATCATCATTGTCAAGGAACAATACACATGCCACGGTAACTCGAAATGAAAAACAGGTTAAAAATGAACATTATTATTTTTTTATAAAAAAGACAGTAAAGAAGTATAAACATGGTATAAAGAAAAGCAGAAATGAATAATTGTACATAATGTAATTACAAAATTTTAAATAATTAATATAATTTAAGCATGTAATTGTAACATCTATTTTCGAGTAATTTTGTCTAGTTAATTAAAATGAGTGCACAATAATTAATATTTATTGAAATAAAGTAAATATTATTTTTTATTAAATTACTACAAATAAACTTTTCAATTGTATAATAAATATTTAATTGATATCAGATTTGCTACGTTGAAAATAATTACTTTAATTCTATATTGTAATGTCACACACCCAAACAATTACAGCAATTTAATAATTGTTTTGTTTTAAAACAATTTTACAATTTTATAATTGTTTTTTACGTAAGCGTTTTATTTTTGGTATTTACATGTTCATTTGTGTTTATTTTATTTGTTTGCATATTATGTTTGTGTAATTTATAAGGTGTGTTACTATAACTAATACTTGTAAAACAGCTTCTCTTAAAAGACGAATTTTAATACGTGTTTCTTTTTAGTTTTTAAAGCATTTTTTTATAAATCGTTCTTTTATTAACATTTAGTTAATATTATACGCTCATTTTTTTCAAAAAGTTGAGAGCGACAAACCGGCAAAGAGAGACATCAAGCCTGAAGTATGATATTGTACAAGAGTAGTGAAGGTTTTGTTCACGCCTTCCATATTTATGTAATAGTTGCACAATATACATATTTATGTGTTTGTAACTGCTATATAAGTAATTTTTATTATGACTAGTGCGTAAGAGGTTATTGTTTTTGTATGTGCTGGCTACTCGGTGTCCACATAAATCAATTAAGTTGTGCTACCGCATTGTAGTCTAAAGATTCCAGTAGCATATTATCGGTTTAACGGACAGCGTAAAGAAGTGATTCCAGAAAAGTAACTGAAACTGCCAAGAGCGCCACAACGATTTGAACATTCCGAAAAATACGGCAGGTCATGTGCCACGAATGCAGGATACATGGCTTTCTTCGAGTAGATTGTTAGAAGACTAGTATACAGAGTGAAAGGCCTAAACACGCACTAAATGGAGGAGTGAAATTCCTGAAGACCACAGAATGGATTCGATGAAGAGGCGTCTGTGAGTGATGGAGAAAGTGCTTTCGAAATTGAAAAAGCAGGTCAAACTTAAAACAAAGCACGATGAGTGGATTTTCTCATTTTTAGATGGTCAGGCTTAAGAAAGTAAGACAACATGCGTAGCGTATGTAAAGTTTATTACAGATCTGCCAATCAACAAGGTGACTACATTTCAGAGTCAAGTAGCAAAATCAAGCCAAGAGCGCGTAGAATATTGTGGAACTTTCTCGACCGCATTACACGACAGGTAACTGGGATAAAATGAAATATATAACGGCCATGTGTCTGTAATTGGAGCAGGTCAGCGAGTCCATCGAACGAGTTCATTCAGTGCGTGTTATTAGAGAACGTTAATTTGTGTGCTTATTTTGTGTAGACTTTTATAATTCTTTGACATGGAAAATTGTATAATTGTTTGTGTACACTGCGCAACACAGATGCCATTATTTTACTGAGAAACGTTAATAAATTTTTGTGAGTATTAATCTCTCTGCCATTCGATAATTTATTCCACCGTTTCAGCATGACAATTATACGATAAATGTAGGTATACATACATTGCGCGCGTGTGTGCGTGTGTGAGTTGTTGTATGTAGGATTGAAGTCTAGTGGTAGTAATCTTGATACACATCAGATCTTAAATATGTTTACATCAGGGACATCGTAGGAAAATCACGAGTTTAACTACAGTATAAGATTTTTATGGAAATAATATGTAATTCAACAATCCATATATACAAAACGATAATCTCTTACGCACTACCCATTATAGAAAACAAAGTTTACCAACATAGCAATTGCAAACACATAAGCATGTATACTGTGTTTGCAACATAATTATGCTCATTGAAATTAGAACTTTATTTTTAAGCATGACTACACTGACTTTTAATCTCAGGGCAAGTAGCACTGAGAAATTACATTTAAAACCAATCATATAATAATACAAACTATTTTGCACTTTTTTAAATCAATACAAAATAGTTCTGTTACAATTTAACTTTAGTTAGTATTAAATGTACATTATTGTTAGTTCTAAATGATAACACTACACCAATTCAGCGCTAATGTAGCCTACTTTTACTTTGTATTAAGACAAAGATGACTGACTCCCTTAATTGTGTAGCAGGTTTACGTATGTTTTGATTTTCAATTAAATATAAATATGTTTTTTCGTTACACTGTTTAAACTTGAGTATACTTTATTTTTAAATTATACTGTTTATATTACAAAGTAATAGATACTATTTTATATTTTCACTCACTAACTCACTCACTTGTTTTGCACTAACAAAGTGTATTTTGTTCAGTACTATGATTATAATTTTCCGTGTATATTTTTGGTTCAATGTTATCTTGGATATTTTTATTATTTGTTTCCTGGGCTGTAGTTGTTTAATGTTGTTTTACATAACCTTACTTTTTTCTCTATGATGGTATTTTTCACATTCCTTTCTTTATGTCTCTTCTTTTACTTTTTTAGTTCGTGTTTACTTATTTAGTTGTTTTATGTTTTGCTGTTTTTATGGTAACACGCTTCATGCTCAAAGTAATCTCATTAAAAATTCAAATTAGAATGGCGTTCTTCATGAAATTCTTGTATTGTTGTGTGGTAATATTTCTTATTCTTCATCTCACGTAGTATTACACTAAACGCAATATGTTTTAATTTTGGTCTATCACTTGCTCTTTTAAGTCTAATATATATTTTGTATAAATATCTTTTTGAATAAGTTACGTTATTTTTATATTTGACAATCACTAATTACGTATGGTATTTACTTATATTACCTAACTTTACAAAATGCGTGTGACTGCTAGATTTTTCTCTGTTATTCTCCTTTCTTAAAATTATATTCATGTTCATTAATTGTGATTTATAAAATTTTTAAGGATTTACAATACTATATAACTAATTTACTTTAGTTTATTACAAGTTCTTTACACATTCATTTTTGTTATTACAATTTGTTCAAAATATTTACAAGAATTATATAAAAACTACTAAGATGTTCCAAGCGTTTCAAAATCGAATATGGCTAAACACTTTTTAATTTCCAAAAAAAATTTTTTACAATATTTTATAAATTAACTTCTTTTAAATAATGTTTATACATACAGTTTTAATTTACAGCAATACAATACTATTATAACAAATTTTTTATATAACTTAGCACTAATTGTAACGTAAAACCCAGAGAACGTTTCGATAAACAACTTTCCGCTCTGTCTAGGTAGGTTAATATACGGTAAAGACAAGGTAACAAAAACGCGTTAACAACCCGTTAGGATTTGGGCTTGATTTGTATAGAGAATTTTATATCGTTCAACATAGTACTTATAATCCATTACGCATCACATTTTCATTGGTTAATCATGTTCCATTATATCAAATAATAAACAACACACCCGACGTTATTAGTAGTATCGCCATGAATACATATGTCTACAACATACATTTGTTTTCGGATCTCACTATATTACTTGGTGTTATACATCATGTATCAGAGCATACTTTAAGCAATAAACTAGGCGGCACTAGTGCCGCCTAGTGCCAGGTATTAGTGCCGGTGCCGAAAAGTGAGACAAAAGGGGAGAAATTGGGAAGGCGTGTTTCTATTTGTGTACATTAGCTTTCAGCATTGTCTGTACAGTATGCAAATATGGCGCTTATTGAATATTACATAATTAATTATAATGAATCCATTTGAGTGTTTGTGGTGTTTTTTTTTTAATTTTCCTAATGTCTAAATATATATATATATATATATATATATATATATATATATATATTATAACATTGCCAAACCCTGATCACATTTGATATAAAAAAGTATGTAAAAAATGCCAAGAAACAATACATTTTGATAGATAAATGATAACGAGAATGAAAGTAGTAAATATAATCAATAGTGAAGGAGGAAGAATACAACCAAAGGTGGTCACAAAACAAGAAAATACGAACTAGACTGACAGACAACTGACATTGACCCAACCCCAGAGATTGGCCAGATATCAACAAAAGTAAAGCGAGACAAGAAGACAGTGAAGAAAAAAGAAGAAAATAAAAAATTACATGGCCATAACAATTAACTCACAAGATTGTTTTAAAAGAGAATAATTTTTATTATTGTTAATAATTTATGTTTAAATTTTTATTAGTGGTAACTTGTAAATGACAGTATATCAGCAATTGTTATACATAAAAAACCATGGGTAGATATGATTGTATGTATATCCTTATCTATAGGTGATGTGTCAGCTGTTATGTTTAAAATTACACTCATACAGACAGGGAATAGAAATGTGTGCGTGGTTCAATCAGAGAACAAATTGTATATCCTACTATATACTTTGGAACTTTTACTAAGATTTCAGCAGTATGTATGTTATCTCAACATTATGTGTTCGAAAGTATAAGATGTTGGAGAGTTTATTTATTCAATAACATTATTGCTATTGCTACAGATATAGTAGATTTCAATGAACACAATATATTAACATTATTAAACTGTTGTTATTATTACTAATTATGACATTTCAGACCAATTTTTATCACTTTAATGACAAAATATATACAAAGTTATGTTTTATTTGAAAGAGGTATTTACAATACCATGTTGTTTGCATATTATAAAATGATATGTGACAATCTGAAGGTACCAAAAAAGACATGAACTCATTAGATACAAAAACTTAGTAATAATAGTGAGATCGTGAGAAATATAAGGGTAATTAGAGATAGGTAGGGAGTGACAAAGACGAACAGTGAAGTGATAAGTGTAATAAAATAAACAGCATATAATCTTAAGAAAAAAGAGTGAAACAAGTGTGACAAACCCAAAATATAAGCACATGTTAAATGAGCAATTAAGTTAAGTATATTAGACTGAAAGACACAGAATAATAATTGTGAATATAAAAAACAGAAAAAATATTATCTCAGTATAAAATCACCAGGGTGGTTACTGTTATAAAAGAGATGGTGTAGATATAACACTCACCAAATTTGTTCATTTGTTAATTTAAAGAAAGAAGTTATTGGCTTAATGTTTAAGGCAATAATTACCAGAAGAAATAGTTTTACAGTAATATGTTAGTATGTTTTAAGTAAGTAAGGAATTTATAAAGAAAATAATAGCAATACCTTTATAAGAAATAATAGGCAAAATATAGTAATTATGTGTAACGAAAGGGAACATGGCAGAATTATATTAAAACTTAGAAATAAGTAAATTATGTATTAGCATAGTATTATCCATTTTGGACAAAAACATTAATACATGGCTTAGACCAATCTTGTTAGATATCAAACTAATCTTTGAAAGAAAATAGGAACATCTATGTAAAGATTACGACCATTGAAATTATCCCCAAGTAAATATAGCCATTATAAAATATTTATTCAAATTAAACAAAAAATTCAAGGTTTGATAACAATGGGTTTATTTTGAGATCGACCAGGTAGAATAATTACGTTACCATGGAAACTGTGGAGTAACAAGCCAAAAATACCGTTAGATTTTTTACTGAATGTATGACGCTTTAATGGTATAGACGCTAATTTTCGAGTGACCAAAATTGTCCATTAAAACATAGCAAATATCAGAAAAAGTTATTAATAAGTGTATACCAAGATATAAGATAAAGACTGGAGCCATATTATTGAAGTTGAGGCCAAATTAACGGAAAAAGAAAATCAATTACTACCAGTTAAACTGAAAAAGATGCCTGATGTCCTGAACCCAGCAAATTAAAGAAGATTATAGTATAACCCATGAATAACAGATCGTATGAATTCGCCATAACTACGGAAGTGATAAGTACCTCTTAAATTACCCGAAATATATAAATAAACTCACGTTAATTATCTCACTAAAGGTCGAAATCTCACTGAACTGAAATTCATTACTTTCAAAGATTAAAAAGAAATTTAAGTCACTGACAATTTATAAACTAACCAATATAAACTGTTGTTAATGATCCATAACTTGTAAACACTTTTACTACACTGCGCTAAACAAAATATACCTACACAATATGTTAGTTAAGTTTACTTGATGTAAAGGTGTGTATTTTTATTGTTTTTAAAACATTTGTAATCCTTTGAACGTAACCTCAAGAACCTATGACAAACATTAATAATTTGTATACAATTTTTAAAAGACGCCATCATTAAACGTCTGGTATCAATTCAAATATCGATTGTCAAACCCTGTAATTGTCTCATATAAATAACCGGAGCATTTGTATTAGAATAATTTGTATTAAATGAATAATAATCACTAATAAAAAATGTGTAAGTATTGAGTGTAACCACGGTGTTATAATTTCATTAGGAGGTGCACAATATTTTATGTACATTTTAGCAGATGACTAACGATTTACACAGCCCACGCATCGAACTGCTGTGTGCTACAGTGGGTCTAGCTGGCGGAAATATTTGAATTATTCAAACCGCCATGAGCTGCGCTGGTCATACGTTTTTGAATTTTATTTTAATTGTTTTAAGAAAACAATTTGGCGCCACCGGGACTTTCTCACCCCTAGTGAACATCAAGACCTGGTTATTCGTACGTTCGCAACGAACGAAATATACAGAAGTTGCACGCATTTGAACTACGGATCGAGAAGACACGTACACTCATTACACACAAATTATACATTATCCACATTTTGCAGAATAAAACGGTAGACGTACACACGATAACATTAAAAATTGACGCATCCAACGTGTGGCAGAATAACACTGTCAGAAAGACACATACAAGGATAGTTACAAATTGGCTTCCATCGCGGGGCTTGAACGAGGCGGACGTCTCGTACACGCCCTGAAGGATAGTTACAAATTGGCGCGCCAACTAGTAGGGCTAGAATAATAAAGAAATTACACAATTAAACCCTATAAGTTCTAGCGGCGATTACGAAAGGTTACAAAATGCACACCAGAGGAGTATCGAAAAAATTGGCAAAGGAGAAGGAGATGGAAGAAAACAGAGGGGAAGAAGAGGAAGGAGCACCGATTGAAGAGGTGGAGACAATAATAACCACAACAGAACCAAGCCAAGACGAAGAAATGGAATTACAGGCGGGCGACAAGGGAGAATTTAGAGGAGACCCGAACATACTAAAATTAATGGAAATGATGAACAATAATTTGAAGGAGATGAACAATAAATTCGACAAGAATGAAGAGAGTTTGAAGGAGATGAACAATAAATTCGACAAGAACGAGGAAAGTTTGAAACAGATGAAGAAAGAAACCAATGACAATTTGAAACAAATCAATGAAAAAATAGTGAGCACAAATGAAAGTACTAAGGAAGAATTGAGGAAAACAGTCAACCAAAATAATGAAACATTACAACAAAGATTGATGGAGGAAATTCAGCAAAGAAACGAAGAATTAAAGGAAGAATTGAAGGAACAGCTGAAGAAGGACCACGAGAAAAATAAAGAAGAAATGAAGCAGCAAATAAGACTAATTTTCAGAGAACGTCGTGAAGAAAGCGACCAGACAAAAATGGAGATGAATAAGAAAGGGGAAGAAACCAATTACCAAATAGATCTACTTAATGAGACATTAGGTAACGGGTTCAAGAAGGTGAATGAAACAATAAACACCACTCCAGAAGGAAATAATGAAAAAACAGAAATTCAAGAAGACCCAAATACATTGTTACATCAAAATAAAGGTAACGAAAATAAAGAGAAGAGTAAGCACAAAGGAACCAACAGTAGAGGAGTACAGAAAAAACAGATAATTAAGAAGACCAAGAAAATACATCAGAGAAAACGAATCAATACCAGAGAGGAATTGGAGATGATGAAGAACGGACTACTTGAGACGTTTAATCGACCAATTAATGACCATACGGAAATGATGAATGTTATGGAGTGTAGGAGAACTCTGAAGGAAATTCTAGGAGGGATCAACGATCAACCAGCGAGTAAAACTTTCAGCAAAAATATCTTTAAATGGAGGATATCCAAAGTTGAAAAGGAACACAACAAAACAATGTATGACAAATTGAGAAAGTCTACAAGAAAAGGGAAATTACCAGAGATAGAAATACCAAATAAACCAATATCAGTGAGAAGATCAATAACGAAGGTACGATTAACTTCGTTGAGTAGTAAACAACATCATCAAGTGATTGAGGTAGGCACTGATGCCAGAGAACACATGGTATTAGAAGAGTGGCTGTACCAGATAGAAGAGACATATATAACACAGACAGAAACAGTGATGCACACCAGAGCAGTCCGAACAACGGAGGAAACTTATGTAATCATGGACAATGGATAAACCAAATGCAGATAAACACTGGAATATGGGACCATACACTATAACAAAAGACAAGGGCAATAACACTTACGAGATCACTCACCCCGTCACCAAGAAAATAAAGGGGGTATACAATCAAGCCTCAATTAAGAAATATTATGACAATCAACCATAACTGTAAAAAACAATTTAAAGTAAAAAACCAACAAAAATACTTTAAATAAAGAAAAAAAAAATAAAGTGACAAACAAACAAGTCTGCCAATGTCATAAAGAAAAGATCTCTAAAGAATGTCAAAATTCCAAAACATTCGTAAGTACAGCTTACACTAAGCATTAGAGAAACCATTATGATGAATAAAAATTGTAAAAAATCAAAAAAGATATGTAAGAAAAGCTTACCCAAATATCTTAATAATATTTTAGAACAAGTAAAAATGGAGAGATAAAAGTCACAAGGCATTCAGATAAAGTAAGAGCAACCAACTTACTACAATATTTAAATAAAAAATTAACAATAGAGGAGTGTAGTTACAAAACATTCCTCCAAAATAAGGTTAAATTACCATAATATTTAGCCAAAAAATGAGGCATAAAAAGCATAACATACTGTAAAGGAATAAGCTACAAAAAATTCCTAACTAGTAAGAAGCCATAACTTACTATGATATTTAAAAATTATGAAAAAAAACAAAAAAAAATATCAATCAAAATGATCAGCTTCCACAACTATTTAGAAAGAGGGGAAGTAAAATTACCCAAACCAATGATCACAAAACAATATAAATGAAATAAACGTTCTAAGAGTTATAATGTGAAATGAGATGAAACAAAGAGTAATTAAAAATGAATAAAAATGTGAATTGTATCAATAAAAAACAATGCTTCAAATAGTATCTATAAAGAAAGATGAAACAATATATGACTCGAACTGAGCTATAATGAAGTATAAAAGTAAAAGATTCCCAACAAATATTATGATTATGATTATTATTATTATTATTATTATTTTGAGTCACGAGTTGACTATATTTAAGAATTATTAATTGAGATTGTCTGTGGAATTAACCAGCAATCATTTTACTGAGCAGGGATGATGTTCCCCTGATATCAGTATAAGAGTAGTTTTGATGAAAAATAAGATTTATAGGGAATAAGTTATAATAAAAAGTCAATAAGCCAGTTCGCAATATGAGAAGATAATGAAGAAAAGACTAAGAAGAATGGAATTAAAGGATACAGAATTAATTATAAAAAATGAATGAGAAGCAGGAGAATTTGAAAAAAAAAAAAAAATTTTTGATACGATACAATTGATAATTTCATCAAACTCAAATTCACGTTTTATAAAATGATCAATTTTGGTGGAAGGGCATTATATAACATTGCCAAACCCTGATCACATTTGATATAAAAAAGTATGTAAAAAATGCCAAGAAACAATACATTTTGATAGATAAATGATAACGAGAATGAAAGTAGTAAATATAATCAATAGTGAAGGAGGAAGAATACAACCAAAGGTGGTCACAAAACAAGAAAATACGAACTAGACTGACAGACAACTGACATTGACCCAACCCCAGAGATTGGCCAGATATCAACAAAAGTAAAGCGAGACAAGAAGACAGTGAAGAAAAAAGAAGAAAATAAAAAATTACATGGCCATAACAATTAACTCACAAGATTGTTTTAAAAGAGAATAATTTTTATTATTGTTAATAATTTATGTTTAAATTTTTATTAGTGGTAACTTGTAAATGACAGTATATCAGCAATTGTTATACATAAAAAACCATGGGTAGATATGATTGTATGTATATCCTTATCTATAGGTGATGTGTCAGCTGTTATGTTTAAAATTACACTCATACAGACAGGGAATAGAAATGTGTGCGTGGTTCAATCAGAGAACAAATTGTATATCCTACTATATACTTTGGAACTTTTACTAAGATTTCAGCAGTATGTATGTTATCTCAACATTATGTGTTCGAAAGTATAAGATGTTGGAGAGTTTATTTATTCAATAACATTATTGCTATTGCTACAGATATAGTAGATTTCAATGAACACAATATATTAACATTATTAAACTGTTGTTATTATTACTAATTATGACATTTCAGACCAATTTTTATCACTTTAATGACAAAATATATACAAAGTTATGTTTTATTTGAAAGAGGTATTTACAATACCATGTTGTTTGCATATTATAAAATGATATGTGACAATCTGAAGGTACCAAAAAAGACATGAACTCATTAGATACAAAAACTTAGTAATAATAGTGAGATCGTGAGAAATATAAGGGTAATTAGAGATAGGTAGGGAGTGACAAAGACGAACAGTGAAGTGATAAGTGTAATAAAATAAACAGCATATAATCTTAAGAAAAAAGAGTGAAACAAGTGTGACAAACCCAAAATATAAGCACATGTTAAATGAGCAATTAAGTTAAGTATATTAGACTGAAAGACACAGAATAATAATTGTGAATATAAAAAACAGAAAAAATATTATCTCAGTATAAAATCACCAGGGTGGTTACTGTTATAAAAGAGATGGTGTAGATATAACACTCACCAAATTTGTTCATTTGTTAATTTAAAGAAAGAAGTTATTGGCTTAATGTTTAAGGCAATAATTACCAGAAGAAATAGTTTTACAGTAATATGTTAGTATGTTTTAAGTAAGTAAGGAATTTATAAAGAAAATAATAGCAATACCTTTATAAGAAATAATAGGCAAAATATAGTAATTATGTGTAACGAAAGGGAACATGGCAGAATTATATTAAAACTTAGAAATAAGTAAATTATGTATTAGCATAGTATTATCCATTTTGGACAAAAACATTAATACATGGCTTAGACCAATCTTGTTAGATATCAAACTAATCTTTGAAAGAAAATAGGAACATCTATGTAAAGATTACGACCATTGAAATTATCCCCAAGTAAATATAGCCATTATAAAATATTTATTCAAATTAAACAAAAAATTCAAGGTTTGATAACAATGGGTTTATTTTGAGATCGACCAGGTAGAATAATTACGTTACCATGGAAACTGTGGAGTAACAAGCCAAAAATACCGTTAGATTTTTTACTGAATGTATGACGCTTTAATGGTATAGACGCTAATTTTCGAGTGACCAAAATTGTCCATTAAAACATAGCAAATATCAGAAAAAGTTATTAATAAGTGTATACCAAGATATAAGATAAAGACTGGAGCCATATTATTGAAGTTGAGGCCAAATTAACGGAAAAAGAAAATCAATTACTACCAGTTAAACTGAAAAAGATGCCTGATGTCCTGAACCCAGCAAATTAAAGAAGATTATAGTATAACCCATGAATAACAGATCGTATGAATTCGCCATAACTACGGAAGTGATAAGTACCTCTTAAATTACCCGAAATATATAAATAAACTCACGTTAATTATCTCACTAAAGGTCGAAATCTCACTGAACTGAAATTCATTACTTTCAAAGATTAAAAAGAAATTTAAGTCACTGACAATTTATAAACTAACCAATATAAACTGTTGTTAATGATCCATAACTTGTAAACACTTTTACTACACTGCGCTAAACAAAATATACCTACACAATATGTTAGTTAAGTTTACTTGATGTAAAGGTGTGTATTTTTATTGTTTTTAAAACATTTGTAATCCTTTGAACGTAACCTCAAGAACCTATGACAAACATTAATAATTTGTATACAATTTTTAAAAGACGCCATCATTAAACGTCTGGTATCAATTCAAATATCGATTGTCAAACCCTGTAATTGTCTCATATAAATAACCGGAGCATTTGTATTAGAATAATTTGTATTAAATGAATAATAATCACTAATAAAAAATGTGTAAGTATTGAGTGTAACCACGGTGTTATAATTTCATTAGGAGGTGCACAATATTTTATGTACATTTTAGCAGATGACTAACGATTTACACAGCCCACGCATCGAACTGCTGTGTGCTACAGTGGGTCTAGCTGGCGGAAATATTTGAATTATTCAAACCGCCATGAGCTGCGCTGGTCATACGTTTTTGAATTTTATTTTAATTGTTTTAAGAAAACAATTTGGCGCCACCGGGACTTTCTCACCCCTAGTGAACATCAAGACCTGGTTATTCGTACGTTCGCAACGAACGAAATATACAGAAGTTGCACGCATTTGAACTACGGATCGAGAAGACACGTACACTCATTACACACAAATTATACATTATCCACATTTTGCAGAATAAAACGGTAGACGTACACACGATAACATTAAAAATTGACGCATCCAACGTGTGGCAGAATAACACTGTCAGAAAGACACATACAAGGATAGTTACAAATTGGCTTCCATCGCGGGGCTTGAACGAGGCGGACGTCTCGTACACGCCCTGAAGGATAGTTACAATATATATATATATATATATATATATATATATATATATATGATTGGTTGGTTTAGTGCCGCCTAGTGCAAATTCCTTAAAATATGCTCTGTCATGTATATTTATAGTCACTGTATTACTTGTTGTGCATGTATTTTCACACAAATTTACATATTGTAATAAGACGAAAATAACATTCTACTTTGAAAACCACTAAACATCCTTTCCACCTGTTATTAGAGAGCACCACTACAAAATGCAATCCATAAAATCTCTAGACAAAGCATCTGACAGATGGCTCGCCGCTTTGTTCCTCAAAATGGAAAATTACCCCTTCACTTGCATATTAATTGCTTCATTTCCAACGCTCACAGGTTATGTTTCTGTTACAATTTTAACGCTCACAGGTTATGTTTCTGTTACAATTTTTTAAGTTTTCTTTTGCACAGGAAAAGTGAAATTTCATGTTTTATAAAACCCTATGTTTTAGATATCACACTTAAATATCAATTACAGTACTTAAACCGATACTTGAAAAACATTATTGTGTTTATTTGAATGTTATCAAGTATAGTATTATTAAACTCGTTTCAGGGTCGCCTTTTTAATATTAAAATTTAGTAACATATCTTCTAATAATTATATTCTACTAATTTTTGTTAAAAAGAATTGTAACTGATATTGTCAATAAGAAAAAAACAGAAGAAATTCCTTTTTTCCGAAACAAATATGAATAAATAGGCAGACTTGAAACGTACAAGAGTAGAAGAGCGCCGTATTCTAATAAAATTACACTCATGTCCTATCATCACTTTTCTCGTACATTCCTGCATTTTTCGTTTGTCTCAGTTGGTTATAAATTCCTCGCAAAGAAAATAAACAAGAAGTGACGGTATTCAACGTATAGGTTTAATTCCGTGTAATATTACGACAAAAATAATTGTATTTTTGTCGTTAGAACACATTTTTTAAACTATTAAAATTTCAGTAATTATCGGATTTGGCACTACACGTTAACGAGTATTTCAGTATTGGTTTGGTACTCATTACGTTTTCTATTTGTCACTTATGGCTATGTGTAATGTAGCCTTTACAATAAGTTTAATTTCCTTATTGTAGTACATGAGAAAGATATCCTCTTCCCCAGACCCCGCACTTTTAATTAGACATAATGATGGCTTGGAATAATATTCAGAGTTAATGATTTTACGGTAGGAAGTAACTTGTATGGTATATTGTATATATAATATCGTATATATTATATAATATAATATATTATATTAAATATATTAACATTAAGAACGTGTGCAACTGATATTTTACTTAAAAATTATTTTTTCAAAGGAACTGTAAATAAATTTATGTTTTATATCATATTAATTTGTATCATATTAAACCAATCAGAAGAAATGAGAAACACGTTTTAAGCGTAACAGTATCAATTAACAAAAATAATGTGTTGTTAAAACAGAAATATAATACCGAATCTGTCTGCACATTAACTTACAAAAACTAAATACATCTAACCCCCCCTAAATTACCCTAACCTACAACCCTACCCTAAATTACCCTAGCCTAAATTACATCGAAACTGTCTCGCCTCACTTGAATACCGTGAAAAGTCACTTAAGAGCTTCGAAAAAACATTATGTACATTCATTATTTAAAGAGGTTCAGTTACAACGAGTAATATAATTTAATGTTATTATTTGTGATCATCAGTTTTTTTTAAAATAAATAATCTGTTATTCCAACGTATTCTACAGTCGTTATAAACACTAAACAACATTGTCTTTTGTACTAATCGTATTTAAAATTCAATATAATTAGGTAAATAAGATGTTAGACATTATTGTTAATAAGTTGAAAGTTAAAATAATAATTTAAATAATAGTAATATATTCAAATTTTCTAATTTAATAATTATACCGAGAGATAGAGGTCTTTTTTTTACTAGGTCGATGGGATAATTTTGTCGCAAAATGTTCTATGACCTATATCGATCGTAAATACCTGACGGCGGAAAGCGTTTCGGAAGATGAAAATGGGGGCAAGCGGTGAAAGTCGGAAAATTTCGAAGGTTTTTAAATCACTCGGTATATGGCTGAAAATTTACAAGTAAGCACCCAATGTCGTTCTTATGCCCCATGCAAAGTGGCGGAAACGGAAGTGGAGTACAAATGGCCGGCGGAAAGCGTCAAAGATAGGAAAATTTTGGGAAAACTTAAAGCACAAGGTATATGTCCGCCAATTTGTGTATGCAATGTTTATGAATGTATAAGTTTGTGTGCAAAAGGGCGGAAAAAATTTCAGTAGTTTTTCCTATGAAAATCTCGATCGAAAGTGGCTTGAGCGCAGCGAGTTTTTACAACGATCGCGATTCAGTTTTATTAGTTTGCCAGTAAAAATATTCAGGATATATCCGCCAGTGAAGATATGAGAATATTGCACATCTATTAGTTTATTTGATAGAAGGCGGACTCCAGAATGGAAGACAATTTTTAAAAAAATAATCATAATTCTAATAAAATACTATAAAAATTAATAATACAAGCATTACCTTTATTTAAATAATTTATAGGGTATCAATAGTTTTTAATGAAAATTCACTATGATATGAAAAGTTGTGTTACTATCTCATTACAATTTCATAAAATTATTTGTATCTATTGAAACTGCTGACAATTTGGCGCTATAAGAAGTGGCACCAGTCGACTGGCGCCAGTTCAGTAAAGGTGCATGGATGTGTTTCCACACGCCACTAAATTTTTGTAAATGCAAGTGCGTTGAACGACACTGAAAATATTACAAAACTAAAATCGATGAAAGAAGATGATGTTATACATTATCATGATTCGTGTAAAAGAATATATTTTATAAAACATCGATGCTCCTCAAAAATCTCATACAGAATGGCACGATAATAGGGATATCCACCAAAATGTTTTTAGCGAAATTTGTGCTTTCGTTCAAGAAAATATTTTAGAAAATAAAAAATGTTTTACTTTAAAGTTGTTAACTGATTATCATCAAGCTGCATTAGAAAAATTGTATAGAGATAATAATAATATATTCGATAGACCAATATATTCTCAATATTTACTTCAAAAATGAGAAAAAAAATTTCAAAATGACATACCAGTCATAATTTTTGATAATAAAAAAATTATAGCACCAAGAAATGGTTGCGTAATTACCGACGAAACGTTTTCAAAATTAGACGAATCAGCTTCACGTCAACGTACCGGTTTAAATATAAGAAAAATAATTTTATCCATAGAAAAAAAAGACCTCTTCCGCGGAAATTAGAAGGATGCCATTTAATAGCAGGTGAATGTGATATACCCATTGAATTATCCGAATTATTATTTTCAATAATTTATGGCTCGGATTCTACAAAATCAACGAGTTCTGAGTGCATTCGTAAAGTAAATTCAATTTCTCAGGATATAATCTATGCAACATCTCATGGTAAAATAAAACCGTCGAAGCATATAACACTTGGCATTACCTTAAAAAGCATAACAAGTAGCAGAAAAGTTATTGATATTATAAATAAAGTTGGGCATTGCTGCGGGTACCATACCATAGAAGAGCTTGAAACAGAAGCAACTTTGTTTTCTAGCAGTAAAAGTAGTATATGTCCGGATGATGTTGTCTTGTCTCCGGATCTTTTTACAGGTGTTGCTTTCGACAATTTCGATAGATTTGTAGAAACATGCAGTGGCAAGGATACTTTGCATGATACTGTTGGAATTTTATATCAAAATGATAATTCTATAGAATCGGGAAATTGTTCTACCAATAGTAAATTGCTTTATCTCCTCTTAAAAAAAGAAGAAGAACTTTTGAGGCAATAGCTCCTGAATTAGTAGAATACGTTAAAAGACCAAAAGTATTTGCTACCATTAGATAGTTCCTTACGTGAGCTCACTGCCAACAAATTTGATAAAATGAAAAAACTTGATATTCTATGGGTATTATCTCATTATCACAATGTTCCAAATGCACCAATGTGGGTTGGATTCAATAGTAAAGTAATTAAAGATGATAATTGCAAACAAAAAGTTAGCTACCTTACTCCTATTAATGCTTCGCCAACAAATATATCAGTAGTATACGAAACAATGAGATTGAGCCAAAAAATTGCTGAGGAGTGTCGACAAACTTATATGCAGGTTACTTATGATTTGCAAATTGCAAAAGTTGCTTTTCAAATTCAGTGTACTGAAAAGCCATTGTTTGATAATCTTTTTATTCATATGGGCGCTTTCCACACAATGATGGCTTACTTCAAATCTGTCGGAAAATTCATTGATGGATGTGGACTAACACAAATGATGGTACAAAGCGAACTTTTGGCGAGCGGTTTTGTTAATGGTTTTATTAGTGGTAAGCATTTTAATAGATGTAAGCGTCTGCATCCAATGATATCTTTAGGTTTGCAGATCCTACATTTTGAAAGATTTTTTAAAGGAAATCAGCTACTCATTGTTAATAGAACACGGACAGTAATTACGAAAATACAAAGTGAAGGATTATCAAATGAAGTATTTCTTGACAAAGAACTTGACGATCTTTTAATAAATATTTCAAATACAAAAAAAAATACACTTGATGGAAAGTTTGGAAAAACTCCACAATTTTATATGATGCACGTAGAATTTATTAATTACTATTTGATTTTTTCCAGAAGTATCCGCACTGGCGATTTTGAGCTTTATAAATTCATCATACCAAAACTTATTAATTTGTTTTTCATATTTAATCAGCACAATTATCCTCGGTGGTTACTTAAGTAACATGACAATTTATTAAAAATAAATGAAACACATCCAGCGCTGGCGGAGGAATTTGAAAAAGGCTTGTTCGCTGTAAAAAGAACAGGAAAACCTTTTTCGAAAATACCTGTTGATCTGACCTTAGAACAAACAATCAATGCTGATGCTGCTAGAAGACTTACTGGTGTAACACACTTTACAAATTCAATATCTGCCCACCAACGATGTTCCAGAAGTCATAGCATCAGATCAAAAATAATTTCACATGTTCTCAATGAAACTGGACTACAAAAAGCTCAAGACGTCAGTTCGGATTTAGAAAAACATCAAATTAATAAAGATACAATTCAGTTAAACAGATTTATTTCCGTAGTTAAGAATAACATGAATCCTTTTGATTGTATTGAGATGGATCAGGATTTGTTATATAATATTGCAACCGGACGATCTACGACAACAGAAGTAACTGATTTTCTTTTAAATTCAGAAAAAAGGTAATGAGTTAAGAGAGTCATTTATTGCGGAATGTGGTCAATCGATGATCCGATTTGAAGAACGTATATCTCAAAACAAGATTAGTAATTTTGTTAAATCTAACGAGAGGAAAAAAATGTTTGTCAATAATAAAGTACAAGAAGTGCCTTTGCAAAGAGACTTATGGATGCATGCTTGCTATTTCAAAGGACCAAAATGCTAATATTGAAAAGATCCTCACATACCCTTTAACTCCTGTTTCTATGGCTTTGTGTAACTTAGATGGGACGATTTGTAAAACGTAAAAATCTGCATTGACTAAATGTTTGAAAGTTGAAAGTAGTCGTTCTTTAATACCAGACATTATAATAATAGATGGCTTTTACATTTTGCATTGTATGAAAGCTGTTCCTAAAACATTTGGGAGTATATCAAAAAAATTATTGAAAACAATTACTAATAACCGGGCATCCGAAATTCATCTCATTTTTGATAGATACTTTCAACCTTCAATTAAAGATTACGAGCGTACATTGAGACGAAGCTCGTCATCTGATCGTAACTTCGTCATTTTAGGGGAAAATCAACCGAGGCCTACAGACTTTTCTAAAGAACTGAGAAATAGTAAATTTAAAGAAGCATTGATTAATTTTATAATAAATCATTGGAGTGGCCAACACCTTGCTGAGTTTATTAAAAACAAAACTATTTTTCTCAATTTTGATAATTCCTACTCGTATGAAGTTGTAAATGGCGAAGTTATCAAATCAGTCAATGTAAATTTTTCTTGTCCTGATCATGAAGAAGCAGATACAAAGAGATAGTTTTTCACATTTGTAAAATTAATCGCGATGCTATGTTTTAATTAAATGTTCAGATAACTTACCAATATTTTAGTTATATTGTTAGGAAACTTGCATACCATTAAAAAAAATTTGAAATTTTCCATTGAATATGGAGTTTCGGGTAAGCGGACCGTAATAGATGTTAACGAAATATATGAAAGATTGGGTGAATCGTTGTGTAAAGCACTTCCAGGGTTTCATGCTTTTACTGGATGTGATTATAATCCATCATTTTTCAGAAGAGGAAAGCAGCGTCCTTATAAAATTCTTCAGGAATCGGAAGAGTATCAAAAGGCTTTCATAGAGCTAGGTAAATTTTTTTGGGATAAGGATGACGTAATAACAGTTACTGAAAAATTTGTATGCCATTTATATAATGTAATAAGTAAAGATGAAAATGACACACCAACCGTAAATAGAGCCCGAATTGAATTATTTTTGCGAAATTACAAAATAAAAAATTTAAATGAGCCTTTTCAAAAGAAAAATATAAAAAATTTTGATGCGTCAAGTTTACCTCCTTGCTACTCCAAGTTAGAACAACAAATTTTGAGAGCTCGTTATATTGCTAACATTTGACAAAGGTCTCACGAGGCTATACCATCTCAATGTGAACCGCAACAGCATGGATGGTTTTTAAATGAAAATGAAGTTAAATATGAATTCCTGTGGTTTACAGGTGATCAGTTACCTTCTACTGTTAATGACGTTATATTAGATGATGAGAATAAAGATAATAATATAGATGAAGATATGTCTGATGATGACATTGATACAAGCGAGGATGAGGACGTTTTCTATGAAAGTAGTGATAGCGAAATGGATTCATTTGATAATTAATTGTTAATATATGAATATTGTAAATGTGTTTATAAATATATGACATAGGTTAAATAAATATATGTATTAACATATTATGTAAGACGTTTTAAAAAATGATAAATGAACATTATTTTTAAATACAAAGTTTGAATTAAAAATTATTCATTTAACTACAAATGCTTGCTATTATTTATTTTCCTAATATTTAAGACAATAATCTTCCATTATGGTGTCCGCTTCTTAGCAAATAGACTAAGAGTTGTGCAATAACCGCGTAGCTTCACTGGCGGACATATCCTGAATATTTTTACTGGCAAACTAATAAGTCGGAATCGCGATCGTTGAAAAAACGCGCAGCACTCAAGGCACTTTCGATCTAGATTTTCATCCGAAAAACTACCGAATTTTTTTCCGCCCTTTTGCACACAAACTTACACATTCATAAACATTGCATACACAAATTGGCGGACATATACCTTATGCTTTAAGTTTTCCCAAATTTTCCTATCTTTGACGCTTTCCGCCGGCCATTTGTACTCCACTTCCGTTTCCGCCACTTTGCATGGGGCATAAGAACGACATTGGGTGCTTACTTGTAAATTTTCAGCCATATACCGAGTGATCTGAAAACCTTCGAAATCGCTTGCCCCCATTTTCATCTTCCGAAACGCTTTCCGCCGTCAGGTATTTACGATCGATATAGGTCATAGAACATTTTGCGACAAAATTATCCCATCGACCTAGTAAAAAAAAAAGGCCTCTACTCTTAGACCAATAGTAATAGCAATAGAATATTAAATTCTATCTTCAGTAATAAAGAAGTACAAAGGCAATTAGAAACAAGATGAAAAAGAAAAAGAAGAAGGGGGAGGAGAAAAAGTATTAATGTAGGCAACATATTTAAATTACATAAAAACTTAGAGTTTTCGTTATAATTTAAATAATAAACCTTCTTCCTCTCCCTCTCTCTCTCTCTCTCTCTCTCTCTCTCTCTCTCTCTCGCTCTGACCCACACACATATGTAGATAGATACAAAATAAATGTTTGTAAGTCTTGTAATTCGGAATTTATTTTAATTTTATTATTATGTCATTATTAACAAAACTGACTTCCAAAATTAGTTAAAAGAATGCGTTTTAATGAAATCTGACTTTTGTGTATTACGGAGGGACAACGAAAGTTGTGTAACAACACAGGATATCAGATCGATAGTAGAAGCACCCAAAGGGTAAAGTGAGATGTGAGATGGATGAGCGTGGGAATATAAAGATCTGAAATAAGTTGGACGCCTTTGATGATCTGTAAACAGATACAGTTAGAACTTTGATGAAAACACAGTCTGACTGAATCCTATACTGCTCGCCCCCTTAACGTGTATTAGTCAATCTGAAACAGGAGAAACTTTCTCAGAATAAAAGTTATGTGCAAATGGTATTTAGGCTATATAATATAGTTTCTTAAACAGCCTATGTATCTTTGGTAAGCTTTTTAGTTTTTAACTTTATTTTTAACCGATTCAAGAAATGTATGCGTATAGAACATTATATTATAATAAGTATTTATGTAATTTCAGTTTGTACTTAGTTTTGTGTTTCATATTTTTAGGTCTCCTTTTAAAACGGAAGCTCATCAGCATCTCTCTTTGGCAAATAAATATTTTTATTGCAAAACAACCGCCTTCAGGACGCGTAGCGTTAGATGAATTCCGGTTACTTTCAGTGCTGTAAGAATAATGATCAGACTAAGACGAGAATTAACAAAATTTTTCTAGAATCTACACAAAATTGTTAATAAATAAGCTTACGTATCCACGGCATACACGGTGTACCCTCACATACGGTTTAATTTGTAAGGTAGTATTTGATACCATACTACGGAATTAAAAATGTTTCGGTAATTAGCGCAATACTGCTGCCCCGTTACATGCACAACGCGATTATTAAAATATGTCGTACAGTGGTTTCTACAAACTTCTAAAATGAATTACAATGGTATATAATACCGTGTAATAGGACACGATATTCGTGAACAAAATCACGATTTCTAGTGCTA
Organism: Magicicada septendecula; assembly: GCA_034769895.1. Lineage (NCBI taxonomy): Eukaryota > Metazoa > Arthropoda > Insecta > Hemiptera > Cicadidae > Magicicada > Magicicada septendecula. The sequence goes on from CM068367.1 coordinate 1,065,986,459, forward strand.
CACCAATAGCCATAAACACGATTACGTAAGTAAATTTCACTTCAATGTTACTATTACACGGTATAAGAAGGTTTGCAAACAATAGTCAGGCACGTAGTCCTTTTAATTATTTTTTTTTTCTTTGAATGTTAATCAATATTTCCTCTATTTTAAACACATAAGTATCCAAGCACACGCGCACGCATGCATAAATTTATTATTATAAATTTCAGCAACTGAGAGTATATTTCCTGAAAACAGCGTTACCACAGATGTGTTGTAAGGATTCTTGTCACAATAGAGACTATATATAAGTTTCTGACATTAATGTATCGTAATTTTGCCCTCTTATGTCATGCGGTTTGTGTGATGAGATCACTGAAGAAAATTACTTCGAATTTTTAAGACAATCACAATAATAGAACCCTTTTATTAGATTTCTCAGACAACTTTGCATTCATTTGATAATTTCAAGTTGTTTTTAATTTTAACTTAATTTTTCATAGAATCCGTTAATTTACCTATGAGAAGTTTTCCAAATATTTTAGTTTACATTTGTCTACAGAATTTTGAATATATTAAAAATATTAAAATTGTATACATCCGTTTATATTTGAAAACGTACATAATCTAGTCCTTTTCCAAACTGTCATCTCTATAATCTGATAAACAAAAAATTGTTATAGACTTTGTTTTTTGTGGTAAACAAGAATTGTTTAGCTAGGAACTCTTAAACCAACGATAACAGGCAATCCAGAAAAAGTAAAAGATCCGTGCGAGTTCATATTTGCAGTTTACTTAATGAAATGAAAATCTCTTCAAACGGAAATTTAATGTGATACAGATAACCGACTACATTTGTAGGCTATGATATTTTAGCCTAAAAATATGCCTACGTTGTGATTCATATTTATCTGTGCAAACTACAAGTTCATTAAATAATTTAAATTAATATATATTAATGTTTCTACCCAATGACGATAGGACTACGTTTCCTCTTAATATACGTGCTCCCAGTGGCCGTAAATTGGGTACGGTAAAAAAATATACCACAGTAAATTCTAATTTACATTGTGCTGTGCGTATCAGCTTCACTGCACATTAGCTGTTCAGTTACCGTTTACATACTCTAATGCAAAATATACGTTTATCGGCGTTTAACAAAATTACTAGAGAAAACGGACAAAACTGACAACGAATACTGTTTTACATTAAATATACATATTGTTACGACGTCCCAGAACAATCTACGTGTTTATCGAACGTTCCAGAGAGATCCAGAATGTAAGCGTGTGGCGTACGTGCTTGTAGACGCATTTACGAGAGAGTTCTCGATGCCGCCAGCCGTGCGGACTGTGTCAAGGTCGCAGTTAATTACGTAGTTCATACGGACGCTAAGACCCAATTAGGAATCGTCTAGGTATTCGACTGGCTATAAATACCGGTACTCAACGACGTTCAGTAGCCTATAGTGGCAATATATTTACATTGCGGTTCGAGAGTTATTCTCGGGCGATATTACTGTGCGCGTTCAAGTGGTTATTAGTTAAGAGTGGTGTTTTATAATCGGACGGTATAATTATAATACAATTGAGTTTTAATATTAGTGGACATTTTATTGCGTGTGAACAATTTTCATTTGATTTGTTGTAGAGACTGTGTTGTTAATTACGAACTGTTTTACTGTAACAATTAAAGGTGTGATTAGTGACTTAATTGGTGTCTTAGCCAGAATTGAACTTAATTAGAATTGACTTAATTCGGTATTTATAGCCAGTCGAATATCTAGACGATTCCTAATTGCGTCTTAACGTCTGTATGAACGACGTAATTAACTGCGGCCTTGACACAGTCCGCACGTCTGGCGGCATCGAGAACTCTCTCGTAAATGCGTCTACAAGCACGTACGCCACACGCATTCATTCTGGATCTCTCTGGAACGTTCGATAAACACGTAGATTATTCTGTGACGTCGTAACAATATTGACATTTATTACTGGTGAATGTAAATGTCAGTTTCAAAATTAGCAGCTTACGTTAATTGATACTAATTACGTAACCAGCTTGCAGTTACATGGCGACTAACGTAAACATCAGTTTCCAAGGTTTGATAAGTTTCAGTGATTTGAAAACAGCTTGTTTTACAACGGAGGCGTTTATGAACTTGTCAAAATATTTCTGTTCTATCTTCAAGCACAATAGAATGTATTATTGTACAGGGAACTCTTAAAAAATTTTGTAGGTTACCTTGAAAAGCATTTAAATATGTTGCTTCTTCTATATTTTATAACAATATAAATGTTCTATTTGCACATAGCTTTTGGGCAGAAACAGAGGAGTCTCTGTAATCCAAGCTGTTGCTGATGCTTTAGGCTGATTGAGGTGGCGCTTGAGAGTGTTCCTACCTCCGGTCTGAATGGTCACAGTTTTATAAAGTGTGTTTCACAAACACAAAGCCCTATCAATAAAACAAACACACTGTTGTTTTTATGGGTGTCAAGGCGAGTGTTTGGATAAATAAAAGAATAAAAACATTCAGGACTGGTGCCAAGTAGCGGGACAAGCCAGAAACATTTTGTATCATTTATTACTGCCATAATTGCAACTTTATACTTGACTTGCAATTACTATGTAATATAAATACTATTTGTGTTATAATACAAATGTAATATAACATACACTGTATTTATATTAAATCGGTATTAAACGATGACGCGTCGTTGTTATAAGTGAAACAACGCGCTATTCACTAATTTATATGTTGCTCAATTTTCAGTGTTATCTCAAAATAACCGGAATAGTTAAACGAAAAACGATTTTTTTTTAAATTGTATTAAACCAAAATAAAACACTTGGTTGATGCTTCATAATTTTTTGAGAACACACCAACCAAAAATTGTTCATCGAAACATTTTCAAGAGTAAATAATTTTTAAAAACAATTTTTATTTCTTAGCACAGAACACAATTTTAACATCTTGTATTAGGTTCTCTGTAAGTGAAAACCATATAGTCAAAGATAAATTTTTACAATCATAAAGAATTATGTTGAAAAATCTAAAAATCTTAAATATATACTGTAAAAATTAAAAGCTAAGGAGTAGGCTTTCGTGATAAGTATTTTATGTTTAAAAACATAATATAAAATGTCAAGTGTATGTTTTAATGTGAATATCTAAAGATGCAGGATAAGAGTTGTAAAAAAAGATTTTTTATTTAAATTGTGTGTGGGGTACAGAACCCCCACAAGGCAATCCGATGAGCTACAGCGGCCGTAAATTACAAACCATCTTGTTTATAACGTTAAGAATTAATAAAATATCGGTATGGAGAACCATACATGACTTCCATGTTCTAAGATTTAAATTTAAAATACTTTTCGAAATGAACTATTTTTATAGAAACTACTTCTTCTTCAGCCTTAACCACAGTACTGTGATCACTAACGTATACCACCTCACGATAATGCACTCAATTTTCACTGACGATGGCAGTCGAAAGCACTGCCGAAACGTCTGGTTTTGTAGAAAACATTGGATCAAGCCCAAACAGCCCAGGAAGGAATTTTAACAACAAACTACTTCTTTGTTGCCATTAACGTAGTACACATGACATATAAATAAAAATTATCCCCTCCCACTTCAATTATAATTTTCATTTATAGAAAATTACCTCCACCCCGTTCAAGTAGCCTCTTCATTTATAAATATTTCATCTACGTTTCTACAGTGGATTATTAAGATCTTCTTATCAGGATACCTTATTTATCAAAATTAAGTACTTGGATTTCGTTGTCCATGACGTGTCCGTTACTTAACTAAATACAACTATTATATTAAAGACTCGGAACACAAAGTTTTAATGAGTAAAAACATAAAGTTTTACCTTACAACCTGAACCGGTTTCCACTTTTAGAAAGCTTCTTCAGAGGTTGCCGCTGGTAGCGCTGTCCATCCTGTTGTGGGCGACGGAATCGAATTTCGAAAGATCGATGTTGTGTGTGTGGGGTGAGATATGTTCGAATAATGCGTGCGATTTGAATTGTGTCTGTTCGTTTAGGATGTCGTTTTCATTTGTTTTCGTGTGTTTGTATATTAACAATTGTTCTAGAGTGTCTAGTTTTCGGCCTTTTGTGTGTACGTGTAGAATGTTCATGTTATTGTCGATGTTTTTGTATGTGTGGTTTGCTTCAATGAGGTGGTTTGCAAAGGTGGATTCTGTAGTGGAGTGGAGTGCCTTTGTGTGTTCAATGTATCTCTGTTTGAAGCTACGTCCTGTCTGGCCTATGTAGAATTTGTTGCAATTTGAGCAATTTAGTTTGTAAACACCGGGTACATCGAATTTGTTTTGTGCTTTGTGTGTGTGTGTGTGTGTGTGTGTGTGTGTGTGTGTGTGTGTGTGTGTGTGTGTGTGTGTGTGTGTGTGTGTGTGTGTGTGTGTGTGTGTGTGTGTGTGTGTTTTGGTAGTGTGTGTTTTGTTTTGTTAGTAGTTTTGTAAGCGATTATGTATCCTGCTTTTTTGAATTTGTGGGCTATTTTTTCAGTTTGTTTGTTGATGTTAGTGTTATGAGTTTGTTGTTTTCTGTCTTTGTCTGTTGTTTGTTTTGTGTTTTGTGTAGGAGTTTATTGACTATTGTTCTGTCGTATCCGTTAGATTCTGCTAGATATTTTATCATGTTTAGTTTGTCTTTGTAGTCTTTTTCATCTAGGGGGATGTTGTTAAGTCTATGTATCATGGTTCTGAAGGCAGCTAGTTTGTGTTGTATTGGGTGATTGGAGGAGTTGTGTATTAGTGTGTCAGTTGTAGTCGGTTTTCTGTATATACTGAATTTGTGCCTGTGTTCAAGTTTTGTGATGGAGAGGTCTAAGAAGTTTATAGTATTTTTGTGTTCGTATTCAGCAGTAAAGGTTACGTTTTTATGTATTTTGTTTATGTGCGTTAGAAACTGTTCACATTGTGTTTTGTTTCCCCTGTATAGTATTAGAATGTCATCAACGTATCTGTGCCAATATAGTATTTTATGTGAGTGTCTGTCATTGTTTGTGAGTATTTTTGTTTTTTATGAATGTTGGAGGAAGACTTCTGCTAGAATGCTGGATATGGGGGAGCCCATAGGTAGACAATCATTCTGTGTGTAATATTTATTGTTATAAGTAAAGTAGTTTTGTTTTGTGATAATGTTCAGAGTTTCTGTTATTTCGTTGATACGTTCGTCTGGTGTGTTGTTCTGTTTGAGTTTGTTTCGTAGGATGGTGATTGTTTCAGAGATGGGGATGTTTGTGTACAGGTTTTTAATGTTAAAGGAGACTAATGTGGCATTATGGGGGATGTGTATGTCTTTTATTTTTGTTACTAGGTCAGTGTTGTTTTTACTGCAATGTTGTTGTCTAGTTGTTTGTGTTGTCTGATAATTTTGTCTAGATGTTTTGAGAGTTTGTGCGCAGGGGCATTACGATAGTTGATAATGGGGCGGATCGGAATATCTCCTTTATGGATTTTGGGAAGCGCTTGGAGGGTAGGGGCTGATGTTCGGATTTGTTTCATGTAGGCCTTTTGTTTGTGTGTCATTATGTGTTTGGCTTTGTTGACTAGTAGTTTTACTGTGTTTTGGTATCTGTCGGTGGGGTCGTGTTTAATTCTGTGATGTTGTTCTGTTCCATACAGAATCGCTTACAAAACTACTAACAAAAGAGAACACACACTATCAAAACACACACACAAAGCACAAAACAAATTCGATGTACCCGGTGTTTACAAACTAAATTGCTCAAATTGCAACAAATTCTACATAGGCCAGACAGGACGTAGAATAGTGAAGATCTCTTATGACAACACGGTAGGCTCTCTCATGTTTCAGCTGGTAGGTGTGATGGACCATATTTTTTTCACAGAGTAGTCTAATTAATTTTTTGTAAGTGTCAACGGTGTGGGGGTGAATTTTAACTGTGTTGTTTGAGAGAGCTTTGCTGTGGTATGTTTCGTCTTCTGCAGCCGATGCCAGTAAGTCTGTCATTGCTTTATAGTTCGTAACACCGTATATATAGATTGGCGGAGGCTTTGGTGTTTTCGGTTGATTGTTTTTATTAACGTTATTTGAGTTGCCATACTCGTCATGATTAAGAGACGTATCAATGTTGGACAAGGGATCGAATCTATTTGCTGTTTGAGTTAAGTAAATGCTTTTAGTTGCTGTAGCAGATCGTTTCCTTTTTTTTAGAGGGGCGTTTAACTTGCTGCCAAGGGACGTTATGTACGCAAGATTCATTTGCAGTTTCAGTTTCATTAGGTTCAGAGTAGGATAAGTCTTCACTTAATGAATCATAATCTATGTCCTCTTGGGAGTTCTGTGTCATGTTGGTAGGACAGCTGAATGGAGGTATTGCTTGGGCCATATTGGTATTAGTGTTCGTTAATATTTGCGATGACATTTGGTTCGGGAGTTGATTGCAGACATTAGGTGCCGGCATATTTGAGAATGGATATTTTAGGCCATCAGTAGATTGACAGTTTGCTTGTTGCTGGGTCGATGGTGTATAACAACTATTGCTGGTCGGTATGGTTTGATTTATTATTGGCATAAACTAGGTTTGATTACTTGTTGGAAGTGACTGACCTATTTGGTTGGTATACATTTGGAACATTTGTGTATTAGGCATTGAAAAATGTGGCGGATTGGATGGTTGCATTGCTACTTGATTGAGTTGATTAGACATATCGCTTGTACCGGGTCCATTTCCAGCTGGCAACATGTTTGTTTGTTGAACAGGGTAGCCCTGTGTATTTTGTAGATTTGCCATGTTTAATATGTAAGGAGTACGCGAGGGGAAAGGCGGCTTCGAGTCTCCAAGAACACAAGCACACTTACTCGCAGGAACGAGAGTACGCACGCGTAGCCACTGAAGATAGTCTGCGGTTTGTTCAATGTGATCTTGATAAAGACTATATTGAAGATAAGTAAGTCATTACTCACCAGCGATAATAACACACTTTATAATGTCTATGTTAAACTATATCTTAATGATAACAATAACAATAACAGAGAACTAACCATACATCCGCACGGTTCAGCGAATGGATCGCTACTCGAGATCTTAATGATAGAGAAAAGTAATTTTTGTTGTATGATACGATACAGCTTTCTTACATTATAAAACTAAATTAAATAGATCTTAGTTGTCCAATTAAAAGTTTACTGGGTAGCTCAAACGTTAACACGACAGGAAACCTTTATTAGATAAACCGATGCTTCAAGAAGACAACACAGCTTGTTGCGTAAACATTTTTAATTTTATACAAAATATCTCTGAGATACAAAGTTAATAAACATTAAGGCCGAAACGCTCCCAGAAGTTAACAATTGAATATGGATTCACGCATGTACTCTTTGATTGTAAATCCTTGTTTGTGGCATGAGTGCCTTGCAATACTCTACAACTGAGTTAAACACTGTAGTCGCTAAAATTCTAAGATGCAGTAGCAATCGAATCAATTATGACAAAAAAATAAATAATTGTAATTGAATAACGGAAGTACATATTTTGTTATATTTAAACTATATTAAATATAAATAAACATATAGTATGTGACTAATGTATAATTTAATATATCATATGTTTACTACCGGAGTCATGAATTACATTATCCAGAGTACACCGACATATTAGTGCTACCGTTTGTTTAAATTAAAAAAAAAGATTAGTGGAGTATTTTTCATCATTTTATATAATTTCTGAGAGCAAAAACTCTACATTGTTTTAACAATGATTGCCTTATTAGAATCTATCAAGGTTCTGTTTTTTTTTTCTTCCAAACCGTTAACAGAGTTAAATTTAAAAAAGAACAAATAATTGTATCGTGCACTGCAGTGTGTTACTGAATCATCGAATCATTGATGTGAAGCGAAGAGTCGTCACAATTAATTAAAACAATTTGCACTCACACCTTGTTACAAGTCACAAATATTGTATGTCACTCGGTTTGTTCGTTCTCTATATTTTTTTTATTTATATTTGTATTTGTTTTTGTATTTCATTACAAAAGTTATAAGTGTATAATTTTTGTAAATACTGAATAAATAAAAATAATAAAATTAATGAATACCGCTTATTGTGCCTGTATCGGAATTTTACAGGAATACTTAAATACCATTAAAAACTTATGATTTTCAGATTTGTTAGCACAAACGGTTTTAACGTTTTATTACCTGTCATTTTCGCATTTACTAAACGGTAACTCTGTCGTTTTGGCGCAATTTTCGACTTGATATTTTATAGTTTTGTCAGGGTAAGTCGGAAAACAGCCGTACCCCATCAGTCTTAACACGACTAACTTCGCCCAAACGGTATCCAACCAAACAGTATTATTTAAGAACACCCGTTGGAACGTCAGCTGCTTCAACGCAGTTTTTCCCAGCACAATGTTATGACGATTGCGAAATCACAGAACCCACGCTATAGAACACAAATTCATTATTGTTTAATTTTCCTGAGAATGTAAATAAACGGACATAAAATGATACTATATGGCTATACTAATGTTTAAGCCAAGTTAAAAGTGCCTCCTCCATATCTGAATATCCGCTAGTCCCAACATCGTCCCTCCGTAACTTATCGTCTTAAGACAGTTCCTATAGGGTTTTATATATATTTTTTATTCTACGTTGACAATAGATTATGCTTTTCGATAACTCTTTGACAATATTGTCAATAGAATAAACATTTTTCCAGTGTGTTATTAAACGAGTTTTTCATCAACACTGAAAAACTCCCTCTGTAAATTTATGACATGTTAGAAACAGTTCTGTTTTTTGGAACGACTACCCCAAAGAACGCGTTGGAATGAAACTGAGACACCATCAAATACACACTATTTCACTAACTTAAAGATCGCGAAACCTTTAATAAATTGATTACTATTTCTGCAACCTCTATGTCACTGCCTGAACATCTAAAATAAGTCATCATTTCAAAAATAATCTCACTAAGAATTTATACTCTCACTGTAGTTTCTTAAGGCTCTAAGTGAAAAAATTGACCTAACACACAAACCACTCATATTTCTTTATAAATAACACAACTTAACTACACTTACGTACTATAGAGTATGTACACATTAACGAGGCTAGTACTATGTGATATACACACGCTCATGACATAACTGCTTTAATAATACTGTCAACGTTAAACTCAGTAAGTCACTGTTGTAAGGGGAAACAGTTTTAATCGCTATTACTGACTTCCTTGTTATTTCCAACATTTTAATTTTTGTATTTTCTAACCAATTTTTATGAGAATTTGTCGGGACCTGAAGATTACAATCACCTAAAGAATGTATAAACAAATTCATTCTCTGCACACCCACTCCGCGTTTGTGTGTGTGTGTGTGTAATACTATATATACACAAACTGTAAAGTGGTTTCCAGATATATATACACAAACTGTAAAGTGGTTTCCAGATATATATACACAAACTGTAAAGTGGTTTCCAGATAACGTTAATACAGTGGAGGTTATTAGGTAGGGGAGTGTCTTAATTGCACTTACACTATACAGAGAAAGTTGTGTCTATGAACTGATCACATATGAGCGGAATGAAAAGTTACAATTTTTTTTGTAAACCTCTGTTACTTATAATTACTAACCAACATGTAAGAAAAAATGTTATTAACAATTTGTTATAATTTGATTAATGGTTTCTTGAATTTTAGGGAGAGTAAATTTTTATTATGTAATAAACATTGACCGGAAAGCCAATGTAAGTTATTAAGCGATCTTAATTCTGACGTGAGTTTCCGTTTCGCTACTATCATTGTGAAAGCAATACTATCTAGAGAAAAATATACTGTGAAACAGAAATTATTCACTTAACATCTAAACGAAATCAGGAATACTATTTTTATTTTCTGTTGAGGTGTTTTAAAAGTTTACTAATGAATTGATTAATCAACTTCATGTTAATTAAGTGTAGAAACAGTGTAAAAACTATGTTAAATGGGATTATAATTACGTTTTCAACTTACATTATGTGTTTAATACCTGTAGATACAGACTTTGTCATTATACACAGACACTGTATATAAACGTTACACATTAACGTACTGAATCTGTTGGTGCATTAAGTACCATCCTCAGTGCTCTACAGACTTGTTCTATACTACTACTTTTGAAATAAATACGTACGACACTGAATTTATTATAGGATTGCATTCAATCTGCTCTGTTTCTTGTATCGGATATTATTATATAAAATTTTCTTAAAAAAATTTAAAGGATCTTACGAAAACGCGTACGGGAGCGGTCGTGGCGTAGTGGCTAGCGTGTTGCGCTGCTACGCTGTAGGCGCGGGTTCGATTCCCGCCGGAGACATCTGATTTAGATACGACCGTTCCCCCTCGCAAGGCGATTACAAACCAGGGAGAGATATCCTGCCTAGTATAAAACCCTCCCCAACTATGCCGTTCGGATGCGGCGTTAAACTGTAGGTCCCATATACCTGTGAGAGACTCCGTAACACACGCACCACGGGTATATGCGGGGAGGGTACAAACCAGTCGAAAGACTGAAGGACTCAACGACGAAAACGCATTAATGATATTGTTAAAGCAACAGTCTTTAAATTATAGTAGTATGTTCCAAACACTTGCTCGTTTATGTCATGACAATTCAATCTGAAATGAATACGTAAGAAGATGTCTGATCAAAACGAACTAGTATGTAGCCAGTGGGTACATTCGATCGTAAGTTAAATAGAAATAAAGAATTTAAAATCTTCATAACATCGTATGATGAACTTACATAATTATTCGCATTAAAATTAACATATTTTGACTGTTGCATAATTACGAATAATTGAAGAAGGTTGGTGCCTCATTTTGTTTTAGTGTAAATTAGATGTCTTCTAATGCTTTCGTGCAAGCTTTCTAAAACATGGTTTCTAATTTATTCTTCTCCCTCTCGTCTTTTTCTTATTATTAAAATACATTAACGGTTTTTACGAATATAGTGCATTAATTCTTCAAATCAACTAACATAGCTTGTTTATGAGTAAAAAATCAGTTCAGGCAATTTTCCCTTAAAATTAACCAGCCAAATTATTGATAGTTTAATCCATAACAATGTTTAATGTCGTATACGTACTCTTAATATCTGTAAAAAAGGAAATAACAAGATTAAATTAATAATTTTGTTCCCATATTTAATGAGAATCGTGTAATATCTCATAGAATATTATCTAAAATACTAAAAGTTTAAAAGAAAATAAAAGTTTTAAATAACTTTTCATAATTATTAATGTTCCATATATTTGTGTGGACACACACTCAGAAACACGCGCTTGCTCTCACCCCTCACTAATGACAACAGTATTAGACAGTATTTTCCGACACATGTGATTTAAAATTTCAAACTCAATTATACATTTTTGAACCGAATACACAACCTTAATTTACTTATATTTCATGTAGGGTATGAGAAAATCACTGAAGTGTAGTGAAAATGTAATTATAAAGTTTAATTATATTGTCAAAAACATTTTGTAATAATTAATTTTGATAACATAATGCAACCTTGGGTTGCGGATAATTATTTATTTAATCACATATTTTTTTAAATTCTGTTTATTTTGGAGAGACATTTACAGCAAAATGTATTAATTTAGCTTTAATTTTATATATAAGTTAATACTTTATTGAATTATTTTATTACAAGTTACAAATATTGTATTATTTGATAGCTGTAGGAAATTTTGAAAATTTTACTTACATATGATTAGGTGCAGTTAACTTTTATTTAACGAAAAGTTTGCAACGTTCAGAAATATTCCATTATTTAAAGAAATATTGTTTGGACGTTAGATTTTTAGCGTTAGTTCTACCTATTCTTAAAGTGTTGAGTTTTAGTTAAAATGTAATAGCCAAGTTTTACGTTTATATTACGTCCTGGAAGTTAAAACCAAACGTTTTATTTGACCGAATCTAAAAATATAACTTATGTTTATCACGTTGTCTTCACAAACTATCTGATTGTCTTGAAACTGATTTTTTTCAGTTTACAAATTATAGAGTATATTAGTGAAAATATATTGTCGAATATCCACATAGCACTTGTGTAAATAAATACTTTCGTATAACAGCATACCAGCAATATTACAAGTAAGCCTATATCAGGACTGTTCAGTATATAAAGTCTCCATGTGAGATGTTTACTTCTTTGACTGTCATAACATACGCACTGTATCCGTCACAGAATGCATTGAGTCACAAACAATGCAACAAAAGTCTAGAGTATAAATAGCGTAATGTCGTTATTATACACATTAATTCCCGTACAGCATGATCTACAAATACTTATAGAAATACAGTTAACAAATGATAAATATATGATAAAATTAATAACATAAATGTGTTTCAAGCTCTTTACAACAGTACCTGCATCGCAAATGTATTTGTGATATTATGTACTAATTCGGTTACATACTGGTTACGAATTGTACTTGTCTACATGCTCTTTATCTTCCGCAGAACATTAACTTTACAGTTATTACGTAGCATGTTACATCTCGACTGCGAACACATAATCACACCTGTAGAGTCTTTATGTCTCATATGAACAAATATAATTCATACAGTTTTCTCTTACTTACGACTGGTATAGTCTACTTTCTAAATTTACCTTTAAGTTTACTTTCTGTCAATTATTTATGTTACCTTACCTTATCAGCATTTGCAATTATTTTATACTTGAGTTACCAGTCTTTAAAATTATTCTTCCATCAAGGTAACAACAAACAACGTAAGGAAATGTAATGTAAATGAAATAAAGGGATACTGAGCCCAGAAGGGAGCAGCAATCAAATTTACTTTTTAGTTTTTCGCGAGTGTCTTACACTTTCTATGTTCGTGAAGAAATTGACCCTTAATTTGCCTTTATTTTGTCTGCTGTATTTTGTGTTTGTTTTGTACATACAAACAACAAATAAATCTTTCTAGTCCTTCCCGACAATGATAGGATTTTGTATAACACTCACAGTAAAGTTGTTAGTATTAATGGCCACGAGAGGGCATGGATGCGTCTGAGGGATAGACAGCCCTTAGAGACTCCCTTCTCAAAGAGAGTGCACGTGTGTTTTTTAAAAATGATTTTAATTTAATATTAAACGTATATATTTGTTGTAAACATAAAACGACAAATATGGTATACCAGTCTATATTAGAATCAAAAGTGTTATAACTAGGAGGCCGTGATGTGTCACATTCGGAACACGATGGACTAGTTTGTAGACTTTATTGACCCGGCCCTAGCAAAATTATACGGGCAGCTCGCATTAAGCTACTGGCCTACTAACGTGTGCAAATCAGTATGCAGGTTAGTACCTAGTTCGCATACAGAAATCGGAGTTAACCTTGCCATCAATTTACACAACAAAGAGCTTTACGTATGATAGACAATGCCATCCAAAAAAACATTTCATATACTCAAAATATAAATACAGCATTGTCTACAACGTATATTTCCAAATCAAGTTAGGTTTTAAGAAGGAAAGTCTGTGTTAAAATCTCAAGCACTGAAAATCGACGTGTTAGAATTAAATCAGATTAAGATAATGAAATGTTGGCAAAGTCTGGCTAAAATTACAAAACGAAATGATTTGAAAATAAAATTTACATTATTTTTCTGATTGAAAACTTCTCATTTTTGATCATCATACACAATATTTTGTTTGAAAATAGAATAAAACTAATATTCCCAAATTATTGTTGTTTTACAGTATAATGCTTTGTATTTACTTCTATTAAAATGCATTTTAACATGAACTATGTGACTTCTATTGCCATTTTACTATTTATTTTGTTTAAGTCATTAATAGCCTAAATTATTTTGTTACTGCAAGCTCCCCCCGTTATTTATTAATTTTGTTATTTAATTTAGACTTTGTCCCCCCGTTATTGTTATTTATTTTACCCCGTTGAATAGCTTTGTATGTATTTTCAGATGTCGTTTAGTAAGCAAATTTTTAAAATCAGTATTAAGTAGTGTTCACCCTTTGAACACTGTGTTACTTCTGACATCTGTTTAAATTATAATTTACCTCTCCCCTCTAATTGTTATTGTGGGCTTTGGGCTTCTCCATGTTAATTTCCTGCCCATTTTTCTACAAGAATGATGTAACAAGAAATATTTAATTAGCCCTTTCTTTTTGGGTTTCCCTCTCTAAATTCTAACTATGCATCCAAATGTTTCTTAAGCTTTCTTCTTTCCTACTCTTGTAATAAAATTTTGACTATAACATATTATTTACGTTTATTAGTCGACATCAATCGTTGTATTGCAACTACACTACCTCTCACTCATTTACAACAGCAATAAAAAAGTCGACCATTCACATTTTTAATTTATATTTCACATTTACTTCTATTTATATTTGTGCAGCTCTTTCTGATTGACGTTCCAACTCTTATCAGTTCTGTCCTATGTCCTAATGAAAATCATTGTTGCAGCAGCAATTCTTCAAATTTAGTTCTTCTTACTATAGCATGTTGCTGCTTCTTTGTTCCCGACAGCACTTTCTTTCCTTCCTTATCTATCACCAGAAACCTCTCTCCGATTGCCTTAGCATATTTGTTTATCCCCCTCCCCCTCTCTTTTCAGTCACATGTAAGACAGTGAGAAACTGTCAAAAACAAAGAAACTGTCAAGAGTCTGAAACTTAAGTTGAAATACATTCACGCTTAATCTGCTAAACTCCAAAAATATAATACATATTAGCAGAAAAATAAAATAACAGGAAACTTCTATAAGCAAGAATAAACAGAGAACGTACGTCAGCAATTTTAGTCTCCTCTTCTCTGCTCTCAGTTCTTCTGTTACTCTCAGTTATTAACTCTTTCCCTTCATCTTTTGGCTTTTCCCTCCATTTGACTTTTAATTGTTGTTGATTGATTGTTAGAAAGGTAAGAACGGATATCTCTTTTGGGTAAAAACATTTCCACACGTATAAGCCATTTACACTCCATTTTATATATTTATACAATGTTATGTACTTATAGGATATATATATATATATATATATATATATATATGACCGACATCGATTTAAAAATGTATTTCTGACAATAAAATAAATAAATGTAATATTTTATTTTAAGCTACCACGTAAATAGTATTTAATTACAGTTCCGTAAACTGTCATATACAACAATTGTTGAAAACATTCTATCTAAACTTAACCTTCATCTGCGTCACTTTCAAATTATAATCTTGTAAAGATCGTTATGTAACTTGTCGTCATTGCAACGTTACGGTACCTCCTAGATAATAACGTAATTATATGTTAGAACTTCCTATTTTTAAGAGATTGTAAAAACTAACTACGTTTTAAAATTAAAATTATAACACTTAATCGGCATTACTAAATAATTAGCGATTGCTGACTTGACACAAACACGGTAACAAAACAGTTATTGGTACTTTACCTGTCGTCAAGTTTCCAAGAAGAACGGCTAATGTCAGACCATGCACTCATGCTCCTGGAGCGTCGGCGCAGCTGTTGTTGCTGGAAGTTCCTGCTAGCACGTCGAGAACTTGTATCCATGTCCGGCGGAAAGTTCACCCTGACCACAGGTGTCGGTCGCTCCTTCCCCTTATCCTTCTCCTCTTCGGCTACGGGATCAATGGGTCCCGGCAACAACAGCTCACTGCTAGCCGCGTCAGGAACCATTTCGTACATCGGCCACCATGGGTGTCTGTACGATACCGACGACCTTGTTGTGCTAGTAGAACTAGTCATTTTTCTCACTTTTAACCTTCTTAGGGCCACTTCACTGTTGTATTATTTGTGTAACATTAAGCCATGCAACATTACATAAAGTCACTAAATGTAAAGACTCTCGCAGTTTGTTTAATACAATTTATTAAAGTAAATAAAATTAAATACTGAATGTTATGTAATGCTTTGTTAAACTGAGTTTTATAATATAATTAAAAGTTTGTTATTAAACTTAAAAGAAATGTCGTTATGGATGCATTTTACAGAATACATTTAGATACACTGTATACATCCTTTTTAAGGGAGCTATTCGCCTTTGATACAACCGCAATACAGTTGTCAGAAGTTACGAATAAACACAGATTTGAAACGTTACCTCGTTTCAAAATATACTACTAAAGTGATCATTTTAGAGTAATTCAATTCTCAACTTTATTAAAAAAATTGTGATATTGTGTAAATTATATGTAAAACATAATAATTGTTTTAAAATATTTAATTATAAACCAATTACTTTAAATTAGTTGTGTATGGAGAAAAAAAATTGGATATAGTAATAAAATGTTAAATACTTCTGTATGTAGATATATGTAAAACTTAGTGTTACTCATTACTGCAGTAGAGTAGAAGAACACGCTAAATATCATATTTCATATGTTCCACACGTCCACACCACACTCGGGTGGATTATAACCATTACTCCTCAACTTGTTTTCACAACAATGCGTATAATTCCCTAAGATTGTCTCCATAATTTCCAATATTGTTACATTTTCTTAGTAGTAAAGTTTACGTCACTACTAAGTGAATAATTACATTCTGATAGCTTAAGTGCGTAACAAGTTTGTTACAATTCAGAGCATCCAAACTCTTAAAGGACTGTCAGTTAATATTTATTACGGACTTACCTTCTGAACTAAGAAGTGTCATTACATTTCTTAAACAAAATGAAATTTTTCAAATTCCTTATTTATTAAATAAAATAATTGGAAATTTACATAAATGGAGTTGAACTTTTTAAGGGAATAATTAGTTTTTATTTTGTCATTATTTTTTAGTTAAAATATTATTTAACAAATAACATGCATTACTTTTCATATTGGCTCTGAAAATCGAAGTTTTTCTACTCGTTTAGCAACATAAGGGTTTTGTGAATAACCAAAAGATGCAGGCCTGTACACGCTCAGTCACGCGGTTGTGAAATGAGGATACTCTTATTTAGGTGGAAACATCACTAACACGCCATCAGATTTATTTCATGTGAACGTCAGGCAAAAACTACAACTGCTTGAGCTTTGTAGCTAATGTTATGGAACGCCAATTCAATTAGATGTTTTCTCATATACAAGTGTTTCAAAGCCACGTTTTCCTTCTTTTCAGAGCCATTTTCAGAAGAATGCACAAGCACTAAGCTTACATTATGCCTCTCCACTCTCACATGAACGATTTAAAAATCAGCCGTTACTCTTGTAGCGATTAGAAGTGGGGACTCAATAAACATTTTTGCTCTCCGGTAAGAAGTGAAAACTTGTCCGTCTGTACAGCTTTCACCACAACATCGTACTGATGGTTTTATTGGAATAATTGTCGATTGGCGACAGTTTCATTTATCAATTTTGAATTTCGTCACTTCTGTGATAACATTATTTACAGGTTGTTTACGGATTTATTTAATCTTTAGCTTCTTTCAGAGTTTACATGAGGATTGTTATTTTTCGAGGAGAAAATTTTGTTAAGAGAAAGTATACGTCATGTAATTCTGACATAACGCAATGCCAATGTAGTAGTGGTAAACTCATTACTAGTAGTAATCAGGTAAACAATGTATAGTTAATGTACGTGTTATTATCAAAATTTTTATATTTTAATTTTTCGGAAAAACCATTAAAAAATAAATAAGTTACCGATGCAGAAACACAGATGTTAAGTAAATAATATTAATGAATGATTAGAAAACATTAACTTAAATAACAAAAATATGAAAGTACCTAAGACAATAAAAATATTTGTTTATCCCAAAAAATAATTGATTAAAACATGATTAGAAAACCTAAACAACGGTTGCTTATGTATATTAAATATAGAACCGATTTGAACAAAACTTCACTTTTAGACGACTTCTGTCAACTTTAGTTCTTCACACAAGATTTTGTTTAAGCCACACCTTTTGATTTGCACAAGCCAAATCGTTTATACACTCCAGTTACTTGCGGAAATAGTGATCAACAACCAGAATTGTTCAAACAGAATGAGAATGTAAACATGTATTTAAAAAGTAATTATTTATTTATTTGTTAATTAGGAAATAAAAACCATAATTTGTTTATTAATATACTTACTGTGAAATGTGTAATAAAAATTGTCGACTTAATTAATTTTATCTAATTAATTATCTTTGTATTTAATTGGATACAGAGATAAAAGAAACCAGAGAGTTTATGTTTTATGGAAAAATAAGAGTAACATTTTCCAATAACACAGATTTCCATAACATTTTTCCACACAATTGTAGGAGTTGCAATGCATAAAGACATTGTATTACAAAAGAAACGTCTCGAATACGTACTTACATCTTGAATGAATACTTATTATTTAAGAACGTAAAGGTTTTGTAATACTTGAATGTTTAACAAATATTGTAAGTCATTATATTATTTTGCAGTTTAACGCTACATAAAACTGACAATATCTCATCACGTACTGAATGGGCACCTTTCTGTTTACGCCTTTGTTTAAACGGTGTGTAATCATGGGACTGGAAGTCTGCCTTTTAGCACTGACTCCTCGCCTGACACTAGATATGAAAGTTTTTAAATACAAAAAATTTAATGATTGTAATATTATAATTTCTTATTTATTAAAATGGCAGATGTTTTCGTATAAATTTTTTCCTATACATCAACAAACTGAGCATGTTTATAATTTCATATTTTAGGTTGGAACCTAGTCGTAAAATTACGAAGTTTATTAATAAACCGAATGGTAGGGCATTTACTAGGCTTCAGGTACCTATAGTATCTAAGGAAGTGTATGGTATCAGAATAGGATTAACAAACTTAAATATGTTGTTCAAACGAGAGCGCTACTATAAAGGAAAAAATAGCTAAAAAGAGACTGTATAATTTTATTACTAAGGACGTAGCTAAAAATAACGTAGATAAAAAATAACGTAATTTAAAAGAAAACGAATAATGTCATCCTAAGTTTAAATCCTGAGGAAACAGTTTAACTACTATTTTATCATATTATACAAAATTAAAATAAAATTATATTAATGATATAACATATTTGCTTTAACTTGAAGAATTTCATACACTTTAATATGCCAATATTAAACATTATCTGTTAATAAAATTTATTAATATCATATTATTATTAATATTTTAATAATGTTAGCATAAAAAATTATTTAATTATTGCGTTACAATAAACTACTACATTTTTTTCTTATTATTGTTGTTATTATTAATTATTCTTACAGTTATTGTTAAAATAATAAAGTATAATTATTTTTCGATGAAGTGTTTGTTTTGTTCTTTTATGGCTCCTTATATTTGAGATTCTAAGCGATCCCGTTACTGCTGCTATGCAAAACCGTTATATTATAAGTAGCTATCAAGCCACTCAAGAAGCTATTAAAAGGTTTAGGAAATCTAATTTTTATTACCTTTTTAACTTTCAGATATAATCCTACTTTTACATTTAAATTTAATTGAGAGCGGCCTGACTGATATTAAAATCACTGCTACAGTGTGCGAAATCAATGGTATAAGCTTAACTTTTGTTTAAGCCTTTTGTTCGTTTTTTATCGACAGAGAATTAAAATTGTTCTTGTTAGTCAGCCTGTCCTTACCTTGTTTCTAACATTAGCGATAGCCTCCTGACAATCTGTTTGTTCCCCCGCCAGCCTTGCTGGTGGATAGCGAAAGTTCACATGGTGAACGGTTACGAATAAAGTACAATATCAGGTTGTACTGAATGGTACTGAATGTGACCAGTATCTGGATTCTACTGTTCAAATAGTAGAACAAGCCTTTCTGAGATGCTTTGACGTGGCAATAAGTGGTGCCGTTAAATAACCACTGCAATGGTGAGAGATTGAACCGCTAAAGTCTATAAGAAGGACGTTTCTAAGTTAAACCATGGAAAACTCACTACTGCTGCATTTCAGCTAAGGGGGTTTTCCCATATATATTATCAGATATCCAAGTTACTTGGCACACACATTATTGACTACACAGGAGTTGGTAATCTCCAACTGGCAAAACTACAATCAACACAGTCTTCATAAATAGCTAAATGTGTTCACATACTAACTAGAAAACGGGTCCAGAGAAAGGAGAATAAAGAGATGCTTTACCTTAATATGAAGAAGTCGAGAATACTTACAATAACTACAAAAAGTACTGTAATAATTACAACACTAGAAATAAAATTGTGTATACATAATATTTATTGACAGATAACTGTAGAAGTGTATTAATAAAGATTTACTTGTTTTTAAAAGATTTAGTTATCAATTAATTTACGATTATTTAATTAATATTAACTACGGTTTTTAAACTTGTTAAATTTAATCTAATGTAACAGAGATTCTGAAAGTAATTTATGAAAATAAGTTTTCTACGTTTAGCCGAAAGAACAATGGAATAAGTAAACAATAATATTTAGAATTTGTATTTTGAGTTCAAGTTTATCCGCTTACTTTTGAATAATGATATCAAAAAGTTGCCACAGTGTCTAAATTCACTTTATGTAAACAATTTATTTTCTTTCTCTCCCCTCCCCCAAAAAAATATTTTACCTCCCTCGCTTAAACATACCGAAAACAAGCTTAAAAAATAAATAACCTCAGGTGAGCTTAAAGTAATACAATTAAGTGTTCTGCAAAATTTAAAAACAACATTTTTTTAAACTTTTCCAAAACTTTATTGAAGTAATGTTACTGAATCATTGTACTTTTTAACATTTTATGTTAGAATTAATGTACACTGTATGACAATATTCATGTTACAGCTTTACACGACTGACTCAAGAGGGAAGCGGGGTCAAACATAGGCCAAGCACACAAGTTGACCTCACCGGCCTATAGCACACTTTATAAATTGAAGCCTGTTACAGGTACACCTCAAACCTTGCAAAGGCAGCAATAATCAACTTCACGGCACATGTTCTCGCCGAGAAAAAGAGAAAACATATCTTTTTAACTCTTTATGGCCGAAGTTACAAGAAACACTGCAAAACACACCCGCGCGCGCGCGTAAATCAGAATATGTTTAAAATTGTTTATGATATTTTCCAGAATATAGAGTTTTTCTTCACGTACAAAGTAATTAGAAACGTTCAAATCCGGTATCGAATCATTTTTAACTGGATTACTTTAGTACCTACTTATTGTAATATAGGCCTATGAATAAAGTCTGCGTAAAAATATGTTATATAAATAATATATATTTTTTATTTGTAGGTACATATTTATTTTCATAATATTACTTACTAATAATAAGATCAAGTGTAATTTACAAACGTGATTCACAGAAAATGTTACATTTCACAGGCAGTATAATTTTGTAATCAGAGGCGCATTTATCGCCTGACCAATATTAGAGGATTACAATAACCCGAGTATGATGAGGGATCCAAATGCACATGTCACTGCAACTGCAGTTGTGGTCACTACTGCCACTAATTATTACCACTGCAGCACTGACAGCACTGTCAAATGCACAAATTGAAGCCGTAATTACTTCTGCAAAGTACCGGTAATATAGGCTTATTACTTGACGGTTATTAATGTGTTGGTTATAAAAAAGTTTCGTTTCCTTTTTACGCATTCACATTCAGGTTGCAGTCAGTAGGCTATTACATTCACGGATTATTGTTTTACAGGTTACAAACGTACACCATGTTATGATTTGTAACTGACAAATTTCTTCCATAAAACAAGAATATTTTATAACAAACAGCTGTTTTTAATGGTCAGGTGTTTATAACTCTTTTATGTAACAGAAGTATAAAAGTAATGTTGTCTCCTGTGATATAACATAATAACATTTTGTAGCTGAATTTTAAATTATGTATATTATTAGAAATAATTTTACTCTATATCCATGTGTTATGTATATAATTTTACAAATGTTCGAGTTTTTATTATAAATTTACGTGTCTTCACAACGCATAGTTTCTGAACATTTACTTTCGTATAAGTGTACTAAACACCACTTTGTGAAAAGGTAAAATAACACACACACACACACACACACACACACACACACACACAGCGTTCCCATTGATTGCAACATCAAAAAATGTTATCATCCTTATTAACAAGTAAGTATGCTGTGAACAAATTGTTACTTGCGTATTATAAATTTCCTCTTATTAGAAATAAGAAAATATTATTAAACTGGGTTGGCTTTAAAAGATTGTTTCCATGTGACAAGACTAATACCACTTCACAGATTGAGTACTACAGTGCTTGTATTGAACACTAAGTATTTTATATGCATTTTCAGTTGTAACACTCCTGTAGATATCAGGCTGCGGTGAGTTAACTTTCAAACTGTTTTATTTTTCATACAAGGAATTCCGTGAGTAGGTTTCATATTATAGTTTTTATAAAAGCTTATATGTATTTGGTCACTATAGTATACATTAAACTGGTAAATGTAATATGGTAAGCGTAAATAAAATTTGTGTCTCTGATATTATGTATTATGTCTGTTCCTTTTCTCTATACTGTGACATAATGATCTGCCTCTCTCTCTCTCTCTCTCTCTTAGATTATATCTATTTTTTTTATTGTCTTCCTGTCTTCTCTGTAACATAACCAAGCGTATGCGTAGCGTATGCTTGTGCATATATTTAATTGATGAAAGTGTCTTATTTTTAATTATCACTTAGTAGTCTACATTTATCTGAAAAGTAAGTTTCTGAAGTTTTATAAATCATATGTTTTTAAAAATTACTTTTTAATGAAAATTATTATTTTTTACTAGCATTTCATTTCTTATGAGGTGAAGTAAATGGATTTATTGTAGGTGGTGTCATAAGTGATAAAGTGCATTCTTTGTCTGTATTGATTGTTAGGTGGAGTCTTTACAGACATCAGACATAGTCCTTGTACAAAATGTAACATTAATCTACTTGTCACGGATAATGGCTACGCGAGTCATGTCACACAGATGAAATAGTACTGTTTAATACAGTCGAGTACTGCTAATGTAATCATTGCATAGTGCAGTCAATAATTGATTCAACTCAGCTTGCACGTTCGTGCACTCGAATGGTCGAACAGACGGAATGTAAAAGGTTGCTTCTACTGACATGCGTTGTAGGAATAAATTTAGGCCTATTATTGGAACATGCTGTCGTCATAGAGTATCAGGATGACGTTCAAATTTATTTCTGCATATTAAGGGAAAACAAAAATTAATCGTTATTATTACAGATAATAAATGATAGTATACTTTACTTCTTCGTTATCTGACAGCAGTAGTACTGGTTCTTAATAAAACTATTTCTTTTCTACCGTTTTCTAGAGCTGTACAATACTGTTGATTCAGTTTACAAAATACCTATTCAACGTTAATTATATATTAAATTTGCGTGAGAAAGAAAGTTGTAACCAGACGAATTAATGCGATTGGGGTATTTGGAGTATACATATTACTATTGTCAGTTCTTTAACTAATGGTAAGTGGAAACTGAGAACTATTTTATAGTGGGAACTGAATACTATTAAACCCGTTGCTAATTTCATTACTTAAATATGTGCCATAGAACTTAAAATGTCCGCTGTGCATTTGCTTTTTAACATACTTGGGTTAAGAAAATTGAATAGTCAGACAAACGCATTAAATACAGAATAGGTCGCGTGTTGATTGACAAGAATCCATTTTTTGATAACTACTAATGATAATAGATTTTACGATGTTCGATCGTTAACTAGATGCATTTTTAAACCATTTGTGCCAATGTTTCAACAAAACATGTTGTCAGTATCAAGATCTGTATACAGGCAATGCAAAAGTAATTAACACATACATAATGAATGTTTTCTTTTAAAGACTAATAACAGCTGTTACTCTTACGTTTAAAGTAAAATTCTTACACTAGTAAAATATAATTATAATATTCCATAAAGATTAAGTGTCATTATACGGATACGTGTACTACTTATTTCTGTGTTGCCCATATACAGATACAATAAATGTTACCAACAAAACGTCGACACGAAGGTTTTACAATGGTTACCATTTAATGACCGAAGCTCACAAAATATTTCATTTACGACACGTCAAAACAAAAGATAAAAGATAAAACAAAGATAAAAGCCTTACTATCACTTTTACACTAAAGGTAATTTCTAATATGAAGCGACTTTGGCCCGCTCTTTTGTATGTCAGAATTGTTACTCTGATTCACATTAAACAAAAAATATGTATAGTGTGTACCTACGTACGCATACGTTGCTCATTGCCACTGGGCCTTTCAAATGTCAGTTTTTGAAGTACGGTATTTTATAACTGACATAAAGACTTGTATATTGTAATAAATAGTTATTATTACAATAAATTATGTGGATGCAATTATTTAGGTGTGCAAGTGAAAATATTCAAAAGTGAAAAGGTTTTAATTTCTACTCAATGACAGCAGCAATTAATGGAACGTTTGGAACACGTGACGGCTGCTGCAATGCGCCAAACGCAGCTTAAAACTGATATCTGCTGTTGCAAATAACACAACACTAAATCTCAGATGTATTTACAAGTATACGGGAGCTTGTTTAAACGAAATTAATGGTTTTATAGTTAATTACTTGAAAGCAGATTGACTGACTCCCTCATTATTAACTTGTCGTCAGAATGTTGTAAATGTATTTATTTTATTTATAAACCAATAACAGATTTTAAGAAACTAATGAAGATGCTACACGAGAAAGTTATCTGACATATGGTTTCATTTTAAACAGTTTGAATGGAATATCTGGCGCAAAATATTCTACGCCCCTTCATCTGAGCGGAACATTTATAAACAGAATTAACAACATAATCCGAGCAGTAAACAGGAGCAAATAGGTAAGGAAATGCATGCATTATAGTTTGTTGCTGCACCGATTCTTTTGTAATACGTATTAATGAGACGTGTAAAGTGTATTGGTATACTTTATTGCAGTATCTACAGTCAATGTGAGGATTCCTCGTTTCTCCTTTATTATAAATTATAAACGAAGGTCATCGTACTTGTTTAAAAATTCATAATAAAGCATTGTGTGCAGCACAGCACGGAGCAAGTGCTACCCGCTGCCCGTCTCGTTCTGTTTATTTAACGCGCGAAACGAGAAACATGGTAAATGTAAAAATTCTATTCTAACTGGAAGCTAGTTGGTTTTTCTTAGACGTAACTGTTTTAAATTACTCTTTCTTACATGCTTAATGTGGAAACCTTTTAATTAATCCGCAATATTATATTATTAACTGGAGGCACAGAAACTGTGCTTAATTGCCCCAAATAGACAATTCTGTTTTAGCAATACCGAATTCTTTTAACGGCACACGACAGGAAGATTTGCATATTTAACAATGTCAAAATGATAAAAAATATCTTCACAATGATCTTCGCGTTTTAGCAGATATTACACAACACCACACACACACATTCACAATTATGACTATATTGTTTTAAATAGTTGTGCGTTAAATAGTACTTTTTATGCACGTGTCTACGCGTACATTAATGAGGAGTAATGGTCAATATGAACGGACTGTACGGTATTTGGTGATTTCTACCAGTAATTTTTCATAATTTATATTTCGATTAGAAACATATTAACAAAATGTTTAGTATTTGTAAATAGTTTAGATTAATTTTTTGAAGGTATCTGTAGATTATGAACTACTGTCATTATGATTCATACTTATGTAATAGTATGTGTTGATGAAAATGCAGTCACTTGATGCTGATGTGGCAAAATATGCAAAATGGAAACGAATATTTATGCTATAAATATTAGTACTCACGTTGTTTACTAAGTATAGTTTCCAGTCATTGCCATCTAATCAGTCTTATCAATTACAATTTAAAGCATTACATATTAGATTCGTTATAATTGGAAACAATTTTAATAAAGTTAAGCTATTTAGTGAATTTACTGTGACGTTGTCAGGCCGAGCATGTTTGTATACATGTGTGTCTATGTGTGTGCGTGCGTGTGTGTTAATGTTCAAATGATTGTGTGTGCGCGTGTTGATGTTCACTATAGTTCCACGATGCGAACGTTGGCACGCGGTGCAACACACTGACGCCCAACTTGGAGCGCCGCGTTCAAGCCCAGGAACGGATCGATGCAACCCTTCGCCCCTTGCCTGTCACCAACCCCTCTTCCAAATCTGACCTACTTGACTCCTATCAATGGAACAAAGTATTCTATAAATATTCACTAATATTTACTGAGTGTCTTAAATATAGTTACAAACAAAAGAGATGCCTTATTAATGAATAAGACATCAATGGGCAGAGTACGTTTACATGAAATATTTATCTTTCCCGTGATGTCGCGTGAGGCTTCAGGTCCATCTCATGTCTACAGTATCGAAGAGTTGTAAGATATTTCCGATACTTCTGTTAGTCATCATAATATGAAACTTTTTAAAGCCTAATAAGCTATTTAATTATTTTAATTACCAAGTTAGTTTTAATTTCTTAAGTACTTACTTTATTATTTCATTAACTTTATTAAACATTATGTTAGTTATTCGAAAATTGTTTAAGGTAATTTTTTAATTATTTCACTAATCACTTTGGTTGTGTGCACGCACGCGCGCACACACACACACATACACTTTTTGCGGAAAACTCCAATTCTTTTTGTTCTACCTAAAAACATATTTCTCATATGTTTATGTAACTTAAATAAAATAAGAAAATTAATTGTATACTGATAATATTAATTAGTCAGTAGGTTCTCAGTTAGAGAACATGTTAGTGTGTTACAATATAATCTGCTCTGAATCAGCTAATATCTGTGAGCAACACGTTAATGAGGTGATTAATTAGACCGCTGATGCTAACTTGAACTATCACAATCCGTGTGGCTAAAAGCCTATAATGTATCCAAAATTCACTAACTTGAAATAGCAATTACGTGATATTTACAATATTTGTAAACCACTGTACAAAAATTGCCTCACTGAATTTTGAATACTGTTAATGACATTCATTAAAATGAATACAAGTAATCCTTTGTTTTAATACTATTTCTCAAATTTAACAACTGTGAGAATATTTGGAAATTTTTAAAGTTATAATTATAAAAGTAATTTAAGCGATATTTAAGTGATAATTAATTTTATATTAATATTATATTATATTAATTTATATTATTATATTATATTAATTTGATATTTCTTCTTTTCCGGATTCTATAATTAATGCGTTTAGCTGTAGAAATGGTTTCCTTAAAACTTATTAGAAAGTAAAAAATTTCAAATATTTAACAATATAATCGCCTATTCTGTTTTACAGTAGTCCTTTTATACTTTATACAATTTTAAATCCTTTTTACGCGAAGGACGTGCAGGATAACAGGCCAGGGTTAGTTTTTTCTAACAAGTTAATGACATCTATGTTTTGTAAAAACTGATAGTAACAACGTTACCACAGGTCACAGGCCAGATCCATCATGAAAGTTATTTCATACATTCCATAGTCAGTGGAAATAATTAAGTCAGGAAATTTTGTGTACAACAAATAATCTTCTTCTCTTCTTCAAGGATTAGGTTAGATAAACTTGTTCCGGCACACATCTCATCCTCGGACGACCCACGTCTCTTCCACAAATGGCTTTATAGTTCAGTGCCGCTTTCGGCAATCGATCCTCTGCCATCCTTTGCAGATGATCCCACCAATGCCATCTGTAAATGTGCTTTGATATCCTCATTCCTATTCTATCTTGCAATGTATAATTTAAAGGATTCGAAGAAACTGCATTTCAGCACTCTGAATCTTGCCGCATTCCTTTTTTGTCATGACCCACGCCTCACTCGCATATGTCAATGTGGATATTGCAATTGTTTTACAAAATGTAATCCTTGTGTGTCTGTTTTATTTCTAAAATTTCTGTGAATCGTACCACAAATATTCCTAAATTTATTTATGTTCTCTTCTTATATCATATTCAGACTCATAGCTTACTGCCCAGCCGAGATATTTAAAACGGCTCACTTGTTCTAAAGTGCTGTTGTTTATAACTATCTTTGTTCTTTACTAGATATTTACCTTTAAAGGCCATGATTTTGGTATTTCTTACTGAAATTGTTAGTGAGTACTCTCTTGCCACTTCTTGTAATTGAAACATAGTTCTTTGTAAATCATCCTCATTTTCTTGAATAAGAACTATGTCATCTGCATATACCAGGAAACCCATACAAATTGATTTGTTAAGCTGTATTCCCAAAGTCACTCTGGAATTCCACGCTCTCAACATGTCGTCAATGTATATATATTAAACAAGGTTGGGAAAACAATGCATCCTTGCCTAACTCCCTTATTTATTGCAATGTCACCTAAGAGCCTACATAGATCCAGGTCACCTATTAAGCCTAAATGTCACCTATTTAGATCCAGGACTACAGCTGTACATTTTTAAAGGATGTTATCTGAATTTATTAAATGCTGTGGATATCCTCTTCTATCCATAATATTCCATAACTTTTGACGATCCACATTATCAAATGCTTTTTTCAGATTGAAAAAGCGATATGCATTTCCTGGTTTCTCTATTATCTGTCGTAATACAAACAATGCATCCACAGTCGACCTACTCTTTCTAAAAGGGTAGCCTTTCTAACGGTAGCAGTACTAACTGAAACAAAAAAGAAGTTAAGAGGTTCTGCATATGCAAGGAATTATGCAATGTTTTGTAATGGTGTGGACGAAAGATTTTGTGAGTGAAAGAATAATAACCATGAAGCTTAAGTATGAAAGAAGATACTTATCAGAGAAAATAATTTAAATTATTTAAGGTGCTGCCATTATTCGGTGGGTGGATTGAGTAGCCCACTGGATACTGATGCCAATCCAGATATTGATGCCAATCCGGATAAAATAAATGCCTTCCGGGCCAGATTTGCAACCCACTTGGTTAAAATACTCTACATGCTCATATGAACAAGCACAGACGCGGAACCAGGACGAATCATTTGGTTACGACCCGGCAAAGGAGTTGCAATGTGGAATATTAAATTGTGGAATAGGAAAGATGAAGAAGTAATTATGGACATCGCAGAGTACCTGACAGACAGTTTTAGTATATCAGAAGTGAGGGAGAAAAGTAGAAGGTGGAGGAACGCAAATGCTAAATGACTATATTCTTGTTTTTAGCGGAAAGAAGAATAACGAGAGAGCTGACGCTGGTGTAGGGATGCTCTTGCATAAAAATTGAAGACTGTATCGATGCGATGCATTAGATTATTATGACAAAAAGTCACTTTTAATAAAACTTACAGTAAGTAAGAATTACAAACACATAATTAGTACGTATGCTCCTGATTGACCAAGCCACGACAGCAAAGGAAAGCATTTCACGAAGACTTACAGAATGCTTTAGATAGAATAATTCAAGAGCCTTACATTATAATAGCAGGCGATTTAAATGCATGGGTAGGAGACGATCATATAGGTAAAGCAGCGGTTGCATTTAGAAATGACAATGGAGACCTCCTTGTTGATATTTGCGTGCAAAATCATAACACATGCTCTGACCACGACTTTAAGCACAAACATATTTTCACAGGGTCGCAAGGACAGCAGCCATTGGTAGACTACGTAATAATCAATCGTCAGTTAAAGCCGTACGACATACTTGACGTGCGAACTTTGAACTCAGCCAATATACACTGTAACCACTCACTTGTACTGTTACGAAAATCAGGTTAAAGTATTGCCTACCACGTAAAAAACCCATTGGCTTTAAAGAAATATTCAACGTAGAATCCATAAGAATATGTAGAAGAGGAATGGAGGAAGATAAAAATTAAATCTATTACGGGCTGCAGAAGAGGCAATTGGGAAAAGGACAATCTTCTTGTTGTTAAGTGGCAGGTTTATATGTTTATGGTTTATAGAAGTTAAAGATATGCAAAGAGGAAGGAAAAAGCATACTTAAAAACAAAACAACAAAGTATACAGAGGATAGACAAGTGTATAGACAGGAGAATCGTATTGGGAAAGATTTACCAATGAAATAGAGAACTATATGTATGGATCCCAGAAGAAAGTATGGCAAATGCTTTGAAGTAGGAAATCTACAGTAGTGAGATAGTTAAAATCAATGGTATATAAATAAACCCACTTAAGTTTAATCTAATAATGTATAAACTTTTGACTACACCAAAACAATAAGTGAGTACAAAATGATTAGTAACAGATACGTTTCGTGTACTACGCAGATGACACAATGCTCATACAGGATTTAGAAGATAATTTGCAGATTTCTTCATAAATTCCTAATAATAACAACAAAATAAAATACGATAGTCTCAACAGACAAGACAAAGTCGATGGTAATTTTAAAATATCATTTAGGGGCAGGCGTCTCTACTGACCGAAATGCCTATTTTGTGAAAAGGCAAAAAGAGAATTAAATGACCATTCTGACAGGGCAAACGGCGATAGACAATTGGGAAAACGGAATCCTGGCCGAGCACACGAGGAAGCAAGAATACGGCCAATAAAATAAGCCTCTATTTCTGGATATTTAAGGGCTGTAGCCTGGAAAAATAAATAGCTCATATTTCACGGTAAAATGAAGATGATAATGATACGACCAGTGGTGACTTACGGAGGTGACACACGGGTTGACATTCAAGTAGAAGAAAACGACTGTTAAGGACAATAGAAATAAGTATACTTAGGACAATTCTTGGAAAACCGAGACATGATAGCATACGAAATAGTAAGCTAAGACGGCGTAGTAGAAATAGTAAACAAATTCAAATAGAAGATGTAGCCAAATTTGTCAGAAGGGGGAAAAGAGAATGGCATTACCATGTTGACAGGGCAAGCAAGCGACGATAGATTAATGAAGTAATGAAAGATTCTAGAACGTTGGGAAAATGGAATCCTGGCCGACCACAGAAGAGATAGATGGACGAGGGAATTGGAATCAACCTCTAGTGAATCTCCTTGATACGTGAAGAAAGGCAGACTATTAAGCCTACATAACAGAAGAAGAAGGTTATTGTTATCAGATTAAAATGTTTGTTTTTACCAGATTACACTACTTTTAATTGTGTTCTCAAATTGGTTTTTATATGTTCAAATACGTACTACAAATACGGATTACTAGCAATACCACGTAAACAGCATTTGTTAATTCATTAACTGTTTCCTAACTAACATTTGTTTCTCAATAACGTTTGTTTTTATCAGAAATAAAACATCTTGGAGTAACATCTAGCATCATGGACGTAAATATAAAACCAGGATGGATGGTCACACGGTCTCTCGGTAGCTGGGGACCTTTATATTTTTAAGGATTGACGAAGGACAAAGGTTTATGATTACAAAAGAAACACAAATTTGTAAAGGCAACAAATAGCAACAAAGGTGAGAAACGGAATAATTTCAGCTTCAATCTTTTTACACAGAGATCAGTTCTGTTATAATTTTAGTTTATATTATACTGTTCAGTTTAACTACAAAATGTGATGGAACTAATATAAAGGATAAAATATTTCTTATTGTATGTCATGATCATACTGCAAACAACGTATGCCGTTACCTTCGCTAGAAAACAATTCTTCATTTCGGTAGTACTCCTACAGTAGTACGGAAAAAACACATCTAAATACTACTTAGTAAATTTGATATGTACAGAAACGATTTTTACTACATCGTATATGTATGAATATTATTTTAAGGACCAATATTTAATGTGCTTAAATTTTAAACAGACAGTTTATTAATAATGATAGTTGTAGCTGAACATCGTAAATTACTTAAATGTTAAACTAAAGTATTGAAGTTAATAATACCAACGATTTTAGATCTGAAAAGTATATGAAACTCTTCGCACTGCAAAGAGAATTGTCCATCTTAGTTTCAAAGAAGACAGTGTACTTATTTTGTTCATTAAAAAAACTTGTTAAACAATAAACTTATGAATCTAACGTTTGTAAGTAAAGTTGAATGTGATGGTAGGCACTAACGTTTATAAGTAAAGTTGAACGTGATGGTAGGCAGAGGGCAATTTAGGGGAGGGGTGATACCTTCTAAAATTTCTTACTCTACCTAAAAGCCATAATATTGTATCCTTTAAATGTAGGTCTAAGAAACAATTCTGTGTATCTAGAGAATCCTTGTTAACTAGATAGGTGACAATTATACTTATCCCCTTCACACACGTTGAAACATTTTCATACACCCATAAACTTTATGCATTTGGCGTTAACTCAACCCATACCAAAATATAAGGTTATAGCTATTTTAGTCTAAGAAAGTTTCTTATAATCTAATTTAGTCCTACAAAACGGGGTTGCTCGAAATGAGTCTTCTAAGACTCCTTTCATTTTATCTTTCAACCAATTCCTTCTCCTACAATCTTAAAATTATTACTCTACATTAAACCATAACGAAGTGTTTTAACCTGTGCAATTTTAATTTCAATGTAGAAGAATATACTGTCAATTTTTAAATTTAATTTTAGTTTCATATATTTACCTAGAATATATAATTAAAGCTTTTCTAAAAATTGTCTGCTGTTAAACAGAAGAGAAAGTATTAAAAAACAAAACAAAAAAATAGGCCTAATTGTAATTGGTAACTGCTGATGGTTTACAGTCATTAAATTAAATCGTTCAATAAGTTAATGCTCCCCTTATAATATGGTAATGACAAAGTTTATTAAATACAATTTTTGGTAAAAAATTATTAACATTATTGAGTCTAAATTTTTACAATGTTTTCAGCACGTATTTAACTGGAATATGTAACTAAAGCTTCTCTGTAATGAAAGTATTTCTAAAAATTTTCCGCTGTTAAGCAGAACAGATAGTTTTCAAAAAAAAGTTTACTAAAAAAGTAAGTCGTAAAATTTCAGATTCAAATGACAGGAAATAAATTTAAAATATTTGCCTTTGACAAACATATTTTATAATATAAACAAACATAAAAATTTACAAATATTCAAAATAATTTAAAAAAATAGCGCCCTGAAGTTTTTGTCTAGCAGCGTGTATAAATGGTAGAACAGTGCCATAACGGCACATAAATCACTGCTTTTTTTACATTTATGAGAGATCAGTTCGTTTTTAGCGATGACAATGCATGTCTCCACGGCGTTATACAGTACCTTAATGAAGTTAGTGTTAGGAGACTGAATTGGCCAGGCCACCTGTAAGGAATATTGTTCTAAAAAAAACGTGTTTGGCAACTTTAGCTCAGTAATGTTAAAATGAGAGGCTAAAACTGAATTGCACAGTGTTCCTCAGAAAGAGAATTAAAAATCAGATCAGGAGTTTTCCTAGAAGAATGGGAGAAGTAATAGGAGGGAGTTATTCTCATTATTAGTTACCTTAACAAGAATGAGGAATAAGACAGTTACTGAAGAAATGTAACTATTGCAAAATATTTAATTGACTAACTTTTTATTTGTGACGATTAAAATTTTTTCCGAAGACAGTTATCTCTTTACTGTTAGCTTTTTCTGTACAAATGTTTATGTGTATCTTGCTTTTATTAGTAAAATACGCGAATACGATATAAATGTTACATTGTAGCAGATAAAATAAATAAAAATATACTTATACTGTATACAATAAAGTTGAATTTCTTGACAATCTTATAAAACCTGAGTCGTACATTAATTTTCTCTAGAAGCGTAAGTTCATTGTATTATATCGATACTTACACTCTTACAACTACAGTTACAACAATAAATATACACTCTCATTATGCGATGATGATTGCCGGAACAGAACATCAAACAGCGCCCAGATCATAATAACTTGTCAACGATGACACACATAAAGTTAAGGCAGTGGAGCGCATATTATGCCACCGCCCATCTAGTTCTAACAAACTAGCAAAATAAGTTTCAGATGTCTCAAGTAACTCACCTATTTTTAGGAGTCTAAGGTATAAGTACTCAGAAATTTCTTTTGAACGCTTATCAAGCATGTGAATGCTATTTGGCATATGATAATATCCATTACCATGCTCATGACAAAAGTATCGTGTAATATTTACATACTGTATGGCGGATTTCAGCTACAGGTTGCATACTCACGTTTTGACTCTACCAAGCCCCTGCATAATCTAACTAGATTATAAGGTATTTAAATAGTCACAAAACGTTAGTTTCAATATTCAGAAGGCTGCTCAGAAAATAGTTAACACATCCGAGCAACGGAAGACTATGATTAAACTTGTCTTCTAAATCTTTATTCTGAAAGTCTTCTTTTATTACAGTACATTTACATGTAAATGTTACATGTAATTATAATTACAAATTGGTTATATCTTTCAGAGGTCATGCAAATAATTTAATAAAAATATACTTTAGATGTCATCCAGGTTGCATTGACGTATATTTTCCAAGCCATGTCGCGGGTTTACTGTAGTCGGTTTGTAAACTCTTTTTAATAATTTATCACCTATAAATAGTAATGTAATGGGGAAAACTTTATGAATTTTATCTTTTATGAGATCACAGCAGAAACAGAGCTCCACGCTTGAACTTTAAGAAATAATACCCTACAGAAATACTATCACAATATATCAGATAAAACGTTTAGATATAAATCTATTTAAAAGATAAGAAGCGATTTTTGTACACCATTGTCAAAAGTACAGCATACTTCTTAGTGTCAACAGGATTCTGTAGTTGACATGAAAATACACTTAACAAAAACAAATAAACTTCTTATTCATTAGTAATTGCATCACCTTAGTTGACTGTACACACTGGGGAGGAACATATTGATTGTGGTTTGTCAAACTACAGGGCCTACCAGTTGAAAACAAGAAGACTGGGGGGTTTTCTTCTCAATGGTTCTGTCTACTGTCATCAGTACTCATTTATACCGTACATGTTTACAACACATTACAACATTAATATAATGTGATGAAAAATAAACGTGTAGAATAAAGCATAAACTAGCATTAATAAAATAAATTGATAAGCCGTCAAAAGTTTTGAAAACACTCCAAGATATTAATTTTACAGTTTTGTTCAAAAGACAACATGACAGGCAGCCCATAGAAAATCTTAGTACTGCTAGTATGTTCTTATGTATTCGGATGCGTCAGCTCCACACCCTTTCTTCATGCTAAGATATAGAATTTTTTTTTCAAAAATAAAACACTTTTCAAAATTATTTTTAAAAATAGAGGGTCTAAGGGAAGAAGGTAGTAAGTAAATTTTTAAAAATTTTACAGGAGGCGATTTGTAAAGTTGCAAGACTTAAGTCTGTGATTAAATTTTGATTTAATTTATATAAAAATTGTTATTTGTAAACTCGTATGTTTATTACATACTCTCAAAGTTCTAAAGAGGTATAAGTCGATCAAAAAAGAAAATTAAGAAGGGGAAAGTCAATCAAAAATGTGTTTTTTTTTACAAAATATATTTATATAATAGAGTTTAAATCAAGTATATTATAGGATTAAAATATTTTTAATTTATATTTTTTTAATTCTTAATTTTTTCAACACTTGTCTTCTGCAACCACATACAGTCATAGCCTACTGTGGCAGTGATTTAAAGTAATTTTGCGCGTTTGGCTACAAAGTTTTGATAAGTGAATTATGTCGTAAAATTTTGCTTTGAGAGTAGGTATTAAAGCTGAAACAAAAAAGTATAAATATTTTTATATTGCGGACAAAGGCTGGACTTTACAACACTGAGTTCCCTTTACAACACTGAGATAACTGAAATGTAGATAACTTAGCCAACCAAAAGTGTCAATATAACAACGTTAGTTACTATGTTCCGTTTTCATACCTAAATTTAACAACGCTAACTTCATACATTCACATTTCAACGCTATTTTGTTAGGCCTTACTGTATAATATTATAATATAATAAATATTAGGCCTACCTTCATAAAGCAGATCTGGCAACTCAAACTCGTCGTCTGTCGCATACTTTCCTCTTTGGTGTCGGTTCTCAATTACTGCAACATCTCCTCAGACAAATAAATTTTTATTGATTCTGCTAGATTATAGTGCTCCTTTCTTCCTTTAAATGAACTAACGTGTTCTATGTCTGCATTTATTTTCTCTACAGATATTTTTTTATGTCGAGATGAGTGTTTGCCCACACCATCCTTTGTAGCTACACAGTTTTTTCAATTCTTTTTGAAGAACTTTTTTCTTTCCAATCCCATGAATAGACAAAAAAGCTTTAAAACAAATTTCTGGTTCTTTAATTTTATTATCCTCCTCAAGAAACCTAACCCTGAATGAATAGGATGCAATACGAAACGTTTTCATCGAAACGAGGGCACCTGCTTTGAATTTCTTGGACAATAATTATTAATCCACAAAGATACGCATTCTGTTCATCAACTAACGACATTAAATAAAAATCTTTCACATTTTCTTTCTAGCATTGACCGGGACATTCTGAATGCACTAAAGCTTACTGCAGTTACAATCCAGCTCTGGTATGTGACTCTGAAGATTCACCTTTTTGCTTACCTCTGTCATTCGACCGAATCTTTTACGCTTTTCAGTAGTTTTTT
This sequence comes from Magicicada septendecula, assembly GCA_034769895.1. Taxonomy (NCBI): domain Eukaryota; kingdom Metazoa; phylum Arthropoda; class Insecta; order Hemiptera; family Cicadidae; genus Magicicada; species Magicicada septendecula. The sequence goes on from CM068367.1 coordinate 1,066,022,947, forward strand.
GTGCTACTACTTCACTTGGTTCGTTGAAATAACTTTCACTATCTCCTATCCTTATTTGCACTAAGAAAAACTAAAAAACTATTCTCTTGTGAAATAAAAACACTGATTTATAACCTCAAAGCACGCTTCTTTCAAGAAACACTAAGCAGACTGATTCAAAACAACATGGCGACCTATGCCTAACAGATGACTCACAGATGACTTACCTTCTTTTCCTGTAGCGTTCTGACTTACCCATATCCCCTTTAGAATAGGTTTTTTCTATTAAAATTTGTTCTACAAACTCGTACTTTTTCTTCTAATATTTTTAGCTTTGATAGCACATTAGATGGCACAGTAAACTAAATTTCCGATTATTTTGAATTTCCCTCTTCTTCCCCCGGACCTTTTAAATTCAAACTTCTTCGTAAAAAGAAAATTACTTAAATCAGCATTTTTCGTATCCAGTCTCCCTCTTATAAAAACTTATAGAAAATAAACTTTAACAATTTTCATGATTTTGATAGTGTAAATTATAATAATATACAGGCTATTGAAATCCAGACCTGTTTACACTATAGACCAGACAAGGTATCGGTTGTGTCATGAAATCCCTTGGGTTTAGAGACGTGGATATAAAATCACAAAAATCAAAATAGACTACAAATTAATTAAGGTTTGTTTTGTTGATATCAACCAGTGCTATGCAATTTTTAGACGAATGACCCTCCCCCCCTCGTGACAGAATAATAGGAATAATAGCACTGATAACTCTAACAATATTAATTTTGAAAAAATGTTTTAATGTAATATATATTGTAGCACAACGAAGTTTTTACCTCATTTTACAAAATAAGATCATATAGGAAAAAAAGGGAAGAAGTCATCTGGAAGGAGTAACATCAACTTAAATAAAAGTAGCAGAGAAAAGTAATTACAATCATCAATAAAAGAACTTAACAGAACTAAACAAATCGATTCAAAGAATTTATATATAGTCAATTTATAGCCAAAAGGTGTTAAAAAACAAATAGTATGAATATCATGTCAATAAAATAATTAGTAGACCCAGTAAGATACCGTGTAGTGAGGAGTAACAGCCCAGAATAAATAAATTAAAATGACAGTCTTCAAGATATGAAGTAGTAAGGAGTAACAACCCATAACCAATGAATTGAAATGGAATAATAGCAAAATACCTAAAAAACCTATTGTAAAGATAGAAACCTCTATAGCAGCAAACCACATAAATGAAAGAACTTAAACCCTATTAGCTATACAAATTTAGAACAAAAACTAATAAAATAAGAGAATCCAATACAGATAATGAGAAATATTGAAAAATTAATTATAATTAAAATAAATGTGATTAAGGGGAACACCCGAAACCAGTTTTAAAAAGGACAACAAAAAGACAATTATTAATATAAAGTTTTAATGTGTTTATTTATATAATTATTTTGTGTTATTATTTTTGTGTATACTAGGAAATACTAGATGTTAGTATATAAGAATTTATTGTGTTTGAACCATGTTAATTAATGTTATATTTTGTAAAGTAAGGAAAGGCAAAATAATAATTCAAACGACTCATAAATAATACAGCAAAAAATATAAAACTAATAAGATGAATTCGTAATACCATTGCTAGGAAAATTGATGACCAAGACTAATTCAATTTTGACCATATAAATCAAATCAGAGAATATAAATTTATAGAACCTAGATTAAATTGATATAAATTATCATCTTCAAAATACAAATATTTTATCCTAATGATAACAACGACATATAATAGTGATTAAAGGAATCAACAAGTAAAATTGACTTAAATGGTGATTGCACAAGAGAAGGCCTAACAGCAGTAAGCCAGCACTAGTAAAATGCAAATAACTTGTTAAATATTTAAAATAATAGCCAAACATAAAAGGTAAATTACCAGGGTTTAATTAGTAATCAAGTGTGAGTAAAATTGTAACATAAAACCTATTGGAAACCATTTACTAGGTATTTATGTGAATCAAAATAAGGCCTATAGATAAATTTCAAAGAATGTAATTCTGAAGCTTAATTCAAACTAAACCAGATCAAATTTAGTATTAACTTGTGTAAAATAAAAACAGGAATATTGTTCTATAATTAGAATTACATAAAAGTACTAAACAAATAATTTATAGTCAATTAAATGTAAAATATGACAGTTTTTTCAATAAGATTGAATTATTTGATAGGAACAGCTGATTCATAAACAATGAGAAATGATACCAAAATCTTATGGAATTTTATATATGAAGGAACAAATATCAGTTAGTTGATTGTTAAAAGCCAAAAGAGACAGACGTGTCAGAATACTTCTTAGAGAAATATGAACGGAAATATTTAACTAACACAACCAAGATATCGTATGAATTTATAAAAAGATAAAGAGAAGATAAATTGAAGTAAAGAATACTATAATATCAGTCACTGAACCCTTAAACTAAATCAAATAATACTAAATTAAACTGCCACTACATATAGACACGACTGAAGAACCAAATTGAACTCAGATAACCAGACACCGAGTGAAGGTATCCATTTTTGACATAACACTACTATTACCGAACCAAAATCCAGTGGGTGAATACAACTACACTCTACAACTTGTGGATATTCCAAGAACAACATCACCAAGAACTAACAGAGACGTTCATTTGAAGGAAAATCTCGTAGATGAATTCACATCGCAGATCAACTCATTAAGGCAGCCATCTTGATTCCATTCGAAGAGGCTGATGGGAGCGTGACGAGTGACGTCAAAGAAACCATCTGTATCGTAATATTAACATTTATATACATTATACTTTATTATTTTGTCTGTCTAATGAATAAGTTTTTGATAATTTGTAAGTATTGAATTCTCTTGCCTTTCCTGACTATTTCTACAGTCAAAAGAAACCTTATATTATATTAATTTGATTGAATATTAATTTATATGTACTAATCGAACTGGAACTTTATCTCGAATCAGACTCGAGCCAGTCGCGGCAATTCAAACCATTACTTTGAACCTAATAAACTTAATTATTGTTTAAACGTTGTTTTATTGATTATTTGAATCATGAATTAAATTACATTAATTATTAAATGTTAACATAAACTTCTGAAAGAAAGGAACGAGCAGAAGAAGAAGTACAGATACTGAATCGGCCGCTACATGCAATCGGTTTGGCCACGATAATCCATTTAACGGAAGAAACAAATAATTCTTCATCAGAGCTTACACAGTCATTAAACAGTATTTTTTATTAATTAAACATAAAACAATTAAAACAATTACACCAATTAAAATTAATTAAATACATAATCAAATATAATAGAAAAATTAAACTCCATAATAAAATTTTATTTTTATTAATTATTTGTAATTAACGTTTGTTTTATTACAATATGTATATAATAGGATATATATTGTTACATGACATTCTGCCATGCATCTTTTTAACATAAATATACTTTATTACTCCTACCAAAAGTACCAAGAAACATGATACTTTTGTTTCAAGAAATAATTACTTAACTATTTAATTAAATACTCTTTATTTTATTCATGATAACGAAGACTCTAATAATTATGTTTATTACAGTTAAAGGAATCTTAATAATAATAAGTAAGGAGGACAATGTTTTAGAACTTACTTATAGTGTTTTGTTGTATTTATAAAAACTGTATTGTATACAGAAAGCTAAGAGGAATTGTTATCTATTATTAATAGTTATTAGTAATTAGTTTGGCTATATTGATTAATATTACATGTAATAATATTAATAACACAAATGTTAATATTAATAGGAAAGTACCAAAAAGAAATAATAGTAATAGAGATTTGTAAAACTAGGCATATTAAGCTTAGATAGTTAAAGGATTTTGAATAAGAATTTATATTAAAATTAAAAAAAACAATGTCAGGTTAAGATATATTATGACTAATTGTGTCCAATAGTTTAATGAAGTGAAAAGTACAAGAAGAACTAATAATAAATAATTTTGGGACAAATAATGAAAAGTATAATATGGTAACTCAAGAAAAATGAAATAGAAGATAGTCAAAAGTGATGTCCAAATAATCAGTGTTTCATCAGAAGATCAAAGAAACTAATAAAGTGAAGATCAAAGATCTTATAAAAAAGTTACAACAGTTTAAAGAAAATGAAAGATAAAATATTAGAAGTTTGTTTATGTTGATGCTCAGAGAGCTCCATAGTAACATAAAATGTTACATTTCAAACCATTAAAAGCTAAGATAGGCCATAGCAACTGAGATGTTATAAATTAAATGAAGGAGTACATTATTGGATCTGTAAGAGAAAGGTTGATTTTGAAATAAGAGTAACTAATCCAAGATATAGTAAATTTCATATTTGTGAATTTAAAGAAAAGTTAAATAATACTACTAAATAAAAATAAATAGAAGAAAGAAGTACATTATCATTCTAAAGAAGTCAACCAAGGAACCTTTGAAGAATTACCATCAACCTATTCAGGAAGAGAAGTATTTATTGATAAATAACTAACTGAACAATTTTCAGTAAAGCCTAGGCCACTCTTCTCAAAGACATTGTTTACACTTTTAATCAAAACAATTTTGAACTTTCATGGTGAAAATAATCACTGAATAATATTATTTTCAGTATAAAAAACTATTAATATAGAATAATACTATCATCTAAAGTGAACTATACCTTAAAAACACTTAAATCAACATAACCTAGACACTGAACATTGTAATCTATTAATATAATCTTGTTAAGACACTTTGTAATTTATTGTAATCCCATGAATTTTGGTACTTTGCCTAACATATCTGTCGTTTATATCGTAGTGAAAAGGACTTAACGTAAAAACATACTATTTGTATTTTATTTAGTAATTATACAAAATAAAACAACGTATTGTCCCTCGGTTATGAAGAGCTACTGCTGCCATTCTGAGCATATTTAAAGTACAGCCGGTCAAACTTTGTTAAGAATTATGTTTGACTTTTAAAACAATTTAAAGAAAATAAATAAAGGATTTGAGTTTAATAACTACAGATAAAAGGTTTTCGTTTCTTTATTTAATGGATAACTAAAATGTGTATGATATTATAAACAATATATCAATGACTGTTAATTTGCTTCATCAACTAGTTTAAGTTGGCAACACTCACTATCAGGAAGTATGGCAGCCAATTTGAATCTGTTTTGCTGAGTTTTAGTTATCACAATCGTCTATTAAATAAAAGATTAAAAGAGATTGAATTATAGCTGGAAAATAAACCTTTATGATAGTTAAAAATAATACTTACTAATTTACAAATACATTTTTATTTGCAACCTTTGATTGCAAATTGGCGCTTAACAAATATTACCCTGACAAAATACTCATCCTTAAATACTAGCAAAGTACACATCAAAATAACCAGAACTTACTGAATGTAACAATATATATATCCTATATTCATGTGTATATACGCGTATGGAGTATGTTTTCCGAGAGAGCGCAAGTATATGGAAGTGTCTGAGCAAAGGTTCTCAAATTTCAATTTATAAATCATATACAGTGTGATAATTTTACAATATACCATCAATAATTTTTCCAGTTTGGTAATTATTTCGTAACATTTGTTTGCATAAAAATCCAATAATACAAAAAATTTCTGAATTTTTGCTAAAACAAATATTTACATCACGTTTCCTTAACAACTTTTGTAGCCGACAACTATTTTCTTGAAAGCTGAGTAAAACAACCCTGTTGTTATTAAAGCGTTAATGACGAATTTGTTTACATGGTAACGTTTGGTTCTCATTACAGTTGTTAAGTAAATGATGTAGCAGTACACACTGGCCCACTGTCTGTTTAGAGTAGATACATTTCCTTGCCTTTAAAATTGTACATAAGAATCTAATTATTTACTCATTTTCTGCTAATTTAATTATTATTTTTTAAAAACATTTTTAATAAATGATAGTAACTTTTAATTAAAAATAAAAATTTTCTTCATTGTGCTTTTCAGATTAAAAATTTCATATTAACAATACATTAAAACACAAGATTAATAACACATTATGATTTGACGTTGCGTAGAGCACAAATTCAAGCCCAGTCTACAAACCATTCATTCTACAAAATGTGCATTTTTATTCAGTGTATAGTGCCTCAAAAGTATAAATAATCACCCAACAATACATGGAAACCACCCCTTCCTTAAAAAGGAAATTCTATTTATTAAAAAGTGCCCATACTTATTTATTAACGAATTAAGTGACAAGTTCTTAGTCGTAAAAGAAAGTGTTGCAATAACTGTAGCTAATGGTGGGCCATTTACAACAACGCTATCAACCCAAACAATTACACCCTTCTGGCCACTCGCTCACACTACAAATCTGTACGTTAACGAGCTTCGGATATTATCCGCACTATCGGTTCTATATTATAGTCAGAAACGGTATAAAAACCTGATGCTTTAACGTAGTAACCATTTATTTTTGTTCATAGATCGTTATTAATGAAAATAAATTGTCCACAGAAGAATCCAATACGTTATACCTAACGTATAACATTGCACCTTACGCTTTACTAGAAAACAGAAACATGGCAGAGATGGCGTGACCGAAACATTTAAAGATGTAAAACAAAAACGAAATCAATTTACGAGCTTTTTAAATTAATAACTATAGTACAGTAATAAGCAGAAAATCAGTCTCTTGCTTTCTACTAAACCAAACAGTTCCGATAACTGCTTCCCAGCAATTATCTTATCATCAGCTCGGTTTGAAAGCCAGAGTATGAAATAACAATGAATAAACCTACTGGATATTGAAATAAGCGTGCATAAATGTCTATGTATTGAAGTGATTTGCACTGAACTAATACGCAAGAATATAAACTTAAATATTCTTCTGACAAACAATAAGAATATTTTACGAATTTAAATTAATTTACAAATAATACAAATATACAAATTTACAAATAATTTACAAAAAGAAAAGCTACTACAGCTCCGTATTATTTCTTGTCTAAGTTCTTCGAAAAACTTGATAAATACACAGAGTATACTCATGTGTTCACGGATGGTTCTCGCACAGACGAAAACAATGGATGTGCAATAATATTATCTGGGCATGAATATTTATTCAGGTTGGACGGGGTCTGCTCGGTTTTTTTCTGCGAAGCATATGCAATTCGTTCAGAACTGGAAATAATAAAAGATTCCATGGGCTCCAAGTATATTATCTTCTCAGATTCTCGAAGTGTTTTAGTGTCTGCAGCAGGAGGACAGCAAAGAAACCATTATTCAAGGCATAAGTAACATAACCCTTGATATCTCAACTAGACAGTGCAAAGAAATTATTTTCAGTTGGATACCATCGCACATCGGAATTAAGGGCAACAAGATGGCTGATAGGGCTGCGAAAACTGCTACGTCGTGTCCAATATCATCTTCACAAACTATCCCACAATGACCTTAAGAAATATCTGCATTTAAAACTTCTGGAGCACTGGAATGATGAATGGCTTAAGTCACCACCCACCAAGCTATTCCGAGTAAGGAAAAATATTTACGAGCAGCCACTCATTTGCTACAGACTCCAGGAGAAGTCAAGTGGTCATAACAAGACACCGCATCGGCCACACGCTACTGACTCACAAGTACATTTTGACAAGAGAGCCTCCTGCGAGATGTAATCGCTGTGGCACGGTTTTGTCAGCTTTCCATCTTGTTTCAGAGTGCCCTGCTCTTCAACATCTACGAAGCAAATTTAATATCCCTGCAATGTGCGAATAAATTTAAATGACAAGACTGCAGCCGCCAACATACTTCTCCTCTTAAAGGAGATTCAGTTGTTAACAGCAATATAGGTACGAACTAAGAAAATTAAAAGAACATTAAAAATTGTGTAATTATGTTAACGGATTGATATGTTATTATGACTTATTGTTATATTTTGTTACTTAGTGTTATATTCATTATATGTATATTTAGTTATATTTATTTATGTGCATGATGTGTATTTATATTATTTGTGTTGTGGGGAGTTAATATTTCTCATTTTATTTTCCAGCAGTTAAACTAATACTGTTATTTGTTAAATATTTTTATCTATCTCATTTGTTTACACTATTTGGTATTTAAACAAATATTTACTATATGTTAATATATCTGTTTAAGAATCTGTACAAATTCATTTTTGTGGTCGCTAATGACCGTTGCTGTTGCAGCGACCTTGTAAATAAAAAATAAAAAATTTACAAATATTTACCATTATACAGTTTTCCACACAAAAGGCATAGTTGACTATAATAAATTTAATCACACATACTTTACTGGGCAAACCTATCATTAACAAATATAAATCTTTATACAAGGTTTTAATTTTTTAGGTACATTATATACACAAGCAACAGAACTTTTAAATTTAAAATCAAACCTCATAGAAACGTTGTCCTTGTCCTACATACGTAGAAGAAGATTTGCGTGAATAAGTGTGAATAATAGGTACCTTTAACAACGATCCACAATGCTTTTCGGCTCTTTCATAAATGGTGTCTGTACAACTCTTGAAGAAGCTAAGAATGAAAAATAATGTTTCGAAAAATAAAGTTCATCAATTTTAGAAAAACTAATTTATACTTGTAATTCCAATAACTTGTCGCCATAAAGAATGATGAATGTGTTTCAGTTCCTCCAGCACATACTTGCACTCTCTCTATTTCTCCTTTCGGCTGACTGCTAGTAAGTGTCATTCCATATTTAGCGAATGAATGTTGTCAACTATTAGTACTTACTTTTGTCTTGTGCTGAAAGTCTTCTTATGTACGTAGCCCAGTCGAGGAGGAGCACTAAATTAAAAGTAGCTGATTTAAACGTATTCTGGTAGATAAATGAAATACGAAATTCATCGCCAGCCCGTGAACGTCATAAACAAATGGCGAATTGGTGCACAAAAAAACGGTTTTTTGCTATTATCTTCATGAATACAATTTTCATGAAAACTATACAAGTGGGCTAATTTACAGACCATAAAATTTTCTGTAAAAAGGTCTTTGGTGAAATCTTATAAATCCAAGTGTTTTGGAGTTAATCGAAGTTGAAAGTCTCGCGATTTTCCATCTCAAGTAAGTTCGCGCCATTTTACAACGGGTAAAAATATCTGAAAAACAAAAACTTTAAACTGCATTTTGGACGCAAAAACTAAATGGACAAATTGAAATAATAAAAAATGCATTTTGAGGTGTAAATCTTTAGCTATTTGATGCGTTGATTTTCTGTCCGAAATATTCATTTCATGGAAAATTATAATAATTTAAACAACCCTGTAGGGGAAGTGCCGGTAATATAGAATACCATTTATATTTTCAATAATATTAAAGTATATTTATATCAGCTTCCTATAATTTGCAAATTAATTTAACAATCGGTATGTTTATAACTATTTTTGACATTTAAAATTAAATTAAACCTTCACAATGTTGAAATGGATCTCTTTAATGACATGTTGGGAAATTGAGGGTAATATGAAATAGGGAGGGGAATATGGAATACTACACATTTCACACAGAAACTAGAGGTTACTAAAAAAATATATGTAGAACAAAAACAGTTATAAAAAACGTAAATATTCACATTAGGATTATTAATATTATTATAAACTATGTTTAACATAGAAAATGATGTATTTGACATGAAAAAGTTTATTGTTTGTAGAGACCAATGTTTGCTAAAAAGTGTAAAACTAACAAATTTTACCACACAAAATTAAAAATAATAAAATATCAGAAACTTTACTGAGCCTTAATTTGAAAAAACAATTATATGTAATAGTCAGATATGTAAGGTTTTACATTTTCTACATCTGCACAATCACTATGCACCCATAAAGAGCACACAAGGCATTGTTAGCATTACCGTTAGCATTATCGGAGAACTTACCACCACAAAACAAACATTCAGAATTGTGGTCAACAATCTTTTCATAACCTGCGTTTCAAAGTTCCAGTCTAACGTTTCATCAGAATGGAATGTCAGGTTGTCTGAGTTACTACTACTGTTATCATCTTGTGGGAGTGAGAACAGTATTTTCCTTAATTGCTTCCTTACAGGCGAGGTTATGTACAGGCGAGGCAGGGAATTATTAGTTTTCTTTTTATCAGTTTTTGGAGGACGTTTACTATTTGATTCGTTGAGAAAAATCTCCAGACTCATCTTCTATGGTGAAGCAGTGGTTATTGTACTCGCACCAGTTTCTCGTTCTCGATTGAACAATTTGGAGGTGGAAAAATATGCAGAGATATGTAGAGCAGCCAAGTGTTATCAATGTTTAACGACCCTGATCCTTGAACAAACGATCTTACTAACTGCTGTGGTGTGTTGGGTTCAGGGTCTTCGTCTCTTTCTTCGGCGTCTATATCATTTGGTAAAAGCAGCATACGAGCAGAAATGAAATCAAGATTTGTCTGTTGGCAGGGCAAATATCTGTAGCTCTAAAACCATTGACTGGAATTTTACCAGTCTGTACTTTCAGACTATCGTCCTGGCATACTATCATACTGGCTAAGAACCCTAAAGTTATGTCTCAACCACACTGGAATCTCATCACTGGCTCTGTAAAACCAGTGACTCATGAAAGTAGGGCATGAAGTAGTAACTACATGAAAGATTTATCTAATTCTTGGAGTTGTGTGTGGTGTGAGGTGGTAAGCAAATTATCTTAACGTGGTTAGCTCTTGCCATATTTATAATATAAATATTTTGTCTGTGACTAGTATGCCCATCTAATGCCAAAAAATTGGTGAATCTTGTGTACATTGAGTAGTATTAATAATGTTCAGACCACTGAGTGAACAAATTTGTTTGCACCCAGACTGATAGATGGTATACACCATTTGAATCGGGAGGTGATACTTTTATAAGTAAATCGCTCATATTTTTCTGGGAAAAATACTAACGATGTAAATTGATGGAAACCGCCGTTGTTTGTCTCCTGGAATTCATAGCTGTAATGATGCAGAGAGTAAATAAGACACGATTACAGTCTGAACTGTATTCTATTAATTATAGCTTACAGCTATAAATTTCATCTTATTGCTTATAGCTTATAGCTATTAATTTCATCTTACGTATTTGTATTTGGGTTAAATACGTACAGTACATAAATAATATAAGTTAACTATAGCCCTACAATAACAAAACGGTATCTACTCAATTATCTTCTACAAATTCTTCTATCATAGGCTGTCGCATCGTCCAGACTCCTTTCTCTCATGGTCGTCATTTATTCCCGGCCTAATCGTATGCGGCCTAATCTCTTATTCCATGATTGGCGTTGCGGTTCTCTTTCTGATGGTATCAGTGCAAGTGATTTTTTTTGCCAGTAATTAATAAATCCGGCATTCAACATATGCATTACAACGTTAGCAAACAAGTGAAACTTGTTTCTATTAAAATATCTATTAAGCGTGACATATCGTAAAAAGAATTATTTTGTGTTATGTCAATTGCAAACATTAACATATTTTGATGTTCTGTCTCTGCAGTAAATTCGTCCCTGGCTGTATTTACCCACTGTGAAAATACTCCAGATTGGAAAACTTTGCTACTATGATTGCCACGATTAAAACAACAAAGCATGTGTGTGCACCGCGAGCTCACAGCGTGCGGGTACCAGAGTGTGTGCTGGAGTCTATGCAAGCCGCGCGCGCTCGCATTGATCCCCAACACGCAGACTGCAACACAGGCATGTGTCGGCTCAAGCGATGCGGTGTAAGTCTGTACGCGTGGGCGACACATGCATGAGCGCGCCAGAATGCGTGCTGGAGTCAATGCAAGGCGCGCCCTTGCACTAGCCCCAACACGAAAACTGCGCGCCAGCATGTGTCCGCCATACGGGGGTGTGTGAGTGTGATGCCCGTGTCGTAATTGTGACAGTCAAAATAGTAAACCTTCCATGTACTTCATGGGTATTTCACAATAGGTAAACAGGCCACGAGATGAATTTATCTGCAGACATCGAGAGGACACAGCCGTGATCGTTGCCACTTTGAATTAAACTAAATAAATTCCTTAAATTTTGATCAATTGCCTAGAAACGGAAGAAGTATTGTTATTAACAATTACAACAATACACATAAATGTTAATATTTTTCTATCTGCAACTTACTGCTGTACAAGGAATTAATTCTTCACATTACTCATCGGTAATAATACGTTTGCTTCTAACCATATTTGTTGAGACAAAGGGTAACCAATGCCCGCGATGGCCTTTCATTTTGGGTCCTCAGATTCAGTTTTATTATTGTATACGTATACATTTCGTAGATTTTAGTAGTAAGTCTTCATGTCTAAATATTAAACTCACTATTTATAGGTTTTAATGAAAGAGAAACAAGAAGACATACGAAAACGATAAAAGTCAAAGTTTCATATAAATTAAGTTCCACAGAAATTTAATTATGATCAATGTTTTCAAGCCTTTATTTTACCGAATTTATCTGTCACATAATTCAAAGAAGATGTAAAGTTTCTTTTTGTAAACAAAATCGCTAAGTTTCTCATTCATCGTTGATCTACGATGGTTTTTTTTAAATTTCAGTTTGAGAAACTTCTTTAACATGAGGCCACAGACAAACAAATCGTTAAGAAAATACTGTAGTTTGAGACATAGGTTGGAAAAGGAGTCATTGAAGTACAATTTGATAATAAACTGAATAACTTTCTTGGCTGTCCATGTAGGTCTACTTCTACTGTGACATTAGTAACACGAACATGTCGTCGAATTCTTTTTATATACCACGTTGTCTTTATCATAGTCATATATACATGGCTGAGCTTTTCATGGTGGCATAGAATCACCAGTTGCACTCACGTATGCAAGGAAAGTGATCTGAAAAAAACCTCTTCTTGCAGCAGTAAAGTCTCCTACCTGTCGTTTGCCTCTTTGAACTACAGAAAGCTCCGTTTTATCCACATTAAACAAGCGATTAACCGAAAAATTAAACTTTTTATAAACATCTAGCAAATCAAAACATTTGAGTACTTTATCTTTACGAAAACCTCTAATCCTTGGATATGATGTGCTAGTTGGTTTAAATCTGATAACACATGTTTGTGTCTGTTTAAAAATGTATTTTACCAATCCTTGCCAACTTGGCCTCTTCCAAAAGGATGTATAATGTGGTTTCTTATGGGCATTTGGTAAGCCATCCTTCTAACACCTAGTCGTGTAACCATAATATAATGATTCCACTTATAAAGATACCTTATCAATTCTTCTTATGGTTCTGGACTGAATACTGGTTTCCGATCAATGACTTTGAAGTCGTACACTAGGTTCACTAGACGTCTCAGCAACTAACCGAAATAGAATAAATCTGGGTACTCCAAAAGTTTTAGCAGGCTTTAGGAATTCCATTTGCTTGTCGCGGATCTCGTGTATAGCCAACACCACATTTTGTGGGTCCCACTGTTTTCTTAGGGTTGGCCGGTCTCTACTCTTCGGGATGTCTGTAAAGAAAATACGAAAACCTTCTGAATTTTAAAGTTTTCTTAACTGTTTTATGTAATCGGTTACCTGTTTTACAATTATAATCATTCTGTCTTCTGCTATTTAGACAGATACTGAAACAACTTGAGCCGTTTAAGCATTGATTCACAGAGCTCACAAATTATTTTTTCATACAGATTGAGATTGACAATTAATATATTATAGTAATTTATGCATCAGTATTATTTTATAAACATTTTACAAATTTCTGAATTGGTGTGTTAATTGAGAGTATTAAATTAAGCTGAATGTAAAAAATACGTACGGGTATTATGGAATACTGATAAAATATGCAGCAATATATAGAGTAGTGGTATTCCATATTGCCCAACTCACCATCTTGGTAAAGAATTATTCTTGTTAGGTTATAATACATTAGAATAACTGTTATAACCTAAAGGTAAACAAGAATAGGCTACACTCTAAACTTAGATATTAAGTTGACTAGAGTCGATAGCAACTGTACAAGATATGGAAACTGCAATGTTAACCTTACCTACAAAGTTTCTTTAAACATCAAACAAAAAAGCTTCTTTCTCAACAACACCAGTCGGTCTGTTGGCGTCACAGTCACACTAGCTCTTCCTAGTTGATTTCTGTAGTACTTCCAAAATATTACAAGAGAAAACAAATTCTCAAAAGAGCTGAACCAGCGGTATTCCATATTGGCCGCCTTTTCCATATTACCCTCATTTCCTTTATATACTAAAAATACATACGTTTAAATAAATAATAATATATTTAGACCTATTACTGAAAATAGAGATGTTTTTCAAGATTACAATAATAAAACTAAAAGCTTTAAATTTCTTATGTGAAGAACTTTCTGCCCACATCCAATTTTTAAAAAATAGACTTTTGAAATGATTAAATTTCTTGTTTTTCAAATATAGTCTAAAAACGATTGTATAAATATATGAACAACAGTAAAAAAATGACGTTAGATACATGAAACAAACTTGAAGTAATTATTTCATATCTCAAAAAGAAATATTTACTTTTACATCCTATTGTTAAACAAAAACGTGCGCAAACAAGACATTTTTACACGTTTATTTTTTAACTCATTATTATTATTTCAAATATAGCATTATTTTCCTTCGTACTTGTACTAATGATTGCTGAAGAAGAAATCCCAAGTAGGTTCTCTAGTTTTTAATACAATAGTTTCAAAGGCGCGTAAAATATGAGTACAAGAATGCTCACTCGAGGTCACAGCTGCCAGCAGCTGCACGTCAAAGCATACGCATTTTGGAGCAGAACTTTTTACATCTTCCACTGTTTTTGTATTTTACATTTTTCTTACACGATCAGTGGTTGCAGTACATGACCACATACGTAGCACTAAATGAAGAACATTTGTTATGATCCACACAATTTGATAATTAAGTAGCCAAGATTATTGGTAGAACCCCTTGATGAAGAATACACTAAATCCAGAAAGAAAAAATGTGGTGTTATAATTATATGAACAGATATTGAAAACATAACAGCAAGCAACTGACTGTTAAAGATGGTTTTTGCTTTATGCACAATTATTGTTATTATTGTAATTATTATTATTTTTCACAAATTGTAGAGATGGCGATGTTGATGTTGATAATGATGACGATGATGAGGATCTAAATGAAGTTAATGATGACGATGATAGATAATGAAGAAGCAGCAAACGAAAGTGATGAAGAATGTTAATTGTTATTGAATTTTATATTACTTATGTGTACATCAATAATAATAACATTTTGTACCTAAATATGTTATTTATTTACCGATGGCAACAATTTCTTATTTCATTTTCCTAACAAACATCTACCAGAATTCGTTTAAATCAGCCACTTTTAATTTAGTGCCAGGTTAGGAGCTCAAATTGTCTCTGGCGCATGGGCTAAAGGTTGTTCTTTAAAAACGGCAACTGCTTTACGGCATACCTAGCTTTGCTGCTGTTTTTTCTTTCCAAAAGCACACTAGAAAGTAAATTCTCTTGGACACAAACAGATTTTGGAATAGTTATTGATAATTCCTGACATTATGGAAAAATCGTTTTTAATACGAATGCAAACAAAAACGTTTACGTTTTACTGATAATAATGTTTACGAATATAACCGTTACAGAAGCCTAAACACTAATTTGGAACCAGGACTGGTACTTATACTGAAGTTGTTAGGATGTTATCTCTACGTACAGACTCAACGTGCATCCCACTCACCGCCGCCTGCGGCTGCCTTAATATTCTGTAATCTCTGCTGTAGATTACGTCTTTAGATGATATTAATTAGTATAAATGAATCTCCTGATAAGTTTTCCTATCCCTAAGATATTATCTTATATTTCTTATGAATTCAGTAAAGAGAATGAAGCAAAAATTGTGATTCAGCAAATTATATTTTCAGTTATCAACTTACGAACTCAAATAAATTATAGATAAATTATGATTACTCATGACAAAATAATGAATCACTTTGCATATTTTGCACTTTCCGTGACATATTCTGGAGACTTGTTATTTAATGACATTTAAAAGTACCATGCTTAAATTATTAACGAGTATATCTATAGTTGTCAGAACCTACGAAGTACAGTACCTAAGAAATTGTCTATAGGCCTATAACCTGAAGGCACGGAATGATCAAAAAAGAAGGAAATTTCTAGCAATTTTAACTATGTAATTTCTAAGCCTACAAAAGCTTGAAACCTACTTATACAAGTAGTATAAACAAGTAAGTTACAGTATGTTCAGTTAACATTAAGAAACGCGTAAGAACTAAGTTCGAACTTTCAGTTACACGTATGTGGATTTAAACACCGGTCTGCTTTGAACCCAGCTGCGCAGAGTCATACCTTAAACCCCGTCAGTAAATTAGCATAATAATGAATCACAGCGATATTATAGTTTTCTTTTTTAACGAGGGTAGGTGGAAACATTTGCTAAACGAACGTCGTGAATGGTGCACACTTGAGTATTGTACCTCACCCACTAAGAAACCGCCTTCCTTTCCTCTTCTACAACACTAACCCGGAACTGTCTGGCATATTACTTTGGGCTAGGCCTTTCTTCTAAAGTCCTAGGGTTCGCGTCTGACTTATTCTTCCATATTATCTTGTCCAAGTCTATCTTTTCCTTTCGAAGAATCTCTTCTCTGAAGCGCGCTACAAGTTCCACGTGCCTCTCCTCGAAGGATCGCTTCGACACTGTTATCCGGGGAGATCTTTTTCACGAAAGATGAGAAAAATATTCCTAGGCATAAACCCATGAAAGACCGATTGATGTTACTTTTGAGAGCTAACGCTAGTGGAGATATGAAGTTTAAACCGCTTCTTGTCTATCACTCTGAGAAAAAAAAATTCATAATTAAACAAAGACTGGTAGTGATGTCGAAATCGAATGAAAGAGCATGGGTCACGCAGTTTTTTTTAAGGAATGGCTGTTTAAAGTCTGTGCTCCAAGAATCAAGGACAACCTTCAGAGCAATAAATTGCCATTTAAAGCACTGCTGCTATTAGACAGCGCAACAAGACATCAAAAGACCTTGAAGACAATTTGCTAGAAGACTTTCGCTGGCTAACAGATTAGTTTCTGTCTCCAAATACCACCTTCGTTGATGCAGCCAATGGATCAGGAGGTTATTGCGGGTTTCAAGAAATGTACACTCGCGCGCTGTTTCGTCGGTGTTTTAGAACATGCCAGTTCTCCTTAACGACGATATTAAAAACGTTTTGAAAAAAAAAATTTGATATTCTTAAAGCTGTCCGGCTCATTCAAAAGGCGTTATCGGAAGTCACCGAACGACAGTTGAATTCTGCTTGGGGAGAGCTGTGTCCATCCTGCATTCAGGGAGACGGAGATGATGTCTCTGAAGTTATTGTGACAACTGCTAGAGATCTGGAATTGGATGTGAATGAAGATGACATTAAAGAGCTTATCACAGAACATGAAAATGATTTGACGACAAAACTCCAAGATATCGTGAATGAAGATTTCAAGCGGATGTGTTTTCTTTTGAAATAGAGGAAGAGGAAAGATGACCAATGCCAACATCTGCTATTAAAGATTTTTGAAGAAGTAGGAGGATGTCAGAACAACGGTATTAGTATAGCACCCAAACCAGGTTGAGGTCAGTAGGCTTGGGGACCTCTACAATCCCAAAAATCCTGAAGAAGAGAGAAAAGTAATTAAAATTGAACAGATTTTTAAAAGCTCCACAAACATAAAAAACGTAACTGATATAAATTCAAGACTGTGTATGTATGTATTATTGTTATTATATATAAATAAACGTTGTAAGAAATTATATAATTTTTTTTCTGGGTTTCCAGAGCGAATTAATCAAATTCCCATAAAAATCTATAGTATATCGATGATCGGTTAACGAACAATTTGGGTAGCGAACATCGTCTTTGAATGGATTATGATCCTTAAACGATCACCCACTGCATGAATAAAGCTTAAAAAGAGACAATATTGACATTTAGTCCACTTACCGGTGAATACAAGAAGATTGAGGAATTACAGAGAATTGAAGTAGTACTGCTGACAATCGCAGCAAGAAGTCTTTAACCAAAAACCTGGTAACAAATCTACGTAAGTTGCAATTAAATGCAAAAAGTATAACATCTACAGTTAAAAAGTCGGTTATCCTAGAAACGTGCCGAAAAGAAGTCCCAACATATTGAAATAATCCAGCAGAATTATTGTGCTAGAGTTTGTCAAACAGATCCTCTAACATAGAGTAACCAGTGGTAACTTAGATACGAAATAATATTAATAATAATGTTATTATCATTAATTTTTTTTTATGTTTTGGGGTGCGGGACCTGAGGCCTTCACCCCAGGGACGTGATGCTCGACTTTTCTTCTCATCTGCATTCTAGTTCCTAAACGAAAGTAGAAATTCGTACACACTAAGACAGAAACCAATATTTTCAGAGCCAACACAGTAATCTTGCTGCTTTTAGGAAGTTCTGTCTATCCCTATCGTTCGTTTCCGCGGTTTGTTTTGGGATACCTTTTACTTTGTGCCTTTACCTATGTTCTGAAAAACCACTGGTCTTCAATTATGTTTTTCACTCTAACCGCTCTGCCACAAGTGCAGACGTGTCGTTTTTCTCCTTGCACGAGGTAGGAAGACGACAAGCTAATGTGCCCAATTTGCAGTCTACTGATGCGAACTTGTTTACGGCGACTGCGATCACCTGCCATTTTACACGTTCGGATACTCTGCTTCATGGCAGAAAGTTTGCTCTGCCGTGTATTCCACATCTGCTGATACGCATTAATGATGGTGGTTGTGGCAGCGACTTTTGAGTATGGAAATCGTATCGACTTGTGCGGTGGCTGCAGCGTTTCTTGCGGCAGCGTCACCTTCGTTACTTCAATACCCATATCATCCGGACACCAAACAAAACTAAAAGATGAACCAAGATCTTCTAACGCGTGGCATACCGCTATTATCTGTTGTAATATCGGGTCCACTGTGTCTGGATTCTCCAAGGCAGTTACAGAACTCTGTACAGATAATACATTTTTTCGAACCTCGGTGTTCAGAATCGAAGAGCTTGCCACATCGCATATAATTCATTTGTGTATACACATGCCGCGTTGGGCAGTGTCCAGGAGTGGAAGGCGCCCTCGAAGACATATATACTACCCACTCCGCTCTCCGTCTTTGAGAAATCAATAGTACAATGGTATGTTCTATGTTCGACGTATTCCTCCAGGTCTGATCTAAAAAAAGAATTTTAGTTCAGTTGCGTGACACGATTTCTTGCTTCTACTGGTGACATCTAGTCGGCAATTTGTTTTGGAAGCAGCCAGGGAGGCACCTCGCACGGAACGTACGCTGGGATGTTGTAGCGTCGGGGTAATTCTATCGTACGGATGCCGGCTGGCCGGGTGAACATAGAACGACGGTCATATATTACCCTAAGTCTGTGATTCGCTAGAAACAAGTGATTTATGTGGCTTTGTAGAGCTAGAATGTTAATCACATGTCTCAGCAACAGCAGATGACCTCGAAGATGTGAGGACGTCGTTCCTGCTTCCGAGTATAAGCTTTTTGGAACGTCCCTGTGGCGTAGCGCACCCTAGCATTTTCGAATAGAATATAGTTTTTTAAAGCACGACCTCCTGGCTGAAGAAAACACCGCACATCCATAATCAACTTTGGGTAGCACTTGTAATGTGTACAGGCGCAAAAAATTACGCTGTCTGCTCTCCAGGACATATAGGAGATGCACCTGATGGAAATTAAGATGGATCTTTCCTTGTGAAAAAATTGAGAAGGTAAATTTCTATATTAATTACCTCAGCATATCTTGCAGCCAAGGTGTCAGCAATTTCATCGGGTTGCAAATCAATTCACCATCGTGCTTTATGCATGTGATTGGCTTGAACACTGATGTGCCAGCGATTGCTCTGATCTTCTTCCATACTTCTGTCACTGGGATCGACCGTGTTATGGACTTAGGTTTCCCAGCTCGATCATTTGCGGCGAGTATTGTTCCCAGCTCGAAGTCTGTTAAAAGTAATGCGATTGTTTTCGGGCAGCGCTCGTTTGTACCTGTTTAAGGCACGTCGCTCACAACGGTGTTCACCACGGTATCGGTGTCATGGATAAACGACCACCGGTCCGCGGGATATAATCCGTAGTTGCCGAAGTGATAGCAGCTGTAAAACTGTGTACGTTTTCTTCTACATTTCCACTGATGTCTGTAGGTGTGCAAGCAACCTTGAAACCTGTCCAATCAGCACGGTCCATGAGTTACCTTTTCTGCTCTTTGGCGTTCACGTTGTTTTCAGGATTGGGAAGTGGTCGTTCCCATGGAGATCTGGAAGCACTCTTCACAACAGACGTGGAGCAAGACGCGAATTACAGCTCGAAAGATCAATAACTGAGAAAGTATCACTTCCAACTTGAAATGTGTTTCTTGCTTGTGTTTAAAAAAACAAGCGCTTTGTTTAGAAGAGATCCTTAATCCAGCGCTGTTTGTCCTAAGACAACATTAAGTGGGACTATGGGACGTTGAAGTCCTCAACAAAGAGTAATGGAGATAGTAGCTGCTCGACCAGATTCTGCAGATCTGGTCGCCACTCAGTATCTCAGCATATCGTCAACTTCAGTGGCTGTAGCTACTGTTTGTAGAGACGTAGCGAGCGGAATACTTCTTGTGAGCCATGTGTTTCTAAGAAATATAGCAAACGCCTCCCCTAGCTATGATTTTTGTGTCATATCAAAGCGGAAGAATTCATACACCCTCATAAAAGTTCTTGTGGCCTCAAATGTGTTTCCTGCAGGAACACACACATCAGTGTATGCCTGACATTTTCAGTTCGGGATAATGCGAAGGTTCCACTAAAGGATGCTCTCCATGCTGGATGTCAGTCGCTACGGACCGTGTTTACTTACTTGGCTTCCCTGCTGGTCAGTCTTTCTTCTTTTTTGTCTGTAGATTGCCGAGTTCCGTCAGGTCACCGACGTCAGTGAGATCACTGGCACCTGCAATCGAGCTGACTAAGTTCCGATCCGTATCTCATCTACCGCTTTTCGGGGACATTCATTATCCCCGGTTTCAGTTTTAAGGCGTCCTCCTTGGTAAAGTTTGGAGGACGGGTGATGAATGGCGGTATCCCCTTTCCGCTTCGCGCCAACTGGAGGTGGATGCAGTCGCAGCCACAATGTTTGATTCCTGCCTTCTTGGCGGGTCTCGTAGCAGACCCACTGTTGTTTCTGCATTTCCGCTGGATACTACTGCACTTACTTGGCATATAGCTGCATTTCTGCTAAACATCGCTCGATAAAGCGCGTTACTATAGGCATTATTACGTTCACTATGTGTTGTCATCATTAACACAGTGCACTTAACAGCCTATTCACAACTAACTTTGCCCCGGTCGTCGGACAAACAACTTTCTCAGCTTTGAGATAGCTGATTTTCTTTAAGTTGTCACTTCTTGAATGGCTATATCTTATTACACACGTGGCAGCTGCATGACTTTGAAGAGTGTTTGCCACTGCAGTTAATGCACTTCATCGGTTCGGCACAAGGTTCATCGCCATAGGCCGACTTCCCGCGACTTAGTGCAGAAACAAGTCTTGACTCGGGCACATCTGGATGCCGTGTGCCCAAAACGTAAACACTGAAAACATTGCGTGGACTGAGAGATGCGAGGTCGCACGCTCAGCCGATATATACCTGTTATTATTTTCTCTGGCTGTGTTGTTGTGTTCAACGTCAAGATGTCGGAGCTGAGTCAAGTGTCTGTCCCTCCCTGCTCACGGTCAGCCTCCGACATGCTAAGACTCCATGAAGAGCTAGTTTGGTTGCAATCTCCTCGTCAGTGCAGTTCAGCAAGTCACGGGACACCATCACTCCCTTTGTGGGATTCAGAGTGGCGTAGGGGCTCACTTCAACTTCTATCTCGCCGATCTTCTTCAACATGAATAGTCGTGCTCTTTGCTGGTCGGTTAGGGTCTCGATCAACAGACAATCAGCCGTTTTCCTAATGTCCATGACAAATGATCCAGCCCAAGCAGTTACAGATTTCTTTATTAAAAGGGTCCTGAAGTCCCCTTCCTTCATTTTAACTATCAAATACTTCGGCACTGAAAGCGTACTGGGTGACAGCACTAAAAACTTCTCCGCATCTACAGTAGTGTAGTGAGTCCGTTCCTTCACTCTCTGAGGAGGGTTTTTCCGGTGGAGGAAATTTAAGGGATCCCTCAACCACAGAATCCCTTTTGGGACCTAACATTTAAGTCCCACGAATACCAGGAAAGTAACCATACCACCGCGGCAGACCCTTATCACGGCTAGGACTAAATACAACAGGGTGTGTCCCGAGGTCGTCGTTCGCGACTCACTAACTTAGAGCCATCCACCCATTGGCACGATTGGTTCCATCGTGGGTTACGGCGTGTTTTCAAGAGGTAAACATAACGTTGTCGAACTCAATTACCGGTGCCGTGTTAGCCAGCTAAACACTAACAGCTATCGCCCCCCTCCCTGGAAAGAGGCAGGCGTACGTTTGATTTCTTGGAGGGGGCATTAATGTTATTAACATAATAATAAAATTAACAATTGTTATTATTATTATTATTGCTGTTATTATTATTATTATTATTGCTGTTATTATTACTAAAACTACTACTACTACTACTACTACCATTATTATTGTTGTTGTTTTTATGTTTTGGGGGCTCGGAAACTAAGGCCGCCGCAGTGTCTGTACTGCAATTCCCTCATCGAGAAAGGCAAGTTACAGGTCCTGTACCCTTCGAAGTCAAGGTCTTGTTCGACTTCAACTTTACTAGTGAGGAAATTGAGAGGATAACTTGCTGTACTACTGATCTCAGCATATCTCGCAGCTAAGTTGTTAGGAATTTCATTAGGGTTGCAAATCAATTCGCCATCGCGTTTCATGCATTTGATTGGCTTAAACACGGGTGTGCCAGCGATTGCTCTGATCTTCTTTCACACTTCATTCTTTCATTACGAAATGAAAAAAATTTAACACAAATTTTAATATAATTATCATCCGTATGCAATTTAAACATATCATTCAAATTAGTGTAACTTAACATAAAAGAAAGTGTTTAATTTCGGTTAACATATTGTTACAACGGTCTAACCGATCGTCGTATGGTGCAGTGGAAAACAAAATACAAGACACCAATTAAGTCACTAAAATCCAGCTTTAATTGTCACAATTAACAGTTTGTAATCAACACGCTATTCAACAAGATTACACTCGTACAATAATTCAAGTTAATTTGTGCAATAATAGTGTCAGTAATAGAGCCGCGCGCAATAATCACTTTTCACTGACAATCACTTGAACGCACAGAGTAATCGCCCGAACCTCACTTGAATAAATCGCCCCTTAAACTGAAAACTAAGCGTCGCTGAATGGTTGTATTTATACCCTGCTGAGATTCCAGAATAATCCATCATACGCGTCAACTAATGGAAAACACTAGAGCGAAATTATTGCGGCCTTGGACACAGAATGCGCGGACTGGTATGGGTCTGGAATAGTCTCGTTGCGGACGCGTGACAAGTGTCACGTAATTGTCCTTCATCTCAAAGTAGCAACAAGATGTACGCACACACACATTACAGCCAGGTTTTGGCTCCAAGAAATTCAGATAAACTTGTTTCTTTCTCTTCTTATCACCTCCTTGTTTTATTGATGGCCTTCTAATAAGTTTAGTAAATTCTTATCTTCATCAGATCGTGTATTTATCTTAGGCTGCAGTTTTACCATTTAGACCTAATTGTGTTATCTGTTATGGAGTTTGTTATTTTTATTTTTGTACTAAGTGGAAACTGCTATTAGTCAAATGATAAGTAAAGTGATAGACAAATATTCAAAATCAGCCGGTTAGGTAAAAGAAATAAATTTACGAAAACACCTTACGTTTTATGGTAGCATTATCAGATCAGTAAAGATTTAATGAACAGGACTAGATAAAGTGTATAAATGTCCGTTACAACAATCTAATCACTTACGTGAGATGTGCAGTGAAGTTAAAATCACATTAACAAAAAGTATAATATGGCCTATCAAATATCAACCACTCTATAGGTTATAACACAATATAATTCGTTTTTTCAAAATTTACCAAGTTTGTGACTAGTATAATATATAATTTATTATAATCTGTATGATATATCTGTATAACACACGAGAATAAATGTAACATCACTATGAATTTTTTTCATTTATTAAAAACAGCTTCGTCTCTATGCCAGAACGAAGTATTCAGGACCAAAAAGTGGTTTCGTACTACTTCGTACTCGTGTACTCGAAATACTCCTAAAACTAGTTGTTACTTGTGTACATAGTGTTCCTCGTGATACGCCTAGTATTTGTAATACTCGTGTAATTGTTGTTTCTTGTGTACCGGTGATACGCCTAGTATTTGGCGTACTAGTTTACTTGTTACTTGTGTATTCGTTAGTTGCGTAGGGGCGTCCCTCGACTCGGAACAGCGAGGCCGCGAATAACAGGTATTTCAACTTTTCAGTCACTGTTACATACGTTCCAAAAAAATTTCGTCCCAAAATACCTGTTATAGGTATATCGGCCCACCTCTAATTTGTAATATTATTGCTGTCCGCTTTTTACCGTTACGGTAGTAGGCTAAGCGCGTTTAAAGACTACGTATTATTGGCATTGTGTTTACAACTTAGTCCTTTTTAAGTAATTGTGTTATAGTAACATTAAAAATACGAATTTTTGAACTATCTGTAGGATTAATGTACTTTTAGTTACTTTCTGTTAGTGAGTGAATTATCCTGTTTTTGTTTATTTGTAACTGTCTGTTCACAATGTCTCTTCAAGGATCAACGAAACAAAGTAAAAAAGTTTCGTTGTTAATAGTGAGGGTCGCGAAATAATTAGTAATATAATTGAAAAATTATAAATGAAACAGATGAGGAGTTAGCTCGCCCTCTTTAAAATATAAGTCATCTATTACATTTCGAAATGATAATCTATGTGAAATTAAAATTAGATTTTAATACTAATAATATTTTACAGTACCAATTCTTGTACAACACATAGCGTCACAGTTATCTGGGTTAATTCTCAATGAGAGGAAAATGAGCGTTGTGTGAGTTTTGATAATGCATGTGAATCGGGATTTCTCAGTAATCGCTGATTGTTTAACGCAATTGGGCGTCCGTGAGTCTACGCTCTCTCTCTATCTCTCTCCCCGAGTTCCCCTCAGAGACTTGGAGTTCAGTCTAATGCAGTAGCTATATGAATACTCATTTCATTACATAACCTTATCGTCATCTATTAATTAAATTTTTCTCTATCTTAAATGGCTAACTACGGACAGTATCTGAACGATGTCATTAGGGCAGAATATAAGAATTTCAAAACTACGAGTACATTGAATGTTAACAATCCGAACAAGCAAATATAATTTAATATTGACTTTGGAGATGCATTTTGTAGTTCAAGATGTCGGTACTATATATATATATATATATATATATATATATATATATATATATATGGCACTTTAAAAAACAATCTGATGGAATAATTATTCAAATGGTAGTAGCGTAAAATTAATAGATCATTTTGTAACTTACTTGTTTGGTAAAATTGAAGTTAGGAAACATAAGATTTAAAATGAGATAGAATAACTAGGTATAAGTAGCACAATTAAAGGAACAATTTCTTATTCACAACCTGAAAGCGTGGCCCAGATAAAGTCCAAATTTGAATCTATGTGTGAAGGTGGCGGAAATTTCTTTGCAAAAATGTGTAGCCCCTTGGATTAAGCTTCTTCGAAGACGTCAGTATCCCAATATATAAAGGTGGTTTCACGATGTATTTCGCGAGGACTGAAAATTACATCGCTATCTACAGAACTAAGAAGATTTCATTACTTAAATCTACGAAGATAACTATTGTGATGGTACATCTCATCACATATGTATAAGATATATTATCACGATAAGATATAAATAACAAGTACTAGCACAAGCCATGAAAGGGAAAAAACTTATTAAAAAGTATGTAACTAACATTAAATTATCAATTCTAACATCCAACAAAAGTAACCAAAGACGATTATATTAATATTATATAAGAAACAGTAGTTATAAAAGGAAATTCAGAAAAGAACAAACAGAAAAAAAATTTCTAATAACGTGACAAAACCCAATAGTTATGGCAGGTGAGGGGCATGAACAGATCCTATATGAACAATAACACGAACTACAAATGGACTGATAATAAAAGAAAAATGAAACGGGAGACTATGAATATCACAAGAAAAATCAACATTGAATAGAAGAAATGAGAAGAGGCAAAGAACCAGAATTAGAACTAAGAAACAGAAGTTTGTGCCAAAAAACATGACAAATTGACCCAACTTAATGAATAAACTAATCCCATTCTTTTAATAAACAATACAATTGATAGGAGTACCCAATAAAGATAATATAAAATTAAGAATGCAATGCAGTAGAGTAAATAATAACAAAATATGTAACAATTTAAGAAACCAGTGTAAATCTATGAGTTCAAACAAGTGAAAATAGTGAGAGCCCAAAATAAACAAATGATGATCAAAAGATCATAATATAAACCAGTGGGGAAGTGAAAGCCAGTGGGGGTTATCATTAAAGTGATAAAGGTCTTATGAACCACATATATGGAAATAAGAACCAAAGTGACAAAGTGTTTTTTTTTATTAAGCGTTTTGGTAAACTCCAATGTACTATGTTATGTATAATTATTTATTCATAAGGATTGAACACTTATTCATTTTTAAATAATGCACAGTTATTGGCTTATGCAATAATTTAAATAATAAGATATAGTGACATATAAAAGAGTTAGGGTAATAAACACCCATGTTCAGTTATATTAGAAATAGTTAATATGGGAGCCTGTGTGCACCATTAATTTATATGTTATAAAAAGTTTTGTTAAAAAAAAATGTTAGTTATTTAGTGAACAGAATGTTCATAAACTGTTCAAAATGTTAATCAGGTAATTGGGAAAGATCTAATTTTATAAAAAGGATATTGTACAGAAATAACTAACTGTTAAACATATAGGCCCAAGGAATTGAGCCAGACCCAAGCAACATTGAAATAGTTAAATAAGCACTACTGAATTAAATAAAAATAAAAACAAAAGCTTGGTTTTGATAAAATATAAAGATTTTAATGGAGGGAGATGTATAAACCATCCATTGCTATCATAATATAGATAATGAAAATAATTGTAAAGTGTTTAGTAAGCCACTAAGCTGACATGGCTTCAGTATTATTGTTATTGTCAGAAAAATAGGTGTAGATATTTAAATTAATGATATTGTATGTAAAGTAGGAATACTCAGAATTATATTTAGTAGTAAGAATAACAATATTAGAAGATATTAGATCTGTAAGACGTACAACAAAAATGTCAAACAAGATTAGGTCAATGCCTCAAAACGCAAAAGTATAAACCTGCCAAAACAGTAGATAAGAGGCCAAAATGGGGCGAGATTAGTATCAAAACTATTTAATTTTAATGAACAATAAAATGGTACTAATTAAAAATAAATTTAAATCAAAATAAATGAAACGTAATCTGAGGTGACAAAATTAAAAACGCCAATTTTCAAAAATAACTTAGTCACGTGACGTAGGGTCAAGGCCCAGGACCAATCAAAAACACCAAAAAGCTAGGTCACCAAGGAGATTTAAATATTTTTAGAGAGACAGTTGATTGTTAGATATAAAACTGAAAACTTCAACAGCATATTGCTGGCAGTAAAAAATTAATATTAAAAGAGTGAAAACTTACTCCAGGAGAGGCGATTCCGATAAAAGTAATACCGAAAAGATCGACAACACATGACACGACACCAGAACCAAGAAAAACCAACACACTAACGAGAATCTGAGAAAATAGATACCAAACTCAAAAGCGTCCATTCCGTATATACGGAGGCACGGTGAGAAATTTTGGTTAATTCCAGCAGAATACTACATAACATCACAACACAATTTCCACTAAAAACATAGCTGTTCCAGATAAAGGAGGCTATATACAAACTATTACTATAAACTACTATAACTAAGACTTTATTTAAAACACTTTAATTGGAATTTAAAAAACATATTTTTCTGAGGTGTGAACTCGATAGTCCGCCATGTTGTGTTACTGAAAGCACGAAAGCACTGTTGCAAACTGAAAGCGAACAATTTTGGAAAACATTATTATATACATTTTGTTAGTCGATAAGAAGTAAATATATTTTGTAATGCATTGTATTTTTAAGTAGAAGCATATTTCCTATCTTTCCTAGCAACTCCAAGTACCCATTACCTGAGAAACATAAAATATATATATTGTGAATTTTTTGTTATTACGGACTATTTGTTACGGCGGATGAACTCATCCAATTGTAAATCCTCGACTAATGAAACGGTAATTTGACCAATGTTTCAAGGAAATTACGAATAAAAGATATAATTTGTCAATCGTACCAGTCCTATTTTATTCCAATAAAGTAATTATAAAGACTATTAATTACAGGAACCAGAAGAGAAAATTTGAAGTGGGCGCAACGACATCCAGACACGAAAGTAGATCCAGTGGGCTGCTTACACGATCTATTTGACCATTACAGAACAAACACCATTTGACCATTCACGCGCCGATTTCAAACGGACGGTGACACACTAAATTCTCGTTCCTATAAAATCGTTGCTAATCAACGAATACTGAAAAACAACACAGTAAACGATAACAAAACAACTAATATAAATAATAGTCGCAACACCAGGACATTTACGAACCGATTAACGAGTACAACCAAGTTTTGAAGGGTAACTTAGTTCGTTATCCGCAGTTCACAAATACACCCGTAACAGAATTGTTTGTTATAGATTGGCGCACCAACGTTTCGGGCTGAAACAAGAAGAAAGAAGAATAAATTGTTTTTAATAACTGTATTACAGGTCATTCATTTTCAGCCGGCAGTTGTTAGAAGATAAGGAAAATGCACAGGAGAGCTACGTGGAAGAAACGCGCGGCGGAGGCCGAAGAAGAGATCAACGTGGAAGAGAAGGAGGTAGCTTCGGTGGAAGAAATAGAAATGACGGGAAAAGATGAAGCCAGTGGAGGGCCAGATTGGAATAAATTCATGGAAATAATGAACAGTATAAAGTAGGATATTAAACAGACCAGCGAAAATTTGATGAAACAAATGGGGGAGAAATTCGACAAAAATAAGGAAGAAAATAGCGAAAATTTTAAACGCTTGGAAGAAAATAATAAACAGACCAACGAAAATTTTAAACGCTTGGAAGAAAATAATAGGCAATTGAAGGAGGTGTTGAAGCAAATCAATGAGAACAACTTCAGACAAATCAATGAACGGATTGAACATACTAACAAGGAAGTGAGGGACACTATCAACAGACAGAATGAAGAAATAGGACAAACAGTCAACAAGAAAATCGAGGAAGCCAGTAAAACCATTAATCAAAAGATAGACAAAAACGGCGGTGAAAGAAGACAGGAGATAGCTGAGACAAATAGAAGGCTGGAAGGAATCGATGCAGTTGTTACACAGAATAGGGCCGAACTAGAGGTCAAGATAGACCAGGTAGGAGACGAAAACCGAAATCAAGTAGAACAACTACAGACAGACTTCGGATATCAGTACCGAAATATAAGCACAGTCGTCAACGAAATCCAGGTACAGGGACATCGCAAACATGAAAGGATCGAAAACCTTCAACGATCAGTTGACAACCGACCAGCTACAATAGCATATACCCAACCCATGGAAAATCGGGAGACTATCAATTTTAAGTCTTTTAGAGGAAACCCGATGGAATTTTTGCAACGAGTCAGCGAACAATTGACAAGAACCGGAGAGAACAGATGGCCAGTAATCCGGAGCTACCTGGACGAGCATTTTAAAGAAACAAATGATAACTGGTGGATAGCCACCAGGCACGATTTGCGAAACTATGAAGAGTTCAAGGAGGCATTTAAAAAGAGATACTGGTCAGATGCCACGCAAAACATGGTAAGGGAAAGCATCAGCTACGGAAGGTATGATCCTAACAGGGGTAACACACCGACCACATACTTCCTTGGAAAAGTGTGTGTGGCAAAACACCTTCAGCCGAATATCCTGGAAGAAATATTTTTCGCCAGATTGGCATACCATTACGACAGCGGGATATCTACAGCACGTTCGGGAGGACAAATAAAGACAATACAGACAATGACAACATTATTAGAAGAGCGTGAACGCGAGGAGTACTTGAGAAGAAGCCGTCAGAGGAACGACCAATACAGGAGCAGGAACATTCCGGATTACGAGAACAGAAACAATAATAACAATGGTAATAATCGTAATAATAACGGAATGTACAACCAAACAAACTATAACAACAAGCCAAGTAATAATAACACCCATAATAATAACCATGGGGCATACCAACGGCCAAACTACAATAACGGCCCAAGGAACAATGGGAATAACTATGGCAACAGGCAAAACATCCCGAATAACCAGTATAATCGG
Organism: Magicicada septendecula; assembly: GCA_034769895.1. Classification (NCBI taxonomy): domain Eukaryota; kingdom Metazoa; phylum Arthropoda; class Insecta; order Hemiptera; family Cicadidae; genus Magicicada; species Magicicada septendecula. Next base: position 1,066,053,550 of record CM068367.1, read on the forward strand.
CCATATAATACAAATCAACCGAACCAGTATAACAACAACCGGAATTTTAACCATAATAATAATAACAACCGCAACCCGAACGATCAAAATCAAAACTATCGAAGGGTCAATCATATATGGGCGGATAACAGTGGCAACGGTAGATCATACTATCGCGGGCGTCGAAGCTTTAGTCGGGATGACGACTGGAACCAAGGTAACCACAACAATAATCGAACTAACGGAGGCAGGAGTCGAAGTCAGGAGGACTACCGACGAGTGAATTATGAGGAGGATCACCAACGACCCCAACCCAGATCGACGAGCAACGAAAATGTTCAAGCGAACCAAAACGGCAGAGGAGATGAAGGATCCGAGCCGCCTTTAAACTCTACACGGCAGTGAAAACACCATCGGGGCCCTCACTGAACCACACTATTGGGTTTAACAACGTCAACAGTCACGTTAAAAATAATAAAAATCATATTACAATAATTCATAATAACTACCTAAAAAATTTAAGAGAAGAATTGCTGGAAGAAGAAGAAGGGAATCTGAATAAAAATAATAATGAAATTATATACATAACTGCAGGAATCAACAGTGTACAAACAACAATTATGATCGACACTGGAGCTAACGTGTCATTGACCGACGTAGTAGAATTAAACAAAATAATTGAAGAAGGGAAGAAAAACGTACTTACTCTACCGATCAACAACATTGTGTTAATTGGGGCGACGGGACGCCAGAATAGAACAGTCCGAAAACAAGTAAGTCTAGAACCGACCAGCAATAATGAAACAGTTACAATGAATTTCTTAGTAGCCAGTGGCTTGCCATTTAAAATGCTAATCGGGTGTGACATGTTGAAAAAGTATTCCGCTATCATTGACATGAATAAATCAAAATTATTCCTAAAAATGGAACACAGAGAATGGACGGGTAATTTAGTGGACAGTGATAGAACAACATCAACCCGAATAACGTATCATATACAGGGAAGCGTAGAACAGCTAGGGCAGTTACAAGACAATGAAATCCTTTACGAGTTGGACAATGAACAATTATGGCGTGACAAGATTAACGAAATTCGTACTTCCAAATGTGATGTATCTGATGTGCAAAAGGAAAAATTGATTAATGTGTACAACAGGTATCGCCACGTGTTTTCGGATACTCCTGGCAAGGTGAGAAACTACCAGTGCAAAATAGAGTTTCGAGAACCAGTGAACTTTAATAGAAAGTCATACCCGATCGCCTACTCACAAAAGGAAGCTGTGAGGGTGGAAATCAATCAGTTAATAAGCGAAGATATCATAGAACCAAGTTGCTCCCCTTATACAAGCCCTATCCTCGCCGTTCCGAAGAAAGGTGGCAAGGTAAGAATCTGTTTGGACGCGAGGGAAATCAACAAGGTAATAGTGAACGACCGAACATCCCCAGGGGAGATCGAGGAAATAATAAAAAAGTTCTATGGGATTAAGTATATCAGCACTTGGGACACTGTCTGTGGGTATTGGCAGGTTGAACTCCACCCAGAAAGCCGCAAATACATGGCATTTATATTCGAAGGCCGTAATTATCAGTTTAAACGATTACCGTTTGGACTGGTAAATTCAGTGGCCGTGTTTGTGAAAATAATGGACCAAATCCTTGGACAGGACACTCTGCCATATACAACCGTCTATGTAGATGACATTTTAATCACGTCTACCGATTGGGATGACCATTGTCAACGAGTAGAGCAGATACTAGAAAGGCTGTCAGAAAACCACATTACACTGAAGTTGGGGAAATCAAAATTGATAGCAAGGGAGGTACAGTTTCTAGGTTTTAACTTGTCAGAGAAAGGGATCACTCCATCCGAAGAGAAAGTCGAATCCGTCCAGAAATTCCCAACACTAAGGAATCGAAAGCAACTTCAATCATTCCTCGGATTGTGTAATTACTACCGAAAATTCCAAGGTAATTATTCGGAATTAACAGCAAAATTCGCAAGACAGTTATCGTCAAAATACAAGTGGACGTGGGGAGAAGAGCAAGATACCACGCTTAAACTAATCAAAGATAAGTTTCTGGAATCAGTGATTTTACACCATCCAAATTTCAACAAAAAATTTTTTATGACCTGCGATGCCAGCGATGTCAGTTTGGGAACCGTTCTCTATCAGGAAGACGATGAAGGGAGCCACCAAGTAATCAGTTTTGCCAGTCGAGTTCTGAATAACTGTGAAAAGAACTATAATGTCACAGACAAAGAGCTTCTAAGCGTGGTATTCGGCTGTGGCAAATTCAGAACGTACATATTAGGATATAGGACTACCATCAGAACTGATCACAAGTCAATATCATTCCTGAAAAATTGCAAGTTGAACCATCGAAGGTTAACCAGATGTAGCTTGATACTTCAGGAATACAACCTAAATTGGGAATATATTCCTGGGAAGAAGAACATTGCTGCAGACACGTTATCAAAAATTAATATCAGGGATCAAACGTTCGAGGGCGAAAAAGAAACTATAATTAAACTGTACAACATCATTAGCAGTAGATCAGACCTGGCTGACATCATAAAAGAACTAGAACAACGACAGAAGCAGGACACCAAATTGAGTAAAATCCTTGACAGACTTGCCAAACAAGATGACCGCATAACACCATTTTACTGCACACACCAGCAAATCTTATTTATCAGGACCCAATACGAATTTAATAAATGGAAAATTGTGATACCATGTAATATGAAGAAAGACCTCATCATCGATTATCACATCAGGTATGGCCACATGGGAGCATTAAAAGTTGTAAAGGCGCTCCAGGAGCATATATATATCAAAGACGCCAATAGAAAAGTACGAAACCAAATTAAACACTGTCACATATGCCAACTCGTAAAGATAAATAATGACAAGAAAGAAGGTACCATGATGCCCATAACATCAGCAAGCAGATTAGAGAAGGTATTCGTGGATATTTGCGGCCCATTCCCGTGAAGTGGCGGGAGGCACCAATATAAATATTTTGTAATATTGTTCGACCATTATACTAGATACACAAAACTGTACCCAATCAACCGGGCAACAACGCAAAAGATTTTGACCATTATTCTCCAGCACTATGTAAATGAGGTAGGAACACCTAAGTCCATTATTACCGACCATGGGACGCAGTTTAAGGGTAACAGATGGAAAGAGACACTACGGGAGGATGGAATCAAAACATACAAACATCTGTACACCACCCGAGCAGTAACCCGGCCGAACGAGTTTTAAGGGAAGTAGGAAGGATCCTAAGAACGTATTGTTTCGACCAACAGAGAAGGTGGGCGGATTATTTATCAGCTGCTGAAGACTTCTTGAATTTATCATACCATCAATTTATTGAAACTACTCCGTATACTGCAATGTTTCAGAGACCACCACCCAGGGAGATCACAGAACTAATTCAGTTCCCTAACGAAAGTGAATATCAATTTGACAATGTAAAATTCTATGAAAAAATATTAGAACGGACTGAGAAGACGAGAAGAAAATATCAGCAACTACAACCGAAGCCAGAACGTTACCTAGTGGGAGACAAAATACTGCTGAAAAACCGGGAATTGCCCAGCACAATGGAAGGCATTGCAAAGAAACTCTTGTTATTGTACACTGGACCGTATACTGTAAACAGAGTTAACGGTAACAATACTTATGAGATTGTAGACCCCCATACATTAAAGAAGAAAGGCACACATAATCAATCATTTATGAAACGATACTACTAAATCAGTGATAACAAGATTATTACGTTAATATTAACTAGTACAGAATAAAAATCTTTTACATATAACTAAAAAGGAAGATATATACCACCCATCACAAAATGAAAGAACAGAGAGCTAAAATAATATGAAAGAAGAAAGTGAATAGTAAACATGATTAATGTTCAAATAACTGAAATGAAACCAGCACAAGTAATCCCAGAATGATTTTTTAGTCATAATTAAGACTATTTTTCTTTAGAGATTTTAATTGAAATGAGTTGACTGTAGACAATTCCAGCAACGATTATCATGAGCAGACGATACGTTCCTCTGAACTCATAAGGTGAAGCTTTGGACAGCGGTGAATTAGAGCAAAACAGTGCCTACCCGAACTGTACCAACTCACATAAGTAGGTAAATTTTATTATTCAAGGGATGAAACAAAGAAGGAAGAAAATTGTGTAAACAGAAGGAAAAATACAATATATGTGAATCTATATAAGGAATAAAATAAAAAGAGCTCGAATAAATAAACTGAAAAAATTAATGATTATTTCTTCAGTATCTGAAAGACATCTTCCGAAATAATCAGTTTTAGTGACAGGGCAATATGTGATGGTACATCTCATCACATATGTATAAGATATATTATCACGATAAGATATAAATAACAAGTACTAGCACAAGCCATGAAAGGGAAGAAACTTATTAAAAAGTCTGTAACTAACATTAAATTATCAATTCCAACATCCAACAAAAGTAACCAAAACCAATATTATATAAGAAACAGTAGTTATAAAAGGAAATTCAGAAAAGAACAAACAGAAAAAAATTTCTAATAACGTGACAAAACCCAATAGTTATGGTAGGTGAGGGTCATGAACAGATCCTATATGAACAATAACACGAACTACAAATGGACTGATAATAAAAGAAAAATGAAACGGGCGACTATGAATACCACAAGAAAAATCAACATTGAATAGAAGAAATGAGAAGAGGCAAAGAACCAGAATTAGAACTGAGAAACAGAAGTTTGTACCAAAAAACATGACAAATTGACCCAACTTAATGAATAAACTAATCCCATTCTTTTAATAAACAATACAATTGATAGGAATACCCAATAAAGATAATATAAAATTAAGAATGCAATGCAGTAGAGTAAATAATAACAAAATATGTAATAATTTAAGAAACCAGTGTAAATCTACGAGTTCAAACAAGTGAAAATAGTGAGAGCCCAAAATAATTAAATGATGATCAAAAGATCATAATATAAACCAGTGGGGAAGTGAAAGCCAGTGGGGGTTATCATTAAAATGATAAAGGTTTTATGAACCACATATATGGAAATAAGAACCAAAATATAGTGACAAAGTGTGTTTTTTATTAAGCGTTTTGGTAAACTCCAATGTACTATGTTATGTATAATTATTTATTCATAAGGATTGAACACTTATTCATTTTTAAATAATGCACAGTTATTGGCTTATGCTATAATTTAAATAATAAGATATAGTGACATATAAAAGAGTTAGGGTAATAAACACCCATGTTCAGTTATATTAGAAATAGTTAATATGGGAGCCTGTGTGCACCATTAATTTATATGTTATAAAAAGTTTTGTTAAAAAAAAAGTTAGTTATTTAGTGAACAGAATGTTCACAAACCGTTCAAAATGTTAATCAGGTAATTGGGAAAGATCTAATATTATAAAAAGGATATTGTACAGAAATAACTAACTGTTAAACATATAGGCCCAAGGAATTGAGCCAGACCCAAGCAACATTGAAATAGTTAAATAAGCACTACTGAATTAAATAAAAATAAAAACAAAAGCTTGGTTTTGATAAAATGTAAAGATTTTAATGGAGGGAGATGTATAAACCATCCATTGCTATCATAATATAGATAATGAAAATAATTGTAAAGTGTTTAGTAAGCCACTAAGCTGACATGGCTTCAGTATTATTGTTATTGTCAGAAAAATAGGTGTAGATATTTAAATTAATGATATTGTATGTAAAGTAGGAATACTCAGAATTATATTTAGTAGTAAGAATAACAATATTAGAAGATATTAGATCTGTAAGACGTACAACAAAAATGTCAAACAAGATTAGGTCAATGCCTCAAAACGCAAAAGTATAAACCTGCCAAAACAGTAGATAAGAGGCCAAAATGGGGCGAGATTAGTATCAAAACTATTTAATTTTAATGAACAATAAAATGGTACTAATTAAATATAAATTTAAATCAAAATAAATGAAACGTAATCTGAGGTGACAAAATTAAAAACGCCAATTTTCAAAAATAACTTAGTCACGTGACGTAGGGTCAAGGCCCAGGACCAATCAAAAACACCAAAAAGCTAGGTCACCAAGGAGATTTAAATATTTTTAGAGAGACAGTTGATTGTTAGATATAAAACTGAAAACTTCAACAGCATATTGCTGGCAGTAAAAAATTAATATTAAAAGAGTGAAAACTTACTCCAGGAGAGGCGATTCCGATAAAAGTAATACCGAAAAGATCGACAACACATGACACGACACCAGAACCAAGAAAAACCAACACACTAACGAGAATCTGAGAAAATAGATACCCAACTCAAAAGCGTCCATTCCGTATATACGGAGGCACGGTGAGAAATTTTGGTTAATTCCAGCAGAATACTACATAACATCACAACACAATTTCCACTAAAAACATAGCTGTT